>OY856415.1:308110686-308774436 GCA_963693085.1 Alisma plantago-aquatica
TATCAAGTATCACTTGAACTGAATAATCACCATCATCACACATAATTTCGTAGGAAGAGACAAGTATGGAGCATTAATAAAAAGAGTGGATACCAATGTGTCTCAAGATAGTTGAAACATTTGAGACAGTTATCTATTTAAGCTAAAATCAGAATCCTTCAATAGAAGATTCATGAGATGATTCGATGTCATATCGGAGTCTCTAATGATCTTTTTTTAAATTCATTCAATTACCACAATCTATATGACTTCTATGAAGGAACATAGAATGACCATTTTAAAATTCACCCCAATATTGGACTTTTTGATGTAAATTTATATAAAAATACTAGGTAGGCCAAAACAATTTCTTTGTTCACCATAATGTCATTTCTTTCAAATGAACACTAGATGTGTTTCTTCAATGAAAGTATGGGGGTGAGGTTCTTATAATATGACTTGAATGATTCCCCATAGATATAGAAGTTGTCCATGAAGATCACCATGATCATATCATTGTAGTCCATAAAGATCATTGGGTTGCAACAATGAAAAGTGACTGGGGCATTGTATATCTTAAATGACATCCAAATGAATGCATGTACCAAATGATAACGAGGAAAGTAGTTTTTTCCTTAATTTTACTTGATAGAATAGGGTTTATTTACTAAATGGGATTTGTCCAATTTGATTTGTAATTTCATGATGTCATGTAAGTACGCTGACGTGATGATCCATTTACTTACGTAGGTGTACCCCATGGGATTATATATATATAGAAGACCCTGACCCCATTAACAAACTATCAAAAATATTTTTATTACTTTCCACACAGTATCATATGTAGAATCCTAACCCTAGTCCCTTTTGACTCTTCCACTTTCCCTTCCTTTCTTGTCTTTTCTAATTTTCCTCTCCCCGTAGAAGGATGTCGTCTCTCTACCTAGCTACGAGCCGGTAGCCACCAGCCGCCATCCACAGGTGTGAAGCATCCAATGATCAGGTGTTCACACTAGTGGCAACCTATCACTACTAGGTGACCATCACGCCAGACGTGTGTCTTGTAGAAGCGACAACCAACCATCAGTGGACAGTGACTTCTAGCCTTCCACCACCATGTCATCTCTTTGGGATCGTCTCATGAGATTCCTCCACTCCTTCCCTCTTCACTCGTGGATTTTTAAATAAATATAAACTATAGAAAAGAGCAAAGAGAAACACCCCATGCTAATTTATACATAACCAAAAATGATATTGGGCATTGTCGTCTTTATTTTGCTTCTCTATTTGTTCCCCTAACCCACATATTTAAGTGCCTTTTCTTGAATTAGGGATTTTTTTTCTTATGGTGTACATCTCAATACCTTTACTTTTGTGATTCTATTTTTTCTCTATCACTCTTACACATCATAAGTTCTATTTTGTTCTTCCTACCATTCCATTATTTTGGTAATATTTTTTTATTCATCCTATAGTGCTATCATTTTTTTACTAGCTTATTTCAATATATTGCCTTCAATCAGATACTTCATTTTTCTCATAGTTGCTCAAAATAAGATTGTTATCTATAATGGAATACCACGTGCCACTAATATTAATCTTATGGAGATTACTTCTTATTCCAGATGATTGTTGTTCATACTTGTGGATCTAGCTTTCAACAACGTCGAATGTAGGGTAGTCAAATATTGTGCTATTAATGCATAAGCAAGTAAAGAATCAACAATGATGGTTCTTTCCTTTATTTTCCTCTCCACTGGGGCCTGCTCCCATTGCTCCTCTAGTTGCTGGTCTGCTTGTTGGTTCTTACTAAAGTCATGTGGAAATTTAAAATTCATAATGAATCATCACCTAAAGAACTCGGTGAGACATAGATCGAGAAAAGAAAGACCAGGTGCTCTCTTGGCTTTAAGGATGTATGGAGTTTATGTGGCAGTTAAATAAATTTTATGTAGAAAAGCCAAATTAATATGGGATGAAATGAAATGCCAAACTATATGTATGCGTTTGTATAAACAGAAACACACACACACACACAAATATATATATATATATATATATATATATATATATATATATATACGTGCATATATACATACGTGCATATATACATATGTATACATGTATTCGGCCTCTACCACGAACATGGGAGAGGGGGTCATAATGCCTCTGCTAATATCATATATACATTTGTATATATTTAATAGTATCAAGTTGGAATACCCAGGAGTGTGCCAGAGAAGCTATACACCTCAATGATTTTCCATCATGAAGCAATTATTCTAGGAATGTAAACATGTTTAGCTCATTCATATAAAGAGAGAGAAAATATTACATTTCAAGTTAGTTATGTGCGTTAATTTTATTCTTCTTGGATGAGTGACTTCCACTCATCCTACTGGGTTCAAATTTTCTAAAGATTAATGGATTTTATATTGCAAAGAAATGTTCCAGATAGACAAACTCAATTGGGGTGTACGGTGCAATCTTATACAATTGGGTATATTCTATCCTGACTCTCTTAATCATTCTCTCTCTCTCTAATGCATATCTAATATATATATATATATGTATATATATATATATATACATATATAATGGGGTCAGGAAGTGTATACCGGCCGATACATATAATTTATGTGTACCGGCCATTAAAATAACATACATAGAACATGTTAATATAAATCCAACCATATGGATTGATTCAAAATTGTATAGATTACATGTCTTTAAAAAATCATACCCATATCTTATGCATATCATGGGATATAGTAATATATCATCGAACGAGTTCTGTAATTTCTGCAACTTATCACTCATTTGATAACAACAAATTCTTTCATTGGATGAACTATGAATATCAAAATTTTCTGATTTTTGATACACTTCTTATCTAAGTGGTATACATCACATCTATAAGGTTGGATAGTTAAATTTAATTTCATAATCATCATAAATGAAGGTGGGTACATGCAAGCTACATGTACTCGGGTACACAATTCTTTTAGCACATATGTATATGTATGTATATATAGTATGTATATATGTATGTATCTGGAAAAAGTTAATTTTGATAAATAAATAACATTTGGTTGTATAAATATTTATATGTAAAAGCATAAGCAGTTTTAATAAACTACAAATATTTCATTTTAGTTTAAATTTGTTATTTCTTAAGTTGAACATACCTAGCCGGTCAGTGTAGAGTATTTTAAAACCTTACCTTCTCCTTACCTCTCCTTCATGTCACATTGTTTCACTCCTTTTTTAGACTTTTTATCTATTTTTTTTTAAATAATATCTAAAATAATATTTTACAAGGCATATCTATAATATTATTTACATATGCTTTTGTAATAGTTTTCATTTATATTTGTATGGATTCTTCTTATAATTTGAAGTCAATAAAAACAACTTATCATGGGTGTTTGTTGAGGTTAAGAACATAGTTTCCACCAATAATATACACCACATTATATTGAATCATTGTTAAACAATTAATATTTGTACACATAAATCAAAATAAAAATTTCGAAATACATCATCAATTTTTCAAGGGTGTCTAAATAATTTTCATAATTGACACACACAATGCAAAAATTGTAATATTCCATATTGAAGAAACATTGTCATATAGATAGCATATTCTTCTTTGATAATTACTTCAAAAGATGGAGGCCATTAAAATCATATTCAACTCTCTGCATAGACGTCAATGATGCCATGCGACTCTAATATATTTTTCACCTCATTTGGCCTTGTAAATTTATTGAAGGTGTTTTCATTTGGCCTTTTATACCACAACATCTTAAACTTTTTACACCCAATGCTCTCGAACAACATCACAATGTCAACATACTCGGTTTTATCAACATCCACATACTTTTCAACTTTTTCACCACCCACATAGTTGGTCGTAGGAGAATGATGCATGCATCCACCATAGAATAAGTTGACCTGCACTAATTCTGGCATCCTGTAAAGTAGAAATGAACGCTAAACATATATTTAAAATAAATATAATCATATTAAAGTTTACTTTTTTCTAATCAAAGGATTTAAATCTTATCAACTCTAAATCATGGGGTTGTTTAATCTAACATCTACATGTAAAATTATGAATATTTTTCTTTGTATCGTAAATAGATATTTAATATTCAATGCATAAAAAATCTATCTTGCAATAGTTTAGAAGGTCTTTCCATATTTTAGTTCACTCTATATTTGGCATGCATCCAATATCTATTATCACTCCCTATATGTAAGCTTCTTTCTTTTATATAAATAATAAAAAAATCTTGGTGGAATCATTGGTTGGAGCAATATTCTCAATTAAAATAAAAAACAAGTGCTAACAACATTAGACACACAATATATCTTGTGAAATGTGTAAATATTCTTATATCCACACTTTCACAAATATTTTTAAGGAAAAACAAAAAAGGTGTTAATCATCCAATTATAATAAGATATTATGTTGATACATGCATGCAAAGAAAAAAACAAGCCCAAAAATCAAATCAAGCTCGACCAAACTTCTAAGGGAATTTGAATATTTATTTGATCATCTTTAAAAGTAATTTTTCGTATATTGAAAACTTGTACCAGTTATGTTGTTTTTTGAGACTCAGTAGATCAAGTCAACATTAAATATGGGTGGGTTTGCACATTGCATATATTCACCAATTCTATGTTTTGCATTTTGACATTTTCACAAGAACTGATAGAATTGGTGAGTGACTTATGACAAAATCATAAGTTATGTGTATTTACAGATATCAATGTATAGGCTTTTATGTTTTTGTTAATTGAACAATTATATCAAGAATTAAATTTTCCTCTAATAAGTTAATACATGGTTACCACTTATTTGAAGTATTATAGAGAATTATATAATCTAGATCCAATTCTGAGTTAGAAATTTATAGAGGTATGTATATATAATATTCAACATTTTTCCACAAACTTACATCTATTTTTGTTTCAGGTTGGGCAATTAAGCATCATCATGGATCTCCATTTGACACAAAGACAAATCAAAAGTAGATTTTTGATTCCATAATTGCCTAATTAAATCAGCATAGAATTTCAATGAAACCATTAACAAGAAATTTTGTGGATGGAATCATAGTAGTGGGTTTGTTTCACCTTAAGAACCCAAGATAAGATGAGTAACACATAAATATGGTATGATGATTGTTAAAATCCACAAGTTCATGGTCTAGTTTTGAGATAAAAATATTGGTTAGAAACACAAGTAATATAATTCATCATCTCTATTCACAATTGATTGGTAAATGTATCTCACATGCAGTGTATATGGAAAAATGACTTACTGAAAGTTGTCACTAAAAGTAGTATACATTGTTCTGAGAGGATGTAATGTATCTCCAAGAACTTTTGCTATTTTTTAGAATGTTGTTGGTTGCCCGTTTGGTATGTTGCCTTGATAGCATATGTCAAGACTGGATTTACTTTTATAGATAGGCGCACACACTTTCAAAGGCAATTAGTTGCTAGTCGTTTAATTTTGAATGGAAGGCAAAGGCACTTGTAGCTCGTTCCTATGGGATGACATTTATTTAATTTGTCATGTACTCATCAAGTTATTGTCAGTTTAATTTTGAATGGAAGTCAAAGAAGCTTTTATATGTCAATATGTTGTGGCCGTTTAGATTTTTTCTTTTAACAAAGAGTAAGTTTCATAGGTAATTTTTTCAAATGTATGTCCTTATATGGGGTTCAGCGTAAAGATTGTATGTGAAAATGTTTTAATCTTTGTCTTTTTTAAGATAAAAATTAATTTGAATTTAGGGAACCTTCTGTTAGTATCCTTTTCAAATTTTTGGTATTTCATTTTGAATTATTAACCTTCAGGGTCACTTTTTCTCTCTTACCCTAGGCAATGATTTTTAATGTAACGTACCAAGGAATGTCTTAGGACACATTTCATGGGAATTTATGAATTTAAGACATGTGAGGATTTATAATCCACAATCTTAAGATTCCACAAATTTTCATTTACTTTAAGATGCAGCAAATTTCTTTTATAGGAAGGAAAATTCTTGTGTTCCTATGTCACATAAAATTAAATTTTAATTTATGATTATTCATATATATATATATATTCCAATTTATGTAATATTGTCCAGTTAAACAATATAAATATTAGAATGCTTTTTCTTCACAAGTAAAATGTAGTGTAGAGAAAATAAGTTTGTTAGCAGTTTAGTACAGAAGGTAGAAAACCCATTATAATGTGGAAGTATATCAGATACGGTTTGATATATCAAGGACAAATGAATTTTTTTCTTCTGATAAGTGTATTAATTTGATTACATTTTCATGTTGTACTATTTGATTCTAATATGGGAATATTTATAAATAGCTACTTATATACAAATATAAAATGAGTTTAAACACCATCTAAGGGTCGTAGTCAGATAAAATCGGTTAGAAATGGTAGTATTGGACTCCTATATTTCTACTCTATTAATTAAAATCAATTGTTATAATGCTTTGAGATATCTAATATCTAGTAAATGGGAGATACAACCATTAAACTTTTTTTATTTCATTATGTGATCTTCATTCCATTAACGTTACAGTTCCCGTCCCCAAAGCAATGATAAAACTACCAACATTTTCACTATCTTACACCTAACATGTTAATTCTTCAATGCATTTGTAGTTTTATTGTATGCTGATTCCTAAAGTATATGTGTCATTCCTAAAAAAGGTGAAAACTAAAATGTGATAGAACATATTTCTACCTTTACTTGTTCATTTAGGAATATGCTCTCTTGTTGATTGGTCTAGTTGGATAGACCCGACTATGGTAGCCTACAGTAATCTTTAACTTATTTCTAAAAATTGTGAATTCAATTAATACTTTTATAATAAAAAAATTATTCAGTTGAAAATGGAGGTTTCTTTTTTCATTGTCAAATAAATGACGACATTGATATGCCTAGAATATTTTCTTAATTTTAAGGAGTATTATTTATTTGACTTGATCATTATTTTGAATTCTATTTTAAATATTTTTTTATCATTCAAGTGTGGCTGTCCATCTTATGCTCAACCATTTCTCATAGTCTTCAGGCGTTATTCTATAAAAATATACAAAATTCTTATAGAGAGATATTGGGTAACTAGTTCCCCCTAGTTGAAATTGTTACATAAATTATATAGTTAATTGATACTAAATATGTTTTATTTAACATCATATAACATGGCTTAGAAGTTTTATATTAAACATGACCTACATAATGTTCTAGATTTTCCCACAATGAATTTCAACACCTTTTTATCAACCCAAATATTAGATTGCACTTGATTTTCCTCATTTGTCTCTCTCTTCTACATTCCTCTCTATTGTTCTAAATTCCTCATGTTGATGAACCTCTCATGTGTTCCTCATTCTTCGGCTTCTTCCTCCTTTCTTTATCACATTCTATTTCTTCTCCTTTGAATGTGTCCTCCTTTATCTCTTGTCACTTTCTAATTCTTCCATTGCCAATAAATTATCTCTCTCCTATTTTACCTATTTATAAGATAGTTAATGACCTATATAAAATTATGTGAAAAATAGTTTCTAACTGAATGACTATTTAAAAAAGTAAACAAATTAGCTATTAGATTATTTAACAAATAATTAACAAATTTCTACGGTAAAGTTGTATGAGTCTCTTTATCTTTCCTTTTAAGACACTGCCAACAAGATAACGCAGACACTAAATTCATTTAACTGAGAAGCCACAAAGCAATGAAAAACGGCCTAGTCATAAAGTGTAATTGAAGGGAAAAAAATTATACGAAAGTAAATGAGGAAGAGGAGCAATCCATCTATGAGATGAGATTGGATGACTAGAAAAATAAGAGTAGCAAAGAAGTTAATGGAACAACCCTGGAAACTTTAAAAAAGAGATGATTCGAATAAAAGTATAAAATAATGGACAAAAAATGTTATCAATAATCAAGTAAATGTAGACGGGATGCAGAAGACAATGCGACCTCTAACTGTGTGATAATGTACGAGACTGAGATTCTAATCCTAGAACAGAATAGATAAGAGTGAGGGATATTTGAGAAGAGTAAAGAGAGATAATTGGAGAAACAATAACGGCAGTAAGAGAATATGAGCGAGGGGAGTGGCGGTGAAGGAAGACCAACAACAAAAAATGAGTGGACTAGTTGAGAGATTATGAGAAGGGAGTATGACAATCATTTAACGTTGGAGTTGGGTTCTTTTATTATTTTTGTTCTGATGACGATCTAACGTACGTCCTAAGACAGTCTCAAAATATCAAGTGAATTTCTAATCAAATATATTTAACTTTAAAAAACACACACACATGTATATATATATATATATATATATATATATATATATAGTCAGGCTAGAATACACTCGAGTGTATCCGGAGCGGAATACACTCAAGTAGTTTTTCATGATGCAATATTTATTTTGAAAATTTAATCCGTTGATCTTATTAAACATCACGTGAACAACTCATACACAAAATTTGAGCACATTTGGATATGTATAGCTCATGTTATGAAGACAACAAAAATTATACATTTCAAATTAGTTTCGTGCGTCGATTTTGTTGTCCTTGGATGAGTGACTTACACTCATCCAAATGGGTCCAAAATTTGTATGTATCCTAGTTATAGTATGACGGTGAAGATCAACGGTTTACATTTTGCAAAAAATAGTCTTGATATGCAAACACACTTGAGTGTATTCGTGCGATCCGTACACTCGAGTGTATTCTAGCCTGACTCTCTCTCTCTCTCTTTCTCTCTCTCTCTCTCTCTCTCTCTCTATATATATATATATATATATATATATATATAGAGAGAGAGAGAGAGAGAGGGGTGAGGAAGTTTGTGTCATCCATGAAAATGTCATATGTGGAGTCCATTTATTCAATCTAATTTTACAGAATGAATTAAAATTCAATAGATTAGGCGTGTAAAAAAAATCACAACTGTACCTCATGTATATCATGAGATATTACAATATATTATTTAATGGTTTCTACAATTTCTGCAACTTACCATTGATTAGAAAATATGTATATTTTTTATTTAATGATCTAGGAATATTAGTTTTAGTGATTTTTGATACACATGTTATCTAAGGGTATGCATCACATCCATAATGTTGATTGCTTTTTTATACTTTTGCAATCATTACAAATCAAGCTGGGCACATGTAAGTTGCATTTGCTCAGTTACATAATTATTTTAAACATATATATTAATATATATGGGGTTAAGAGAGAGAATTTTCACCCCCTCTCCCACACCCGTGGCAGAGGCTGAACGCCCAGAAGGGTAGTAAATCAAGGCGGCAATTGGAATTCGAACACGAGTCCCTTTGTTAGGAGATACCATACTTGACCACTTGAGACACTCCTTGTCGGTTATATATATATATATATATATATATATATATATATATATATATATATATATATATATATATATATATATATATATATATATATATATATATATGTGTGTGTGTGTGTGTGTGTGTGTGTGTGTGTGCACTACTACAGAAATAACTTATAACGTCACTTTTAAAGGCGTCGGTTGTATAAATACATCGACACCTAAAACCTAAAGCATTTGTTTAATAAAAAATCGACATCTATCCGTGAAGGCGACCAGATACGGGTATCATTTTTTTCACTGTCGGTTCCCTAATAATAAACCGACGCCTAAAATTAACCGCCAAATCCAAAATTTCCAGTAAAAAAAGTTCCTCTAAAATATAACATATGGCGTCGGTTATTAACTATTAAGCCGACGACGAAAGGTTATTCGCGAGACATAAATTGGGCACATTTTAGTCGTCGGTTTTACTACAATGACTAACGCTTATGAGTTTTCCTGCGTTGTTCTCGGGAAATTTTTCACACCTTTTGAACGTCGGTTTTTGAAAGAAACTGACGACTATGGTCATTAATCGAGAACAATTTTTTTAATCAGCATATGTAGATAGACGTCGGTTTTTTTAGTAAAAACCGACAACTATCATTGAGAATAGGTGTCGATGTGTTTGGAGAACCGACGCCTTTAGTTTTAAGTGTCGGTTTTTTTGAATAACCGACGCCTATTGTTCACTTAATAGCACCTATGTGAGCGAGACTCTCTTCCCCCCTTCTTTGTTTCATCAATTATGCGCGCGCTTAGATCTGGCAAATTTCACCTCCAGTTGCCGCCTCCGCCGCCGTTCCTTGCTCCTCTGATCGCCGCCTCCGCCGCCATTCGTTGCTCTGGGCATCGCGTTCCTTGCTTCTCTATGCGTCGGTGCCTTCTTCTTCTCTCCGGCCGGCTGCCACCCTTCTTTGCTAGCTCTGGCACCTGAGCCTGCTCCTGCTCCTTCTCCTGCTCGTCGTGGTTTGCACGTTGCTTCGGTGCCTGCCCCTGCTCTCCAAGCCGTTGCTTTCCTGCCCAGGTAGGCCGCTGCCCTTCTTTTTCCTCCACCTCTTCTTCTTCCTGCTCCCTCTCCTTACCAAATGGATTACTACAAGGCCACGACCGTGTGGGCTGGCCACGGCAGTGGCTGTGTTGGCGGACCACGGCCGTGCTGGCCAGCACGGCTGTGGTAGGCCAACATAGCCATAGCTGTGACCAACACAGCCACGGCCGTGGCCAGCCCACACGGTCGTGGCCTTGCTTTTATCCATTTGGTAAGGAGGGAGCAGGATACATTTGCAATTGAATACTAATATTTGACCTAATTCTGTAAATTTTGATGCATGTTGAATTAAGATACTAAAACCCTAATACACATTTCACCATAATCTTGAATTAACTATATTGCTGAAATCTTGTGATCAATATATGTAAGATATTAAAATCCTAATGTTAAATCTCATATTTTGTTGTGATGTATCACCCTAACATCTACATGAATTCCTATTGTATGATGTAGATTGATGATAATGCATGAGCTAGTTTGAAATTTTGAAATCAATTATAAATCTCTCCATTCCTAGGTCATACTAATTTATGTGTAATCTTTATCTTGATGATGAACATGCATGGACACTCAAAATGTTGAAATCAATGTTATAGAATGACATCACATGTATTTGTTATCCTAGAAACCAATCCAAGATTTACTCATTAGGGGTAAATCTTGGATAGTCCCCGGTTTGGGACTGTTCTTGAACACCTAATCTCACTTAGGATGTAAGTGTATAATGTGTATTTGGTTTTTAGGAAAATTCCAGTAGCATTTCCCCATTAGTTCTCTAAGTACATCTGTACTTGGAGAATAATGGGGAAATGCTGCCAAAATTTTCTTAAAAACCCAATACACATTATACACTTACTAGTGAGATTAGGTGTTCAAGAATGGGATAGGTGGTACACATTTATTATATATAAGAATGACAACAAATGTATTTGTTGGCCTAGAAACCCGTCCAAGATTTACTCATTAGAAGTAAATCTTAGATAGTCCCCGGTTAGAGACTATTCTTGAACACCTAATCTCACTTAGGATGTAAGTGTATAATGTGTATTTGGTTTTCAAGAAAATTTTGGCAACATTTCCCCGTTTGTTCTCTAAGTACTGTTGAAATTTTCTTGAAAACCAAATACACATTATACACTTACTAGTGAGATTAGGTGTTCAAGAATGGGATAGGTGGTACACATTTATTATATATAAGAATGACAACACATTTATTTGTTTGCCCTAGACCCTAATCTTGTTGTAATTTATACTTGTTTTCTCTTTGATCATAGAATGGATAGATCATGGATGTTAATTCGCAATCGCTGCACCCCAGAGTTTAATTCTGGTCTTGACCAGTTTATTAGATTCGCTGAGGAACATAGGAAACAACCCGGAGATAGGTTCTACAGTTCATGTAGGCATTGTGGTAACGACTTGAAAGTCAGCACCGGTGACGAAATCAAAAGTCATGTCATGTGCAACAGGATTATACAAGGCTATATAGAATGGCACTGGCATAGAGAGATTTCAAACCTGAAACCAGTGGTTGTTGATAGCAGTGCTTGTGTGGAAGAAGAAATTGTCTCTGATGACGTAGATGTGAATGAACCAGTTCCAGTAGACATCGTTGAAGCAATACTGGATAGTTGTGGGGTAGAGCACACCGATCCACCTCCCATTTTTAGAAACATTCTGCATCATGCTGAGATATTGTTATACACAGGTTGTACTAAATTTACGAAGCTTAGCGCTGTGTTGAGATTGTATAAGCTGAAAGCTAACAATAGATGGAGCGACAAAAGCTTCACGTCATTGTTGTCTTTGTTGAAAGAAATACTTCCTGAAGGAAACGAGCTGCCAATCTCCACATACCAGGTAAAGAAATTGTTTTGCCCAATGGGAATGGATGCCAAGAAGATACACGCATGCCCGAATTATTGTGTATCATTTCAAAAGGACTATGTGGATTTGAAAGATTGTCCAAAATGTGGTGCATCACAGTATAATTTGACGACTTTGGGGGAGTCCAAAACTGGTTCTCCTACCAAGGTGATGTGGTATGTACCTATAATATCACAGTTTCATCGCTTGTTTGCCAATCTGATAAATGCGAAGAATTTGAGGTGGCATGCAGATGTTAAGAAAAATAATGATGGGATCCTATGACATGTGTCTGATTCCCCACAGTGGAAGAAGATTGATCTATTGTACCATGAATTTGGTGAAAAAGTCAGGAATCTAAGACTTGGACTTTGTACAAATGGGATGAATCTGTACGGGACATTGAGCAACCAACATAGCACTTGGTCAATCATGCTTGTTATATACAATCTTCCTCACTGTCTGTGTATGAAAAATAAGTATGTAATGTTGTCGTTGTTGATATCGGGCCCTAAACAACCTGGAAATGATATCAATGTTTATCCTGAACCTCTGATTGATGACTTAAAGAAACTCTGAGGTGAAGGTGTGATGACCTATGATGCTTCACGAAGAGAGACATTTTGTTTGCATGCTATGTTGTTTTACACTATTAATGACTTTCCAACATATGGGAATTTGTCTGGATATAGTGTTAAAGGAGCTAAAGCATGTCCTATATGTGAAGAGAACACTGATTCAACAAGACTAAAACATGGCGGTAAGATTGTATATCTCGATCATCGAAGGTTTCTTACAAAATTCCATTCGTATCGTAGGAAGCGCAAAACATTCAATGGATTGAATGAGGAACGGAGTGCACGTAAACCTATACCAGGGGAGGTTGTTTATGAAAGAGTAAAAGACTTTGTCAATGAATTTGGTAAGAGATCACAATGTACTATGGCCACACGGAGTGATAAATCTTTATTCAAGAAGAAGTCAATATTTTGGGATCTTCCTTATTGGAGTTCTTTGACAGTCATGCATTGTATCGATGTCATGCACATTGAGAAAAATGTCTGTGATAGTGTCATTGATACTTTGTTGAATATACCAGGTAAGACTAAAGATGGGATAAAATCTAGACTGGACCTACGTGAAATGGGAATAAGGTCAGAATTAACAGAATTACGTGAAATGGGAAATCAGAGAACATACTTACCTCTCACTTGTTACACATTGTCTAGAAAGGAGAAGAAAGCTTTTTGTGAATGTTTGGTAAATGTTAAGGTGCCATAGGGTTACTCATCCAACATCCGTTGATTGGTATCAATGGATGATCTGAAGTTGATAGGTGTTAAATCTCATGATTGTCACACTCTAATGCAACAAATATTGCTTGTGGCAATTCAATCTATATTGTCAAAGCATGTAAGGTTTGCAATCAGCAGACTTTGTTTCTTTTTCAACAGTCTGTGTAGCCAAGTTATTGACCCTGATACTCTCAATAATTTGCAAAGAGAAGTGGTTGTTACCCTATGTCAGCTTGAGATGTATTTTCCTCCGTCGTTTTTTGATATCATGGTACATCTTGTTGTCCACTTGACTAGGAAGTGAAAATGTTGGGACCAATTTTCTTGCATTGGATGTATCCCTTTGAGCGATACATGAGAGTTTTTAAAAGTGATGTTCTAAACCGTTATCGGCCTGAAGGGAGTATTATTGAGGGTTATGTGGCGAGAGAGGTTATGGATTTTATCAATGACTTTCTCAGTGGTAATGACACTCCTGCTAATGACAAGAATATTGAGGAGCAATTTGACAAAGGAATTTTGGGATTACGGGTGAAAGTAATCAGCCGTGATCAGTTGGAACAAGGTCACTTGTATATTTTACACAACATGGACGAAGTGAGTGTTTATATCGAGGAAGATACCAATTTTATCAAGAGACAATATCCTCGAGCCAATACAATGTGGGGTGCTAGAGAGCATAACAAGACATTTATTAAGTGGTTTGAAGATAAAGTCTTACATCAACTATCTCAAACACTAGATGATATTACTGAAACTATCAAATGCCTCGCCTTTAAACCAAAATTGAATGTTATGTCTTATGAAGGGTATGACATTAATGGATTCACATATTACACAAAGCGCCAAGATGATAAGAGTGTCGTCCAAAATAGTGGGGTCACCCTTCAAGCATCGACTATGTTTTTTGTAAGTGCAAAGGATAAGAGTCCACGTGAAGCTAAAATGTCATATTACGGTGTCATTGAAGACATATGGGAGTTTGACAACATAGATTTTAGAATTCCGCTCTTCAAATGTAATTGGGTTGATAACAACAAAGGAGTTATAGTAGATGAATTGGTTTTCACTTAGTGAACTTTGAAAAGATTGGTGAGAAGGGTGAACCATTCATATTGGCATCACATGAGAAACAAGTATTTTATATCGATGATCCTGCAAATGATAAATGGTCGGTTGTTCTTTATGGTAAAAGACAGTTCGTTGAAGATCCTATAGATGAAGAAGAGTACTATGATAAGTATGATGACTCCAGTCCATTCTCAGTTGGGTTGCCAACACCTACAAATATTGAAGCTAATGATGACTTGTATGTGTGCGGAGATCACAATGAAGGATTGTTAATGGATAAAAAATCGCAATATTAGAGGCATGTTTATATTTTTTATATGTTTTATTTTTCTAAATGTGAATTTTACAATGTGAATTACTTTACAATGTGAATGTGAACTTTACAATGTGAATGTGAACTTTACAATGTGAATTACTTTACAATGTGAACTTTACAATGTGAATATGAACTTTACAATGTGAGCTTTACAATGTGAATTACTTTACAATGTGAACTTTACAATGTGAATGTGAACTTTCAGATGGCTGAGCATTCTCCTGATGACCGTGCTGGTGATTACTGTGAGGGTGAGGACATCAATGCGCCACCTCACAATGTAAGTTTCAAAAATATATCATATATTTATATCTATATGTCCATTTATAGTTATATCCTGTAAACGTGTTTATTTTGTCAAATTTTAGGTTGATGATGCACATGTACCCTCTGAAGCACTTGAGGCACTTGATGAGAATAACCAAAAAGTTGACAAGAGAAGGGGCATCACTATGATGAAGAAATTAATAGCACAAAGGGGCAATGGACCCAAACTTGTTGTGGATTTTGATAATGCAGGAAATGCAAATAGAGTGAATCACAATTCGTTTGTTTCATATCTTGGGTATGTTACTCGTAGTCATTGCGGTTGTAAGATAGATTCTTGGCATAAAGTTCCTAAGGGGAATAAAGACATAATATGGAAGGATTTATGCGTGAGTTATTATTAATTTGCAATTCTATTTTGTAGATTACTATTTTTTTGGATACTAGTTAATAGGAATTCTATTTTGCAGAGTATATTTGAATTGGAAGAAAAGATGCATCGTAAATGCATGATGCAACATTGTGGGAGAGTCCTACAAAACTATAGGACAAAGCTCACCCGAGAATACATAAAAGAAGGTGATAAGAGGAAGAAGACAGCCACTGAACAGTGGAACTTCCTGGACCAAGAAGAATGGGACGCGTTTGTTGCTTCAAGAAAAACTGATGAATTCAAGGTATTAGGCGTCACTCCCAATTTAATTAATATACTTTGTATTCACCTATTCAAGATTAACATTTAGTGCTACTAACCAAATCATTAATGTGCATACTAACTAGGCCCTCAGTGAGGCACAAAAAGCAAGGCGTGCATTGAATATGCATGACCACACAATGGGTCCAAAGGGGTATGCAGGCATTCACCAAAGACTACAGGCTGAGTCTACTGCTCAGTCTGCTTCTACTCAGGAGTCCTCTACTATATTTACCATACCTCTGCCTCACCATGATGTCTGGATAGCTGGGAGGCAAAATAAGAAGGGAGAAATAAGGAAGCCCGCAACTGCTGAGGCGGCTGCAAAAATGGTAAAATACAACTCTTAGAGCAATCGTTCGAATATTGATTATTTGTGGTGTTTACTTAATTACAAATTTTTGTTTTAGAGATTAGCAGGAGTTGCACAAGCTGAGGAAACAAGGCAAGTTCATCCCTGCGGGCACAAGGGATGAATTGACAGTTGCTCTGGGTAACCCACAGCATCCTGGCCGTGTCAGGGCAGCAGGCGCTGATGTGGGCATCAAAGCATTCTTTGGGCCGTCCCAGCGCAAACATGTCCCAAAAGTAGGAATTTCACAAGAAGAGGTAACCTATTCTTTCTTTATATTGTTACTGTAAAAGAGAATTTGATAATCAGAAGCTAACGTTTCTTTTATCCATGTATAGGTAGATAAGATAGTTGATAGGAAAATCGAAGAAGCAATGAGCAAGTGATAGGCATCTCTGACTGCCACTCAACAGACAGTTCCTATGGTGTCCCGCTCTACTCTTACTGCAGAGGTTGGGAGTAATCCTGTAGACCCAACACCTAGCACATCTGTTGTAAGTTTTTTTATTTCATAGTAACTAGTCTTTTCAAGATGATATGTTTTCAAGATGATATGTATATATGTGTATAACATTCTTTACACAAAAATTTGTAGGGGATGAAGCCATGCCATCTATAAAGTAAAGAATTTGTCATTGTATAGGCGTCGGCTTACCCATCCCTACCAAGGGAAATGTTTCATGGGTCTCCATTACGAGCTGGTTGGGTTCGTGTGAGCCCGATACATATATTCCCCAATTGGATGGATCTTCTATTGCCATATGCCCACCTAGATTGTGAAACGCTGGTAAGGTAGAAGGCAGAGTGATATTGTAGCCAAAAGCAGATGTCCTCTATAGTCAAACTATATGGTAAATTTATATTACGTTAAATTGTTAGTGTGTGTATATGATGTCAATTGATCTGAAATTATATATATATATATACAGGTTAAAAAGAAGACACCTAGAGCATCTAGGCCTCCTCCTCCACCTCCTACATTCCCAAGTTGGGTTTCACAGGACCTACCTATCCCGTTAGGTCCTAATTGTAGGGGTATGGCAATATGGTTAGGCGAACATGATATAAATTGCCCTATAACCGTTTTTATAGATGCGGATGCTGCAGGTCAATCATACGAAAGCAAACTATTTATACAAGATATTTTGGAGTTGTTTCAATATGATTGGCTGAATACATCTGTGATTGAGCTATCGATAAGGTGAGATCTTCTTTATACATCCATATACCTTTTCTAGGATTTGGTGATCTGGTTTCTTATTTATTAATGCATATGTAATACATGTTTGCAGCTACTTAGACAAGATATGTACAGTTTTTTCATTCGAACATGTAGCATTTTTTTGATTCCATCTTTGATTAGTCTAGTAACTAAAGACCCTCTGTCAGTTCAACAATACTGTTGTGATACTTTTACAAATTTTGCTCAAAATAATAAGACAGTGATAATAGCTCCATTCAATGTGGAGTAAGTTTACCTTGCTTATAATTTGGACTTAAGAAAATTACATTTTTATTGTGGATTTTGAGTTATTAATTTTTAACTTTTTTACCTCTAGTGTTATCACTCCTACATTTTTGGCCAGTAACGTCGCTGCCCATAGTGTCATTTTTATTAGAATAACCGCCCTAATAGACTATAGGATCGGTTTTATCATAAAAACTGACCTAACAGGTTTCCCGCGGAAAAAATTCACGTGATTTTGGCTTCGCAGGTCGATCTATAGTGTCGGTTTTGCAAAATAACCGATGCTATAACATCAAACAAAAATGCGGGCACCGCTTTGGACCTCTAGTGTCGGTTTTTAAGGTAACCGACCTTATAAACACTGACCTGTAGGGTCGGTTTTTTAAAATAACCGACCGTATAGATGGTTTACGAAACTTCGGGCACCACTTAGGTTGTAGTGACGGTTTTTTGGTTTAGCTGTCGCTATAGAGCCAGGCTGTAGCGACAGTTTTCTCAGATAACTGACGCTATAGGTCTGGCTGCTAGCAAAACACCCGCAACCTAGGACATATCGATCTGCTGTTTCATTTCATTTTGTTTGAAAGCACGGCGCTAGAGGAGTCCAGCCGTGTGCCGCCGTCCATCTCCTTCCGACGTCGGCGTCTATCTCCATGTCCAAAGAGCCCTTCTCCGCTTCCGACGCCACCGCCCGAGCCGTGCAGTCGTGCCGTGCCCGCCGTCGAGCCGTGTATCCGTGCCCGTCGTCGAGCTGTGCCGCCGTCGAGCCAAGGAAGAAGCTTCTCGGGCCGTGCCTCCGTCGAGCCAAGGAGGAAGCTTCTCGGTTGCTAGGAACATTCTATTAATCGAAAATCGGTCGCAAACTTCTCAGTTGTACGTGTTGTGCCGTCGTCGAAGAGTTTTCTCGGTTGGAAAGGAGAGGTGGGGCAGGTGGGGGCTGCTGTGGTTGGGTAGCGATGGGTGCTGGTGGTAGTAGCACGATCGTGCAATAACCACGACCATTTTTCTTCTTATTGTAATGCCATGATTAAGGAAAGGCTCAGAGTGAATTTATTTGTTAGGTAGCACGGCCGTGCTGGGTAGCACGGCCGTGGTGGTTGTGGCTGAGTGAACGTATTTGTTAGGTAGCACGGCCGTGCTGGGTAGCACGACCGTGTTAGTTGGTAGCACGACCGTGGTGGCTGTGGCTGAGTAAATGTATTTGTTAGGTAGCACAGTCGTGCTGGGTAGCACGGCCGTGTTGGCTGAGTTGCTGAACTGCATTTCTTAAAATCTTTCTGCTCCTCTAATATTGATGTATATTGACCCTAATGCCTTACATTATAAGAGAATTGAATCATGCATTTGTGTTATTGCAGGTGTTGTTGACTTGTATATATTTCTTTTTCAGCCTTCAAGTGAGGTATTATATTCTCACTCTCCCAATGTGCCATTATGCTTCATTTTGATTCAAATATTTAATACTAGTTATTGTCCACAAGACATTCACTGTCTATTATCTAGATCCTCAGGGGACTAAATTGAATTCAAAATATGGACACACAATGAAAATGACATTATTCCAGTGAGAAATATTTCATTTTTATATCGATTAACATATGTTATTACATTACTATTTAATTATGCAACGTACTATGTTACATTAACATGTAGGGGTTTAGATGAGTTCAAAAAGGCTGGAGGAAAGGTCCCCAGAAAAAAGAACCAGCCAATAATTTGGAAGAACGTGGAAGTAAGTTCCCGACTACAATGTATATATTATTTATGTGAACAGTGCTTAATTAGTTGTATTTTTTTAATATTTTGTATGTTTCAATTTATAGTGTGCTATACAAGACAAGGGATGGGCATGTGCATACAATGTGATGCGATTTATGCACATGATTATCAAATATGCCACAGTGGACATCGATACCATTCTTGAGGTATTATATATAGTCTCATTAGATAATATGAAATATATCAATCTTATTTATATATGATTAATTATATATATACATCTTTCTTTTTGTAGGTGTTTAAAATTGACCATACTACAGGAAAGGCCTTATCAGATGTACATGCTCCCTATACGACGGAAGAATTAAATGATGTAAGAGAAGAATGGGCAACAACCATACAAGTAGTGGGGGTTTTAAAATATAATTGGGATGTTGATAGTGAATAATGACTAAAAAATGATATTTTGTAAATGAATTTCTGAATTATAATATGTGAATGTTTATATATGTCTGAATATTTCTACATGTGTGAATGTGAAAATGAATGAAACTGCTGGTTGCTATATGAATGTTTCTACATGTGTGAATGTGAAAATGAATGGAACTGCAGATTGCTACATCCATGTTTCTACATGTGTGAAAATCGAATGGAACTGCAGGTTGCTAAATGTGTGAACATTTATGTTGTTAATTTTGTAGGTTTGTGGTCAGTTGTTGGCTGATATCAATGGATGTCGTAAAACCTGTCGTTCATAACTGAACTACAAGTTTCTCATCCTGCGACTAGCGTCGGTTATTTTAAAAAATTGACGACACATGCTTACAGCGTCAGATAATAGCTAAAACTGATGCCTAATGAGACCAGATACCACAGCCGTACTGGCCAGCACGACCGTGACAGAAGGTGATATGGCGTCAGTTATAAATAAAAAATCGACGCTGATTGTGCCCTAAATGGTGCCCTTTCTGTAGCGTGAAGGTTTATGGCGTCGGTTTCAAAACTAATAACCGACGCCTATACCCCCTGCTGGTGCGTTTTCAGTGGCGCGCGAGATAAAATGTCTGTCATCTATGTTGCACAGACTACACATGACATACATGCATGTCATCTAAAGTATGTCACCCTTTCAAATATACAAAAATGTATGTCATCTATTTTACGTAGGCCTACACAGATTATAAGTCATGTACAAACATGTCATCCAAAGTACGTAACTTTTTATATGACTGTCATCTATACTATATTTTTTGGTAGTGGGAACAACACCAGAGATAGGTGACCACTAATTTTTATGATGACAAGAACAAGGATGATACTTTATTTGACTTATTGTTGGATCCATCTGGTCATCCTAGATGGTTCCTATTATTTACAGCAGTTAGTGTATTGTGCCTCTGTAGTGGTAGTTCTACTAGATGAGTTTGAAGCATAAGAATGTAGTGTGTCAGTGCCAAGTTTCTACCAAGATTGGCTATTATGTATACAGTGGAGTTAGTAGTTGTCTAATGTGGTGGAGATGAGTGACGATTGATGGAAAAGATTTCAGTTATATTGTGCACCACAATACAATTCATATGCACAATGGCTTAAGTAACAAAATTCTGGTGCCAAATGTGTCGCAACAGTTGCTAGTAAACTTACATTTCAGATTATCCATGTGATTGTTGAAGTATGAGTTAAGGGAAAACATAGTATCACACCTACAGAACTGTGTTACTATTCAAGGCAACACACATACGAGGTCGGAATTGTATATGAGTGTATCAAGAAAGAATAAAATTGGAAGTAAGGAAAAAGATCGTGTGTGAGTAAATACGGAGAGAAGTCACAATAATATAAAGTAGAAGTTAACTAGAAGCTGGAGTCAGGGAGTTGGATCGAATTCATATATCTATATATATATATATATATATATATATATATATATATATATTATATAAGTATATATGTATATATGTATATACACAATCCATGATATGTGCATGTGTATATATAGGTATATATATACCTATGTATGTATATATATACATATGTACGTGCATATATACAGATAATATACATACATATATATATAGGTTATACATGTATTTAGATATGCTTTTATATATATACACATATATAAGTATATACACACACACTCACACACACCATTAGTACATAACTGGCCTTTAGTGTCGGTTATCTAAGGCCTTTTGCGTCGGTTTTAATGCGACACCTATGTGGGCGCCGCTAAAAGGCAAACCGTTAGGCATCGGTTCTCAAACCGACGCCACTTGAAAGGGTGACACACTATAGGTGACATACATTTGAATCACCTATGTTCTGATGGGGGTTTACAGATGTATATGAGTCAAGTGTAATATACAAGGAGACATAACATTTAGGTGACATGTATGTGTGTCACCAAAGTTATAGATGACATAAATTCATGTCACCTAACCTTAGAAATTTTACAGAATTACTATGAGAGGACATTGTCTTGATATGGGCCTTGAATTCTCACAAATGTATTACGGGGGACCTGTTGTTAGAGGAAATTCTCGTGATATGGGCCCCAACCCTCACATATGCATTTTTATGGAATTGTTGTGAGTGGACATTGTCACTATATGGGAAACAGTTCCTAAGAAATGCATTGAAAGAGACTTTTTATGAGAAGAAATGTGTCATGGCTCCTCCTGAGTGTATTTTTGTTGGAATATTTCAACACTTATTTGGTCACCGTGCATTGGATGATGATGCGATGTGAGGGCCCGAGCCGCTGCACGTGACATGGGCACCGATGGCGATTCTTTTTGACTCCCACCTACCTCTGATTAATTATTGCACCTACCCCAGTGTCGCTGATGGCAGGGGTTCTCTGCTCATCTTGTTCCCCCACACCATAGTATCCATATCCGACTTACCATAGTGTCTCCCGAATGCGGACGGAAGACGGCCAGAAAGGTTCGGTGATAACTTCAAGTCTGATTCAACTTATCAACTTTTGTTGGACTTGGCCATACCGGTGGTGGCTTCCCTTTTTTCAAAAACCACGCCCATAGTAGCAAGGGATTAGGGAAAGAATGCACTCAGAGCGTCCCTGGTGCCTATCCGTCTAGGTCTCAACACGTCGAGGATTGATACGATAGATTCCAACATCGATTCCCGGAGGCGGCAGCCCATACACGATTCCCTACAGTCGTGTGTTAAGCAAGCTTGGCACTGGTCCACCCAGCAGGAAGGACTGCCCTACTGGTCGTCATACACGAGAGGGTTCCCTCCATGTCTCAGTTCTACTCTCTTTAATGGTAAAATTCAGTTTTCTCACATCAGTAATGACACATTATGACCGTCTTGCTGCGTCACAAGTGAAAAGTCGTGAGGTTGTTCCTGTGGTCCTTTACCGTGTGGGGCCTACATACTGCATGGTTGGACCTGCTGCACAAGTTTCATGTCCTTTTTGGAGCATCCATACATATCGCGGCAAACAGTTAGCAGCTAACAGTTTTGGTAATCATCTTCGGGTTGTTCCTTTATCTTCACTGAGCCGTGTTGATGGAATCCGTAAGGTGTTGGAGTATGCCGATGTTTGGGAGGGCTTGGTGTTTTCTCTTTGTTATTCCAAGCATTGGATGTGTGGTGTATGCCTTGGCATCGTGCCATGGTCTAAAGCATGTCCTCATCAAGCTTCTGATGGCTCTGATGTTACTACCACTCTACCTCGATAGCCTAGTGAGACATCACTCGATGTGATAGTTGGTTTGCCTGCTCCCATCAATTCTAGCTTTCCAGATTCTGTTCCTTACACCCTGTCAGCTCGTCAGCGTATTGAGCCACCGCCTCTGCCTATTGACCGACTATAGCTCGACACAGATCTTCTAGATTCTGTCTTTTGCACAGGTGTCCCTACCGTAAAGAGCATCCCTCGTCTTTGTCATTTTCCCTTTGCCGACACTCTTCGTGCTTGCTTACTCTAGGTGGCTTCTTGCCCACGCGCTATTGATGCATGGATTCGTCTTTTGTTGCTTCCAGCACATGTTCTGTATCACTTCTCCCCTAAGTCTACTCAAGAACAGTCTTCTCGAAAACGCATCTCTCTACAACAACTTATGATCCTTAAGGCTTTAGAGACTTGGAATTCAGGACCTGATGGCATTCAACAACTCCTGGCTCAGATTTTGGCTCATTGTTGTCCTACCGGGCGAGAACATTCTTCTGAAGCTTGTATTTCACGTGCCAAGTCTAAGATCAAAGATAGCCAATTTTCTACTGCCATCCGTGTTCTATCCTCTAGTGGTGTTACCCCCCAAAAGCT
This sequence comes from Alisma plantago-aquatica, assembly GCA_963693085.1. Lineage (NCBI taxonomy): Eukaryota > Viridiplantae > Streptophyta > Magnoliopsida > Alismatales > Alismataceae > Alisma > Alisma plantago-aquatica. The sequence goes on from OY856415.1 coordinate 308,134,515, forward strand.
GTTAATTATTCTTATCTTGAAGCTAAACACCCTCAACCTCCACTGCCATTGGTACAACCTCAGTCTGAAATTTCTAGCTCTCCATTTCTTGCTTCTTGCTCTATGATTGAAGAAGCCATTTTATCATTCAAGAAAGGAACTTCTTGCGCACGTGATGGCCTACAATCACAAGATCTTATTGATTATATGTGTGGGGTTGCCACTACAGTGAAAGATGATTTTTAATGCAATTTCAATTGTGGTGAATCTTTGGCTCACTGGTTGTTGTCCAGATTCCCTAGCTCCCTACATTACCAGTGCTCCATTGACTCCTTTTATCAAACCAGATAATGGCATTTGGCCTATTGCTATGGGTACTATTAGGCAACGCCTTGTATCCAAAGTTGCGGAAAAGGGTGTAAGTTTTGATGTTGTCCCTTATCTTATGGATCATCAGTATGGTGTTGGTATTTCTGGTGGTGTTGAGGCCCTTCTACATGCTATCATTCAACTTGTCTATGAACAACAACACCACACTACAATCACCATGGCTCTTATTGACTTCAACAATGCCTTCAACATGGTTGATAGATCTACCATATTCTGAGAGGTTTGTCTTCATTGCCCTTCTATTGTACGATGGGTTGAGTTTTTCTACAGCTCTCCATCTCCTCTCTATATGGATCATGGCGAGCCTCTTTTTTCTTCTGTCGGGGTACAACAAGGTGACCCATTAGGCCCCCTACTTTTTTCCCTGGGACTCCACCCTCTTATTTTATAGGCAAAGGATGCATGCCAAATTGACTTTCTTTCTTTCTAACTTGATGATGGTACCCTCATTGGGGACACAAAGGTTGTTTCGAAGGTTCTATCCCTCATTCAGGAGCGAGGCCCGATGTATGGTCTTCATCTCAATACTAAGAAGACTGGTTTTTTGGCAATCTGATGACCCTAGATGAGGCTCAAATGTGGGCTTATTTCCAACTAACATCTCTCATCCAGAGCATGGAGTGAAGATTCTAGGTGGCCCAATTTTCTACATACGCATCCTTTGCGAAGGAACTTCTCCAAAAATGTGTGATGAAGACCCTTGATATGATGGATCGCATGTCCTCACTCCAGGACCCACAGTGTGAGCTTCTTCTTCTTAGGTCTTGTGTTGGGATGCCCAAACTGTTGTTTGATCTTCGTACAACACCTCCTTCTTCTATCACACCTGTATTGGATATTTTTTATCACGGTCTTCGTTGTTGTCTGGAGCGTATTGTGGTTGGTGACGACCCATGTTTTGGTGATTTACAATGGTGTTTGGCTACACTTCCTATGCATCTAGGGGGATTGGGGATCAAGTCCTCTCATGATGTCAGTAAATTTGCTTTTGTTGCCTCTCAGATACACACTAAAGATCTCCAAGACCATATGTTGCGTGAGGTCACATGCGTGCCTACATGGCTCCCCTTTGTCCAAGCACATGCTTGCATATGCAATATCTTTCCATCTTTATGTTGGTCTATGTTGACAAGTATGCATTCTACCACCCCAAAACGCAATATCTTACCATCTTTATGTTGGTCTATGTAGACGCTTACTACAAAATGGTCATCCAACAAATCATGGTAAGTGACCTATCCTTACGGCAACATGCTATTCTCACTTCTTTACAAGCTGATAATGCACAAATTTTTTTTAGGGTTGTTCCTATTGATGGCCTTAGTCTGTCTATGTTACCCATTGAGTATCGAGCTATCCTTCGGTATTGTCTTATGATTCCCTTGTATCCAGGTGATGAACATTGTCTAATTTGCAACATCACATATCTTGATGCCTTTGGTGACATGCAGTGCACTACCGCTCGCGGCCTGGTTATAAGTTTCGTCATGATGTTGGCACTCGATTTGGGTTAAAGGTTTTGAAAGAAGCTCCTTTGGCCTTCCTTAGCATTCAATCTGATGGTGTTCTTTTGTTGCGACCTACATACATTCTTTTATTTCACTAGATGAATGGAAAACATGCATGTGTTGACCTAATAGGAGTTTCTCCCTTGACAGGTATCCTTTCAAAAAACTTTAAAGTAGGGTAGGTAGTGTCCGAGGCAGCAATACAAAAAATTCATAAACATGGAACAACATGTGAGGCCAATCAACATCATTTTCTACCATTCGCCTTTGACACCTTTGGGGTTCCTGCCGACGATGTAGTTTCCCTTCTTCGACACCTTAAACATATATAAATAGGAATCTTATGATGCCTTCACCTACATGTAATGATTTTATTTTTGGGTCCTTAGGTTTTTCCATCCAACAAGGATTGGCAACCCTGTTTGTTGCTTGCACTTTTATGAGAGCTTTTATGTAATATTTTGAGCAATTATATGAAACATATTAAGTGACATGTTGTGAGATGACACCATCATGATATGGGCCCTGACTCCTCAGAAATTGATTTTTAGGGGCTTACTGTGAGAGCACACTATCATGATAGTGGTCACATATCCTCCCAAATGCAATTAGAATGACATGTTGGGAGAGGACATTTTCATGATATGTGATGTGGCTCCTCTCAAATGCATTTTCAAAGACCGGATGTGAGAGGATGCCATAATGATATGGGCCATGGTTCCTCCCAAACACATATCCAGTGACATGTTGTGAGACGACACCATCATGATATGGGCCCTGACTCCTCAAAATTTTATTTTTAGGGACTTACCGTGAGAGCACACTATCATGATATTGGTCACATATCCTCCCAAATGCAATTACAATGACATGTTAAGAGAGGAAATTATCATGATATTAGAGGTGGCTCCTCTCAGATGCATTTTCAAAGACTTGATGTGAGAGGATGCCATAATGATATGGGCCCTGGTTCCTCCCAGAAACATATTCAGTGACATGTTGTAAGACGACACCATCATGATATGGGCCCTGGCTCCTCAGAAATTTACTTTTAGGGACTTACCGTGAGAGCACACTATCTTGATAGTGGTCACATATCCTCCCAAATGCAATTACAATGACATGTTGGGAAAGGACATTCTCATGATATGTGATGTGACTCCTCCAAAATGCATTTTTGGGATCTTCCCATGAGAGGACACCATCATGATATGGGTCATGGCTCCTCAAAAGTTTATTTTTAGGGACTTGATGTGAGAGAACACTGACATGATATTGGTCATAGATCCTCCCATATACACCTCCATCCACATGCTACGAGAGGACATTCTCATGATATGGGATAGAGGGTCACCCTGGAGAAGTCCACGTGTAGGCTTTGTGCTTTTGGTTCGATCCCCATTTATAGCAAAACTGTGTTGAACAGATGTGATGCAATCTTTGACTTTACTCCTCCACTTCATCCCAAAACCCATCTTCTCCATCACCACATCAAGGAAACTCCACTCCACCAAATACATTTGTCATAGATCCTCCTAAATGAATTGTTAGAGACTTGATATGCGATGACATTTGTCATGATATGGGCCCAAGTACCTCAAAAATGTATTTTCAAAGACTTGCTGTGAGAGGACACTTTCATGAAATGGGAAATGACTCCTCTCAAAAGAATTTTAGGGACATGTTGTGAGAAGAAAACATCATGATATGAGCCCTGACCCCTCACAAATTCAATTTTAGGGACTTTTTGTGAGACATCACTATCATAATATGGGTCTTAGATCACCCCAAATGCATTTTGAGGGACTTGTTGTTAGATGATACTATCATGATATGGGCCATGATACCTCCTAAATGCATTTTTAGGTACTTGTTGTGAGAGGACATTGTGGTGATATGGGTCCCAAATCTAGCCAAATGCATTTGTAAAGATTTGTTGTGAAACAACACTGTCAAGATATGGGCACTAGTGTTGGGCTATGGAGGAGGCAGAGAAGCAGCGGAAACAAAAATTTTCTCCCCAAACCCAGAACAAAAGGAATCGCGTCAACATCTATATAATAGGAAAGACAGTTTGTGAATCATACCTTGTCTCGAGGCTTGCTTGGCGACAATACCACGCGCCTTGCGTGGTCTTCACCTCCGGTCTTGGACGGTGTCTATGCAGCTCCTGGTTGCACCGGGACTGTAGACTCCTCCTCCTACCAGACTGTCGGATGACAGTTGTCCTCCTGAGCGGCAATGACCTCCCGCCTCTGAAGTAGTCCACACGGACCACCTGGAACTCCACTCTCCTTGTCCCACAAGGAAGTGGAAGGAGTCACACCCTCCTGTTGATGTACTAGTCGCCAACACACTCTCCTGCTGTCAATTGCAACTGCAGTTGTCCTTCCCTTGCTGCAGCTCCCTTTGTGGGAAGCACTTGCTCGGGCTCTCTCTCGGTTACCAAAACTAGAGAGAATGACAACTTTACAGAGTAATCAACTTGCACTGAGTTGTACTCTGAGAAGCCCCCAATACCCCTATATATAGGCGGGTCATGGGACAGGGTTCTCTGTGCCCGGCAATACGGGACTAAAAGCAGGAGTAGAAGGGTTCGGGATTTTCCACAAAAAGAAACCATCTCACAACCTGAACCGATCGGTTCACAAGTGAACCGGTCAGTTGGGGACCTGAACCGATCGGTCAACCACTGAACTGATCGTTTGGGACCCTTGAACCGATCGGTACACTCATGAACCGGTCGGTTGGGGTTCCAGGTTGGTTCCCGATTGACTTTCCTTCTTCTGTTTCCAATCGGTATCGAATACCAATCCTATTTCCAATCAAATTGGAAAATTGAAACAAAAGGAAAATTCTCACCAATCCTACTTTCCCAAGTTGCTCAATTTCACCAGTTGAACCGATCGGTTCAACACTTGAACCGGTCATTTCACTCTGTGCATGAGCCAATTGGTTCAACAATTGAGTCGACCGGTTCAGCAACCTCAGCCGATCGGTTCATCACATGAACCGATCGGTTGGGAATGCAGATTGTGCAGAATCAGTCAAATGCGATTTCAATCAATCCGATACTCCAATCAATGTGTCCAATACCTTGAACATTATGATATTAAGCTATCGATTAATTGAGTGTTTAATTGAACTACTAAACTCCTTTAGTAATCAATCTAAACATTGCTTGTGGACAAAACTCCTCTTCCAGGTTAAATCCTATGTGTGTGACCCTGCAGGTCCATTTCACGTTGGCAGTGAAAGTCCATAACACTTATGACTTCACAAGCAAAGAGCGGTGCCTAGTCACACATCATTGCTACCCAAGTGAAAGTAGAAAGTTGGAGAACAACTTTCATCCTACAATCCGTGAATGGTGTTACAGTGAATGTATAATTCCTTTGTCACTAATATCTAGAATGAACTCGAGGCATGGAACAATCATCCTGTCAATGTTCATTCATTTCCTTGATCTCAGAGTAGACCGAGTGTGATGTGTATGACATCAACATCACATATTGATTCACACGTGCATGTGCATGCCTTTCTCAATCCTACTCATCAAGTGGCCAAGGATATCAAACTCCCTTAGGAGGGACAAATCCCATATCTATCACTCACCCCTCAAAAGCCCCATGTGTCAAAGCCACCCAATCATCACCTTTATAACAACCCATGTTTCAGGACTGCGTTTGATGATGTCAAAGTGTACCCAACGACATGTGTTGAGTGTAGTGATTTCAGGTCTAAGAATCACACTCACCACCATCACTGTGAGAGCTGATTGTGACTACCATGTCATGGTTCCATGTGTCACTCTCACGGTGGGTCTGTCTGATACCTTGTTCTCTAACAAGTACCTATGTGCTTGGTTTGATATCACTATATCATGACTAATGAGATTCTGTCATCAACCAACACACAATCTAGTCTTTAGTGTTATTGATGTCTATGGTTATTTCCACAATAAAAACCGACTAGGGACTAAACAAGAATGTATACTCTTAACATCCATATGATCTCATCGTTTAGGTCATGAACCTAAAAGCATACATCATTGAGTAAAATCATTCTTTAGACATCTATCATGTTACACCATCATCTCAGAAATAGTTTAAACATATAGATTGGAAATTGCCTTTATTATTATTCAAATCATTTACAAAGTATCCCATTACAATCATCATATGACTTGCTCTATGGGCATACATACCAACAGACTCCCACTTGCACTTAGAGCCAGTCACCAAGGAAACGCAGTCCTTGTGACCTAGCATGACCATCATGCTTCTGCTGAGAAAGGGCCTTAGTCAGTGGATCAGCAATGTTGTCTTCAGTTGGTACTTTGCAAATCTTCACATCTCCTCGCTGTACGATCTCTCGTTTGAGATGGAAGCGCCGCAGTATGTGCTTGGACCACTGATGTGATCTGGGCTCCTTAGCTTGTGCAATAGCTCCATTATTGTCACAATAAAGCTCAATTGCATCACAGCTACTGGGAACTACACCAAGTTTTGAAATGAACTTCCTGATCCACACAGCCTCCTTTGCTGCATGCGAAGAAGCAATATACTCGGCCTCTGTAGTAGAATCGACAACTGTTTCTTGCTTGGAACTCTTCCAGATCATAGCTCCATTATTAAGGCAAAACACAAATCCTGACTGCGATCTGTAATCATCTTTATCGGTTTGGAAGCTTGCATCAGTGTAACCCTTTACAACCAGCTCTTCCTCGCCGCCGTACACAAGAAACTGGTCCTTAGTCCTTCGCAAGTACTTGAGGATGTTCTTCACGGCTGTCCAGTGAGCATCCCCGGGATCTGACTGGTACCTGCTCGTCATGCTGAGAGCATACGAGACATCTGGGCGTGTGCACAACATAGCGTACATGATGGATCTGATGGATGATGCATATGGGATCCCATTCATACGCTCCCTCTCTTCACAAGATTGGGGACATTGAGCTCTAGAGACGGTAACTCCATGTAGCATAGGGACGTTGCCTCTCTTTGAGTTCTCCATGCTGAACCGCTTCAGCACCTTGTCAATGTACGTGCTTTGACTTAGTCCGAGAAGCCTTCTAGATCTATCTCTATAGATCTTAATTCCTAGAATATAGGATGCTTCTCCTAAGTCCTTCATTGAGAAAGTTTTCCCAAGCCAAGTCTTTACCTTCTCTAAGGCTAAGACATCATTCCCCATCAAAAGTATGTCATCCACATACAATATGAGGAATGTGGTCGAGCTCCCACTAACCTTCTTGTACACACAAGGTTCATATTCATTTTAAATAAAGCCAAACACTTTGACTTCTTCATCAAATCGAAGATTCCAACTCCGAGATGCTTGCTTCAATCCATAGATTGATCTTTGCAGTTTACAGACTTTATTGACATTTTTTGGATCTACAAAACCTTCAGGCTGTGTCATGTACACATCCTCATGAATATTCCCGTTAAGGAATGCGGTTTTAACATCCATCTGCCAAATCTCATAGTCATAATAAGCTACAATAGCAAGCATGATCCTGATGGACTTAATCATGGCAACTGGAGAAAAGGTTTCGTCATAGTCAACACCTTGAATTTGTCGAAAACCCTTTGCAACCAATCTACCTTTATAAGTTTGCACATTGCCATCCATGTCGGTCTTTTTCTTAAAGACCCACTTGCACCCTATGGGTTTTACCCCTTCGGGTGGTTCCACCAAAGTCCATACTTTGTTGGAGTACATGGATTCCATCTCGGATCTCATGGCTTCAAGACATTTCTCATAATCTGGTCCCTCCATAGCCTCTACGTAGGTAGTTGGATCATCATCTATGATCAACTCTCCACCTTCCTGAGTTACAAGGTATCCTAACCTCTCAGGTTCAAGGCGAGTCCTACTAGATCTACGAGGTCCTTGTGTTACCTGAGGAGACTAAGATTCCACAACACCTTGTGAATCTTCATTTTCCTCTAGTACATCTATCAGTTCAATGTTTTCTTGTTGGGCTTGAACCTCTTCAAGCTCTATATTCCTCCCACTGCTTCCTTTGGAAATAAATTCCTTCTCTAGGAACACAGCTGCCCTGGCAACAAACACTTTGTTGTCAGTAGGGTGGTATAAGTAATATCCCCTCGTTTCCTTGGGGTATCCAACAAAATAACATTTATCGGATTTGGGTCCAAGCTTATCAGGAAACGTTTTCTTGACGTAAGCTTCACAGCCCCAAATCTTCAGAAAAGACAAATCGGGACACTTCCCGTACCATATCTCATATGGTGTCTTCTGAACCGATTTAGATGGTACACGGTTAAGCATAAACGCAGCGGTTTCAAGAGCATGACCCCAGAAGGAAATTGGAAGATCAGCAAAACTCATCATTGATCGCACCATATCTAACAATGTGCGATTCCTTCTTTCAGACACACCATTATGCTGTGGTGTTCCAGGCGGAGTCCATTGTGATACAATACCACAGGCTCGCAGAAGGTCCTCAAACTCCTGGCTCAAGTATTCTCCACCTCGATCGGAACGAAGTGCCTTAATACTCTTACCAAGCTGGTTCTGTACTTCATTCATGAAATCTTTGAACCTTTCTAGGGTTTCTGACTTATGTTTCATCAGGTACACATAGCCATACCTACTGAAATCATCAATGAAGGTAATGAAGTACTGACACCCATTTCTGGCATTAGATCTAAAAGGCCCACATACATCAGTATGTATGAGTCCTAATAGATCACTAGCTCTCTCACCTTTACCTGAAAAGGGAGTCTTGGTCATCTTGCCCAACAAACAAGATTCACATGTATCTTGATTCATAATCAAAAGAGTCTAGATAACCATCTTTATGGAGTCTAGAAATGCGCTTCTCATTTATGTGCCCTAGACGACAATGCTAGAGATATGTTTTGTTTGAGTCGTTGAGTTTTTGCTTTTTGGTGTTTACGTTGTATACACTTGTCTCCAAGTCTATCAAGTATAGACCATAAGACATAGGGGCACTGCCATAAAAGATCCCATCTTTAGAAATGGAACACTTTCCATTCTTAATAAGAAATTCAAATCCATCTTTGTCCAAACAAGAGACGGAAATGATATTCCTATTTATGGCAGGTACATAATAGCAGTTCTTCAACTCTATTATTAGCCCACTAGGTAGAGTTAACTCATAGGTTCCTACGGCACTGGCGGCAACTCTTGCCCCATTAGCTACTCACAGTTCAACCTCGCCTTTCCCTAAAGGCCTACTTCTCTTAGCATCCTTCACATTTGAACAAATGTGAGATCCGCATCCGGTATCAAGTACCCATGACGAAGAAGTAGTAAAGTTAATCTCTATCACGCATACACCAGAAGTAGAGATCTCTATCTCCGACTTCTTCTTCCATTGTTCCTTCCATCCTCTCCATGTAGAAGAAATTGGTTTGGTGAGAGAACACTTCTCTCCCTTACCTACTTTCTTCTTCACCAACGCATTAAGCGTACATAGAGTGGATTCTAAGGCTCTTGGTATATCTGGATTGTGCAGAATACTTCCCACAGTCCTCAACCAGTTATGGAATTTATTCTCAATTAATTTACCCATTTTAAAAGATGATTCTTTTGCCATTCTACAAGAGAAAATTTGCATTTGTCAAAACCCTTTTTGATTTGATTTGAATAAAATTTGACGATAGTTAATTAGGCCTTTAATTAATTACCGCTACCACTATTTTGACTCAAATTGATAGCCCTCACCATCAATTCGGAAGATTGCAGCGTACAATCTTCTAGTGGGTCAAGATCCCGAAATCCTCTAAGCCATGGACCAACTAGGGCTGTCACCCACAACTCAGATCTCTCAGGTAGGCAACTCTTTCCAATTGCATCATATGCAACTCTTGAAAGATGTCATATGCAACTCCTTGCAATGATCATCTCCATGCCTCAAGGCGCGAGATCCTATCTAGGTCACCTTGTTAAGTCCGACCCAAAGCCAACACGATGAACATACACCCTGCTAGGGCAGACCCACACATTCATCCTTCACGCTTCCACGAGATAGACGGTGCACCACGCTAGGGCGTGCCCACACTTGGTCGATCAAGCTTTTCACGTGTGTCACATTTGGAAGGCATCTAAAACTTAATATTTAATGAGGGATTTGGTTTTATATACATATACATATCCAATCACCACAATATATAGTATGTATCATATACATGCTATATCCCACAGAAAACATGCAAAAACGATAAAAAGCAATGATTATGGCCATCCTATTTGTGATTCCTCGAGCCAAGAGGAATCACGGTCATCTAGGTCTACATCACATGCAACCTGTACAAGATGAAATTTGTGCCTGCCTTTCTGGGTTTGATCATATCATCTCCATGACAGATCGGCTCGCCATCAGGTAGGTTGTTCGGGTGCCACCAGCCGATCGACTGGCACCTCCAGCCGATCGGTTCACCGGTCATCGTTCATCTCCTCAGGTCGCCACCCGCTCATCTCGTTCCTCGAACCGGCCGTCTGGATCACCAACCGATCGGTACACTCCTTGAACCGATCGTCTTCAGGTTGTCCGCCGTTCTTTGTCATAACAGGAAATAAAATCTATCCTATTTACAATTGAAAAGTGAAACCCCGAGTTACATTCGGGGGAAAAAAGGTAGGAAAAGAATTCTCGAATTATTTCGAGTTACATCAGGAATATGAGAAAGGGAATCGGTGCGCAGACCGAGATGCAAGCAACCACACAAACAACCACACACATATATAGGGGTTTATAGGCCATAATCATGCTAAACATCCACCACAAAACTCGTTTAAGGGTGACACTTATCGAGTGCATTAATATTACATATCATATATGTATATTAGGGATTTGTGGATTGGACATGTATAAAGCCGATATTATTCGCATCACATGCAATAAATAAAGGCAACAAAACAAAATCAATCATATCAATAATCCTAAAATATAGAGCGGTTGACGTGGCTCTGATACCACTGTTGGGCTATGGAGGAGGCACAGAAGCAGTGGAAACAAAAATTTTCTCCCCAAAACCAGAACAAAAGGAATCGCGTCAACATCTATATAATAGGAAAGACAGTTTGTGAATCATACCTTGTCCCGAGGCTTGCTCGGCGACAATACCACTCGCCTTGCGCGGTCTTCACCTCCGGTCTTGGACGGTGTCTGTGCAGCTCCTGGTTGCACCGGGACTGTAGAATCCTCCTCCTACCGGACTGTCGGATGACAGTTGTCCTCCTGAGCGGCAGTGACCTCCCGCCTCTGAAATAGTCCACACGGACCACCTGGAACTCCACTCTCCTTGTCCCACAAGGAAGTGGAAGGAGTCGCACCCTCCTGTTGACGTACTAGTTGTTGGTATATATGCCCTGAGAGCCAATCATGGGATGATTGGTGGGATACATTAAGATTGATTTGATAAACATCAAAGGCGAGCTTCTAATTCTTTATGGTTCAGTCATATGAGATAGTGATAGAACAGATTGAATGTCTAGAGAATGACAGTACTCAATGACATACGCTTTTAGGTTAAGGACCTGAACGATGAGATCATACGGATGCTAAGAGTTTGTACATTCTTGTTATGTCCCTAGTTAGATGTCATTGTGGAAGGTAGATAGTCAACAATGACACAAAAGACTAGATTGTGGTGTTGGTTGATGATAGAATCTCATTACTCATGATATAGAGATATCAAACCAAACACATAGGTACTTGTTAGAGAACAAGGTACCGGACAGACCCACCGTGAGTTTGACACATGGAACCATGAGATGGTAGTCACAGTCAATACTCACAGTGATGGTGGTGAGTGTGATTCTTAGACCTGAAATCACTGCACTCAACACATGTCGTTGGGCACACTTTGACATCATCAAACGCAGTCCTGAAACATGGGTTGTTATAAAGGTTATGATTGGGTGGCTTTGACACATGGGGCTTTTGAGGGGTGAGTGATAGATATGGGATTTGTCCCTCCTGAGGGAGTTTGATATCCATGGCCACTTGATGAGTAGGATTGAGAAAGGCGTGCACGCATGTGTGAATCAGTATGTGATACTGATGTCATACATATCTCTTCCAGTCTACTCTAAGATCAAGAAAGTAAATGAACGTTGACAGGATGATTGTTCCATGCCTCGAGTTCATTCGGGATATCAGTGACAAAGGAATTATACATTTGCTATAACACCATTCACGGATTGTAGGATGAAAGTTGTTCTCCAACTTTCTACTTTCACTTGGGTAGCACTGATGTGTGACTAGGCACCGCTGTTTGCTTGTGAAGTCATATGTGTTATGCACTTTCACTGCCAACGTGAAATGGACTTGCAGGGTCACACACATAGGATTTAACCTGGAAGAGGAATTTTGTCTACAAGCAATGTTTAGATTGATTACTAAAGGAGTTTAGTAGTTCAATTAAACACTCAATCAGTCGATGGCTCAATATCGTATGGTTCAAGGTGTTGGACGCATTGATTGGAGTATCGGATTGATTGAAATCACATTTGAATGATTCTGCACAACCTGCACTCCCAACCGATCAGTTCATGTAATGAACCGGTCGGCTGAGGTTGTTGAACCGGTCGGCTCAATTGTTGAACTGATCGGCTCATGCACAGAGTGAAACGACCGGTTCAAGTGTTGAACCGATCGGTTCAACTGGTGCAATCTAGCAACTTGGGAAAGTAGGATTGGTGAGAATTTTCCTTTCGTTTCAATTATCCAATTTGATTGGAAATAGGATTGGTATTCGATACCGATTGGAAACAAAAGAAGGAAAGTCAATCGGGAACCAACCTGGAACCCCAACCGACCGGTTCATGAGTGAACCGATTGGTTCAAGGGTCCCAAACGATCGGTTCAGTGGTGAACCGATCGGTTCAGGTCCCCAACTGACCGGTTCACTTGTGAACCGATCGGTTCAGGTTGCGAGGTGGTTGCTTTTTGTGGAAAATTCCGAACCCTTCTACTCCTGCTTTTAGTCCCGCATTGCCCGGGATGGAGAACCCTATCCCATGACCCTTCTATATATAGGGGTATTGGGGACTTCTCAGACAATAACTCAGTGCAACCAGTTGCTCTGCAAGTTGTCGTTCTCTCTGGTTTTGGTAACCGTGAGAGAGCCCGAGCAAGTGCTTCCCGCAAAAGGGAGGTGCAACAAGGGAAGGACAACTGTAGTTGCAACAGGAGACAGGAGAGCGTGTTGGCGACTAGTACGTCAACAGGAGGGTGTGACTCCTTCCACTTCCTTGTGGGACAAGGAGTGTGGAGTTCCAGGTGGTCCGTGTGGACTACTACAGAGGCGGGAGGACACTGCCGCTTACGAGGACAACTGTCATCCGACAGTCCGGTTCGAGTAGGAGTCGTCAGTCCCGGTGCGACCAGGAGCTGCACAGACGCTGTCAAAGACCAGAGTTGAATACCGCGCATTGCGCGAGGTATTGTCGCCGAGCAAGCCTCGGGACAAGGTATGATTCCTCAAACCATCCTTTCCTATTATATAGACGTTGACGCGTTTCCTCGGTATGGGTTGGGGGAGGAAATTTTTGTTTCCGCTGCCTTCTCTGTCTCCCCTAAAACCCAACAGTGGTATCAGAGCCAGGTCAACTGCTCTATATTTTAGGAATATCGATATGATCGATTTTGGTTTGTCGCCTTTATTTATTGCATACGATGCAAATAATATCGGCTTTATGCATGTCCAATCCTAAATCCACAAATCCCTAATTACATATATGATATGTATTATTAATGCACTCGATACGCGTCGTCCTTAAACGAGTTTTGTGGTGGATGTATGTAGCATGATTATGGCCTATAAACCCCTATCTGTGATTGGTTGTGTGTGGTTGCTTGCATCTCGGTCTGCGCACCGATCTTCCTTCTCCTATTCCTGATGTAACTCGAAATAATTCGAGATTCTTTCCTACCTTTTCTCCCCCCGAATGTAACTCGGGGTTTCCCTTTTTAAAGCAATGTAATAAATAGGATAGATTTTTATTTCTTGTTATGTCAAAGACCGGAGGACATCAAGACGACAGCTGAAACGATCGGTTCAAGGCGTGAACCTATCGGTTGACGTTCCAGACGGTCGGTTCAAGGAGTGAACCGATTGGTTAATGACCAGTTCAAGGAGCGAGACGAGCGGGTGGCGGACATGACGAGATGCACGACGTCCAGGTGAACCGATCAGTTGGAGGAGCCAACCGATAGGCTGGTGGCACCCAGACGACCGGCTGGAGAGTACAAATCATTCATGTGATGAGTTGATCAACACGGATGGCAAGGAACATATGTTCATATTGTACAGGTTGCATGTGATGTTGACCTAGATGACCGTGATTCCTCTTGGCTCGAGGAATCACATTAGGATGGCCATAATCATCGCTTTTTATCATTTATGCATGTTTTCTGTGGGATATAGCATGTATATGATACATACTATGTATTGTGGTGATTGGATATGTATATGTATATAAAACCAAATCCCTCATTAAAATATTAAGTTTTAGATGCCTTCCAAATGCGACACACGTGAAAAGCTTGATCGACCAAGTGTGGGCACGCCCAAGCGTGGTGCACCGTCTATCTCGTGGAAGCGTGAATGATGAATGTGTGGGTCTGCCCAAGCAGGGTGCATATTTCATCGTGTTTGCTTTGGGTCGAACTTAACAAGGTGACCTAGATAGGATCTAGTGCCTTGAGGCATGGAGATGATCATTGCAAGGAGTTGTATATAACAAGGTGACCAACACACTCTCCTGCTGTCAATTGCAACTACAATTGTCCTTCCCTTGCTGCACCTCCCTTTGCGGGAAACACTTGCTCGGGCTCTCTCTCGGTTACCAAAACCAGAGAGAACGACAACTTTGCAGAGCAATCAACTTGCACTGAGTTGTACTCTGAGAAGCCCCCAATACCCCTATATATATAGGCGGGTCATGGGACAGGGTTCTCTTTGCCCGGCAATACGGGACTAAAAGCAGGAGTAGAAGGGTTCGGGATTTTCCACAAAAAGCAACCATCTCGCAACCTGAACCGTTCGGTTCACAAGTGAACCGGTCGGTTGGGGACCTGAACCGATCGGTTCACCACTGAACCGATCGTTTGGGACCCTTGAACCGATCGGTTCACTCATGAATCGGTCGGTTGGGGTTCCAGGTTGGTTCTCGATTGACTTTCCTTCTTCTGTTTCCAATCGGTATCGAATACCAATCCTATTTCCAATCAAATTGGAAAATTGAAACGAAAGGAAAATTCTCACCAATCCTACTTTCCCAAGTTGCTCGATTGCACCAGTTGAACCGATCGGTTCAACACTTGAACCGGTCGTTTCACTCTGTGCAAGAGCCGATCGGTTCAACAATTGAGCCGACTGGTTCAGCAACCTCAGCCGACCGGTTCATCACATGAACCGATCGGTTGGGAATGTAGATTGTGCAGAATCAGTCAAATGCGATTTCAATCAATCCGATACTCCAATCAATGCGTCCAATACCTTGAACATTATGATATTGAGCTATCGATTAATTGAGTGTTTAATTGAACTACTAAACTTCTTTAGTAATCAATCTAAACATTGCTTGTGGACAAAACTCCTCTTCCAGGTTAACTCCTATGTGTGTGACCCTACAGGTCCATTTCACATTGGCAGTGAAAGTCCATAACACTTATGACTTCACAAGCAAAGAGTGGTGCCTAGTCACACATCATTGCTACCCAAGTGAAAGTAGAAAGTTGGAGAACAACTTTCATCCTACAATCCGTGAATGGTGTTATAGTGAATGTATAATTCCTTTGTCACTGATATCCAGAATGAACTCGAGGCATGGAACAGTCATCCTGTCAATGTTCATTCATTTCCTTGATCTCAGAGTAGACCGAGTGAGATGTGTATGACATCAACATCACATATTGATTCACACGTGCATGCGCATGCCTTTCTCAATCCTACTCATCAAGTGGCCAAGGATATCAAACTCCCTTAGGAGGGACAAATCCCATATCTATCACTCACCCCTCAAAAGCCCCATGTGTCAAAGCCACCCAATCATCACCTTTATAACAACCCATGTTTTAGGACTGCGTTTGATGATGTCAAAGTGTACCCAACGACATGTGTGGAGTGTAGTGATTTCAGGTCTAAGAATCACACTCACCACCATCACTGTGAGAGATGACTGTGACTACCATGTCATGGTTCCATGTGTCACTCTCACGGTGGGTCTGTCCGATACCTTGTTCTCTAACAAGTACCTATGTGCTTGGTTTGATATCACTATATCATGACTAATGAGATTCTATCATCAACCAACACACAATCTAGTCTTTAGTGTTATTGATGTCTATGGTTATTTCCACAATAACAACCGACTAGGGACTAAACAAGAATGTATACTCTTAACATCCATATGATATCATCGTTTAGGTCATGAACCTAAAAGCATACGTCATTGAGTAAAATCATTCTTTAGACATCTATCATGTTACACCATCATCTCAGAAATAGTTTAAACATATAGATTGGAAATTGCCTTTATTATTATTCAAATCATTTACAAAGTATCCCATTACAATCATCATATGACTTGCTCTATGGGCATACATACCAACAACTAGATCCTCCTTAATGCATTTTTAAGGAGTTGTTGTAAGAGCTCAATGCCATGATATAGGTTGTGGATCCTCCTAAATGAATTGTTAAAGACTTGCTATGAGATGACATTTGTCATGATATGGGCCCAAGCACCTCCCAAATACATTTTCAGAGACTTGTTATGAGAGGACACTTTCATGAGATGAGTCAAAGTTCTTCCTAAAAGCATTTTTGGGGACATGATGTGAGAGGACAACATCATGATATGGGTTGCGACTCCTCACAAATTCATTCTTACAGACTTGTTGTGAGCAGACATTGTCATGATATGGGTCGTGGGTCCTCCCTAATACATTTCTAGGGACTTTCTATGAGAGGACACTGTCATGACATGTGACATGTCTCCTCCTGAATGCATTTATAGAGACTTTATGTGAGAGGATAATGCCATGATATGGGCCTTGGATCCTCCATAATCCATTTCTATGGACCTTTTATGAGAGGACATTATCATGATATGGGTCGTGGCTCCTCCCAAATGCATTTTTTGGGACTTACTGGGAGACGACATTTGTAATTATATGGGCCCCAAATACACTCAAATGAATTTTTGGGGACTTGTTGTGAGAGGACACTATCATGATATGATCCCAGGATCCTCACAAATGAATTTCAACTAGTGAGAAACGACTGTCATGATACATTTTTGAGAACAAGGTCCATAGAAATGGATTATGGGCCCTGATTCTATTTATTTGAAGGGACATGTTATGAAGGACACTATCATGATATGGGCCATGTATCCTCCATAATGCATTTGAAGGGACATGGTATGAAGGACACTATCATGATATGGGTCGTGGAACCTTCCAAATGCATATTTAGGGACTTGATGTGAGATAACATTTGTTATGATATGGGTCCTGACACCTCCCAAATGCATTTTCATGGACTTGTTGTCACTGACACCTCCCAAATGTATGTATCAGTTAACATACCTTGATGTACATAAATGATATATATAATCATCTAACCACTTATTAATCAAGTCATTAATATAAAATGCATGTTACCTTGTTAATTAATATACATGTTATTAGTCACTTAATGTGAATCAAATCATTAATATGACATATGTTCCACCTTGATCATTAAAATATATATAATGGATTCAATATGAATATGAGATGATTGGAATTAACATAAATGTGCAAAATCAATAATATAAATGAATAAATATTAATAATGATTAATGATGACATTAATGTGAGCAATAAAGATAATGTGACATGTGACAATGTTTAATATGAATATAAATAACTAGTGTGACATTAATTGAAATAATTGTATGCTTAATGAAAAATTGGATAGAATGTCTTATATTCATGTAAAATAATTTGTTATAATTAATAAAGTGATAATATGAGGATAAGGAAGTATAAATCTGAATTATCAGGGACAATGATCAAATATAATAATGAATGTGGAGATAATTGAGTAACCTCTAATTATGCATAATGAATATAAAGAATAAATAAATTCGTCCTAGAACTTTCTAATGCTTTTTAGAATATGAAAAGGAAAGAAAATCCCGAAATATAAATAAAGGAGATGATAAATGCAATAATTGGGGATAATATGGATAAAAGAAAATAATGAGGAATATATTGTTCCAAAAATCCTAAATAGAAACCCAAGAAGATAATTTGGATAATAAATACATCAATTTTATTTTCTTGACTTAAAAGATACTTAATGGCCAAGTATCATCTAATTTGGATAATAAATAAATATATTAAAGCCTTTATTATAAGATAATGGGAAATAAGCCAATAAGGTGAAATAAAATATCTAATGTCCTTAAATTAGAAAAAATAACTCCAAATTCGTAATCTACATATCAAAATTAGTCTATGTGTAAATTTGTATTTAATTTGGTTGATGTGTAATATTTTATTTTATTCAGGAGAGAGAAAATGACTTAAAGACCAAAAATATTAAATATATGTTGATAAAATTATTTAATCTCAAACATGTGTTCCTAACCTTTATTATTACTTTTAGACCAAGTTTTATATTTTTAGAAGGTTTTTAGATGCCTCTAATAAATTAAAAGTTTAAATAAGTGATAAAATTTAAATATATTAAATAAAATAATAAAAGTCTTCGTAAAAATAAAATAATGCTAAATTCGTATTCTACATGTTAAAATAGACCTTTGGATGAATTTTGAATCAATTTGGAAAATATTTGTTGAGAAGATAAATTAAGGTGAGAGAAAGTGTACAAAACATTCAAATCATTATTTAAAATAATAAACGACTTCAACAAATGGAAATAATACCAAATTCGTGACTAACATACTTTATATGAGTTATGGGTGAAGTTTTGTAATTTTTGGATAATCATAGAGTCATAAATAAATGAGGAAAGAGAAAATGTGTTTTGAATTATTTAATACATTGAAGATTCTCAAAAGGCAAATCTAATTCCATATATGGATTTTACACGTAAAAATAAGTCAGAATATAAAATTAAGTAATTTTTGGACGTTGTTTGGGCCTCCAAATGAGGAGAGAGAAAAATATTAAATCACTTTAGTCGAATTTGAATGGGAATCAAATTTACAACTTTAATTTGGCACGAAATCTCAGCCGTTGGATCACGATCTGATATAGGCACAACTCCTCATAAATGTATTTTTGTAGAGTTGTCTTGAGAGGAACATGTGGTGATTTTTTTGTTCAATATTTTATTGACTTCATGTTGATGTACTAGTCCAACTGATTTGACCACTACGGTTCAAACTGACTCAATCCAGTTTGAGTCAACACTGGTCTAACCATCGTCCGGTTCTAATACCATTGGTCTAAATTATAACTGCTCAATTTTTGATAGTGATTTTTCAGTATGTACATGTTTACTAATTTATACAATCAAAGTTTCAATCATCATTCAATTCTTTTGGTGTTTCCTGCGTACCAATGAAATTTATAATTTTAATGCCTCAAAAATATTCATAGTTATCATTCAATTAAATAAAATAAATCTTAGATAATCCTCCCCATGTTCTATACCAATGTTGTAACTACCTTTCCCCCACTTAATCCCCCGCTTCCTAAAACACCCGCGCCCGCGAGTTTTGTCAGCACAAAATCCCTTATCCCAACTGCACTGCCCATCCCAATCGGCCGATCCCGTTCCAGTCGGTTATAAGGGTTGCAATCCACGGATCTCCGACTCCGTTCCAATCACGATTTAGAGCTTGCTGATAATAGAGCGTCGTCTTTAGTTGCAGTCATGCAGATGCCCTAGCTTAGAATCGGGGGTCTGTCGCTTCCTTCATCCCTGCTATCAGCACGCCGCTTCAGACTCCAGGTAAGCCCCCGATCTTCATGTATTTCTCCGTTCCAATCCCTGCTGAATCCGCACGCCGCTTCAGACTCCAGGCTAGCGCACCGGCAAGAGGCTAGCGCACCGGCGGCAATAGGCTAGCACACCGGCGGCAACTGGCACCCATTTCAAGCGAGGGCATCGGCGGAAACAAGCACCAAATCCGAGCGAGCTCCCAAGGGCATCGACGGTGGTGACAACATCAGTTGGTGGAGGTGGTTGCATCATCGTCATCGTCATCCAGGTAAGCCCCTGATCTTCACGTATTTCTCCACTTTTTTCTTGCTGCTTTTCTATTCCCTCTATCTGTTTGAATTCCATGCACACCGACTATTTGAAAAAATGCCTACAAGAGTAATCAACCATGTTTGAATTGTCTTGTTTCTGTTAGTGTGATGTCTTCCCAAATTTATTGCCTTCTTGTCCCCAGTTATGCTAACATAAGTTTGCACTGATATGATATTATACTGTTATATTATCTCTTACCTGGACTGAATGGATTTATCATTTTGCTATTGACCATAGTGTTCATTGTTTTTCATATATGGGATCACAACTTTAAATAGTTGAAATAGTAGTTGTTGCTTTAAGCCAGCAATAGCAAAACCATACATGTTCAGTAATTCGAAAACATTAAAATGAATGACAAACTAACAGCTATCATATTGTATATAGCCTCCTCCTATGATTTCTGGAACAAATTGATACAGACAAAACATTTACAAGCCAAACCCACAGACTCTAAACCACCACTAAGTGAGGACAGCATCATAACAGACGTATCACCCATCTTTGTACATCAACTGAAAGGAATCTGTAGAAGTATGAGCGTCTGCCCAGTGTAACATCTTTCTTTGTCTGATATAAATTTAAAAATATCATCCCTTTGAAATCAACCAAAGCCCACTCCACCCAGCAGACCCACAAAACACCTGCAGGCCCATGAACTATCCAGTGGCAAATTAAAATCCTTCCTCAAGGTATTCAACAACATGCAAGAATCACAATAGAACTCCCTCATGTAAGAACAAGTACTGATCCACAACATGGATTAACTTCCTCAGGTGATGAACTTGTGGTTTAGGTGCCAACGATCTGGATTACAAAGGATGCTCATGGTTCCAATTCCCCTCATCACTGCTAACAATGCCAACAACTCTTAAAGTCCTCTGTTTGACCTTCCTGAAATAGTAATCTGACGAGATCTATGTAAGCCTCAAATACTGCTACACATCTTCTGGGAAGGTTTAAATCACAACCCACATTCCTGACTCATCAAACACTAATAGCCTCCATCAAGAGAGATAAATAACCTTTCTAATGGATTGGGTGATCTTTAGGAAATAGTCATCACCCTCCACGTTGTACGCTTATTCTCCAACCACTAACAGTGCTCACCGATTGAAGATCACTGAGTAGTTGATCATCGAGGTTGAGGTCCCAAACTCATGCAGGAAGGTTGATGGCCATCTTCTATGCTTCATTGAGAGTGCAGAAGAAAACCATAACTATCCTTGCTTCTGTCCTGAGGATGTTCTTTGAGTTAAACCAGAAATCTTTGAGATGATTCAGCTGTTCCTCCCAAGTACAATCGCCGCTCCAGCAAACTCCTCAAATCCCAATTATTTGCCTCAAATTAGATATTTTTTCTCCAAATCCCAATTATAACATTAACCATTTGCTATTTATAAATTATAACCCGTTTTGTCATACTTATAGTATGCAGTATATTGGTATGTCGTGGTGATGCAGCTATACTCTATGATTCTGAGTTTCTGAAAATCTTTATCCTGTTCACGATTTGAAAATTAGGTAAAAAAAGGGAGACATTTACGATTCTAATTATTTTATGCAGTTCTAACGTTCTAAATCGACATGACAGCATGTGAACAGTTTATGTTTGCAATTATGTCAGCAACTTATGCAAACAGTATATATAGCGCGCAGCTGTGGAAGCCTCTCTGTTCATTAGTCCTTTATTAATCTTCAAGTGCATAAATTAGGTAGTATATTGATATACCGTTGTTTCTGAAGGTATACCAGCCATCGATGTTTCCTGACTACATGCAATTTTTCTCATATGAACAGATACGAATCTAGGAGCATCTTTCGTTGCCTTTTAAAAAGCCTACAAAGAAAAGTCTACCAACATGAATAAAGGGCAATGAATAGAGAGGAACAGAGTCGAGCCTTATCAACAAGTTATCATCAAGGGACAAGGAGGGCATGTGCCAATCGCGTGGAAGGAGCGTGCTCCTTGGGGCGATGGATATTTCACTGGACTGGCGGCTATAAGTAGTAGCGGAAAGCCACTTCTTCATTCTCATCAATCAGCAAGCCTTGATCACAGATTGACCGGTTGTCTTCTCTATCTCCTCGTTGCAAGTTCAGATCGCTCTCATTTAGTTTGTACCATGTCTTCCTGCGGCAATTGTGACTGCGCTGACAAGAGCCAGTGCGTGTAAGTATCAATCTTTTTCCGACTCTCTTATGTTTTTATTGTACATATACTAAGCTCATATCAGCTATATATCAATGTTACCAACTGGTAGAATTGTGCCCAAAGCTAAATATTCTCCACCCAACCAACCATGGTGTGAAATTATCATTTACATACTAATAAAAAGAACCAAAACACTAAGCTTTCTTTAAGGTTAAACAAATTTATAAGCGATGGAATGGGAAGGATAAAGTGCACTATTTATCTACGATACGGTATCTGTGATATGCTTTTTATATGTTTGTTATATATCATAAATAATGATGCAGGAATGTCCAGAACAGTTAAAAATGCTGGCGTCTCAAGCGATCAGCATGCATGCTGTTTTCTAACGGCGCCTCTAGTGAGCTTCTTGTAGGAAAAGCTGGTTATTTGTGGACATGCTTGTTTCTGATTAAGCACCTTGATTGCCATACAATTAGCTCTACTTACATGGCACGTTCTCATCTCTCTTCTGCTCATTCAGTTTCGTCTAATCAACTAAGATTTCAAGGCGCTAACTGTAAATCCGTCTTTTAGAATAACATAGCCACAGAGCTTATCCTAGAAGGCAGAAGTAATCCAAACAGAGGCAACTGTCCTCTGATGTACGAGTTCTGTGGGATGAATTACTATGGTGCATGTTGTGGAGTGGCTGGGATACTGCATGTTATAATGGATATGCATCTGACATGGAGGACAGCCGTTGACCAGGCCTGCTTTGAGGACAGCCTTGTCTCCTGTACGATGATCCAACATCCATGGCATCAACCCAACATCCATGGCATCAACTGTGATGCCACTGTACCCTCCGTATGAATGATATGACGGCTTGTTCCTGCCAACTCCCGCAACAGATGAGGCCTGCAGTCGCTACGACGAGTTCTACAACCACAGCTGCTACAACATCCTTATTTTTAAGGACTTATTTAAAACTGAGTTTTATGATGTAGTTGTCGTAATTTGTATCATTAGCCACTTAAAGATACGAAACATGCAAGAGATGTTGAATGCATATGAGATGATGTATACATTATTTTTTAATAAAATTATCTCTTTTGATTCTTTCTGAGAGAAGCTCTGTTATAATTAAGTCAACTTATGCAACTATATTCATGGATATGACTATATTTGAGTTTAGGCCATGAGAGTTCTTGGATGCCACCCTATTCCACGTAACATCAACTCTAGTTACCTTTCTAAAAAAATGATATTCATGAATATAATACTCTCTTTTTCAAATCACAACTCATGTGCTGATTATTGACACCCCCTGCATCAATTAGGTGACAATGAATGTCATCATTATTTATTGAATATGTGACATCCATAAACATTGTCTTAACCTTCATTGATAACAGTCTGTGATGTCATCTATTGTCGTTCTTTAGCAAACCTGGAACTGGCTATAGATGACATACTTTAGCAAAGCCTACATAGCACAAGGATTACACTTAAAAGATGACGTTCATTATGTACATGACAATCATCTATGTCATCTATAATAATAAAGCTTACACAATTGAACGTCGTGCATTTAGTGATTTCTAGTAGTGCACCTACAACAGTAAGGTAAATTGTCATGCAGTTGCACGATCAAGCTTCCATGTTTATAGTGTTGCATGTTCATCTCAAATAATTTTCTCCATGAGTTTTATATGTAATACTTGTGTGAAATATTTGTAGCAGTAGTACAAACATACTCGGACAACACAAAACATAATAATAAAATCTGGACCTTGAGCAAGTTGTTATAGAACTGCATGCAGAGAAAGAAAGCCCTGAATTCATATTTTGCAATAATAATCTAGTATTTCAAAATTTGTTTAATATGTTGATGTACATGTCTCTAGCATTGTCAATAGAATGGCCACGAGCATGAACTTGACAGAGCTACTCCCACATATTGATCCCAAATATGCAATCAAAATAGTAAAGGAATAACACCAAACCAATCAAAGAATTTCACGCAAACCCACTCGTCACTTGTTGTTGCTAATCATGTCTCTCTCTTTTTCTCTCAATCACAACACCACCATGAAAAATACCATCAGAGCATTCACGAAGTATCCCACACTTGACTTAGGCTCGGTCAGTAGCAGGAGCTAGTTCCCCTGCGATGCCAAGCATCAACTTTACCCCTTGATGCAACTCCTCAAGTCCCACGGCAAGTTGATACTGACAGGAGCTCCTCAAGAGCCTTTTTAAATCCCAGCCCTTCCTCTCTTATTCGGTATGATCTACATCTTTGCATTGCAACCATATGTATGATGCACACAGTGACTAACAACGTAGATATTTTCGATGTGGTTCGGTGACGACCATATGCATTCCGTGTACACAGGTGGATTAGTGGTTATTGGCACCTCATGCGGTGGGACTACGCAAACCCAAGAGATGTTGGACTTCGCTGCTGAGCATGACATCACGGAGGACATCGAGCTGATCCCTATATGGACTACATTATGACTGCGTTGGAGAGGTTGGCCAAAGGAGACGTCAGTTGATATCGCCAACACTCTCAAGCCCACATGCACATCTTATTTGATATGAACGAAGGCGTTCAAATCTGCTGTTGCACTTGCTGTTTCATTCAATCTCAGTTGATATTAATGTCAGTGCTGTATTTATCCTTATTCATCACCAATCTAGCTTCCACCCGTGTCTTCCTCCGCCTTTTGCTTTTATGTATGGCTTGATGCAATAAAGTAATGTGCTGAATAAATGGTTGCTAAAGCCTATACGATGGCAACTCTTTCCGGTATTTTCAGATTGCCTAGATATGCAGGCGTTTTAAAATTTAATGTGTTTTTAGCTGAATATCAATTATGGCCTTTATTGATATGTTAGTAGAATGGAAATAAATGCTCCATTTAAACTTTCTTGTTCCCACAATATTAGTTGTCTTCGAGATGGAGTTGTTTGATCTTCAAATTTCAATTAACGAGATAAATTTGTATTAAAATCATTTTAAGTAACATGCATCAAGATTGAATTCTTCAACACTGTCAATAACCCTAAAAAGTATGAAACTCTAGTTCAAGCCAAGAAACTTAGAAAATCATTAAAACTCTAGTGCAAGCCAAGAAGCCTAGAAAATCATTAAAACTCTAGTGTTATAACTTGGGAACCGTTTGTCTCCTTTCTAGAGGTAACGGTAAGTGTTGTTATTTTCACTTAATAAAATCTAGAATAGTAGCATAGTAATAAATTAATCATTTTTAAGGGAAAAAAACAACACAAACTACTATAACATCCAAGTGGTTTAAGTTTTCTTGTCCTAAATTCTAGGGAAGTATCCCTGATTTTATTGTAATTCTAAATTCATATATATTAATGGTCATTAGCTTTTAACTCATAATTAAGGTTTTGAATTAGATTATACTAATAAATGTTAATTATATGTGTCTAGATGATTAAAATATGGGTTAGTGAGGCAAAACTCTAATATGCATGCATAGCGGTTGTCATCTTGGGGCTATTATATCTCATGGTATTAGAAAACATAAAAATTGACGTGCTAAATAAACTTGTTTGTACTACTTTATGGATACATGAACCCTATAAGTGTTTTAAAACTTGTCAGGCTTCATTAAAATGAATTTCAATTAAGAGTTTATGTGAATTAGCTAATTATGGCCTTGTCAAGGACAAAAATCAAGTGACTTGTTGGAGGAGTGTTCTAACTTGTACTTAGCTATGTTGACCATTTTGTTTTCATAATGTCCAACTTCACCTAGGCTTAGGAAGCCAAACGATTTAATGAGATGATCACCGAATTCCCACTTGGGATGTGTCAGATGATGAATGAGTAAGTTTGTAGGCATTGTCAGTGGAAACCAACCTTTAGTGATGGTTGACCAATTTCTTCATAAGCCAGAACCAAAAATATAAAACGATAGAAAATGAATATTTCCTAAGCACCTTCATTGATGTATATTGGAAGTAACTACGAAATTATATAATTTTTCTTTATTTTACTCCAAAGATCTTGATTCTGACCCGATCAAGGTGAAAATTAGAATCTTTGGGAGATTGAATCCTATCTGACATGAATTTATGTTGTCCTTTATTTGATTTATGTTTGGTAAGTAAATCAAGTATGCATAGTTTTCTATATGATTCTGAATCCAGCAAAACTTTGACTATCAATATTCAATTGGAATTTCAATTAATTTGAAATGATTATTTACCCTATTTTCCTCATATTTCCCTATTATTTAGTTTCTTAGAGAAACTAGTGAAGTTCTTATTGAATATTTGGTCATTTATGGGAGAATGAAGGTTGGGATACATGCATCTTGAGTTCAAGGTCTTTTTTGCAAACATGAGCGAGTTATGTGTGGTCTTTGATGATTATTTTTTGATTCAACTTTGTGTTGCTTATACTGACTATATTTGGTGACTTTAACCATAGAAAATACATTTAATGATCAAGGAAATAGGTTCCATCATTGCTACTTAGTAGCTTTCTCTCTCACTATATCAAATCAAACATTAACATCATCTATTAGAGATAACTACATATAGAATGATATCCTTACCATCATACGGTCATGATGTTTGGGAGGTCATGTATTCGTTAATCCAAAGATGACCAATCCATGATGGAACCAGGGTTTCAACACATTGAAGTTGGTATTGTAGTTCATCTAACACATATATGATATTGACCACCCAATTAACATACAAAAATGAATGCCAATTATGTAACACAACCATATATAAGATTTATTTAATAAATGAAGATTATTACAGTCATATAGATTTAAGATACCAGAAGAAACACTCAAGGTATTTCGTATACTCTTGTAGCTAACTACTCATTACACACAATAATACAAGAATAACTAAGGGGAGAGAGATAAAAGATCATATTCATGGTAGAACAAGGGTAGATGAGCTATTTGGTGTGCAATGATGATCTATTGAGTGAACTTGAGTCAACAAAGGCCACTAACATTGAATTTTAGTAGCAACCACTCAATTACTGGTTGGGAATCTCCGTAGATGACTACATTCTCCCCTATTTTGGATTAGGTCAAAAAATGGATGTGCCATCTTATGGGGCACATTTCTTGATATCTCTATTATATGAAGTCAAGTGGTCCCACTAGTAGAACCAACAAGTGCTAGTGTAGTCCCTATTTGATCCAGTTGAGGTAGCCTAGCAGTCGATCAACTAGTGGACTAGTTTGCCAAATAGTCTATAGATTGGTCACTTTTTCATGGAATTCGCTTGAGTGGTACTAGAGAGTCTTTTTAATTAGTTAATTAATGTTGTTGGGATGATCTATAATATCAGACCAATTGTGTCTTGGCCCATTTGGATTTCTCTTGAGTTTGTATGCTTCCACATTATCCTATTTATAAAATAGAGGAGCTTCCATTATATCAATTAAAAACTATACAAGGGGAGTTCTCCATCACATCATTTTACACATGTACTAAAGAAGACCTTTATGTGACTCCCCAACCTTGAGAGAGAGATTGAGAGAGAGAGAGAGAAAACGTAAAGGATAGAAGCCTCCCATTATCTTTACATGGGAATCTATTTCATGAAAGATCCTAACGTTTGTGCTTTGGTGAGTCATCCATGACTTATCTATAAACTTTTTCACTATCACCCCTAAAATACCAAACTTTACCTCTGCGTAGTTGTCACCCCTAAGCGTTACTTGGATTCATGTAGGGCTTTCCTACCCCTTCTTCTTCTTCTAAAAGAAGTCTCCATGGAGTGTTTCCATCAAAATAAATTCAATCCATTTTGAAGTTGTTGCTACTAGATCTAAAAGGACCACCATGCCTTTTGCTAATATTGATTGCTTATGAGCCATAAAAACTGCCCTATTATCTGTCGTTATCTACTCTGCCACTGATCTACACTTACATCATCTACAACTATACAACTCTATACCATGTTCATCTACACCTATGTTGATATACACTGCCACCATCATCCATGCCATCAACATTGACGTCTAATCCCAAATCATATAAGCAAATAGCCTTTTTTGGCTAATATTGAGGATATGTCATCCCCTATATTTCTAAGGTAGAGATCTAGAAGGGTTACTACACCCTTTGCTAATGTTTTGGGTTTTTTTTGCTTCATTTCTATTTCTAACATGACATGTCACTATCTGACATGATTTGTTGACAAAGTTATTGTTGAGATATATATATTTATCTATAATTATTTATAATTCTTTTTTACTTAAGTTTTATGTCATATGTGCCTAAGTATAATAGGCCCATTAGTATATTCTATGCACTTCCTTATATAGAAAGATGACTGTTATTAACATGATATCAGAGCATGCCAGATAGCCGCAACATGTCTTCTATTTTCTGAGCTAATGTTGCCATCGTATCTTCCTCCATCTCCACCCCTCATATTCTACCTTCTCCACCACTACTGATTGCACCAAGGGAGATCTAGTCTCCTTTCTATCTCTATCCTCTTCCCAACAAAAAGATCCAAAAAGACTACCTATGGTCTTTCTTCTGTCTTTGCCCTGAAGGTCAATGTTTGGAAAGATTTACGACATCTTGTTAGTGGTCATCTATGACCACCTTATACAGGGTTTTCTTCACATATTATTGGATATAATTGTATCTTTCCAATATATATCCATGTATCTTGGTGATCATAAGGTTCACTATTTATTCTAGATTTTTTTGGGCAAAGATCATATATTTTTTCATGTTACATAGAGTATGCCTTACCTACACGACGTGTTGTTGCCAACTGATATGGTGAATCTATTGCTGATTGAAATCTCTACAAGCAACACAACATCACAACTTCTGACATGGTGTTTCGAAGACCTTCTATTCTACTTTGCTTCAAGTTACATGGCATGTCCTCTTCTTGACAGGACACGTCCGTGATTGCCTGCTCTTATTTCTATTTTCCTTTGCCGCTCCATTATACCTTGCATTGGTATATTATGGGGTCATCTTCTTCTTCTATTGGGATGTCTAAAACACACCCCAAGTGTATTAATTCTATAAAAATTAAATGACTCCAACTATGTCGTATGGGCACACTTGTTTCAGATCTATGCACACTCCTCTGGAAAATTAGAACATCTAACTAATCTACCTCTAATAAAGGAAGACATATATGACAAGAAGAGAAATACAGAGAAAGAATCTAAGAAATTGAAGTTAGATTTTAAGATGTGGTTTGAATAGGGTTCACTAGTTCTCTCTGGGATCTTGAATAGTTGTGAATCACATATCTCTACTAATCTTCCATTTACCAACACTACCAAGGAGGCATGGTATCATCTTGCCTAAGTATATTCTAGTAAAGGAAATGCATTCCGAGTATTTGATCTATACAAATTATTCCTTCTCTAAAACTTGAAGATAACTCTGACTTTGCCTCACGCTTTGATACCTTCAACGAAATTTTGAGTGTACTAAATCTTCATCACCCTTATCATCTAACATTGTCAAAATGCAAAAGCAACAAGAGAAAATACAACTTTGTTAATTTTTGGCATCTGTACCTCCTAGTTATGAAGTTGTTCGTCAGCAAATTCTTACCTCTAAACCCTTGCCAATATTAGTTGATGTTTATTTGTGACTGTCTCACTCTATATCCTATACTCCTATCACTAAGGATCCTGCAACCCTTGTTGTTGCCAGACTAGGCAATCCTGGATGTGGCCAAGGAAAAAGTCTCAATAATAGTGGAAGAGGATCCTCTTCTTCCTCGTCCAACCCAGATATTGTAACTTTTTTTTGGAAATAGGTAAATATATTGCCAAAGGGACTAAAAGCCCAACCAAACAACACAAGATGTATACATGGGGGTGTTATCTACAAAAACCCTAGTATCTTTTAGCTTGCTCTGACAGACCAGAGGCAAAGCCTTCTTTACAAATTAAAGCGCGACCCAAAGCCAACGCTATCTTGTCCACGATCATCTCCTTGTCCCTAGACAAACCTCCACGAATCCTATTGTTTCTCTCCTCCCACATGTAGTAGCAAGCACCAGTTAAGCAAAAACCCCCAACCGCAGCGCTGCTTCTGTTCTTTAGCTTCTCATTAATTTTTATAACAATACTAATGAGATCCACTCCAAAAATCTGCCCCCACTCACATTTCAAGCATATAAGCGACCAACTATTTCTAAAGAACCTGCAGCTACCAAAGATATGTTGGTGGCTTTCCTCCTCGCCATTACAAAGGCAGCACATAGCATCAACCTGCAGGCCCCATCTTCTAAGTCTGTCCGTAGTAAGTTATTTTGCGAGTAAAGCCCTATAAGTTGTAGTAATCCATTTGGGCATATGGAACTGGTTCCACAACAGCTTATTCCAAACTACCTCTTCATCGGTACTAATGTTGATCCATGGTCTTATCCTCAGAGAAGATAAGCAGACCAAACCATGACTATCAACATTATACCATTGTTGCATCTCGTGCCACTGTTTGCACATACTCCTCCAAATCCGAGAAGAGTTACTGTCAAACCTATTCTGCAAACCCACATATCTTTCTGTCATCCAACTGCTCCATATATTTTCCTTCTGTCTAAGGAACCGATCCACTCTATTACATTGACTCTGATTCACCATCCATTTAGGATCAGTGACATTCAGACCCCCACTACTGAATGGTTTGGCAATTATATGCCAAGCCACTCCATGCCCTTTACTGCCCCAGATGAAATTAGCTATAATCTGTCTGCATTTATCCGCCAAAGGAAGGGGGAGCTCACAAACGTCACACCAATATCGGATCATCGCCCAGAAAACCGCACGAACCAGAACCAACTTCCCAGCCATAGAAATCCTACAGGCCGCCCATCTGTGAATATTTGTTCTCAACATATCCAGGCATTGAATGAA
The DNA here is from genome assembly GCA_963693085.1 of Alisma plantago-aquatica. NCBI lineage: Eukaryota > Viridiplantae > Streptophyta > Magnoliopsida > Alismatales > Alismataceae > Alisma > Alisma plantago-aquatica. The sequence goes on from OY856415.1 coordinate 308,165,734, forward strand.
ATCAACTGTGGATCCTTTACCACCAGCCACCGGGGCCCCTAGGTACCGAGTGGGTAGTTTACCCACCTTGATCTGAATGGCATTTCGCATCCTCCCTCTCCTAACATCGCACGACCTGGAGAGGTATAGCCTAGACTTAATGGTATTTATGTAAAGGCCAGTTAGGTGTCCAAACTTCATCATCACAACTTTGAGCTCACGAACTCTGTTGGCATGGCCGGTGGAGAAAAGCATAACGTCGTCGGCAAAAATGAGATGAGAGTAGACTTTGACATTCTTTATTCTGAACGGTCTAACCTTCCTTGAATCTTCTGCTGCCTTCATCAATCTGGTAAGACCTTCCATCACAATAGTGAACAACATTGGGGACAAGGGATCACCTTGTCTTAGGCCGTTCACAGCAGTAAATAGACCCCTTGGCCCTCCATTCAACAAAATAGAGAAGGAAGTGGTGGTCACACATTGTTTAATGATGCTTATCCACCTCTCACAAATTCCTAGAGCCTTCATATTGGCCCATAGGGCTTCCCATCTTACATGATCGTAAGCCTTAGTCAAATCCACCTTTAGGCAAGCTATAGCACCCTTGCTTCTATTCTTGAACCCGGTGAGGAATTCCACAGCCAGAAGAGTGTTGTCCGCTATCCTTCTCCCTTTTATAAAGGTGCTTTGTTCTTTGGATATGATAGTCGATAGGATGCTCTTCATTCGACCTGCAATGACTTTAGATATAATTTTATAAATTACATTACAGCAGGCTATAGGCCTATAATCAGCTATGCTCTCAATCTCCTTCTTCTTTGGTATCAGTTTAATAAACCCATGGTTGACAACCCTCACCATATTATGTCCACTCATGATCCATCTTACTTCTTTAACTATGTCATCCTTCACCAGCTGCCACATATGTTGAAAAAACTTCACATTCATCCCGTTGGGACCAGGCGCTTTGCTGGGACTAATGGAGAAAACTACATTCTTAACTTCCTCTTCGGTGACTAGAGCACAGAGCATTCCATTGGTTACGTCATCCACCCTTCTCTCCAGTATCAACTCATCAAAGTCATGATTAAGGTTGTCGTCTTTGTTGTACAAACCTTTAAAGTAGGTAATTGCATTGTGCACCACCTCTTCTCTGTTATTCACCACTTTCCCTTATTCATTGATTAGCTCATGGATGGATTCAACCATCTCTTTCTTCTTATTAGCTCTGTGGTAGACTTTGGTATTGTGGTCACCATCTTTTATCCAATCCATGCGGCTTCTCTGCCAACTGAACACTTCCTCGACTATCTTCAAATTTAGCAACCTCTCTTCTGCTCTTCTCTCATCTTCAATGAATTCTTCATTCAAAGGATCACTTCGCATCCTATGCATAACATTTTGGTATTCTTGGTCAGCCTTATAAAACATATTCTTGAGATTTATTTTATCTTTACTCCATTTCTTTAGCGCCTTCTTAATATTCTGTATCTTCTTTAGAGTTCTGAATAAGTCATTGCCATCTAGATCTGTCCTCCAGCTTGCTTCAACCTCCTCCTTAAACCCAGGCCATTCGCACCACCAGTTATAGAACCTAAAAGGTCTTTTTATGAAGGGTTTGTCCACCAACTCGATCTTCAACCAAGCATGGTCACTAAGGGGATTAGAGCCCACCCTAATGTAGGACGAGGGCCACACATTCAACCAGGCCTCATTCACCAGTCCCTTATCAATGGAACTGACAATTCTTCTTCCATTTCCCTATTTGTTAGACCAAGTGGTCTTTCCACATATGTTATTGAGTTCAATCAGGTTGGTTTCCTCCACCATGTTATTAAACGGTTCAAGGACTCTCTCAGGCACAATATTACCCCCAAACTTCTCATCAGCTCTTCTAATGTTGTTAAAATCACCTATAACAAGCCATGGTATTTCAACTTGAGTGCATTCACTGATATTCTTCCACATACATGCTCTATCACCCTCCAATCTCTCACCATAAATGGCAGAGAGGATAAAATGAGCTCCTCCCATATTACAATAGGAAATAGTGACCACTTGGTCAGAGGCATTAATGGTGTCCACCACCCATATATCCCTGTGCCAACCAACAACTATGCGTCCTCCTTCTCGCTACTCTAGGTTCGTGATAGCACTCCATCCAACAGGGAACAAAGTGTCAACCCTCTCCTTTACTGCTCTTCTTATCCTTGTTTCCAAGCAAATGACTAATGAAGCCCCAATCTGAGTTATGGCTTTCTTCAGCTCCTTCTGGCTGTTCGCCAATGATGCCCCTCACACGTTCCAAGCGAGGATGATCATTGCTTTTCTTTGGTTGACCCACCTACTACTTCCTGGTGGGTGTTCTTCCTTCCTTTCTTGGTAGTGCTTCGTGTCTGCTTAGGACTCCTGCTTCTACTTGCTTCAGTTCCTTCAGGTGTTTCCTCAGGCAAAAGCTCGAGCACTGAGAAGGCATTGTGAGACCTAGACGTCGACAACACCCCTGGCTCAGAGCTTCCCCTGATATCCCCTCCTTCGACTAACATTGCCTCCCTTGAATCAGCAACCACTACCGTGGACACCAAGTCAACAACGGTCGCAACCAATTTAGACACCTCAAACCTGTCAGGGAAAACCGCAACAGCAGCCTCAACACCAGAATCATCAAGCACCAACACAGCTGCTTCCACAGTCTCAACAACCTTCTCTTTACCCTTTCTAGAGCCAGGTGGAGGCCTAGACTTCCCAACCCTCCTGGTTCTGCCCCGGGGAGCAGCAGGGACAATCGGCGGTGAGCTAAGGGCCTCCTTACTTCTCTCTCCTGGGCATTCACCCGTACCATGACTGAAGACTTTACAGGTACAAAAACGATCAGGAAAGGCTTCAAACTTCAACCTGACCTCCCACTCTTCGCCATTGGGAAATTCGACTATTATCTCAGGAGGTGGCTCAGATTCGGCTGAGATATCAACCCACACTCTAGCGCACCCATGGACAGAACCATTGGATCGCCGATCAATAGCTATGGGAGTACCAATTGCGTGGGCGATCACAGCAATAGCTCTCAAGGTCTAGTGCTTCCCGTTAGGAAGGGACACCCACACAAGTGCCTTTGTGAAGGCATCACGCCTAGTATCCGCTTGTGGAGTCCATTTCCGGACCAACACCAACTGATCATCAAAGAACCACAGACCTCTCAGCATTGCTTCATTCCTGTTTGCTTCGCTGGCAAACCTAGTGAGAAACAAGCCACCATCAAGTGTAAACACTTTGAGCTCCCCCTTCGGACGCCAATGTCTGATCATCCATCCCTTCAGCTGAAGCGGATGGCATTTCTTGCCGAGGATCTGCACAATGGCGGAGAACCTGTGATAATCCTCCATCTCTTCCATTATGGGATCATTGTACCGAGTCCATGTCCGCCTATCCCCTTCCTTATGAAAAGGGGTCTTCGGATCTGCAGCAACCGCACCTCTGACCTTGGGCGGAGGCCCGACCACCGATCTTACCCAGTCTCTCTCGATGGTCACATCGGCATCCGCAGAGAACCAGTCCTTCGATCTACTACTTCTGGCCCCAGGAGGGGGGGCATCAGAGGTCGAGGTGCCCACAGCTGCCGCAACGCCCGCGATCATCTCACCCATTTGCACCTAAAATTAGACTCCCGAATTTGTCATTTTTAGATATTGTAACTTCTGCAAGAAAACCAATCACACTGAAGACAAATTCTGGAAAAGGCATGGGAAACACGAACGGGAAAATAAAGTGTCAAATCCCAATGCTGATGGAGATTCTACCTCAGTTCATGGTGTTACCAATCCTCATATGGTGACACTGACTTATTTTGACCTTGATAAATTAAACAAGACCACTTAGAGGATGTCTTCTTCGATATATGTGCCCAAAACTCTTGATAATTCTTAATTCATAGGATCTTTAAGGTATAAAAATTTGCTAAGTCTCAATATCATCATGAAGACTACTTAAACAAGCCCAAAATGATTTCACTAAACCTACTAACAATAGTATAGTCGGTCGACAAAATTTTCAATCGAAACTGGTCTCGGTCGACAAAATTTTGGCCCAAAGTAACCTCTATTTCTCAAATTTTTTGATAGAGTATAACTTAGTATTTCTTGCAAAATTCTGACCAAAATTGACCTCAGTCGACAAATATTTTGACCGAGATCCACTTGGTGGGACCTCCTCCCTCAGTTCTTCTAGAAGCATTTTTCAACAAAAAAAAACACAACGACTATTTTTCAAAAATCTCGACCGACCAACTAGTCTTAACTTGAGGAGCACATTGGAAGAGAGCCATTGGGCTCTCGATCAACAAATTTTTTGATCGAGGAAGTGTCTGACTTATCTATAAATAGAAGCAAATTCAGCCATTCTTCTCACAACTCAATTTCTCTCTTCTCAAGTCCCTGTCTAGCATTCTTTAGAGCTATTCTTGAGAAACATACTACTACTATCATCCCTAGTTCTTTTTCCACTTCCATTTGTGCAAAATGGCCTCATCTTCAGCGTGCATCAGGAAGAAGCAAGTTGTAGCAAGGAAGGGAAGACAAGTCACTATAGCTTTGAGCATCATTATTGACATCACCTTCAATGATGTTACTGCTGGAGAATGCTACCTCAAGCTTACCTCAAAGACTCCTCTTCCTTGATGCCCGGTGGACACCAATGACTTCATGCTCCTTGATCTCCCCGAACTCTTCAAGGTTCAAAAATTGATAGAGTTTCTTGAACCATCATTTTTCTTTTGGTCCACTCAAGTAGTAAATGAGTTTTATACTAATCTTACTACAAACTCCAATAAACTCTTCTCTTTCACTTCCATGGTTGATGGGTTAGGCTTCTACTTCTCTAAAAAATATATCCTAAAAATGTTAGATATAGATGAGGAGGAATATGAAGATTTCATAGACCTAACCACTAGCAATCCTTTATCCAAACTCTTCACCGATGAAAACACCTTTAGTTTAGGAGATGTCAAAAGGGCCATTTTTCTTCCTAACACTTCATGCCATGAGAATATGGGAACCTACTATGCAACATCTCTCACCCCTGAAGCTAGGGTAGTAAACCTCATTATCTCCCACAACATCTACCCTAGAGCAAATAAGATAGCAATTCCACAATTTAGAATGTATCTCATCTATGCCATCTTAGAAAGTATTCGAGTAAACTTCATTCACATTATTCTTTCCAACATGTTTGATTTCTTAAGACATCCTCCCTATGCTGATTTCATTTGCCAAATTTACCAATATTTTCTAAATAAAAACCTAGAGGATGTAGCATATAAGTGTGATAGGCGACCTCAAAAGCTTATTAGAAACACAATATTGATTTTGGGCATAAGAGGACTAGGACTGAAGGATGCACATCTACCCAAAAAAATCCCCCACCTCTTGCTCCTCCTAGTTACTCCTTATAAAATCTAGCAAATAATTTTTGCTATCTCACTGGGTCTATCTATTATCTTGGGAGACAATTGTATCACAACCACCATGCCATAACTTATCTTAATCAAAGAATGAAAGCTCTGTCTCCTAATACTCCAGATACTTACCCCCATTTACTCTACCCAGGAAGTCTCTATCCTTATAATCCTTTAATCAATTATACCCAAGTTCCACCTCCACCCTCCCATGATCTTTCCCATGCCCAATATTCACCCATGCAACTCCAAGATATAGCTGCCCATTTCTGATTTGATCGATCACCCACATTTCTAGAGGCATATGCTCTTGTAAAGACAAGTGCACTTGATTGGCAGACACTTGTCAAATACTATGGTGCTACTCCATTTCTTGGGAAAGACCCTGAGGTTGATGTAATCTTGAGTTGTTTTTAGTGATGTGAACTATGTAGTGGGTTGACTGTAATCACTTCTATTACTAGTGAAATTTATCTTATCAATGTAATTGAGCTTGTTCTCTTAGTAATGATAATACAAAATTTATATTGTGGCTTGCATTGGACATTTTTCCATAACTTTGTTTTTAAATTTGAGTATCATATTTAGGGGGAACATCCAATTCAGGGGGAGTAATAATAAATAATTATTTGGTTATCTTTTTGAAATGACAAAGGGGGAGAATTAATATAAATCAAATTCAATGTGTTTCATGCTCTCTTGACTTGACATAAATTGATGCTATATTCCTTAAGATATGGATACTATGTTCCATACATCTTTAGGGATAATTAGCACACACTTCATGAAAAACGATAGAAGGTCTTCATATAAGGTAAATCTCAGGTATGAAATTCATCCTATTTAAATTCTTTTGATAATAGAAATGTTTGTCATCTTTAAAAATGGGGAGATTGTTTGCTAAATTGGACATTATTAAATCCTTTGTTTTGTTGATGACAAACATTTCATTCTTGTGGATCTAACATGTTATTTGAGTATTTCAGGGTCCAAGATAATAAGGAATTGGATAATTGAAGATCAACACAAATGGAAGATAAATGTGCTTAAATGTTCAATGTTTTCATGATTGTACTCAATGTATAAAACTTGTACAAGTATATAATGTACAAGTACCTAGATATCATGTAAAGCAAGCGTTAGTTCTTCCTTATCCGCTCACAACCCTTAGATAGGTTTTCCCCCAAAGTTAGAGTCACCATCACCCATGATACACACACTTAAAAAGTGATTCAATCGAAACAAGGACTCTCTCACTCAACAAACTGCTTGGCCAAGAGACACTCAATCAAATATTTTCTTGATCGAGTATCATTGCGGTCGAAGTCACAAGCACAAATTAATAACTTATACATTTGTGCCCTAAAATAGGCTTTTGATCGACAATATTTTCTATCAAGCAAGCTTGGACCCAAAAAACATGACCGTTAAACTAAGTAATTGGTGGTTGGAAATAGTTGTGGCAACAACTTTACCCCCAAACCCCACCTCGGTCAAAGAAAAGCTCAATCGAGAGACATCTAGATCGACAAGTTCCTCGATCGAGATAGGTTCTGGATTGTTCTTTTCAGCTCGAAAGAATTAGCCATTGCAAGAAAATTAAAGGATACCTAACAACTAGTTAAGCACTAAGAACGCTCTAGAAACCCTCTATAATGTTCCTAAGTACCTGCAAACCATTCCTATAAATAGGAGAGACCTTAGGACACCTACAACACACAATTACACTTGAGAACACATTCTTGTGAGAAACAAAGCAAAGCTACTCTTGCCATCTTGTTTCTTCAAGCTTGAATTTCGTGTCCTATAGATATAACCTCTTAGCGACCTTATAGAAATGTTCACACTTAGTGGTTTGAGAGGTCTAACGCTTGATCTAGGATCAAGGCACTGTACTAAATTGGTGAAGTATTTTCTTTCTTCCAATCTCTTTGTTTTATATTATATATTATTCTCCTTAACTACTCCTAGGTTTAGAGGATGTTGAAAGGAGGTTTATTGGAGCTACTTCATGGTGGAGAAGGCTACTTCAAGAGGTACTTGCAATTACTTCAAGGAAGGCTACTTCAAGGAAGGTTGAAGCTACTTCAAGAAGGTGAAGGCTGTTTGATGTGGAGTTATTTCACGAAGGCTGCTTCAAGGAGGTTGAAGCTAATTCAAGTGAAGGATACTTCAAGGGTTTAGAAGGAAGGTGATTGTATTTTGTGTAACATCCTCAAGAGGTAATAAAATAAATCACTTTCAAAATACCAATTGAAAACAATTGGGTAGTGGACAAACTACCTTTGATTTCAAAGGTAGGAACCACTCTACATCCTTGTGTCCTCCTTGTTTCCTTCTCCTTCTTTAGTTTAATTATTTAATTAATTTTAAAGTTTCAAAAATCTCTACTCACCCCCTCTAGATGTTTTACAAGCTTATTACTCTTCATCAAAAGATGATTGGGTTATTGATTTGGGTGGTTCAGCTCATATGATTGGTAATAAGAGGGTTTTTACTTACTTGAAGAAATTTACTTTCTATCCTCCTATGAATCTAGTAGATGGGACCACCTCTCCATTTTTTGGGAGGGGAGATGTGAACAACCACCTCCTTAAATCTATCTTGTTTGTGCGTAAATTTCCATTGAACTTGATGTCTATTAGTAAAATTACCAAATCTTTGAATTGTAGTGCCACCTTCTTTCCTTACACTACCTCTATGTAGGATTTCAAGATGAAAAAGACAATTGGTGGGGGTATATGAAGGTGGAGATGGTCTGCATTACTTGTAGACCTTGTCTAACCCAACTACTACTGCTCTTGTGGCCCAATCTAGTTCTCTTTATTAGTGACACCTACGACTCAGTCTCCCTTTTGTTTCCAAATTGAAGTCTTTATTTCCAACTTTGTATGTCGAGAACCTTTCATGTCAGTCTTGGCAACTTGGAAAACATCATCGAGTAGTGTTTCCTTGTTGTCATAATGATAGAAGTCCAATTTTATTTTATTTAGTTTATTATGATGTTTGGGGACCATGCTGTATTGCTAACCATATTGGTGTACGATATTTTATTAACTTTATTGATGACTAGTCTTGTGCTACTTGGATCTACTTGTTAAAAGATTATTTTAAAGTTTTAGTTGTTTTCTAAAAATTTCTTAATGAGATAAAAACTTAATTTTTTGATACTCTGAATTTGTCCACACTGATAATGCTTCTGAATACGTGCAACATGGTTTTCAAAAGATTTGTACTATCCAAGAAATTATTCACCAAACTTCATGTCCCTATAGTACACAACAAAATGTAGTTACCAAAAGGAATAATAGACATCTTCTTAATGTATCTCACACTATCCTAATTGAAATGAAAGTACCTAAATTTATTGGGCTGATGCAATTCTTTTAGCTAATTATCTCATCAATCAGATGCCTTCTTCGGTGCTTCAAAATAAGATTCCTTATGACCTTCTTTATCCCCATGAAAGTATCTTTTCTTTACCACCAAATTATTTTGGATGCCTATGTTTTGTTCACAATCACCAACCTGGAAATGATAAACTATCACCTCATGCTTTTCGTTATTGTTTTCTTGGTTACTCTCATATAAAAAAGGGACAAATATTTTGATCCTAGTGCATGTCATTTGTATGTCAGTGCGGATGTCACCTTTTTTGAAGATACATCTTTATTTTATGAACCAAGTAACAAGGTGAAACTTCTAATTATGACCATTCCTAAACCTAATTTATCTAAAATTTACCTAAAGTATTCCTTACTTTAACATCTTCTGAGACTGATGATCCACCTCAAGACAATAGTAATGTTATTTACTCTGTTACAACTTTTGATTCTGACATGCCCGTTGAATTACTGAAAGGGCAAAGATATGGTGCTAGATATTGTATTTCTTAACATGTGATTACAAGTCATTTAAATGCTTCCATGGCTAAATTTACTACTACCTAATCAACAATTTTATTTTTAAGAATGTTCATGAAGAACTACTACACTCTGGATGGAACCAATCCATGGATGAGGAGATAATCTCTTGGGACATGAGAACTTGTTGATCTCTGTATAGGTAGTAAACTCGTAAGTTGCATATGGGTTTTTACTGTGAAATATTTGCCTAATGGGAAAGTTGAACGTAGAAAGGCCCGACTGGTTTCTAACAGATTCACATAAGAAGTTGGGATATATTACTTTGAAACTTTTTCCCAAGTTGCTCATTTTAATCCTATCCACATTCTGATTTCTATTGATGTCAATAAAGGTTGTCACTTACATGAACTAAATGTTAACAACACCTTTTTATATGGTGATTTGCAGGCGACTGTGTATATGTTACCACCTCCTAGTTATGTTGCTAAGGCAGACCACACTGAGAAAGTATGTCTTCTAAAGAAAGCCATTTATCACCTCAAACAAAGTCCCCGAGGTTGGTTTGACAAGTTATCTCTTGTATTGCACAAATTTGACTTCATATAATCTTAATGTGACCAGTTTATGTTGACTAAAACCACTATTTCTAGAATTATTGTTTTATTGTTTATGTGGATGATATCATCCTGTCTGAAAATGATGTTGTTGGAATTGCTGCTATAAAGCAATATCTTATGAAACATTTCGTTACCAAAGACCTTGGGAATCTATGATATTTTCTTGGCATTGAGGTAACACATAACAAGGATGGAGTATCTTTATCCCAGAGGAAGTATACTCTAGACTTACTTAGTAAGATTGGAATTCTTGGTTGTAGATGTGTAGTCTCTGCTATAGATTAGCCTCATGATCTATGGAAAGAATCTACTCAACCCATAGAAAATATATTTAATTATAAATGCTTGGTTGGTAAACTTTTATATATTACTATTATGACGACATATACATATTTTGTCATTGGTGTTCTCAGCCAATTCATAGATCGTCCTAGGCATTGTCACTAGTGAGCTGCATGTAGAGTCTTGAGATATTTGAAGAATGCCCCAGACAGAGACTATTTTATAAAAGAGACGGGCTTCTAGATGTGACGAGATATTTGAATTATTATCAGTGTCACTAGTGAGCTGCATGTAGAGTCTTGAAATATTTGAAGAATGCACCAGACAAAGACTATTTTATAAAAGAAACAGGCTTCTAGATGTGACTAGATATTTGAATTATTATTATGTAGGATGTAAACTTGACAGAAGATCCACATCTGGCTACTATACCTTTTAAGGGGGTAACTTGGTTACCTAGAGAAGTAAGAAACAAAATGTCATTGCCTGATCCAGTGTAGAAGCTGAGTATTATGTAGTGACACATACTACTTCTGAGATATTATGGATCAAATCTATTTTTTCTAACTTTGAATTTCTCATCACTCATGCTATTCCAATGTACTGCAATAATTGTGTTGCTACCTTCATTGTTAGTAATCCTATTTTTTTATGAAAAGACAAAGTATATTGAGGTAGACTGTCATTTTCTCTGTGATGCTGTGCTGACTAAGAAGATCACTACCCCCTTCCCACCTACACACAAGCAAATTGCTGATATTGTTACAAAGCCTCTTTCTAGAAAAATGATTGTAGAGCTAGATTGCAAGCTGGGCATTATTGTATCTATTCTCCAGCTTGAGGAGGGTATTGATATATATATATATATATATATTCCCTTTGTATTACTTAAGTCTTATGTTATATGGACCTAAGTATAAGTTCCCCATTAGGGTTTGCTATGTGTTTCCTTATTATTTTGCCTTCTATTTTTAGGAGAGGGATGTACTCATTTTTTAATATATAGAAAGAAAACTGTTTTCAATAGTTTGTTTTATTTGCAACTTGAATTGTGAATTTTTGTCTTTGACACAACCTGTTGCCTATATGACTCGGCCTGTTACATGATTTTTGCCCTGATTATGCTGTGAGATCTGTCAACTGACACAATGTGTTATATCACAACATAGCGTGTCACCAACTTCTTTCCACATATTACTTTTGGTATTACACCTAACTACTACATGACACAATGTGTCGCCCCAACAACATAGTGTATCACTTGACACTAGTTCTACATCTTAATGTGCTACATCATCTACAATGATTGTATAACATGGTGGAATTTTCTAAACCATATGGGCCATGCTATACTATTCAATAATAATGATTGACTTTGAAACTCCTACAATTTTAGATTTCTTTTGTTTTTTACCCCCACCCTTTTTAGCCATACAATCATTTTTCCTAAATCCTCAATACTTGTTCTACGCCCATATATATTGTACTTAATGATAATCAGATCCCATTATTTCTTTACCCTATCCAAAAAAAATTGTGGGGATCTCCCTCACACGTGTTGTAAAAAGATCCATTTATTTTTATATCTAGAGCTATATGATTGGGTCATGTTTCACAGTGACTCGAGTTGTTGATTGCCTCCTCCATATATTTACCTACATTGACACTACCTCCATTGTTTTTTTACTCTCCACCCCATATACTCTCTTGACACTTTTTGTGATTGGTGTGAGGGTGAGTATAGAGGATAATGAGTAGAAAGAAGAGATGAGATGGAGGAGAGAAGAAGATTATTTTAGTTATACCTCTCTATGGATCCTCATGCTATTTTTCTACTACTATGTGGTGATTCTTTTGCTTATATGTGGATCATTTACTGTTATGTTGACTCTTCATGCTAATTTTGTTGCTACTATGTGGTGTTGCTTGTCTACTGTGTTGAGATTTCTTCTTCTATTATTGATATGTTTTTCCTTATGAAGATCTTGACAAACATATGCATCATCATCTTGAATGCTTCTATCAAGTTATCTACTTCCTTATGTTATATGTTGATTGATTTTCTATACGGAGACACAACTCTTGTTACTCGTGATATGATTAGGACATTTTATTTTCTACTTTGTGATTTTACACTATCTACCATCCATGCTTTATTTGCACATTTACTTTCTACTTGTCCATTATCTAGTTGCATGTTGACTCTTTGTCCATGCCCTCACACATCAACCACTACTGCTACTATGACCCAACACTCTCTAGACTTTGACGTCTTCTACTGTGATGGAAGCTTTATGGTCATAGAAGATGATGGAAATTTCTATTTCTAATTTTACATATGCATGATAGAGTTTCATATGCATTGGATCTTGGAGTCCTTTATCTACTTGTTACTTTATCCACTAGTCTTCTATCTGGCTATGCCATTTCTTCTACTATGTGCCAACACTTTTTAGCTCGACTTTCCCTTGCATATGTTGACTCTTTTCTTGTCCAATCTCTATTTGTACATTGAGTACTACTTCTTGTGTACCAACTCTCTCTAGTCTTGTGTTCCAACACTGTCTAGTATACTTCATGATGAAAGAAACTAAGATGAAGACCATAATGCCTACCCATTACTATTTAATTCTTCTTCATAGCTAGCTACCACTTCACACTAATCAAGAAGCTCCTACTACCTGCCTTCTTACCCACCTTGAGATTATCTACTTGAGGAGGAGTATTTAAGTGTTTGAGTGATTTATTGTAACAATGAGGGGGAGAAAATTTCTTGTATGGTTTTGATCTATCTTTTATTATTTTGATTTAGTATGTCTATCTTTTACAAGTTGACTTGAGATTCTTGCAAGATTTTCTTGAGAGGGTGTATTAGAGAGTCTGTTTAATTAATGAATTAAGTTGTTGGGTCTATTTGGAATATGGGACCAATTGTGTGTTGGCCCATTAGGGTTTGTCTTTAGTCTGTACCTTATAGTATTTATGGGAGAGAGGCATTGCCATTCTATCACTAAGAAAAACTACACACGGGGAATTCCCCATTATATCATTTTCCATAAGTGAAAAAAAATAGCCAATTGTCTGGATGGTCTTGATCATGTCATTTTTATGTAGTAATGTAATGGTTTTCATGACTAGTAAACTAGTTCATTGAGTTGGTTCATTGATAAATTTCTAGTTGGTCAACAAGATATGGTATTTGATCAACTATTTGGATGTCAATTCTTTTTGCTAACTCTCGGTCACCAAACTATTAAGACTATCTAGTCAAGTAGTGTGATAATTGAATAACATATGATAAGTAATTACTCTAAGTAGTCAAATAACCATCATGCATAGTTGATCGACTAGTTTATTTCTTGTAGTGCTGGCATTTCTATGACACTTAGCAAGATACCACACAAAAAGAGAAAAAAATGTCATGAGAACTGATCCTAGTTAACTTAATAAACCAAGAAGGCAAGAAAAGTCTCAGTAAAAATACTGACATCATTGACATATAGATCATAGTAAACTTCCCACAAATTCATTCATATGAAGGTATATATGCAACATTGTAATAAGTGAAAAATGTCGCCACCTCTCTATACCAAAATTTCTTCCAGGTTATATTTATAGCCAATCAACATGTACAAGTCATACAAGATAAAAAATGAGTTGTAGATACATCAATATATCAAACACCCTAACTAGAACCAGTATATACATGGATAACTATATACATAAACAAAAAACATAGATGCCCACCTTTACGTACTTTTGTCCTCACAAAGGTGGCTCTTCATCAGTAAACCCATGGGTATGAGGCTGATCCTTAAGAAGGATGGATAACCATGAAAGTGACATGCATGCCCTAGCAAGAGATATAGTTATAAATAACACTCCATGTATATAAGGACTACTAGTAGGAATCAATTTCCACCCATATAATCAAAGAGTAAAAATGGTATAGGATGAAGGCTAATAATATGTATAAACCATATTGATATAGTAAAACAATACAATTCGTAAGAGAGATAGTACTACACATGTGATCTACATGGCTTGATTACATATACTATAATTAATCCCTAGATAGTCAGGATGTACTGCTTGATCTTCTATCTAGTGGCTGTGAAGTCCCCCACACCACCATATATGATTTTAGCATCATTTGTCTCAAAAATATTTTGGCACAAAATTGGTCGATGCAATCATAAAAAGTAGGCACTCATCAACCTACAAGCTATGTATAACATCATGCCCATCTAGGGTACTAAATCATGACAACTATCATACCACAATAGCCATTAATACATGCATATAATCATATCATATATTTTTCAATCACATTTTCAAGACTGCCATATACAATTGGGAATACTTACTCAAAAGTACTCATTTAAATGGGTGATTTTACCAAGGGACCCTATGTCATATTAATTCTTGATAAACCAAAAATACCTAACAACATATAAGCCTGAGTACATTGTCACAAACCCTATGTTTTTACATAGATGTTATCTTGATTTCCTAACTTTTGATAACCATGTAAGTTATACATTGAAGGGCACTATATGAATTAGGCTTTCACTCTTTTAATCAATAACATGTCTTTCATAGGACAAGAAGGATATAAAAAATGTATCACAATTACATAGGATCATTAAAGCATTAGAAGCTTTAAAATCCTAGTTCTTGTGTCAAAGGGTATATACATGGTAAAATTCTCCATTTTAAGCTAAATAAATGATGTATCATACAAAGGGAGAAAAAGCCACCTTATAATTGTGGAGTTTTCTTTACAAAATAAGAATTCATTAGGCACAATTCAATAAATTCCATTACATATATCATTGTGAAAGAGGTATTGAAAATGTTAAAAAGACAACTTTAGGGAAAGATACATATATAATTCAAAATCTCCAACAAAATGGCAACATATAGATTTAATAATTTTCATTTCACAATAAAATTCAATGGTAACATGGGTGACAACCCCAAAGTTCCCCACAAAATATCCCCAATTCTCAAACAATCACTTATTTAGCCTATTTTTCATGTATTTAGTGATTATTAGGGGTTATAAGTAGGATGTGAATGAAAATATTGCTAAATAGAGGGCTAATCACTCAATTCAGATTAAGATCACAATCTCCCATAAATGCTTGCATAATACCTAGCTACATACTACCACCAAACATCCCAAAAAATCCTCCCTAGAAAGATCGAGTTTCAACTAGACCAAAGAAGGTGAATAGGAGAGATCTTTTGGTAAATAGAGGTATTTCCACCTTGAAACTTGAATAAGTTCATCTAAGATGTAGAATAAATGATAAATGCCAAAAAGATAAGAAATAAGGGAAGAACTTACATGGTTTCCTACCAAACAAGGTCTATCTGATGATCCCATGATTTGACCTTCCAAAAGAAAGCCAAATCACTAAAATACACCAACATACACCAACTCCATCCTTGTGATTGCCTTCCAATCAACTCAAAAGGTATAAGGAATCTAAATACAATCTAAATGAGCCCTTGGAATGAAGATGTTACATTTTTTTTGGTGAATCACACTCCTTTCTTGTTGCATATATGAAAGTATTTACAATGTGCTGATTCCTAGGGAGGGAATCAGAAAAAGAGAAAAGACTATACAAAAGGACTATATACATAAATATAAAAAAGAATCGTATGTCAGTAAAGTCTACACATAACTCCATCCAAGTCTTCTTCAGAAAGAGCTCATAAGGAATCATCAAAATAGAACCAAAAGATCTATCTGTTCAAATCACATCTTCAAGTGTCCACAAATAAAAGAGGGATCAGACAGAGTATCTATATAGTTGAACCCTCCAAACTGCTCAAGCAAAACCCGTTAGCAAAAAAGTACAACAAAAGCTACCTTGAAAGGATCATCATATCAGAAGAAGGAGGAACACCCTGTTCAAACCAAAGGTTCAAGAAACCTAAGCTATGAATGTCTGAAGATAGTTGCGAAGGTGTATCAGGATAAGCCAGATGATACCCAAACAAACCAAAATCTAACGGGAAAGAGCAGGCAGTGTCCCACAAAAGAAACCATATAAGGAATCCTCCAAACTGCTCAAGTAGAAAACCCTCCAGAGAAAGTCCATAGCAGAGCAAGACATAAACTTCCAAGAAAGGATCATCATATCAGCATAGGATGAACTCCTAAGAATCACCAGAAAGAGAACCAACCAGAAGCTACTAAAACTGAAGAACCCAACAACCACAACAACCGCACCAGCCTGAGACAGGAAAGAGACAAAAGAAAACTAAGATAAATAATCAATGTCTTTTTTGAAGATCTTCCATAAGAAGAACCAATCAGTGAGTTTCTCATCATGAACTCTACTGTTCCTTTCACGCCAAAGCCAAGCCATAATGCAAAGGCTAGTCAAATGCAATTTTTGTTAACAAAACTGGAAAGACTGATGGAATCAGTAGGTATACACAGAATGTAATCTCTAGTAGTTTCCTTCCAAATCAATTTAGCATAGGGGCAACCAAACATGCAATGGTGAGTAGTCTCTTCATCCTCCATACATAAAAAGTAGATAGAAGGTAAGTAGATACCCATTCTTCACAAATAAGAAGACTGTAACATACCGGATCTCAAACCCTACTCTAGAAGTTTGACCTTATGTTCTTAGCCAATCAAGGTTGAGATTGGGCTTAAGAGTATGTTCCTAATAATCTAATGCATGAATAATGTAATCTAATATGTCACATAATTCTTTTGGATGGTAATAAGATGATGAAGAACTTAATTGAATAAGTAATTAAGATAATGGGCCACTAATGGGCCATATGACATATCTCACAAAAATAAATCCCAAAAGTAAAATTTAAGTTTAAAATCATGTTCCTTGGGTCCCAATTGCCTTGGTAGTCAAGTTTCACTTTATTCACATAATAATAATAATTCATTCAATTTAAATTAGAAAAGAAGATGGGTGTTTTCCCTAAAATGTAAAATAAAATAATAAATGACTCCAAAAGAGGAAAATAATCTTAGATTCGTAATCTACATAATAAATATAGCCATTGGGTGAGTTTTCATCCAATTTGGAGAAAGTTTGCTTAAAAGGTGAAATCAAGAGAGAGAAAGTGTATAAAACCTTCAAAATATTAAATAAATATACAAACAACTCCAATATATAAAATTGATGGAAAATTCGTATCCAACACATTAAGTTTGACTTGTGGGTCAAGTTTTATCAAATTTGGATAATCCTAATATCATTAATGAAGGAGGAAAGAAAAAAATATGATTTGATTTATTTAACACTTTAAAAGTTTCAAAAGGAAAATCTAATTTTATATTCAGAATCTACATGCTTTAATTAGCCTTTCTGAAAATTTTTACTTAATTTGGAGTTAGTTTGTACCCTCTTATGAGGAGAGAGAAAACAAAAATGAATTTAATGTCTCACTATATTCGATTTCTATTGGGAATCTTATTTATTTGTCATGCGGCTCGCATCTGTTGGATGCAGATCGGACGACTCTTGGATCGTCACCTACCTTGCTTTCAAAAGGGAAAACTGGCCGCACAGTCTGATACATTTTGTCTTCGTGATTTATCCCTCTATAATTGGTCTTTGTTTGAGATTTTTGCGCCAACACGTTCGTGAGAGTCAACCACACCTAACCATCCCAACTTTCTTGGGGTTTCCTGCCCTAACAAGGAAACGCCCAATCCTACCGATTGGGTACCTACTGCCCCTGGTCTCTGGTCTCGTCCCTGCTAGATCTTATATAAACCTGAGAGCATAGATACCACCAAGGGTCACCGTAAGGCCTTTCTACATGCCCAATTTCTTCCCCATCACCATGTGTCGCCATCGCAAAATCAAGGTGTGCCGCCGGCTATAGCCTGATCTTATGCACAACTGTGGTTTTTCCTCGCAGAAATTGTGTGTAAGCTCGCCATCCCCTGATCCTTTACTTCCTTTTTTGTAAGTAATCAGACCTAGATACCTCCTTGTTTTACCCAACCTGCACCTCGTCGGCGGACCTTTACAACCTTTTTGTCGCCTTAGTGTCCCGATGATCGTCTGGACATCGCGGAACATTGGTTGAGGGTTCCAGGTCATTATGAAGGTTTTCTTGACCTTGGTCTATGCGTGTTTGCCTTGGTTTCACGGTCCCATGTTCCCGTTTTCTTTCCCTTGTTCTTCTGATTCCGGCGACCTATTCTTGAACTACAAAGGTTTGTTTCGCAGCCTTGAGAACCGAGTTGACTTCTTCGGCTCCTAGATAGTTGTATGAGGTAGGCGATGATCTTAGGTCTTTCTCTCGCTAGCAGATCGCAAGTTCAATCGGAGGTCGGGATTTCCTATGGTTCCTCGCGCCATGGGCATACGAAGAAGATGGCCTACATTGTTTTGTCTGGTTTGCCCTCAATTGCGTTTTTCTTTGTTTTCTTTCCCAAGGGTAATTTTGTCTTTTCATCATATCTTGTTTTCTTTTCTGTGTGAGCAGCTCGCCAGCCTACTGTGGCGCCATATGAGTTGGCCACCTGTGATTGGGCCAACTCAGTTCGAACACTCCTCACTCACTATTTTCTTGCTTATATGGTTTTTTTCTAGATTTTTTGATTGGACAAGATTTCCAAAATTCGTAATAAATAGTCTGTAGCTCAGAAAATTAAAGAAAAATATGCTTTGAAATTAGAAAAATCTAAGCTATCCAACGGTACTAATCTTATTGCCCAAATCTGATGTTAATAATATGTGTTTTTTCATGGTTTAATCATAATGGATAATAACTTATATAACTCAACTAATAATCTATAAGTCAGAAAAATATAATAAAATATATTTTGAACTCGAGAAAATATAACATAAAACATGGATTATTTTTATAACCTAATTCACATAATGATAAAATGGTGGTTTTTAGGTTTTGAATAATGAATGTGAAATTGATCAAAATCTACATATATGTTTAATAGGTTCTTGGGCTGCCTAGACTTGGACCTAGATGTGATTTTGGATCATTTGAATATGATGTTGAGGTATGTTTGCATCCCCTATTATTCTTCTTGAGCAATTATCCTATTTTATTCTTTCTCTTGGTCCTATGGACATTAGCCCACACATTGTCTTGTTGTTTTGAAATCATGCTTCATGTGAAGTATCTTATTTTGTTATTGATCTTGTGATCATGGATATTCTCTTGGAATCTTATCTTGTTGTCTTGGTGCAAGTTGGACTTTTGATTTTATATGCCCATTGTGATGTGGAAGTTTAATTGGTGATATATGCCAACTTTGAAGTGGATTTGTTTATATGTTTGCGTTGTCCATTGTGTGATGGCTACCTTGTTAATTCCGACTATACTTTTCTACTTGCCTCTACATTAAACAGGATATGTGATTTTGTAGTACTAGAGTAGTGTAAATTACTTAGGTTTTGGGGAAGTAATCCCCTATTGTTTATTTGAAGGGTGGCAATATGCCATTCCTCTATAATCGAGTGTGGTAGTAATCCATACTCAACTTTATATATTGGGAGATTGGCAGTATTCCTTTCTCTATCAGGTTCAGGTTTGTGCTTGGACGCCTTTGTGTTTATATTGTTCTTGGGCTATGCTTATCTCACATGCATGTAGATTTGATGACATTTGTGGGGTGTGTGCCCTACTACCTATCTACGTGCTTTTGTTGCGCAAATTTTTACTGTTTTGTTTTATGGCAAGTATCCCTTTTGTTATGATTTTATTCTTTTATACCCGATTGGGTAGTCCTTATCTCTTGTATGGGAAGCCTTTTATTTTGATGTCCCTTATTCTTTATAAATTGCTCAATTTTCTTTTTAGTATGCAGATACCAGCCTTTGCTGATGTATCCTATTGTTTCTCTTTTGTTGGGGTATGCTTCCGACCCTAGGTGGAGGACTTGGATGACTTGTCATGTTGACTGGACTTAGATTGTGAAGTTAAATTTTGGACAAAATCATGAGGTGTTTTATATTTCCTCTACATGGATCCTTATGAAGTAAGTTTAAGATGTTCCCTTTGTTTTATAATTGAATATAGTCATGTTTTTATTCCGATGCTATACTTTGGTCTTTTGTTACCATTTTATAAAGATTTGAAAATTTTACACCCATTCCTACATACCTTCTGAGTGTGTTCGGACTGGAGGTTTTATTGTTCAAATTTTTAGTAAGGAAGTGATTTCACTTCTTTACAAAGACGTAGGTAACTTATCATGACCAACTTTCCAGGCATTTTCCGGCTCACCATTAAACAACATGCGATCTTTTCTTAAAGTTGGAGGGGCCATACCTCTCAGAAGAGAGCTCAACTCCTTATGAAGTCTAGCACTACTGATGATCCACCCATTGTCGTTAATAATGCATTTAACTAGACTTTTCTCAGGGAAACCAAGCTTTATGACAACTTGAGGAGCAAGAACATCAGAAACAAACTTACCTCCTGGTAACAAGGGCTCATTCCAAAAGGAAATGTTTTCACCATTACCTACTTCAAAGGAAATATGCTTTTTCAACAACTCTCTTTCTCTCAGAATTCTACTGAGTAACCAAGAAATCTAAGAATTCTCTTTTAGTTACCCAAAAATTCGATCTATTGAAATATTTCTCATGAACCCACTTTATCCAGAGGGACTCTTTATTTATAGCAATGTTCCACCCATCACAGAGAATAGCAGCATGATCTCAAATTAAGACCACCCTCCTTATTAGGTCTTGTAATGTTATCCCACTTCACCAAATGTATAGTAGCTTTCTTCTCAATATGTCCGCAAATGAAATTTCTATTGAGCCTCTCCAAATCCTTAATCACAGAACAAGGGATCGGGAAAGTGGTGGACCAATAAAGGCTCATGGCTACAAGAGTGGAATTTACAAGTTCAGTTCTTCCAGCCACAAATAACTGGGAAGCTTTCCAACTATGAAGTATTTTCTTAATCTTATCAATCAGGGAAATGCAGTGATCACGAGTCAACGTACCAGTAAAAATAGGCAAACCCAAATATGAATGAGAACGAATATCATATTTAAACCCCAGAATTTCACATATCCTTTCCTTCTTAACACCAATACTAAAAATGGTAGAACTTTTTTCTGAATTAACCTTGAGGCCAGTAATGTCATGAAAGTCATCAAGGAATTCCATGATATTCCTTGCATTAACTTCATCAGCTTCAATGAACACCATTAGATCATCGACAAAGATAAGATGAAAAACTAGCAAACCATCAGAAGCAGACAAAGGGTTAATCTTCTTCTCAGCAACAACTTTATCCATAAGATTGGTAAACACTTGCATCACAATAATGAAGAGATAGGGGGCAATAGGACCCCCCTGCTAATTCCATTGGTAGCTTTAAATGAAGAAGTAGGTTCTCCATTAAAGATGACTTCATATGACATAGTAGAAAAGATCTCCTTCAACCAAATAAGCCAACAATGGGGGAAAATTCATCTTCTTCATGATATGAAAAAGAGCCTCCCAGTCCACAGAGTCATAATTAAGCTTTAGTAATATCAAACATCATTCCTTTTAAAATCATGAATCAACTCATTAGAAAGCAAAATAACATCTTTGATACTTTTGCCTTTAACAAAAGCACATTGGTTATCACTTAACTGGTATGCCTACATCATCCAACCCTAGGAATTCCATAGGAAATTCCATGACTTGGATCAGTTGCTCAGACCCCCACATCACCCTCATCAAGCACTGAGTACCCCCTTGGTAAAAAATGTGCACACCCTTGGCAAGCATCATCTCTAAGGCCTGTCCAGATGCTATTACATCACTATTGGAATCTTGCCCAATGTGGCCTCATGGGATAGATCCTAGCCCAAGAAGATCCATTTCTTTGGGTACTTAGCATGTCACATGGGTTGTGGAGGATCCACTGGAGCCTGGTGACCTACCTCCCTATATTGGTTGTTCTAATCGACCAATGCAAACACACTAAGGTATTGTTTTTAAGTCTTTAAACTTAACATATCTTAAATCATAATTCAAATTTATGCTCTTCATGTTACCTAAAACATACATGTTTTTTTGAAAAGCATGATTTTTGCTATTTAAATTTTCCCAAATAGATCCATATTAATTCCAATAGATCATGAAATTAAGGAAAGAAAGGAAAACCAACGTAAAGCTAGGGTTTTGTTCTAACAAGTTCACCCTCCTAATAGTTTTTCACCTAAAATAATACTAAAAAATACAGATACTTCCTATGCATATCCTCATATAACTTCAGAGTGGCCTAATCAATACCAAGTGATTCCACAAAACATTTTCTAAGACTTTATCCTTCGAACTTCCATACGCATCTATCCACATGCCCTTTGACATACGAAACATCTTTTCCCAACAATACTTCAATGAGCCACATTGACACGATTTTACCGTGCGTATAACGCAAGTACACGTGTCAATGTAGTATAGGCCTTTGAGAGTCCCGAGTCGAACTCAGGGACACTGAATTATCGATGGACTACTACTAACTGTTCGCAATCAGCTAGACCGGTTATAAAGGTTTTAAGATTTGATTAAAAAGAAAAAGAAAAATAAAAGAAAACAAAGCAATCGATTAACTGTTGAGTTTAATCAATTTAGATGGGAATCTTTAGGATTGCGATTTCACCGCGGGTTCTCGTTGTATGGATTTCTATATAGATAAACAAATTCATCTCTCAACCCGGGTAGTGTCCTGTAGTCAGAATTGTTCACTGTCGTGATACAATTCACTACCTAAATCTAGGTCGGTTCCACCGTCGTAGTAACCTATATCCTAAACTAGGTGCATTAGAATCAACCTCTGGGTTTCCACCACTAACCGTACATCACATTGTTCAAGGAATTTATGAGTTAATATGAATTTTGTCTCTTTTCAATCGTTAATTTTCCTTTCAAAGTAATTAAAGGCATTAGATTATCATTAGGGTGATCAAGCATAATGATATAATGGAGTAAAAAAAAACATACCAAAGATTTAAGAGACAAATTATGAATTACTATGATAAAAACGTCATACAATGATTACCTGGGCTACTCCCGGTCCTAAAGGCAAAGGGGATTAGCCCCACATGTGCATTTCAGAGAAAGACATGATTGAAGAAAGGGGAAACATGGAGAAAAACGTGGATGAAGTGATGTAAACCCCTGAACGGAGAAGATCCAAGCGTTCCTTGGCATAGAATGCACAATCTACATCCTTTCGGTGACGGAAAACATCTTCTTCGGCTCTCGGAACGGTCGGGGCATGCTTCCGGGCTCCGTTCTCTTCTTCCTCTCTTCTCGGGATGTGTGCAATGGCTAATGACATGATAGATGACTCCTGGCCGCCGTCATTAGGTATAAACACCAAGTTAGGTCGCCAAAATATCACCACAATTGGATTCAGGCCGATCTGGAACAAACATTAATCTGACGACGTCGATACCATCGAACACCAAGTTAGGTCACCAAAATATCACCACCGTTGGATTCAGGCCGATCTGGAACAAACATTAATCTGGCGACATCGATACCTCGACACGGGTCGATGGTATCGACCCCTCACGATATCAACAAGCCTACCTTCTATTCTGTCATCCCGCCTGATGCTGATTCGATACCATCGACACGGTTTGATGGTATCGACACCCTTAGGCTTTGGTTTTATCACCTTTCTGACACTGAAGTTGTAGAGCGTTGATAGTATTGACCATTGTGTCGATAGTATCGACTGGCTGATTGCTGGCAACCTGAAGGTATCTCGCTACCATCGACTTCCCAGTCGATTGTATCGACTCTGCGTGGCTCCTTGCGACTGTCTGCCTATGACTGTGTCAATACTATCGACAAATGTCGATGGTATCAACAACTATATATATGCGTTTTTTCCTGAAATTGCAAGACAAAGCCAAATCAACTGAGATAAAACCCATTATTAATCATTTATGATCAAAAAGATAAAATATGAGGAATTTGATATTGAAAGAGATTATAGACTAGAATAAGTGAATCATGCAATATTAACCACCAACTTGACCAATAAACACATAAAACACAAGTAAAACAAGCCTACAAATGCGAATCAAAATCATCGCATCAAACTCCCCTAAGCTTGAACCTTACTCGTCCTTGAGCAACAAAACTCTAGAATAGAATTGCGAGGGTCAACTAAAGAACATATTATCACAACAGACTTTGCCATATGATCCCCGTCAGACATTCACATTCCGGCCCTCACTAACCACAGAATGATAATTACCCTCAAGGCGACAATGATCATCCATAAAAGATATCTACCTCAAAATTGATGAACACTATCACATAAAGTAGTTAACATAATAAAATCCTCCGGTCCAGACTCGGTGCATCTTGTGATCTACTATCTACGTTGCTCGACCTAACTACCATCTAAATGAAAGCAGTTCTCCTGGTATTAATAAGTGAGGAGAATATCACGGTGGCCTACCAATTCAAGCAACAGGTGGATGTAATAGGTGGCTGTGGAAGAAATGGAAGTACAATACAATTTAAAACGCACAAATAATAAAAATGACCTAAATGATGCATATGCAAATGAAAATGCCCTAATGCCTACATTTTGGGTGGAATGATGCATGTTCCTACTATTGCATCTTATGCGAGATAGAATGTCTAAAAACTACATTATGTGCTTATTCTTCCTATTACACGGGTGAAACAAACTCTTTTCTCCCTCTAAAATCAGCCTCTTTTTTTCGAAAGCCCTTTTTCTCTCAAATTGCAAAATGTACAATATTTTTTGAGAATTTCTTTTTTCCTTTCTCTGTTTTTTTTCTTTTTCGGTCTTACTTTCACATAACTATAATTCTTGAGGCATTACAATTGTATTTCAGAGACTATAGAACAAGTCACCTGCTTTTCTTATTCTTCAGAAGAAGTAAGGCACATACTATCCTATATGCTAAAAAATATGTTCAAATGCAACTACATGAGATCAGTTATGCAACTATGCTGGCATGCACTCAGGAATGTATGCGTACATGATTTATCTACAAAATTTTTTTATTTTCCATTTTTCATACACAATCTACCTACAATGCAATATAATGCAATCAAAAGATGAAAACCGTAATGTGCTTCCAGTTCTTATGGTGGAGTATGAAAACAATGGGGTGGATAGATCACAAGATTAATTGACTGAACCTTTAGAAAATATTATGTGTCCCTCCTTACTGACCTGTGTAATAATTAAGAGGTTTCTCTCTCATATTTCAGATTAAGGTCTCATTATCATTAGGCCAGTTTAGGCTCAAACAACCAATTCTATCCACTCTTCGTGAATCATAGGCATGTAAAATTTTGGTTTCCTGTTTTAAAGTTGACAAACCCAATTATTTTCTTAAATCATGTGCTGAAGGTTGAACAACACAAGCTAGCAAAAGCACTAAATTTTTTCAAATTTACCCCTGATTCCCATGCACAAACACAGAGATGACACATGACATTAGACATCCACAATTATACTAGATAGAGTGTGGATCCTAAAGAAAACTAAGAACTAAGAAAAATAAATGGCAAAAGACAAAGCAATAAATGATAAAAACTAAGAAAAATAAAGGAGAGAAGCTGTTCCAACCCCCCAAGCTTGAATTCGACTATGGCCTCATAGTAAAAAATAACCTTAGAAGGTGGAATAGGGATACCGATCATTGGTCAGGTGGAGGCGGGTACTGCGAGGCCGTGGGGTCTCATGATGGGTACTGGCCCTGGAAACTCAGATCATACTGGGGCATCGGTGGAGGTTGAGGATACCCCCCAAAATAGTTCTGGCTCTAGTAGTTGTCGTAGAAGGGATGTTGTTGCATCTCCATCCTATGCAACCGGTCATGGATATTCTATTGGTTGTTGAGGAGGAGGCACTCATTCTCATAGATGGCCTGCTGATTAACATAGAGCCGATCGACAGTCTCCTGAATATCTACAAATGACGCCGTGTGTCGCTGTTGCATCTGTTGGATATCCTACAACATTGTATACATGCCCTGCATAGAAAAGGCATCCTCTCCTTGCTGAGAGGGCTGAGGTGGCGGAGGCTGTGAAGAGGATGATTCACCCAGATGGAAGCGGGGACGCTTCCGCGGTGCTACTCGTGCCCGAAGAGGAGTGAAAGCCTCCTCTTCCTCTTCATGCTCGACACCATCATCATTTTTGTCATCATTACCGCCGTCTTCATCAGAGTCGTCGATGGAGATGATAGGCCATCTGAAGTGCTGATCTCCCTCTATGTTGAAGATGGGGTTTGGAAGTGCACATTCTTGATATTCGCGATTGACATGGCAATGTGTGTAAGCCAAGCCATCACGGAGCAAGAGGAGGCTGGAGCGGTGTAAATGATGCAGGTTGACCTTGTTCCTGTTAGAAAGTGGAGTAAGTTGGGAAAAATCCAACCCAAGATAGATGGCCAGTGGTGTGATGAGCCCTCCAAAGTGGATAGGAGCTTTCCGTGTACTCCTCTTCACAACCAACACACGCGTCAAAAAGAACGCGCCCCAATTGCACTCCTCACACTCCAACAATTTATACAGAAAGAACAAATCCGTCTCTTGGAATTTGCTAAGAGACAGATCGCCGTGAGCAAAGAGCGTCGTACAGAGCATGCAGTGCAGAATCTGCACAAAATGATGCTCGAAATCGGCGACGATAGCATTATGGTAGTTTACTGAATTGCCTGGAGGCACAGTCACCAGCTGTGCGAAAATGTCATCGTAGTCAGTCCGGTTGTCCAGCCTCCAGTGCTGGTAGGGTGTATGATACCAGTTATACACAGAATTGAACTGGTCGAGAGTGAGGGTGTAATTGTTGTTGTAGAGTCTAAAAGACACGCGCCCTTTCTTCCACTCCCTGTCGGTGGCGATCAAGTCATTGGGCACGACATTGATGTCTAATGAAGCCATGAACTCCGCCACGAGCTCCTTGTATGTCGACCACTCGCTGAAAAACGGTTGGCCGTCAGCGTGGTACTCCAGCTTGTTGGGCCTCCTGTCAGTATGCTTCTCCTGTCCCTGCAGGACGTAGGCGAGATTGGCATTGAACCCCAAATCGTGGATCATAGTCCGATTGACATAGCGGGTGGGCTCAATCTTCCTCTTGAGAAGTTCTTCATAGGTCTTGTTCCGTCGACGGATGGACAATCTACGGACGAGGAATTGATTTGAGTGGCAGAGGAATGAATGTTGGGATCTCCTTGGGGCCGCCCGTGAAGAAGATGCTCCGTCCGTACACACCATTGACTCTGAGAAAAGGGAATAGAAGATAGAGCTCAGTGAAGGCCGGAGAAGACGATCTGCGCTTGGTGCAGGGCTCGGTGAAGAGATCACGATCCTTGGATGCTCGTAGCAGGCCTCCGGTCGCACAACAATGCTCAATGCACAAGTAGAGGGAAGAAGCTCTGAAGGTGTGAAGAGATTTGACAATCAATCCTTCCTTTTATAACTTACTCCGTCTCTGCTGTGGACCCATCGATACCATCGATGGGGTGTCGATGTAGCACAATCCATGTCTTTGCGAGTATCGACGGCTGTCGATAGCCTGATGTGGGGGCCCGGATCGATGACGTGTCGATACCATCGACGGATGTGGATGGTATCGACCCATCCCACGAATGGATTTCCTTGATGTAGCGACCGCCGTTAATTTCCTCTCTCAGATCAGTGACGTGCCGCGTTGATACCATTGACGCGGATCGATGGTATCGACTTTTCATGAGTCAAGCACCCTCACGAGACCCGATTGCCGCTTTCTGACTGTAGCCGGGTCGATACCATCGACATGCCTGTCGATGGTATCGACTTCACTGAGACAAAATCGTATGTAAATCTTCATGGATCTCACGAGTATCGACACCCATGTCGATACAATAGACCCCGATCTGGCGATTTCTTCAGCGTCACTGATGGTAGGTCGATACCATCGACGAGGCCGTTGATGGTATCGACTCAGAAAATTTTCTACATTCGCCTAACTATACCCATGTGGCTACCATCGACACAATGGTCGATGGTATAGACTCTGCCTCAGACCTGCACAGTGAACAAACGATCACGGTATCATTTTTACACTAAAAAAAATTAAACAAAACTAATTTGTAAATGCGAAAGAAAATGGACGAAACTACCAATGGTTGGGTTGCCTCCAAACAAGCACCCTTATTTAACGTCTTAGGCTAGACAAAAATCAAGCTCATCAGCTTGGAGCTTTAGAGAGTGTTTGTAGGGGATCACTCGACAGTTTAAACTCAACTCTATCCTGGCCAATCCCTAATGTCAAGGTACCTCTCCTGATAGAACTGATAATATCAGCCATCACTTGAAATGGCCTACCCAATATCATCTCACAACCCTTTAGCTGCGGCATGTCCATGACGATGAAATCCACTGAAAAGATAAACCTGTCGACTTTGATAAGGACATCCTCACACACTCCGTATGGCTTCACAATAGACCTATCGTCCAACTCAATAATCATAGCATATTTTTTTAGTTTCTTCAACCCAAGCTTTTGGAACGTGGATAACGTCATAAGATTTATACTAGTGCCTGAATCGCACTGTGCGTATGAGAAGTTATGGCCGCCTATGGAACATGGGATGTAGAAACCTCTTGGATCTATCCTTTTCTATGGTAAACTCCCATGGATAATTGAGCTCACCATCTCATTCACCCGAAAAACATCTGTGTCTTTTATCCGCCTTTTCTTGGTGATGATGTCCTTGATAAATTTCCCATATGCGGGAATCTGTTCTATTATTTCCACTAACGGAATATTAATATGGAGCTTCCTAAACATCTCCAAGAACTTCTTGTAATGTCTATGCTCTTTCTTTGGCCTCAGACTATCCGGAAAAGACACAACTGCCTCCTTTAGATGCTTGTGAGGTGGCACATATGGGCTTTTCAGGGTCTCCTCCCCTAAGCTCGCTTCAATGTCACCCTCTGGCGTAGGCTTTGGCACATCATTTACAACTGGTGTGACTTGTGGATGCTCATATTTCTCAGTGGTTGTAGCTTCACCATGAAGTATGGCCTTCACCTGCTCTTCTTGCCTAGGTGTGGGCACGACCGTGATGGGTTCTTGGCGGGATTTTTTGAATGGGAAATATCCGCCAGGTAGTCCATATAAACTGCGGGGATATGATACTCTCGGTGTAGCCTCTGTGTCAAAAATCATTTTGCCTTTTTCATGGACCTCCACCACCAGGGGCTCTGCCTCATTAATCACAGATATATACTTCACTTGATGATGTCCTTGAACAAGATCTGCATTACCAGCTGGTCTTTGTTGATTTGCATGCTTCATGACTGCCACTTCATTGGCAATTTGAGTCACCGTCGCCTCTAGTGTCCTCATCTGCGCTCCATGACTTTGCAATGTCTGCCCAAATTTAGTCAAAATCTCAACCCGGTACTGCAACTGCTTACTGAACATACTCATCATCTCTTGATTTTGTTGCACCACTTGACTAAGCAACTCGGTGCTTTTATCCTCTGCCTTTGATTGTGGCTTTGCATATGGATCTTGTAGGAAGTTGTTTGGATCCTTCCATGAGAATTTTCTGTCCTTTCTCCAGGCATACTCATTGTTCCTATAGCCCTGTTGTTGCATAAATTTGACTTGGGATTCCTAATCGGATTCTTCCTCTTTCTCCACAAGCTTCTTAGCTATGAGATCTAATTTATCATTCAGCTCCTTGATGGCCCTAAACTCACCTGTAACTTTAACTTGTTCTGGTGCATCCCTATCACCCCAAGACTGCTTCTTTGCCATATTCTTCAAAATCTCCCAACACCTAGAGCCTGTGTTGTTTAAGAAGAACCCCAAACCTGCTAAATCTAGGTTGCTTCTATCATGCTCAGAAAGAGCAAAATAGAAAATCTTGACTTGTTTCTACTTGTCAAGCCCATGATGTGGGCACCTCCTCATCATTATTTAGAAACGTTCCCAAGTCTCAGAATACGTCTCCCCGACTTTCTGACTGAAGTTATGAATTTTTCTTTTTAGATGGTTTGTCTTCTCGGGCAGAAAGAATCTTTCAAATAAAACTTCAACCATGTGGTTCCAAGATTCCACATACTCGTCGTCCAAGTTATGCAGCCATTCCCAAGCATTTTCCGCTAGAGAACTGAGAAATAATTTCAAATAGAGCGTCTCTTGTGGGAACCTGTCTATCTTAATCATGTCACAATTCTCCACGAACTGGCTTATGTGAGTCACCGGATCTTCATTTTTAAGCCTGTGAAATGCATTTGATTGACCAAATTTATTAGTGCCAGATCAATCTTATAAGTTGGAATGTTGACTGCCTGCTTCTTTATTGGTCCCTTCGATGCTGATGAGGAAGAAGCTTTTATCTTCTCCTATATTTTCTGTTCTTCAGCCATTGCTTCTGATTCAGAATTCGAGTATGTATCTTCAGGTTGGTCTTGAATGTTGTTCCCCTCATCGTCTGGTCCCAACGGGGGAACCTCTGGTGATGGTTGCGTATAGTCTGTGCTACGCGTCCTCACCATGCACTAGTACTTGCAAAATAATAATTTAGGTTCAGTACCGTACTAGACGATTGATAGATATGACGGATAAACAATGAATTTTAAAAAATGATAATAATAATAAAAATGTGGCCTAGAGTGACCGCTTGCAGCACTTGTAGTGCTGACAAACGCCGTGTCCCCGACAACGACGCCAAAAACTTGACACGATTTTACCGTACGTATAACACAAATGCACGCGTCAGTGTAGTATAGGCCTTTGTGAGGCCCGAGTCGAACTCAGCGACACTGAATTATCGGTGGACTACTACTAACTGTTCGCAATCAGCTAGACCGGTTATAAATGTTTTAAGAGTTGATTAAAAATAAAAATAAAAATAAAAGAAAGCAAAGCAATTGATTAAATGTTGAGTTTAATAAATTTAGATGGGAATCTTTAGGATTGCGATTTCACCGCGGGTTCTCGTTGTATGAACTTCTATATAGCTAAACAAATTCATCTCTCAATCCGGGTAGTGGCCTGTAGTCATAATTATTCACTGTCGTGATACAATTCACTACCTAAATCTAGGTCGGTCCACCGTCATAGTAACCTATACCCTAAACTAGGTGCATTAGAATCGACCTCTGAGTTTCCACCACTAACCGTACATCACCTTGTTCAAGGAATTTATGAGTTAATGTGAATTTGACCTCTTTTCAACAGTTAATTCTTCTTTCAATGTAATTAAAGGCATTAGATTATCATTAGGGTGATCAAGCATAATGATATAATGGAGAAAATGAAATCATACCACAGATTTAAGAGACAAATTATGAATTACTAGGATAAAAATGTCATACAATGATTACCCGGGCTACTCCCGGTCCTAAAGACAAAGGGGATTAGCCCCACATGTTCATCTCAGAGCAAGAAATAATTGAAGAAAGGGGAAACATGGAGAAAAACGTGGATGAAGTGATGTAAACCCCTGAACGGGGAAGATCCAAGCATTCCTCGACGTAGAATGCGCGGTCTACAGCCTTTCGGCGGCAGAAAACGTATTCTTCGGCTCTCGGAATGGCCGGGGCGTGCTTCTGGGATCCGTTCTCTTCTTCCTCTCTCCTCAGGATGTGTGCAGCGGCTAATGACGTGATAGATGACTCCTGGCCGCCGTCATTAGGTATAAACACCAAGTTAGGTCATCAAAATATCACCACCATTGGATTCGGGCCGATATGGAACAAACATTAATCTGACGGCGTCGATACCATTGACGCGGGTCGATGATATCGACCCCTCATAATATCGGCAAGCCTTCCTTCTTTTCTGTCGTCCCGCCTGATGCAGAATCGATACCATCAACTAGGATTGATGGTATCGACACCCTTAGGTGTCGATTTTATCACCTTTCCGACACTGAAGTTGTAGAGTGTCGATAGTATCGACCATTGTGTCGATAATATGGACTGGATGATCGCTAGCAACCTGAAGGTATCTTGCTACCATCGACTTCCCAGTCGATGGTATCGACTCTGCGTGGCTCCTTGCGGTTGTCTTCCTGTGACTGTGTCGATACTATCGACGGATGTCGATGGTATCGACAACTGTATATATGCATTTTTCCTAAAATTGCAAGACAAAGCCAAATCAGCTGAGATAAAACCCATTATTATAATCATTTATGATAAAAAAGATAAAATATGAGGAATTTGATACTAAAAGAGATTATAGACTAGAATAAGTGAATCATGCAATATTAACCACCAAAGTGACCAATAAACACATAAATCGCAAGTAAAACAAGCCTATAAATGTGACTCAAAATCATCACATCACACATCATATGTTCTGTATTCTGATGGCACATTCTTAGCAGAAATGTTGAAGATGTAATGTAATATGCTCATCTCCGTTGGAAAGTCTAATAGGTAGGTCACTATTCCAATTGACATTGTGATTGGATAAGTCCCCGCATAGCATGGATCAAGCTTTTCAAAGAAATGCCTTTTGATAACCATGATCTTAGACTTTAAATTTGAGTAGCCTCATGTGATTATCTGTATATATTTTTTATCTATTGTGGATGATTTCAAATAATTATGCATATCATGTATCGTATTATATTTCTCTAAATCTTGGCCCAAAGCTAATATTCACATATCTCATACCAACATATGGACAATTTCCTATGCTTACTAAAAAATTCATATGGTTCCATGTATATACTCCTTTGTAGATATTACAGGTAAATTCTATGAAACTAAAGTGCATATCCTAGATTTATAAGAAACTAAAGCACAAAAGTTCACAAAAGATCTTCATGTTCTGGATCATTACCTCTGATTACCCATCTATTTGCGGGTGAAAATTTGTGCTAAAATTCCACTGCACACCCAAAGTTTTATGCATACGGTCCCAAAACCTACTCATAAAATGTGGTCCTCCATCTAACATGATTGTTGATGGTGTACCATGCAGCCAAACTATCTCATCCATGCCATCTAAGCTATCTTATCTAGTATATAAAAAGTAGTTTTGATCATTATAAAGTGTGTTGAAATAGTTAGATGGTTAACAACTACCCAAATGAATCATATCCTTTAGTTATCATAAGAAGACCAATCACAAAGTCCACAATTACATGATATTATTTTGACTGAGGGATAGGCAACGTATGCAATAACCATATAGGTTTTTGGTGCTCAGCCTTAACTTAATGACAACCATGACACTTTTCCATGATTTTTCTACATCATGCGTCATCACTAGATGCCAATACAAATCTAGTGTATTCTTATACATCTTGGTACTTCTAGGATGCATAATGTACACTGAAGAATGCACTTCTTCTAGCATAATATCCCTTAAACCTTGTACTTAGGAAAGCCATGGAAATAGACACAACTATCATCTATTTCATGAAAACCATAACACTTCTTATCATCGAGATTTGGTTGTATAATATGTATAATTTTGTATTCCCTATGCACATATCTGTTCTACTATACTAAGGTCAAGTTGATCTAAATTTCTTTCAAGAAACCAGTGTTCAGTTGATCGAAATTGCTGCCAAGATACCACCTAAAAGAGATACCCTCATTTGGACATTCATTTGATAATGAGACACTAACATGTTTCTCTTTACACAAGACATGTAGTAGAACTATACCATATATCCTGACAAAGATGAAGATGACTTCCTACTCAAAACATCACAACATTCACTTTTCATGGATGATAATATATGATATAGTCATATCACTTTAAAAACTCCAACCGTTACACCTCACTCATGTTCAAGTTTTTCTATGTAAAATGAATTTGATGCTCTTGTGGTATGTAAAGATTAGGACTTCTCCCCAAAATGATAATGCCTCACAGATTTAAAGCCAAAACAACTGAAGCCAATTACAAATCATGTGTTAAACATTTGTCTTCATTCTTCTTGTGATATCTAGAAGCCTAAGAGAGCATGTGCTTATCAACATCAACACACAACCTAAACCTCTATTCTAAGTATCAAAGAAGATTATTTACTATTGTCTATCCCTATTTGTGTCAGAACTGACACTAATGCTAATGTGAACTTCTCCTTCAACAACTAAAGAAAATGCTGACACTCCTCATCCCAAACAAAAGCTACACCATTCCTGGTTATCCTGGTCAAAGTAGAAGATATATAACTAATAATCTTGATGAACTTTCAATAATAACATACTAAACCAGGAAAGCATCAAACTTATGCAGGTGGCTTGGGTTGCTCTAACTGCAACATCGACTATTTCTTCTTGGGATAAACTCAAATCCTCTATCTAGATATAAAGTGATCCTGAAAAGACACTTCACTTAGCCAAAACTCACACTAACTTAACCTGGCATGCATCTAATGTTGCCTCAATAGCTACAAAACCAACCATAAATGTTGCTTGCATTGATTTTTGTTTTCTTAGAGTGGACCAATATATTAGATATCAACACCACCACATACTGATCTAGATCTACTTTAAAACCTTGTTCATTAGATCTATGAAACTTGTGAAATGCATTGGTTATCCCAAAAGGAATAAACAAAATATTTCATAAGACTTGACTCTCAACTAAAGGCATCCTAATATTATATATTTCTTAGAAAACATTATAGAACCCTTCATTTGGTCAAATAGGATCTTCTAACCTCAATGAAGGATACGAATTCTTCAGTCTTAACTCTATTCAGTTTCTTGTAGCATATACACAACCTCATAGCTACATCCTTCTTATTCTCAAACAAAACATGATCACCCCAACGTGGTGTTCATGTATGCATAAACCCTTTTCCCAACAATTGCTAAAGTTTCTTATTCAACTCTCTCATTTCAAATGTATGGTGCTTGAACTATATGATGAGTACTATATACCCAAATAATATCAAAATTAATCTCTCATTTGGTAGAAAATCTAGAAACTCCTTGGTAAATACATCCTCAAACTTTGACACCATTACAATATCCTCTATCTTAAGAACCTTTGCCTTGGTATCTACCACATGTGATAGAAATGTTGCACATCCATGCCTCAACATCTTCTCTCCTATAGGTATATACACTAGACACATACGTAGTATATTTCTATCTCCTTAGAAAAACCAATAGATGTAGACTTTTTGAAACTTCATAACCTTGGACCCATAGTCTAAAAGTACCTTATACTTTTCTAGGCTATCCATCCCTAAGGTTGCATAAAACCATGCATGTCAAGGGACAAGATATTCACTTGAATGGCGTGCCTTTAGAAACAAATGACAAAATATGGACACACCTCCATCAACACTAATGAACCCATCGATGGAGTCTCAATAAAAAGCTCATAAGACAAACAATATACATGCAAACTGAATAGAGATATCACCTATATTGTGATAAACAAGTGTATTAAGTATGGGCTAACTAAAACTGACAAGTTTACTAACCCTAAGTTAGAATGATCAATTTCCATGTGGTATGTTATGATACACATGAAGATGGCTTCTGGAATAGACTCTCCCTATTTCCTATTGGTGGATTTTCCATGACTCTTGGCGATTGGTCGGATGACCCTATCCATTTGTCTGGCCTTATCCTCTCCTAGAAGTATTCTTGAAGGAGTGGGATCTAAGAGGGGATCCAATCCTTACTTATAGAGATATAAAGCTATCAAAATCAACACATGTTATTACATATGATGGAAAAGATGTATATTATTTCATCAATGTCTAGAACATAAAGAATGATAGTTATTCTATAGTTCAAATTTAACTATTACATTAACACAAAACTTTACATTGTTCCTCACTATAATGGATA
This sequence comes from Alisma plantago-aquatica, assembly GCA_963693085.1. Taxonomy (NCBI): domain Eukaryota; kingdom Viridiplantae; phylum Streptophyta; class Magnoliopsida; order Alismatales; family Alismataceae; genus Alisma; species Alisma plantago-aquatica. Next base: position 308,201,750 of record OY856415.1, read on the forward strand.
TTATGTAAATTTATAACAGGTACACCAATTGATACTAAGGACCAACTATAGAGTACAACCTTTTCGACTCAATCTATCCTTGAAAGTGCATATTCTTGGTCTAAGGTCATTCTCAGTCATTTTCCTGTAATCACATAGAACTAGGTGGTTTGGGATCAAATACACAAAGATATAACAAAAGGTATGCATCAGAAATAATGTATATGTGTATTAATAGTAAGTATTTGGACATTATAGAGCTTTTAAGTAAACATGAGGGTGTTTCCATATAAGAAGGCCTATTATAAATTTGGGTAACTTGAAGAGAATGTAATTCAAGTGAATGTATATAGAAAAAGGATGAGGCATATATATCAACTGAAAAATCAAATAAAGATCATGTCCTATTAGAATAATCACACAAACATAAGTAAATTGTAAAATGCACATTTATTATGGTAAATACTGTCATAATATAACAAGTATCACTAGAACACATAATTTCAAACCAAGCGAAAGAGAAATAAAACCTCAATGCTTGGTAGGAGGACTAAATCCTCAATTCCTTGTAGGAGAATTAGCCTAAATGCTTATGTGTAAAGTATGACATGAGAACTAGAACCTTAGCGTCTGGAAGGGAAACGAAAACCTTAGTTCCTAAATATAATATATGAAAGTAGGACTAAGAACTTAGTTACTCGAATGAGGACTTAAACCTCAGTTCCTAAAAATATGTTGTATCTATTTCTAGATTTGACTAGTCAAAATTATACATGGACTATAGAGTGGGAAAGTTCATAGCCAATCAGGATTATATATAAGCACAAAAGAAATGAGATCTTCCAACATGTTGTCAGTTGGAGCCACATGACTCATAATTGAGAAACATGATTTCAATAATCAACAATTAAGAAATAAATTAATTATGATTAATGTTCCAAAAGTAATTTAAGTTATTCTATGTAGAGGAATCTAACTCAAAATATGCCTCGCTAATAATATTTTAGGTATGTGATCATTATATGCCTAAATGAAAATGGGAATAAAAATGTACCTTACAAGTGGCCTACATATCCCTATGTACTTACAACATTTGAGATCAGGGCCTTTCAACACAAAATTATATTATTAAATAATTTGGGATAAAAATGATTTAATAATTAATTAATACCTTAGAAAAGGTGTTTTTAGGAAACTCTAATTTAGACTCTAAAAATACACCAATCAATTAGGCATACTATTTTTTTAACCAAAAACTCAGTCTCTCTCTCTCTCTCACACACACATATATATATATATATATATAGTGTGTGTGTTTCATATGAGTAGATACTTCGTTACAATTTAATTGAATTAATGCATTTTTTGTATTCTAGAAGTCAAAATTCACAAAAAATGATTAAAATGTCCCCCATTGCACCATTAAAGCATGAGACATGACACAAACCAATGATTATTAGATCAACACAAATGTGTGTACAATCAAAGATATCTATTATTGAAAATCCTGATGCACCCCTCAGTTGTGAGACTAACATTATGAGGGCGTGTGTCAAGATGGGAATCAAGTCATCGAAATCTCATTTATTTTTGTGACATTTATGGGAAAATCGTAGCTTGATGTTTCTTCCTATAATGAAGGGGTACGATCCTTGCTTCTCGATCAACAAAGATGAGAAACCAAGATTGGGTGTTGACTATTCATTCGCCTCATAAGACCAAGGGAGCAAGATTGAGGTGTTGATGCCCAAGACATTGATAGTAGCATGAATAGAATAAAAAGCAATGGAAATCACCATGCTTGTTTTTTGATTGTTTGAAGGATGAAAAAGGTCCCCATAATTTTATTTTCTAGGACAAAAAACTCTCCAAATATGCAAGATTACTAACATAAGGGGACCTCTTATCATTGCAAAGAAGTGCCCAAACCAGCTTTCGACAAAGCCTCATATCTTAAGCATCTAGATTGTCGTAACTTGGTTTCGCCAAAATGACTGACATGATCTAAATATATGTGTTTCCAACCATATAAATAATGACATACCTCTTAAGAATATGGAAATGTAACTATAATGTTGACTTTGACTAAAGGTTATAATTTTTTGTTAATTTCCCATCTATGGATGGTTCTGTATGATGACCATGAAATTTTAGGGTTTTGATACCCAATATAGAATTATAAGACCATGGATATCTTGTAGACGATTGCCATCAAATTGTGGAACTGATTATCCAATCATGAACTCTTTTCACCTAAAAAGTTTCACCAAAGATGCAACTGATGACTGACGTAATTGAGTTCAGTTATGATGAATGACTTTTAATTAATTGACTTGGGTACTTATGAGGCCAAGAGGTCCACTTAGTAGTCACAATGAACTCAATAGGTCTATTTATGATCCTGAGTTATGTTGGGATCATAACAAATGTTTCAAGACTTATGAGGTCAAGATTTGATGATGCATTGAATTTGATTCAAGGTTTATACGCCTATTTATAAGGTTGTTTGAAGAATTTATTTACATGATAATATAAATGATTTTTTGGACTAAACATTACTAGATGAGGGTTTATACAAGAAGATCATTGTGTTTAAAATTCCATAATGGTTGGAGGTTCCTATTTAAATATATAAATGCTAGAAGATGCGAGCAATTCATAAAATAGGCACATGATAATGAATGCCACACAACCATTGGAATGACGAGGTGCATTAGTCTAGAGTTATGTGGCCCAATATGGTCTATCTCTGTGATCCATATGTGGAAACTTTGTAGCCTGCCTTCAAACTCTAAGGAATTGAACCAGCTTGACAACCCAAATCATAGACGACATTAGCGGGGATTGCAATGTTACTTGAGTAAGTTTATGTCTCCGTGATGTGAAAAATTCTCAAAGAACCTCTAGATCGCGGTGTCTGGTGGCTATTTGGAGGAGATCAATCCATCCCTATTGCAACCCTCTCCATTTTTGTGGCTAGTAGATAATGGAGGATGAAATAGGGGTTTAGATTATAGTCTATGGAGTTTGAGAGGCAATGAATGCATATATATCCCTTTTTATTGCATCTTTTAGATCATCACTTAGGAGAATTTTATTGATTATTCCCTTGTTTTAAACTAATTGTATTAGTCTACTTTTTCTCTCATTAATTAGAGATTTTATTAGATTTTCTCAGTTTTTGTAGGAAAATGTCTCATTCATTTGAAAGATCAAGAACTCCCAAAAGTAACTAAGAAGATTTTTTTCAAAACTTCCCACAATGCCTGATATATATGTCCCACACTAAAATGGTTGTATCTTTTGCATGTCAATATAGAAACTAATGTTTCAATATACATTAAAAAAAGATTATATACAAGAAAAAATGTATTTTGGGTGGCTTGGCCAGTTGGTCGATTGACTTTCTAATTGGTCAAGTCACCTATAGATAATTTGTGATATATTTTGCACCAAAAAGGCCATATCTTTTGCTTCTAAATTCAACATTTAATGGTTAAGTATGCATTGTAAGAGAATTTCATTATACACAACAAAAATGTATTTTTAGATTGTTCTATAACTTTTGTCTGGCCTGTAATTCGCTTGAAACTCCTACAACACAAATCTACAACAAGGAGAGTCAAAGAAGTTGAATGGTCAAAATGTTAAAGGAAGGTCGTGCAATAAATTGTATGGACCTATCCCACTAATCAAACCCTAATTGATCATTAGGACAAATCCTTAGTCAAAACTGAACCTAACACTAGACAACCATTAAAAACCAAGTTGAAAAATTCCAAATAAGAAATCCAAATAGAGATCCAATTACGAGTAGGAGTCACAAAAGTCTCACAAAACAATATATAAAAGTTAAGTATTGGATGTCTGAACTATTTTACATTTAAACTTTTTAGAGAACTATTATATCTCTCTTTATATATTTGATAAAAAGGATTACAAAATGATACATATTCACGGAATTACAGAAATATAAGATGTCTGAATTTTGTTACAGACTATAAATACAAGGGAACCACATGGTTATACAACCTATCAAGTATATCATATAATACCCACCCATCACCCCAGAAAGAGAGAGTACATGGACACTCTAGACTTAACTATATTCTATATTATTACATTTTTATCAACACTTCCTTTCCATTGCATTGGCATACCTAAAAGATGTGGATAACCACATGGGTGAGACCCCAAGTCCCAGTGATATGATATAACAACTAATAACTTCTTATGCTTACAAGTAGGATCAAGGAAAATAATTATATTTAACAAACAAGTCGTTCAAAAGAAAATAATTATTATGAAGCATATGCTAGAAAAAATATTTATGCAAGGGAAAATTGTGAATATTTTATATTGCTTGTAGGAATGAAATATTTAACAATTTCACGTACACATGTGCATCCATATTATTTGCCAATTGAAAATAGAAAAATATACTATATGAGTGGTTACATATTTTGTTATGCCTTGGGTAGTTTGAGGCGTACACTCGAACTACTAGTTCAACAATTGAAGTCATAGTGAGCCTCATATAAGATATTAGGATTTATAGATTCTTGAAGATCTCCTACACCATGGTCGGAGCGATGCGAAAAAAGTAGTGGAACAAAGACCAAGCTACTAATGGAGAGCTCAAAAGCAAGTCCACAATAACCAAGTCTGTCCTAGGTACACAAGCTATGATACCTATCACTAGGGTATGAAACCCATACCAATCATATATCACATATTACTTTTCACATATCACTTGTCACAAATCATATATCACATAGTACCAGATCTACGACCTCTATTGTACTCATACAACCTTAGAATCAAGATGACAAACATACACAATCCCTACATTTGTGTGTACTTAGCAATATACAACTCCAAGCACCTTCTCACAACCCTCAGGTTGCTACAATGATACCCATTTCACAATTTCCCCCACCAACTTAGGGAAATAGGTCTATGAAATTAGGGCACTACATGATTAGGGTCACACTTAATTAGTTAATCCAATTACTATTATTTTAATTACACCCAACACGTAACAAACATGACATAGAGAAGTAATTGCAACATTAATCAAGTCTACAACTCCTAAAAATATAAAACATGTTTACATATACCAAAATGTTGAAATTAGAGTGCTAATATTCATCAAGAACATAACAAGACCCAATTCATCAAGTTAGGGCACAACAAGGCCCACCATTTTAAATCATGGCACATCAAAATTAAACAAGGCATAATATGGAATATTGTCCTTTCAATATTTCATTTCAATGAAGGAATAGTATCACAAAAGGTAGAATATCATCCCATAAATAGATATTATCATAATAACTACTACAAAAGGTGGATTATGAAAAAGGTTACTGTCACTCATTTAATGTAATGGATTGTCATGAACGATTGCCATATGGTATTGTTTCAAAGTATATTTAATACACATCAATAGATTATCACTTCATGTCTTGTTTGGGGTTTAATTAGTTACCATGAAATGGACATAATCATTAATGCCAAATAACTTCTTGACACTACTTAATTATGGTATAGAATATCTTTTTTTATTCCAAGGAAAATTCAATCAAACACACATGACCAAATAACTACACATATGAAGTGTATCAAAATCCCTTCCATTATCTTATAGTTCATTTATGTATAAATATAGAGTTCAACTTTACACCTTGAAACCCACTATAGTTCAAATGATAGTACTCTCACCATTACCATCAAGGCATTAGCCTCAAGGCCTTATTCCTAAATGTATATCCCATATCCCAAGTTCATCGTATGATGCTAAATTTTATATCGAACTTGGTTGATTCAAAAAGATTACATGAAGATAAGAGAAAAGAGGGATATATGTTAACCTTATAAATCTCAATAGGTGACATTATTCCAATTAACATTTCCCTAAATTACGTAAAGCTCATGTATGATATGTGAATCCCCATACAACTATGTAGTACATTGTTTATTGGCTCTATTTTAAAAAGAACGATATACACAATCTTTAGTTGTTAACATGGATTAATTATCACGTTTAGGTTAGTTAAAAACTCAAAATTGTATATTAACCATTTTTGGCCTTAAAAAGACCAAAAGACCACATTAAGGTACATAAAGGCAAAAACACCTTAAATGATAAAATAGAGATAAGTTCCTTTAGGATTATTAAATATACTTGAAATTTCACTAATATGTTAATAAGACAAAATCAAATATTACCTCAAATTTGAGAGGATAAATCTTACATATGTGAAAGTGATGTGAGTTTAAAGATTAGGGCGCATTTAAGGCCTAAAAAACCATTAAGAATAAAACGTGTATTATTACTTGTAGGAGAATCACAACCTTGTGAAATTTTGCACATAGTATCATCATGAATAAAAATTATTGCACCCAAAATTTCAGCTTGAATATCCAATAAGTGTGAAAGTTATGCCCGATTCAAGTGTTGGGGTGTATAAGGACCAAACTAGGGCATGGATGAGCCACCTTTATAAAAGTGATTTCTAAAAAATTTAACTTTAGCAGCATAACACACAGATAAAAATCATTAAAAAGTTCATATCATCGCACAAATAGTAAGGGGTGATGTGTAATTCATTCATCATCAATATGACATCAAAATGTTTAAAAAATGCTATTTTAGGACATTAAAACATAAATTTTGAATTTCATGCCATAAGGCACCAAGGAAGTCTTGTATAGAATAGAGAATAGCACCTAGGTCCATTTTCACTTTAGACGAGGGAAGCACTTCTCGTAAAAATCTATCTTTAAGTTACAATGTGCAAGATTTAAACATTTAAGGAAAAGATATGTGTGTATGTGTACAAGTAGGCAAAAGAAGTTATAGTTGTAATATCACTCACTTTGGTTGGTGACAAAAATTAAGAACAAAAAGAAAACCTCCTCAAGACCTGATTTCCATGCTCAAAACCACCAATCAATATCTAAGATGACTCCCACAAGTTAGGTCTAGGTTTCTAAGGTAAAAAGGAAGAGGAAAGAAGTGCTTTAGAAAAATGAGCATGTTCCACCATGGAAATCATGGATTTCAGCCAAAGGAGGAAGATGTGCAGTACGGGAGTAAAATTAGATTGGCAGAGAGGATCTTACATATTGGATGTATGTGATAAGGTTGGAAATCTTGGAAAGTCCATGGAGTATCTTGATCTCAACATGCATTGACATTCAAGCACTTGATCTATGATATCACCCTCCAATCATGGATATATAGGTTTAGAGTTCCTCCTCTTTGTTCCAAATGATCTTTGACAGCCAAATAATGCTAGAGTGCTATGGGTTGTTGGTTATATGTAAGGGAAAGAGCTAAAAGATCAAACAACCCCCTTCACTTAGAAGGGTATTAAAGGGAAAACTAGTCCAAGGTATAGAGGCAATTGTGCCCAAGGATAGTGAGGCCCAACCTATAGAAATTCCTCCTAAACAAAGGGCATCTCAAGAACGTGAATCCTAACATTACCAAAGCTCCTGATTGTATCTATCAAGCCTCCTTATCTATACACCCACTAGATTAAGATCAAAGCTAGAAATCAATGAAAGGAACCTCATACAAATCTAAGTTCAACATCATACAAAGGTCATCCAAGTAAGAAAAATATGTAAGAATGTATTCTCTAGATAACTTCTACTCAATGTAAAATTAATGTTTCCAATTATGGTGAAATTACACATGAGTCCACAAATCGTCATGATATTGCAATATCAAGGCAAGCGCTGTCCAAATATAGTCGGGTTGGAGTCATGTTTTAACCAATAGATTTCAAGTCTAAAATGAGTATTTGTATGAAACAGACTCATGTTTCGATATTTTCACATAATTTGCAAATAAGTCTTCATGCTTTGTTCATTTTACAATTAAGTCCACAACTTGTAGAGAAACTTAAAATTAGGGCAACCAAAGTACAAATCAAATCAAAAAGAGATATCTTAATCAATTTTTATCAAATATTTATCATGCAAACTATTATGATAGTAAATTGAGATTAGATGAATATTAGGGCAAATCTAGGTTCATGGTTTCACATTATACTTTGGGGCATGAAATTAAAGCTATCAAATGTTTATCCTTTGACAAGGTATAAAGGGGAAGGAATGTAACTAAAACCCTTTGGACAATCGCAAAGCTATCAAGAAATGAATTGGAAATATATCAAAACAAAGCATTTAACCTCAAAAAAGGGACCCAACCAATTATTCTTGATATTTGAGAATTCAAGACTTGACTTACTTGTCCTTCATATTCCATGCCACATTCGCTACTATGAAAAGGAGGGGGGAGTCCAAGAATAAGCATCTGATATAATCTCATACTCGACCATCTTAGTGACCCCCTCGGGTGCACAGAGGAAGGGAGAAAATGAGTGTCTTCTCACAAAGATTGATTTATTGTTTCATCTTGGCAACTTGACTCTTTCTATCCCTATCTTGAATTATGTGTCTATTTATTTTATATATGAGTAAAAATTCTATACTAGGAGATGGGAAGTAGCCCCATATCTCATATCTTACCTGAATTGTATTTGACACTAAGATTCTATTCATTAGGTTTAAAAAAAATGTCTTCATTTTATGCTTACATGAATTATATCCTTGTTGGGTGATGCTATCACAAATCTCAACATTGTATTAAACCATGGACTCCTGGAGAGATTAGTTCATGAAGTTCCATAACTAATATATCCATTCTATCTTTTCCGTTATAATCCATGGTGAGGAAATCAAATGATCCATGGGATGGAACATCAGATAAAAATCACAAACTCTTGACCAGATTCCTTATAAAAATTTGTTGGACAATTGAGAAAGGATCCACAAATGTCAAAATCCCAGATTTGTGGTAAGTTTGGTCCTTTCAAGATTTGTGTTTAGTAAGGAGACAAATCTGCATGATCTTGATCTAATTAATAAAAATCAAGGAGTTCTATTAGTTAAAGTAAATAAGTGGTCTATGCCAGTGACCCCAAACCGTTAGTAGTTCACCATTAACCGAATTCAAACCCAACTTAACTATTCATTTCTACAAGTTCCAATTCTAACCTTATCTGTTGTCACTCTATACAACATGGATATTAAATACTACTGATAGAAATTGGTTCCAACAAGACTATTGAAATTTGTTTTCCATGGGATCGATACATTTTTGCATTAAAATTAACTTATTTGTGTGTCAATGAGTTGATATCCTTTTAAAAGGTTAAATTATAGAATTTCTTCCTAGTGATTTTGTTGTGAAAATGATGTGATTCAAATTTTGTCTTTATTGCTAGAGACAATAGAGTTGGTTCAAACCCCAATTCTTTGAATAATTATAATTTCTTCTTTCTAGTTTGTTTTTACAATTTTAGTCCGGTTTTATAGTTCTAAGTTTTATTTTCCAATTTTTTTTCGTGATTTTTAGACAGATTTTGTATTTCTAGCTTAGATTTGCCTTGTATCTCAGATCCTTGTGATATATTGATTACATTCAAGAAAATCATTATTTATCTCCTCAATCTCGATAGTCACATTTTCTATTTTTGGGCATTCATTTTCAATGTAGTGATTGAAACCACAAAATTTATAATGTGAGAGATGTGGCTCCCTCTACCATGATATATGGAGGTTCCCTAAGATGAATCCACACAAAGTAGACATGTGATAGCTCTACCTCACACTTAATACTAGAATACTAAGGAGAGATACCTGGCAAAATACAACTAGTAAGATTTTGAATGCAATAGTTCGTCACACCTTGTAGAAGAGGAAGAAGCCAACCGTCAATAGACTCATGCCTTTACTATATAGAGAGATGCCTTATGAGCTGAGTCAAGAGCAGTTGTGGTCATTGAAGAGGAGGCCAGATATGACGTGGAGAAACTTAATATGTTAGAGATGATGGTTGATGGATGGAAAGTGTAATTATGTCAACATGTTTTGTCACTTAAGGACAAATCAAACAGATCCCCGAGGAAGCTGGAGTAGCGATGGATGATTTTAATTGATGACAAAGATGATGATGATACCATACTCATGTCATCTATGTCAAAAACCTAATGCACCACCAACCACCCCAGTTGTAGACATTAATACATGCATCGTTAATAACCAAACAACATTAGTTGAGCCTATTCTGGATAGTGTACTATCACTCTCCCATGAGTAATCAGTGGATTCTTTTGAATAGAGGTTTTATCATCATGAGAGTACACTCTATCAGAGGCATTCCTTATTTTGCATCAAGTGGTGCCTGACGAGCCCATTGCACCTCTGCAAAAAGTTTACAGACATCCATCGTGAGAGTGTGATGTCGAGTTTCCTATTGTGTTTCCTTCTAATCCCATTATTTTGGGAAAATTCTTCATGAAGGAATCAAAGCCACATTTTAGCACTATAAAGGACCCTAATGCCTCCATTAACCATAATCTTGATGGCATGATAGATGAGGAGGACATGAAGCTGCATACAAAGTTATACAAGGCCAATAAGATAGTTCTTTCCATACCAGGATCATGTCTACATGTAGATCTAGGTGATGGGGAGAAACCTAAGCCAGACCCCCACATGATCTATCGTAGTTGACACTAAATTAAGTGGATTCATCTTATACCACATTCTTCCTTTAAAAAGGTGATCCACCACATGTCTTTGTGGAAGAGTGATGTGCACTTTTTATATAGGCTTTGCACCCACTTTTATGCGCACTTGCAATCTAATTTGTATATAATTTTGCCTCTAAGAATATTTGATTTCCCACATTTTTAGCTATTTTACTCATTTCATATTTGTGACCATGGGAACAAGATTATAATGAGAAAATGGGGCTGATCCAGCCAAAATATGTCCTTAGTTGGATTCCTCAGGTGATTGCATATTTTGAAGAAACATGACGTGTGCTGATTACCACATGGCGTGTGAGTTTATAAAAGGATTCTATTTCCCTTGAAGAGAAGAGAAACAATGTGTCCCTTTCACAACACGACATGCCCAATCGATCAAAAGATATCCTCAAAATGATGTGCTCTTAATAGTACACATCATGTCCAACCCGATCATATTTTACCCAGTACTTTACCAACACTCAACTACATAGCATATCTCTTAGACAACACGTCGTGTACTCCTCAAGCAAAGAAGTTTAAGCGTCAATTACACATGGCAACATAAAGTGTGATTCTCAAAGACTTTGTGTCCTAGTCAGTGAAACAACTGTCCCTTATTTTAGATATGAAAGCTCACTTTTGGGATAGTTATGTCCCATCATTTTGAAAGAACTTTTAACCAAAGAATAGTCTAGAGCAGAGGAGGGGCAATTTTTTGGATAGGAAGAAGTAATTACTCAGGAGAGGACTTCCATTCTTCTCCATTCTTCTGCAAGGATTGTAGTAGGATATTCTCTACCTCATTCAGATCTCTCAGGAGAGAAGTTTCTTAGAGCCAAATCATCAATTTGGGCAGAATTTCATCTTCAAGACAAAGTTCTACCTCGTTCTTCTTCATTCCTTGGATTTTTCGTATTCTTCTCTTCTCTAGTCATGTTTAACTTCAAAAATCTGTAGCATGTTCTTATGTTTTTGACCATGAACGAATAGACTTCCATTTTTTGGGCATCAAAGAGTAGATCCCATGTCATTATTCATGTGAACTCATATCTCTTTATTAATGCTAGTTAATTTGATGCTTGAAGATATTATAAGGTGTATGTCTGCTTGTATGCACTACAAGTCATCTTGCTTACATTTTTATGTTTTTTTTCTGTGATATGGGAAGATTTGTAGAGAAGTAGGGAGCATATATCTTGGAAGCATATCCTTGATTACGGGAGTGGTTGGATTCTGTTGACGAATCAAGGTTGTAGTTTGAATCTTAGCATAAGTATGAGAGTACTATGTGAAGACTAGAACTGTCTCATATCACCAAGAGATGTATGACCACATCAACCTCCTTTGTATGTTAATTAGTATGCAAATTTTTGTAGTTGTATGTGAGTAATGATTTGGAAGTGAACACATAACCGTGATCCTTTAAATCTGATCTAAATATCTTTCTAAGTGATAAGTGTTTATTACTTTCTTTAATTTTCAAAATAGATCAACTTTGACCAAACCAATCTTAGTAAATTGATCTAGATTGTTGAAGAGTAATACACTTGCAACTAGTTGCACCCTACTCCTTTGATTATCTCGAACATACTACATGCACCCATATACTTCTGGGGTAGTGCTCGAGTTATAAATTTCAAGACTTGTCACACGGTTACAAGTTTTTGGGGAGGGAGAAACCAACCAACATTATAGCTGTAGTTTCTTTTTTTCATTTTGTTCCATGATTTTATTCTAGGTCATGTTTTAGTTGTGGATAATCTAGTATGATTTGAGGCCTTTTTCATATTGTTTGGATTGATATTCCTTTAATCTGAACTATTTTTCCTATTTTGATTAGAGAAATACTATTTGAAGAAAATTGTACAACACACCAATTAAATGAAACCCTTGATAAATAACAAGAACTTAAAATTGATTTATGCTTCTAACATGAACTCTCACCTATCATACTCTTGATTATCAAATACATGAAATAGTTCAATATTTTTGATTAATAAACAATACAATATTATTTAGCATTCTAGATGCCTTTGCCAAACTTTTAATGCGTTTTCAACAAACCTATCATTTCCTTCTTTAAATAAATGCATGGAATCTAGTTGATTGTGCAATATAGTTAACTCTCTTGTGTTTTGGGGAAAGAACTTTATTTCAATGCCGCATGGTTTTTATTTGGAACCCGACCAATTGTAAATTTATTGATTGTTTTTCAAAATTCACAGTTATACCCTATGAAAAGATGTCTAAGCCACTCACATATCATGCTAGTCTAGTGTATGACTGATATGACCATGATAGTTAGTTGCCACATCCTAAAAGAGGATAAAATACCTCAACAAGAATTCCACATGTGCATAAGTTTATTTTAGTTGTTGATTGTCAGAACCCGCACCTCTTTGCCACATTCTTTCTAAAAATAAGGAGATCACTAGTAGATTGTTCATGTTAACTTGGATTTCATCTTTAACATCCTTAATAATTGAGAGTGTTAGGTTGCATACTCACTAGCTATTTGGTTTTGTCATCTAAATTCTACTTATTGTTGTAATGTTGATTATTCCATCTAGATTGTTACCACTTTTCCTATACTAAAATTCCCATCTTGGGTGTTTAAGTTAATTCATGGATAATAAGCATAAAACAACTATTATGGTTGGATTGGTTCCTTTCATTTTTCCATTTCATTTGATGGGTGCATGTGTTTGACACTTTCTTCATTTATATTTCTATGCTCTTTTTGCATAAGGACTAGAAATAGTTTAATCTTAGAGGGATTTGATGTGTACTTTTCATATAGACTTGTCACCCACTTTTACACACACTTTTCATCCAATTTTTTTTCTCATTTTTCCTTTTAGTTGTTTTACTCATTTCATGTTTGTGACCACATATACAAGTTTATGATAAGAAAATGAGGGCAATCCAGCCAAAATCCATCCTTAGTTGGATTCCCCAGGTGATTGCATACTTCATTGAGATTATCATAAAGATTCTAAAGGAAACACGATCTGTGCTAATTACCACATGACATATGAGTTTACGAAAGGATTTTATTTCCCCTAAAGAGAAGTGTCACATGGTATCCCTTCGATGAAATAGTGTGCCCACTTGATCAAAATATATCCTCATAAGTACTATCAAAGTACACGATGTGTGTTCAATAGTACATACCATGTTCAATCCATTTAGATTCGACCCAAGACTTCACCAACTCTCAGATTTATAGTGTCTCTCTCATGCAACACGCCATGTACTCTTGAAGCAAAGTAGTTTACACATCAAATTACACACGGCGACATGACGTCTGGTTCTCAAACATGGTGTATCTCAGTTGATTTCTACAGATTTGTAAAACAACCGTCCCTCATTTTAAATATGAAAATCACTTGTGTAATAGTTATCTCTATTAATTTTGAAATCACTTTCAACCAAAGAGCAATCCAGAGTACAGGAGAGGAGATTTTAGGGAGGAAGAAGCGATTAATCTAGAGAAGACCTCCATTCTTCTCCGTTCTTTTTCAAGGATAGCAACATGAGCTTCTCCACCTCATTCAGATCTCTTGAGAGAGAATTTTGTTGGTGATGAAATGTTAATTTGGGTGGAATTTTGTCTTCAATCCCAAGTTCTACCTTGTTCTTCTTCATTCCTTGGATATTTCTTGTTCTTCTCTTCTCTAATAATGTTTAAATTTAAAATCTATAACATGTGCTTGTGTTTCTTCACCATGAACTAGTAGACTTCCATTTCTTGGGCATGGGAGAGTATCTCCCATGTCATTACTCATGTGAACTTGGATCTCTTTATTAATGCTAGTTAATTTGTTGGTCCAACATGTTCTATGGTGTTTATCTACTTGTATGCACTACTAGCCATCTTTCTTACATGTTTTATGTCTATTTATGTGATTTGGGAAGATTTGTAGAGAAGTAGAGAGTAGATATCTTGGAAACGTATCCTTGACCATCGGAGTGGCTCGATTATGTTGAGGATTCAAAGTTGTGATTTGAATCTTAGAATAAGTATAGAATTACAATGTGAAGATTAGAACCGTCTCATATCACTAGGAGGTGTATGATGACATCAACCTCCTTTGCATGTTAATTAGTATTTTAATTGTTGTAGTTGTATGTGAGCAATGATGTAGAAGAGAAGTATCATAACCAAAATCCTTTAAATATGACCTAACTATCTTTTCAAGTGATCAGTGTTTACTGCTTTCTTTAATTTACAAATAGATCAACCTTGACCAAACCAATCTTAGTGAATCGATCTGGATTGTTGAATATTAACACACCTACAACTAGCTATACCCTACTAATTAGAGGATCTGAAACATAATACACAAACCTATATATCTGTGGGATAGTGCTCAAGTTATAAACTTTAATAATTGTGCACGCGACTAAGAAAGAGTTAATCCAAAAGGCACCCAATGTGTACAACTTGAATCATCTGTCTTAGATCCCTAATTTACTCACATCAACAACGTTTCCTTTACAAAAGAAGGAAGTCTTGTGGAACTTACTAAAGGGATTGTGAGTTGAATAACAGTATCATTCTAATCAACCAAAAAGCCCCTTTGTTATTCCATGACCACCTAGTCTTGTGTGAATCATGAAGTTCCTCCATTCAAGGCCCCACCCTTGTCAACATTCCCTTCAGCATGACCTTTAATGAGCTTCCATGACCTCCTGGTAGTCTTGGTAAATTCCTTCCCTCCATGCAAATTTAAGTTATGCTTGGGGTGAGCAAAAATTTAAATTTGGGGTGAAGGTGAGTGGTACATACCTACTCTACTCACTTTACCTTCCCCTCTAAGAATTTTTATTACGTTTTGTAGTTTACCTTTTAGATTTTTCAAAATTTCCTTTTCTTCCTACTAGTATGCATGTTGATAAATAAATCCTTGAATGAGTATGTTTTCTTGCCACATTATCATAAATGCCATTTCTAGAACTCATCATATCACCTATACCCATAAATATCATTACTCCTTGGAAAATGTGGATGCCATAATGGATAGATAGGAACCAAACATAATGTGCCCCACTTAAAATTTATAGATAGCCTGTAAAATTTCTTAATTTTTGCAAGTTATAGAGTGAAATGAGATGATGCTAGGATGCTCCCATGCGCTAAATTCAAAAAAACAAACTACACAAGTCTAGCCACTTCTACATTTCTTCCATCACCTTGTTACCTCTCCATTTTCCAAAAAAATAATCAAAAGCCAAAAAAATGTGCCAAATTATGAGTTTAGGGTGGCATACCCTTCCCTCTCTACCACTTCTTCCATACCCCTCGTATTTAATAGGGGTGTACCGCCAAGAAAAGATGCCAATTTGCACACTAAAAATGCAATAAATATAATTAAAACTAAGAAAATAAAATGATCTCAAGTCAAATAGAGAATATATCCCTTTCTTCCATATCTCCATTCACTCTACTTTACTATCTCGGGGAATTTACATAACCCAAACCATTCAATCAATAAACCTTGTTCTTGTGTAAAAACTTGTGAGAATATACAAGAGTACCAAAAAACTAAAGGAAGATGGCGTCTGTTTCTTTTCAGGTCTTGAAACAAAAACAAGTCATGAGCAACTTCGGGTAGGGAATTAGAAAATTGTGTTTTCTAAATTCTAGGAAATCAAGTTCACTTGGCCATGGAAGATGATAAGGATTCCAATAGTACTATAAAACTGAGGAGGATTGAATGTCACAATATTTTTGTAATTGTTTATGACTCAAGTATGAGCAACTTTTAAGTTTAGGGTATTGATGAATGCATTTTTATTTGTTTTTATTACATCTTTTTATCATCATTTCAGATAATTTTGTTGATTATTCCCTAGTTTCATAGTTAAGCTTTTATCTCATTAATTAGAGTTTTTGTTAAATTTGCTATGATTTTGTAGGAAAATGGTTCATTTATTAAAAGATCAAGAACCCCAACAAATACTCTGGAAAGATGTTTGAACAACTTCTAGCAATGCTTAATATATTATCACGCACTAGAATAGTCCTATATTTTGTATCCCAATGCATAAAGTAATGTTGAAATAGGCACTAGAAAGGGACTTCTATTATATACATGTAAAGTTTACTTTTAGGTGACGTGGTCAGTCACTTGACTGGCATTCCAACTAATCAAGTCACTTGTAGAGTTTCTAGTGGTTCTTGATATATCTTGCACCAAAATGGTCGTATCATTTTCTTATAAATTCAGAAGTTAATGATTAAGTATGTGTTGGATAGGGAAATTCATTGTCTACAAAAAATTTATATTTCCAGACCATTTTGAAACTTGTGACCACCCAAAATTTGATTGAAATTTGTGTAACATAAATCTACAACAAAGAGAGTCAAAGAAGTTGAATGATCTAAATACTAAAGGAAGGCAATGCAATAAATTTCTCCATTGCCTATCAAGGTAGGCAATTAAAGTTGTGAAAGATTACTCCCTTTACAGAGCACAAAGGAAAACGAACACAATTAAAGCCCTTTGACAGAGCACAAAGATATCAAGACATCAGTTAATCTATCAAAGCAAGCCATTTAATTTCCAAAAGGGACCCGACCAATTATGCTTGATATTTGAGAATTCAAGACTTGACCTACAATGACTTTTCATATTCCATGCCACATCCCCCCTATAAAAAGAGGGGGGAGTCTAAGTACAAGCATCAAATATCATCTCATTCTCGACCATCTTAGATACCCCCTCAGTTGTACAGAGCAAGGAAGGTAGAAAAGGAAGCACCGTCTCACAGAGACTGCTTTATCATTGCATGTTCACAACATGAATCTTTCTATCTTAAGTTTGTGTCTGTTTCTATTATGTTTGGGTAAAAATTCCATACCGGGACATGGGGAGTAGCTCCGTGCCCATATTTTATCTTAATTGTATTTAAACCCCAATATTCTATTGATTTGATAATTTTATTCCAAGTAATTTACTTGTTTTGTGCTTAGATCATTTATTTCCTTGTTGGGTGACGTAATCACAAATCTCAACATGGCATGAAACCATGGAATCCAAAATAGAAAAACTTATTGAGTTCCATAACTGATCTATCCATTCTATCTTGCCCATTGTAATCCATGGTGAAGAAATCATTTGATCCATGGGTTGGAACACCGACTAAAAGTTGCAAACTCTTGATGAGACCAAAGATAAAACCTTTTTTAACTGTTGAACAAGGATCCAAAACATCAAAATTCTAATATGGGAATTTTGACCCCTCCAAGATCTATGTTCCACAAGGACACAAATATGTATGATCCTAATCTAATTAATAGAAGTTAAGGAGTTGACCAATTAAAGTAAGTATATTGTCTATGGCGGTGAACCCCCAGACCCAAGTATCTCAACATTAACCAAATTAAAAATCAACTTAACAAGTTCATTTCTTCAATTCCCATTTTATTTCTTAGCTTTAATCACTCTCTACAAACTGGTTCTTAAATATTGCTCATAGAAATTGGTTTGAACAAAACTTTAAAAATATTATTCCATGATATGAACATATTTCTATACTAAAAATAAATTAATTACTAGTAGATGAGTTGATAGCCATTTAACATGTTCAACTCCAAGATTTCTTCCTAGTGAGTTTGTTGTGCAAATGACGTGCATCAAGAGGTATGAGAACCACTAGCATGGCCACACAAAAATTGAGGGTGATTAGTGAATGTTTTCAAGTGAGCTTCTTGTCCACCAAACTCTCCTTCATGGGAGCTGAAGTGAGATCTATAGGTGGTGTCAATGGACTCACTACTACCTTTGAGATGCATTAAAAGGTTTATATGATATCGATAGATCTTCTTGACTCTTTGAAATGGAAAGAAGAACCATGTGGATGACACCCCCATTTCTAAGACAATCTCCTCCAATGCAGGGTGAATCCTTGGTAGATATCAGACAAAGTACCTCAGCATGAGGTACTAGGAGGCTGGAGGAATCCACTCCAATGCTTAAAGCTTCTAGTTGTTTTGAAATAGCAATAGGGAGTTGGGTTGCTGTGTGATTTCTCATTGGAGTTCTTTTGTGTGGTGGGGCCACAAATGGATCATGGAAGACAGAAACACATGATGCAAGTGAGGTGGAGAAAGGCTGGGAAATGAGGCATACCGGGCCCACTTCTTGCTAGACCAATAAGTTCACCTGGTCTAGAGAAAGCCAAATGAGGAGTGTGTGCCTCTCTTTTTAGGGCAACATGGAATAGATGTAGACCACAAGGGGATGAAATCTGTTGGAATTGCTTAATCAAACAAAAGTTTACTCAACAGTAATTCCCAAGAAATATGTAAATCTTAATAAATGCATATAAAAAACTCTTTCATACTGAAACAATGCCCTTGAATTAAACTCAGAAAAGTACCTTCTTTATTATAAGACTCCTTTATCTAACTTTTGAGACACTGATGATAGCTGATTTAGATTATAATTCCTCTTTAAGGCCTACTTAACTTGGATATTTAGAAAACCATGAAGTTTACATCTGAGAAACTACTTATGGACCCTAACATCATTTTTAAAACATATATGCACTCAAATTTGAGTACTATGCCAAAATATTAGGTCTTTTCTCATTATATTCTGAATAAGTTCTTTTGACATTATTGTCTTTCTTGAAATTTGCAATGCACTAGAAAAATATGAGATCTTCACCAAACCCTAGATATGAGTGAAATACCAACATATAATTATAAGAGAACATACTAAGATCAGTTTGAACCTATGTTTGACCTAAGACCCTAACTGGACCTAAAAGCTAATAGTAATTTTGAACTTTATATTAATGGTAATTAATTTTTATTAATCTGGTGATGACCATACTACTATACGATCATGATATGTTAAGACTGTATAAATCAAGGTAAGCGTGTTTTATTTAACTGTATGACTATAAATTTCTTGGTTGAATCGTGATATGCATGAAAACTCTTCTATTTGCAAATATTGGCATGTATTATTACTATGCACTACTCCATGTTTTATCACACTATAACATAAATTATGAGTACATATTTTGAAATTACTAAGGTGTTCATTATTCCCCATATAAGGTACACATTAATGTTTACTAATATACCTATCCAGAGCATAAGGTGTATGGGGAGTTATGTAGATTGCAAGGTACACAGATAAATAGCCCAAAGTACTTGATGCATTGGGTTCGGCCCAATATTTATTATTCATACTAGTTCACCTTGGTCATGAAACTCATCTAGAAATATGACCAAAATGGGCATTGTTTTCTTATTAAGTAATGTTTTACTTATGATCTTCTTTTATTTCTTTCTATAAATTTTTTCAAATTATGAAAATCTTAAGCATTTGTATCTTTCTTCCCATGTATACAGCACATGGTGTGTTGATCATTTGTTTTGCATATGTTTTAGGTTTAGAGCTAGCATGGGAGAAAAAGGTGGCATGTGAGAAAGTGTACATTATGTAGCTATTGTGTCATGATCCTAGTTATTATACATATTCAGACTTGTAAAATCCTTTACTCAATATATAACTATAAGTTTTAGTATTTCATGTTGTAAATTTACATGTTGAATGTTAAGATTGTTTATGGTGTATAATTATGGTTGTTTGTTCATCTATGTGCATAGTGCTTATGCATTGCACTTTGACATGATTCATAAATGTTTTTGGATTCATTCTTTTGTAACCTTAGGGTTTAGGAAAGGTGAAATCCATGGATTTTACAATTGGTATCGGAGCATGAACAACAACTACACCTGGAAATTTCTCACCTTGAAATAAAAAACGACTTTTAACCTTCACTTGAAACTCTAGAAACCTAATAAGTTGTTAAATAGTGATTAGGCTGAAATTATCCTCTATGGTTAGAATTTAGATGTTTAGAACTAGGTTTATATAGGTGCATGTGATAATGGAAGGTCTTGATGTGTCATTTATCCTATATAATGTGAAGGTATGGGATGTTAAATTATTTGGAGATGATGGGCATCTTAGGAATAAAAACCCTAACATATGTGCATGTGTGTTTTGCTTATATACACTCGTTTACATTCTCACCTATTCCACTAGGTAAAATGACACTAGACTCCATAATGTGAGGCACACTCGAGTTTACTGATTTGGTTTTGTTTCCCATTGTCTTGAGACTTAGGGTTTTAATTTGATTCCCATTTTTCAGAGAAGAACCACATAATATTTTTTATATGTAAGTAAAGTGAAATGTATCCCTCCACATAGGATATTAGATAGTACTCATGCAACCCATATGAAAGGGAGTGACATTAGTCTAGAAGAGATAATAGTTCGATATTAGATGTCTAGAGCCTTATCAGGAAATATGATAGATAAAGTAGACACTACAATTATATATGATATAGAAATGGATGATATTATCTTAATTTGATATCCAATGATATTGGTTTCTTTATGATGAATATAGTTGTATATGAGGTTTGAATACATGTTTGGATAATCTAAGCTAATCCTTGATGATAGAATTACATAGGCTTTTCTAAGTTAAGATAATCTAAGTTAATATAATGTTGAATTAGCATGAACACTAAGCTCTTTCACAAAGAGGACCTCTAGTTTTGGGATGAGATAAGAGGTGAAATCCAAAGAGTGAGACCCAAAAGGAGGAGGCTAGAGGACTTAACCTCCAATGTATGAGAAATATGAGGTATGTATAAAAAATGACGTGTCCTAATATAGATTACTCCTAATTGTATGGGGTTGAATCCTTTTACTTGATAAATATGTTGAACTCAATCCAATACTTGAGAGTTGGGTAAAAATAATGTTGTGAGTATAAGAGTCACAATGATAAGTTAATCCATTGTCATGGTTAGGTCCTAGCGTGAGTGATTTAGGAGTGTGGATCACATCATTAGATGCATTGAGGTGATATATGATATACTAATTTTGGGAGTAAAATTATTGTTGCATAAGATAGGTATGCATGTAAATCCTTCTACTTTTGTTTCATAATATATGATGTTGGAAACCTTACTTGAGCCAAAAAGATAATTTATGCAAGAAGAGTCACTTATATAAGATTGACCTATCATACCTTCTCCCTCCATATCATATATGAATGTACTAAGGTCAGATCATGAGTATGACATTTTGAAATCTTTGTATCATTGATAAATGGTCAAAAAATATATTTCTTAACCTAAAACTATCCGAATCTAAGCTTATAATTTGACGATTACTCTCATAATGGGTTGGCCCCTAATTTTGAAGCATGAAAAGTAAGCCCTTCTCTAATGATGAAATCCTAGTATGATTTTGATCATAAACCACAATAATTATGTTAATAAGTGTTATAATTACAACAACTCATGATATGAAATATTGATATCACCTTGTCTAGTTTAATGGGGTCAAGTATGAAAACTTGAGTAATACCTTCTGAATTTCATGTGTATAAGAAAACTCTTTTAGGGCAATAAGGGTAAGAAATCCTAAGAAAAAATATTGTCTAATGATATGATTAAATTACGAAGGTGATGCTTCATCCTATATAAGGTGGGGTGGGTACACGCTAGACACTCTAGATCCTAAGATGTCGACTTGGGATACATATAGGAAATGTGACAACTTGTCACCAGGAAGTGGTGGCCTAGAGGCAACATGAAGTCTTTGATATCACCTTGATTATGTCATCATTTGAATTTTAATGAGAAAATTCCATATAAGGTGTGGTAAATGTGACATTCAATATAGTATTTTAAGACCATGAAAGTTATGTATATGATGGCACCCAACTTAACTATTCATTTCTACAAATTCCAATTCTAACCTTGTATGTTGTCACTCTCTACAATATGGATATTGAATACTACTGATAGAAATTGGTTCCAACAAGACTATTGAAATTTGTTTTCCATGGGATTGATGCAATTTTGTATTAAAATTAACTTATTTGTGTGTTAATGAGTTGATATCCTTTTAAAAGGTTAAATTATAGAATTTCTTCCTAGTGAATTTGTTACGCAAATGACACGATTCAAATTTTGTCTTTATTGCTAGAGACAATAGAGTTGGTTCAAACCCCATTGCTTTGAATAATTAGAATTTCCTCTTTCTAGTTTGTTTTTACAATTTTAGTCTAGTTTTGTAGTTCTAAGTTTTATTTCACAATGTTTTTTTTTGTGATTTTTAGTCAAATTTTTATTTCTAGCTTAGATTTGCCTTGTATCTTAGACCCTTATGATATATTGATTACATTCAAGAAAATCATTATTTATCTCCTCAATCTCGATAGTCACGTTTTCTATTTTTCGGGCATTCATTTTAAATGTAGTGATTGAAACCACAAAATTTATAATGTGAGAGATGTGGCTCCCTCTACCATGATATATAGGGGTGCCCTAAGATGAATCCACACAAGGTAGACATGCGATAGCTCTACCTCACACTTAATACTAGAATACTAAGGAGAGATATGTGGCAGAATACAACTAGTAAGATTTTGAATGCTATAATTCATCACACCTTGTAGAAGAAGAAGCCAACCGTCAATTGACTCATGCCTTTACTATATAGAGAGATGCCTTATGAGATGAGTCAAGAGCAGTTTTGGTCATTGAAGAGGAGTCCCGATATGACGTGGAGAAACTTAATGTGTTAGATATGATGGTAGATGGATGGAAAGTGCAAGTATGTCAACCCATTTTGTCACTTAAGGACAACTCAAAGAGATTCTTGAGGAAGTTGGAGTAGCGATGGATGATTTTAATTGATGACAACAATGATGATGATACCATCCTCATGTCATCTATGTCAAAAACCTAATGCACCACCAACCACCCCAATTGTAGACATTAATACAGGCATCATCAATAACCAAACAACATTAGTTGAGCCTATTCTGGATAATGTACTATCACTCTCCTATGAGTAATCAATGGATTCTTTTGAATAAAGGCTTTATCATCATGAGAGTACACTCTATCAGAAGCACTCCTTGTTTTGCATCAAGTGATGCCTGAGGAGCCCATTGCACCTCTGCAAAAAGTTTACACACATCCATCGTGAGAGTGTGATGTCGAGTTTCCTATTGTGTTTCCTTCTAATCCCATTATTTTGGGAACATGCTTCATGAAGGAATCAAAGCCACATTTTAGCACTATAAAGGACCCTAATGCCTCCATTAACCATAATCTTGATGGAATGATAGATGAGGAGGACATGAAGTTGCAGACAAAGTTATACAAGTCCAATAAGATAGTTCTTTCCATACCACGACCATGTCTACATGTAGATCTAGGTGATGGGGAGAAACCTAAGCCAGGAACCCCACATGATCAATCGTAGTTGACACTAAATGAAGTGGATTCATCTTATACCACATTCTTCCTTTAAAAAGGTGATCCACCATAGGTCTTTGTGGAAGAGTGATGTGCACTTTTTATATAGGCTTTTCACCCACTTTTACACACACAGTCTAATTTGTATATAATTTTGCCTCTAATCATATTTGATTTCCCACATTTTTAGCTGTTTTACTCATTTCATATTTGTGACCATGGGAACAAGATTATAATGAGAAAATGGGGTTGTTCCAGCCAAAATCTGTCCTTAGTTGGATTCCTCAGGTGATTGCATATTTTGAAGAAACATAACATGTGCTGATTACCACATGGCATGTGAGTTTATAAAAGGATTCTATTTCCCTTGAAGAGAAGAGACACAATGTGTCCCTTTGACAACACGACACGACCAATCGATCAAAAGATATCCTCAAAATGATGCGTGCTTAATAGTACATGTCATGTCCAACCCGATCATATTTTACCTAGTACTTTACCAACACTCAACTACATAGCATATCTCTTAGACAACACGTCGTGTACTCCACAAGCAAGGAAGTTTAAGTGTCAATTACACATGGCAACATAAAGTGTGGTTATCAAAGACTTTGTGTCCTAGTCAGTGAAACAACTGCCCCTTATTTTAGATATAAAAACTCACTTTTGGGTCAGTTATGTCCCATCATTTTGAAAGAACTTTTGACCAAAGAATAGTCTAGAGCAGAGGAGAGGCAATTTTGGAGAGGAAGAAGCAATTACTTAGGAGGGGACTTCCATTATTCTTCAAGGATTGTAGTAGGATATTTTCCACCTCATTCAGTCTCTCAGGAGAGAAGTTTGTTGGAGCCAAAGCATCAATTTGGGCAAAATTTCATCTTCCAGCCAAAGTTCTACCTGTTCTTCTTCATTCCTTGGATTTTCCTTATTCTTCTCGTCTCTAGTCATGTTTAACTTCAAAAATCTATAGCATGTTCTTGTGTTTTTCACCATGAACGAATAGACTTCCATTTTTTGGGCATCAAAGAGTAGCTCAAATGTCATTATTCATGTGAACTCATATCTCTTTATTAATACTAGTTAATTTGATGCTTGAAGATATTCTATGGTGTATGTATGCTTGTATGTACTACATGCCATCTTGCTTACATTTTTATGCTTTTTTGTGTGATATGGGAAGATTTGTAGAGAAGTAGGGAGCATATATCTTGGAAACATATCCTTGGTCATGGGAGTGGTTGGATTTTGTTGAGGATTCAAGGTTGTAGTTTGAATCTTAGCATAAGTACGTGAGTACTATGTGAATATTAGAACTGACTCATATCACCAGGAGATGTATGACCACATCAACCTCCTTTGCATGTTAATTAGTATGTGATTTTTTGTAGTTGTATGTGAGTAATGATGTGGAAGTGAACACATAACCATGATCCTTTAAATCTGATCTAAATCTCTTTCTAAGTGATAAGTGTTTATTACTTTCTTTAATTTTCAAAATAGATCAACTTTGACCAAACTAATCTTAGTAAATTGATCTAGATTGTTGAAGATTAACACACTTGCAACTAGTTGCACCCTACTCCTTTGATGATATCGAACAAACTACATGCACCCATATACTTCTGGGGTAGTTCTCGAGTTATAAATTTCAAGACTTGTCACATGGCTACAAGTTTTTGGCGAGGGAGAAACCAACCAACATTATAGATTTAGTTTCTTTTTATCATTTTGTTCCATGATTTTATTCTAGGTCATGTTTTAGTTGTGGATAATCTAGTATGAGTTGAGGCCTTTTTCATAGTGTTTGGATTGATATTCCTTTAAGCTAAACTACTTGTCCTATTTTGATTAGAGAAATACTATTTGAAGAAAATTGTACAAGTCACACACCAATTAAATGAAACCTTTGACAATTAACAAGCACTTAAAATTGATTTATGCTTCTAACATGAACTCTCACCTATCATACTCTTGATTATCAAATACATGAAATGGTTCAGTATTTTTAGATTAATGAACAATACAATATTATTTAGCATTGTAGATGCCTTTGCCAAGCTTTTAGTGCATTTTCAACAAACCTATCACTGCCTTTTTTAAATAAATGCATGAAGTCTAGTTGATTGTGCAATATAGTTAACTCTCTTGTTTTTTGTGGAAAGAACTTTATTTCAATGCCGCATGGTTTTTATTTGAAACCTGAATAATTGTAAATTTCTTGATTGTTTTTCAAAATTCACAGTTATACCCTATGAAAAGATGTCTAAACCACTCACATATCATGCTAGTCTAGTATACGACTGATATGGCCATGATAGTTAGTTGCCACATCCTAAAAGAGGATAAAATACCTCAACCAGAATTCCACATGTGCATAAGTTTATTTTAGTTGTTGATTGTCAGAACCCGCACCTCTTTGCCACATTCTTTCTAAAAATAAGGAGAGCACTA
Organism: Alisma plantago-aquatica; assembly: GCA_963693085.1. NCBI lineage: Eukaryota > Viridiplantae > Streptophyta > Magnoliopsida > Alismatales > Alismataceae > Alisma > Alisma plantago-aquatica. The sequence continues at coordinate 308,228,111 of OY856415.1, forward strand.
GTAGATTGTTCATGTTAACTTGGATTTCATATTTAACATCCTTAATAATTGAGTGTTAGGTTGCATACTCACTAGCTGTTTGGTTTTGTCATCTAAATTCTACTTATTGTTGTAATGTTGATTATTCCATCTAGATTGTTACCACTTTTCCTGTACTAAAATTCCCATCTTGGGTGTTTAAGTTAATTCATGGATAATAAGCATAAACCAGCTATTATGGTTGGATTGGTTCCTTTCATTTTTCCATTTCATTTGATGGGTGCATGTGTTTGACACTTTCTTCATTTATATTTCTATGCTCTTTTTGGATAAGGACTAGCAATAGTTTAATCTTAGAGGAATTTGATGTGTACTTTTCACATAGACTTATCACCCACTTTTACACACACTTTTCATCCAATTTTTTTTCTCATTTTTCCTTTTAGTTGTTTTAGTAATTTCATGTTTGTGACCACATATACAAGATTATGATAAGAAAATGGGGCCAATCCAGCCAAAATTCATCCTTAATTGGATTCCCCAGGTGATTGCATACTTCATTGAGATTTTCTTGAAGATTCTAAAGGAAACATGGTTTGTTCTAATTACCACACGGCGTATGAGTTTATGAAAGGATTTTATTTCCCCTAAAGAGAAGTGTCACATGGTATCCCTTCGATGACATAGTGTGCCCATTTGATCAAAATATATCCTCAGAAGTTCTATCAAAGTACACAACGTGTGTTCAATAGTACATACCATGTTCAACCCATTTAGATTTGACCCAAGACTTCACCAACTCTCAGCTTTATAGTGTCTCTCTCATGCAACACGCCATGTACTCTTGAAGCAAAGTAGTCTACACATAAAATTATACATGGTGACATGACGTCTGGTCCTCAAACATGGTGTATATAAGTTGATTTCTACATATTTGTAAAACAACCGTCCCTCATTTTAATTATGAAACTCACTTATGTGATAGTTATCTCTATTAATTTTGAAATTGCTTTCAACCAAAGAGCAATCCAGAGTAGAGGAGAGGAGATTTTAGGGAGGAAGAAGCGATTAATCTGGAGAAGACCTCTATTCTTCTCCGTTCTTCTTCAAGGATAGTAGCATGAGCTTCTCCACCTCATTTAGATCTCTTGAGAGAGAATTTTGTTGGAGATGAAATGTTAACTTGGGTGGAATTTTGTCTTCAATCCCAAGTTCTACCTTGTTCTTCTTTATTCCTTGGATATTTCTTGTTCTTCTCTTCTCTAATCATGTTTAAATTTAAAATCTATAGCGTGTGCTTGTGTTTCTTCACCATGAACTAGTAGACTTCCATTTCTTGGGCATGGGAGAGTAGCTCCTGAAGGATTTTAGGGGAGAAGGAGAAGGCGGTGGAAACAAAAAATTTTCTCCCCCAACCCATACCGAGGAAACACGTCAACATCTATATAATAGGAAAGGATGGTTTGTGGAATCATAACTTGTCCTGAGGCTTGCTCAGCGACAATACCTCGCGCAATGCGCGGTCTTCAACTCCGGTCTTTGACAGCGTAGGTGCAGCTCCTGGTCGCACCAGGACTGACGACTCCTACTCGAACCGGACTATCGGATGACAGTTGTCCTCCTAAGCGGCAGTGTCCTCCCGCCTCTGTAGTAGTCCACACGGACCACCTGGAACTCCACACTCCTTATCCCACAAGGAAGTTGAAGGAGTCACACCCTCCTGTTGACGTACTAGTCGCCAACATACTCTCCTGCCTCCTGTTGCAACTGCAGTTGTCCTTCCCTTGCTGCACCTCCCTTTTGCGGGAAGCACTTGCTCGGGCTCTATCTCGGTTACCAAAACCAGAGAGAACGACAACTTGCAGAGCAACTGGTTGCACTGAGCTATATGCTGAGAAGCCCGCAATACCCATATATATATAGGAGGGTCATAGGACAGGGTTCTCCATCCCGGGCAATGTGGGACTAAAAGCAAGAGTAGAAGGGTTCATAATTTTCCACAAAAAGCAACCACCTCGCAACCTGAACCGATCGGTTCACAAGTGAACCGGTCGGTTGGGGACCTGAACCGATCGGTTCACCACTGAACCGATCGTTTGGGACCCTTGAACCGATCAGTTCACTCATGAACCGGTCGATTGGGGTTCCAGGTTGGTTCCCGATTGACTTTCCTTCTTTTGTTTCCAATCGGTATCGAATACCAATCCTATTTCCAATCAAATTGGATAATTGAAACGAAAGGAAAATTCTCACCAATCCTACTTTCCCAAGTTGCTCGATTGCATCAGTTGAACCGATCGGTTCAACAATTGAACCGGTCGTTTCACTCTGTGCATGAGCCGATCGGTTCAACAATTGTGCCGACCGGTTCAGCAACCTCAGCCGACCAGTTCATCACATGAACCGACCGGTTGGGAGTGCAGATTGTGCAGAATCAGTCAAATGCGATTTCAATCAATCTGATACTCCAATCAATGCGTCCAACACCTTGAACCATATGATATTGAGCCATTGACCGATTGAGTGTTTAATTGAACTACTAAACTCCTTTAGTAATCAATCTAAACATTGCTTTTGGACAAAACTCCTCTTCTAGGTTAAATCCTATGGGTGTGACCCTGCAGGTCCATTTCACGTTGGCAGTGAAAGTCCATAACACTTATGACTTCACAAGCAAAGAGCGGTGCCTAGTCACACATCAGTGCTACCCAAGTGAAAGTAGAAAGTTGGAGAACAACTTTCATCCTACAATCGGTGAATGGTGTTACAGCGAGTGTATAATTCCTTTGTCACTGATATCCCGAATGAACTCGAGGCATGGAATAGTCATCCTGTCAACGTTCATTCACTTTCTTGATCTCAGAGTAGACTGGAAGAGATATGTATGACATCAGTATCACATACTGATTCACACATGCGTGCACGCCTTTCTCAATCCTACTCATCAAGTCGCCATGGATATCAAACTCCCTCAGGAGGGACAAATCCCATATCTATCACTCACCCCTCAAAAGCCCCATGTGTCAAAGCCACCCAATCATCACCTTTATAACAACCCATGTTTCAGGACTGTGTTTGATGATGTCAAAGTGTGCCCAACGACATGTGTTGAGTGTAGTAATTTTAGGTCTAAGAATCACACTCACCACCATCACTGTGAGTACTGACTGTGACTACCATCTCATGGTTCCATGTGTCAAACTCATGGTGGGTCTGTCCGGTATACTTGTTCTCTAACAAGTACCTATGTGTTTGGTTTGATATCTCTATATCATGACTAATGAGATTCTGTCATCAACCAACACCACAATCTAGTCTTGTGTGTCATTGCTGTCTATCTACCTTCCACAATGACATCCGACTAGGGACATAACAAGAATGTACAAACTCTTAGCATCTGTATGATCTCATCGTTCAGGTCCTCAACCTGAAAGCATACGTCATTGAGCACTGTCATTCTTTAGACATTCAATCTGTACTATCACTATCTCATATGACTGAACCAGAAAGAATTGGAAGCTTGCCTTTGATGTTTATCAAATCAATCTTAATGTATCCCACCAATCATCCCATGATTGGCTCTCAGGGAATACATACCAACAGACTCCCACTTGCACTGCGAGCCAATCACCCTTGAATCATATTCATAATGATCTTCAGACATGTCCCACATGTTACTGTGCTCTAGTGCCAACATAGTGAGTAATGGCAACACCTTGCAAAAGTCTGTACAAACTACATGTCTCACATCTCTTCGTTGTACGTCACACGTATGAGATGGAGTTGCCGTAATATGCGATCTAGTATTCCTTTGCTAACCTTTAGCCGCATTGCATGATCAAGGATTCCAAACTTGTCATCAATGAGTGGAATATAAGTTCATCTCATGAACTTCCAGATCCATATAGTATCCATTTTTGTTCTCTAACACACGGATACTCGGCATTTCCTTTTTAAATGGCTTTATTGGAACACTTCCAATTATCAACAAACTTTCACTTTTATACATCCTATGTATATTTTGCGATTAATTTTCTATCTTTTCGGAAGTTCGCATCAATGTAACTCTTTACATCGAACTCTTCCTTATCTCCATAGAACTAGTACTTCACAAGTACTTATCAAGTTCTCATGGCATTCCAGTAACCCTTATTGGAAGCAGATAGACATCCACTCGTCATGTCCCACATACGAGTTATCAGGATGAGCACATCTTATTGTCATGTCGTACATACAAGATGATGAATACATTTTATTCTTTCCATGTCGATGCATGCAAGATAATGGTATGATTACATACATGATAGATCCATATCTATTCTTAGTGTTTCCATTCTTCATAAGAATTGAACACTCGGCCTTGGGATACTAACTCCATGTAACATGGACAAGTTTTCTCCCACTAAATCTGTGCATACTGAACACTTCAGTATAGATTGCCAATGTATGCTTTCTCTTTCCAGGTCAAGAGATTTTCTGAGAACTATCTCTATAGATCTCTATTCTTATCATAGGAAACATCTCTATCTTCCTTAAAGATAATTTCCACTTTTGGATTTCCATTTTAGAACATTTCCATTTCACATCAATATGTGGAATGTGAATACGCTCCCACTAAATCACAGATCCCTTCTTTATCTTTGACATACCAGTCAAACCCTTTGACTATATCATCAAAGTAAAGGTCCAATTTTGAGTTGCTTGTACTCAATCAATCATATTGATTAGTCCATTGTAACTTTTAGACTTCATTTGCATTAGTGGATTCATAAACCTTATAGGTTGTGTCACATACACATCCTTATTGTATTCCTCATAGGAATGCGGTTTCAGTATCCATATGCCAAATGTCTTAGTCATTAAGTTGCAATCAACAAGCATCATCCTTCTCAAAATGTTATCCATGTGTCTTAACACTTAAGACTCATTTGCACTTATGGATATGATCCAATGAGTGCTACCATCAAGGTCATACCTTATGGTTCACATGGATGTCATTTAGGATGTAATGGTCATAAACCATAACTCAAGATTCGGTTCCTCATATTCATCTTGATAGTTGACTCATCACATGAACAACTCATCATATAGATAATTGAGGTGTATCTGTTAAAGATATAAGAACTCACAACCTTTGTGATTCTTAATGTCCTTTATTAGTGTGGGGTATTCTTCTAGTAAGAAGAATTCAGTTATTTGATAATCATTCTCTAACTCCTTAGAGTATGATTCCTTCTTGATTTAGACATCACCATGCCTTAATCATGAGTTCGCTATGATACACTATCATAATCACTTATAAGGATCTCAAACATTTGGTCCAAGTATTTTATTCATTGATCTCATCAAGAATTAATACTTTACCAAATTTGTACTTCATTTATGATAATCTTGAACACTTCAAGACATTCATACTGGTATTTCTCTAAACACCATTTGAAGTATTAGCATTTGTTCCAATAGGTATGTAAATACATCACATGTATTTACCTAATAGGATAATCACTCTCCCACTACATTAGTGAAGATTAATGAATCATGTCCAAGATATTCATGTCTCTTACTGGTTCTCTAACCAAAAGAGTCTAGATTTATCCATCATATGGAAACTAGAGATGAATTTCTCATGATTGATGCTAATTTTATTGTTTGTGTTATCTATAATCTTTTAGGTATCATTTTATCTTATGCATATCAAATACCACAAGATAAACAAGGCATTGCCACAAAGATCATATCTTTAAGATTGAAAACTCAACTTTATTAATTGCCATCATTGTCATACAATATGCAAAAATAAAGTGTTTCTATCTATTGGCAAATATGAAATAGCAGTTCATAACTGTATTACATGCCTTGCAGGCTGAAAATAAACTAAAGTACTCATATCTATGAAGGAAACACTTGCCCCAATTGTGAGTGCTTTACACTTTACATCTTGGTATCATATACCTCAAAAAGTGTTACAAGTTTATTTACATGAAACCTTCAAGTAGAGGCTTCAGTCGCCTCCTTCTTTTGTTCTTCCAGATAGAGAGGACAATTCCTTTTCTAATGTCTTGGATTTTGACAATGGTGGCAATTTCCTTTCTTGGTCATGCCTCCCTTGGCCTTGAGAGCTGAAGATGGCTTGGACTCTTGGCTAGCTTCAGAACCTCTCTTAGCTTTGCCCTTGCCCTTGTGCTTTGACTTGCCTTTCTTGCTCGTGATCACCATCACGGACTTAGGCTTGTCCTTCTTCATATGTAACTCGGCTGTCCTCAACATGCCCAACAAATCTGACAGTGGCCTATCAAAGTTGTTCATGTTGTAGTTCATCACAAACTGACTGTAAGATTCTAGAAACGATTGTAGTATCACGTTAGTAGCCAACTCTTGGCTCAGTGGAAATCCCAGTCTCTGCAGGTTCTCCACATACCCAATCATCTTGAATGTGTGAGGACCAACTGGATCTCCTTCTGTCATGACGCACTTGAACAACGCCCTAGAAACATTGTACCTCTCTTGCCGTGCCTGATCTTCATACATGTTCCTGAGATTCTGAATCATCTCAATGACACCCATGTTCTCATGCTGTCTCTGCAACTCATGGTTCATTGAACATAGCATCAAGCACTTTGCATAAATGGAATCATCAGAATGCTTCTTGTAAGCATCCCTTTCTGCCTTTGGTGCATTAGGACCGGGTTCCTCTGGAATTGGAGTATCCAGGACATAGAGCTTACGCTCTTGAGTGAGAACAATTCTCAATGTCCGATACCAGTCGTGGAAGTTGGTCCCATTTAGCTGGTCCTTGTCAAGGACCGATCGCAAAGAAAAGTTGTTGTTGTTTGTTGCCATTTGAACTACAAAAGGAAAATATGCAATTTTAGTCCAAAAAACTCATTTTTGACTTATTTGATTGATTTGAAAGTTTGACGATATAATTAGGCCTTTAATTAATTATCGCTCCCACTATTTTACTTCAAATTGATAGCCCTCACCATCAATTCGGAAGATTGCAACGTACAACCTTCTAGTGGGCAAGATCATGAAATCCTCTAAGTCATGAGTCAGCTTTGGCTGATCGACCACAACTTAAATCTCTCAGGTAGGCAACTCTTGCGAATTGCATCATATGCAACTCTTGATAAGATGTCATATAAAACTCTTTGCAATGATCATCTCCATACCTCAAGGTGCTAGATCCCATCTAGGTCACCTTGTTAAGTCCAACCCAAAGCAAACACGATGAATATGCACCCTGCTTTGGCAGACCCACACATTCATCCTTCACGCTTCCACGAGATAGACGGTGCACCACGCTTTGGCGTGCCCACACTTGGTCGATCAAGCTTTTCACATGTGTTGCATTTAGAAGGCATCTAAAACTTAATATTTAATGAGGGATTTGGTTTTTATATACATATACATATCCAATCACCACAATACATAGTACGTATCATATACATGCTATATCCCACAGAAAACATGCACAAACGATAAAAAATGATGATTATGGCCATCCTAATGTGATTCCTCGAGCCAAGAGGAATCAAGGTCATCTAGGTCTACATCACATGCAACCTGTACAAGATGAACTTTGTGCCTTGCCATCCGAGTTGATCAACTCATCACATGAATGATCTGTACTCTCCAGCCGGTCGTCTGGGTGCCACCAGCCGATCGGTTGGCTCTTCCAACCGATCAGTTCGCCTGGTCGTCGTACATCTCATGTCCGCCACTCACTCGTCTTGCTCCTTGAACCGGTCATCAACCAATCGGTTCACTCCTTGAACCGACCGTCTGGAAGGTCAACCGATCAGTTCATGCCTTGAACCGATCGTCTGAGCAGTCGTCTTGATGTCCGCCGGTCTTTGACATAACAGGAAAGTAAAAATCTATCCTATTTATTACATTGCTTTAAAAGGGAAACCCCGAGTTACATTCGCGGGGAGTAAAGGTAGGAAAGAATCTCGAATTATTTCGACTTACATCAGGAATAAGAGAGCGAAGATCGGTGTGCAGACCGAGATGCAAGCAACCACACACAACCATTCACAAATAGGGGTTTATAGGCCATAATCATGCTACACACATCCACCACAAAACTCATTTAAGGGTGACGCGTATGGAGTGCATTAATAATACATATCATATATGTAATTAGGGATTTGTAGATTTAGGATTGGTCATGTATAAAGCCGATATTATTCGCATCGCATGCAATAAATAAAGGCGACAAACCAAAATCGATCATATCGATATTCCTAAAATATAGAGTAGCTGACGTGGCTCTGATACCACTGAAGGATTTTAGGGGAGAAGGAGAAGGCATCGGAAACAAAAAATTTTCTCCCCCAACCCATACCGAGGAAACGCGTCAACGTCTATATAATAGGAAAGGATGGTTTGTGGAATCATACCTTGTCCCGAGGCTTGCTCGGCAACAATACCTCACGCAATGCGCGGTCTTCAACTCCGATCTTCGACGGCGTCTGTGCAGCTCCTGGTCGCATCGGGACTGACGACTCCTACTCGAACCGGACTGTCGGCTGACAGTTGTCCTCCTGAGCGGCAGTGTTCTCCCGCCTCTGTAGTAGTCCACATGGACCACCCGGAACTCCACACTCCTTGTCCCACAAGGAAGTGGAAGGAGTCACACCCTCCTGTTGACGTACTAGTCGCCAACACACTCTCCTGCCTCCTGTTGCAACTGCAGTTGTCCTTCCCTTATTGCACCTCCCTTTTGCGGGAAGCACTTGCTCGGGCTCTCTCTCGGTTACCAAAACCAGAGAGAACGACAACTTGCAGAGCAACTGGTTGCACTGAGCTATAAGCTGAGAACCCCCCAATACCCCTATATATAGGAGGGTCATAGGACAGGGTTCTCCATCCCGGGCAATGCGGGACTAAAAGCAGGAGTAGAAGGGTTCGGAATTTTCCACAAAAAGCAACCACCTCGCAACCTGAACCGATCGGTTCACAAGTGAACCGGTCGATTGGGTACCTGAACCGATCGATTCACCACTGAACCGATCATTTGGGACCCTTGAACCGATTGGTTCACTCATGAACCGATCGGTTGGGGTTCCAGGTTGGTTCCCGATTGACTTTCCTTCTTTTGTTTCCAATTGGTATCGAATACCAATCCTATTTCCAATCAAATTAGATAATTGAAACGAAAGTAAAATTCTCACCAATCCTACTTTCCCAAGTTGCTCAATTGCATCAGTTGAACCGATCGGTTCAACACTTGAACCGGTCGTTTCACTCTGTGCATGAGCCGATCGGTTCAACAATTGAGCCGACCGGCTCAGCAACCTCATTCGACCGATTCATCACATGAACCAACCGGTTGGGAGTGCAGATTGTGCAGAATCAGTCAAATGCGATTTCAATCAATCTGATACTCCAATCAATGCGTCCAACACCTTGAACCATATGATATTGAGCCATCGACTGATTAAGTGTTTAATTGAACTACTAAACTCCTTTAGTAATCAATCTAAACATTGCTTGTGGACAAAACTCCTCTTCCAGGTTAAATCCTATGTGTGTGACCCTGCAGGTCCATTTCACGTTGGCAGTGAAAGTCCATAACACTTATGACTTCACAAGCAAAGAGCGGTGCCTAGTCACACATCAGTGCTACCCAAGTGAAAGCAGAAAGTTGGAGAACAACTTTCATCCTACAATCCGTGAATGGTGTTACAACGAGTGTATAATTCCTTTGTCACTGATATCCCGAATGAACTCGAGGCATGGAACAGTCATCCTGTCAACATTCATTCACTTTCTTGATCTCATAGTAGACTGGAAGAGATATGTATGACATCAATATCACATACTGATTCACACATGCGTGCACGCCTTTCTCAATCCTACTCATCAAGTGGCCATGGATATCAAACTCCCTCAGGAGGGACAAATCCCATATCTATCACTCACCCCTCAAAAGCCCCATGTGTCAAAGCCACCCAATCATCACCTTTATAACAACCCATGTTTCAGGATTGTGTTTGATGATGTCAAAGTGTGCCCAACGACATGTGTTGAGTGTAGTGATTTCAGGTCTAAGAATCACACTCACCACCATCACTGTGAGTACTGACTGTGACTACCATCTCATGGTTCCATGTGTCAAACTCACGGTGGGTCTGTCCGGTATACTTGTTATCTAACAAGTACCTATGTGTTTGGTTTGATATCTCTATATCATGACTAATGAGATTCTGTCATCAACCAACACCACAATCTAGTCTTGTGTGTCATTTCTGTCTATCTACCTTCCACAATGACATCCGACTAGGGACATAACAAGAATGTACAAACTCTTAGCATCTGTATGATCTCATCGTTCAGGTCCTCAACCTGAAAGCATACGTCATTGAGTACTATCATTCTTTAGACATTCAATCTGTTCTATCACTATCTCATATGACTGAACCAGAAAGAATTGGAAGCTTTCCTTTAATGTTTATCAAATCAATCTTAATGTATCCCACCAATCATCCCATGATTGGCTCTCAGGGCATACATACCAACAGCTCCCATGTCATTACTCATGTGAACTAGGATCTCTTTATTAATGCTAGCTAATTTGTTGCTCTAACATGTTCTATGGTGTTTATCTACTTGAATGCACTACTAAACATCTTGCTTACATGTTTTATGTTTATTTATGTGATCTGGGAAGATTTGTAGAGAAGTAGAGAGTAGATATCTTGGCAACGTATCCTTGACCGCCGGAGTGGCTCAATTATGTTGAGGATTCAAGGTTGTGATTTGAATCTTAGCATAAGTACAAAAGTACAATGTGAAGATTAGAACCGTCTCATATGACTAGGAGGTGTATGATGACAACAACCTCCTTTGCATGTTAATTAGTATTTTAATTTTTGTAGTTGTATGTGAGTAATGATGTAGAAGAGAAATATCATAACCAAAATCCTTTAAATCTGATCTAACTATCTTTTCAAGTGATCAGTGTTTACTACTTTCTTTAATTTACAAAGAGATCAACTTTGACTAGACCAATCTTAGTGAATTGATCTGGATTGTTGAATATTAACATGCCTAAAACTAGCTATACCCTACTCCTTAGACGATCTAAAACATAATACACAAACCTATATACCTATGGGATAGTGCTCAAGTTATAAACTTTAATAATTGTGCACACGACTAAGAAAGAGTTAACCCAAAAGGCACCCAATGTGTACAACTTGAATCATGTGTCTTAGATCCCTAATCGAATCACATAAACAATGATTCCTTTACAAAATAAGGAAGTCCTGTGGAACTTACTAAAGGGATTGTGAGTTGAATAGCAGTATCATTCTAATCAACCAAAAAGCACTTGGCTCAAGTTTAAGAGAAATCCCAAGTATCTCTCTTCCTCTTCTCCTTTGTCTGCTTCTTTCAAACCTAGTCATGTGGATCGTGCTTCCCCTGGAACAACGAGGAACCATGGAGCCATCATGGTGGAAGATTGATGTTGCACGTTGTTAGAGAGAAGCACAACCATCACCCTCATGCCTCAGCTCGAGCACGACGGCCGTAGCACAGCTGTAGTGCTGGTCACGGGTTGCAGACCGCCCAACCTGAGCTGACCACCCTGGCCATGACCTGAGGGTCTGGCCGTGCACGGAGAGGTGCAGCGGAGGGTGGCGGAGGCAGTAGGACCTTCGAGGGTGCCGAGGAGCCGAGGATGGAGGGAGGAAACCCTCCCCCGAGCCACTACATGCGACAACCTTAGGGTTCCGCTAGGTAGATGGACAAGGGGTGGAGTTGGACCATTTTTCCCTCTGCGGGCTAAAGAAACATTTAACTTAACTGAGGATATTCCTGACATTTGGAAATGTTTTCAAGTGGCAAGCGCGTTGCATGGGAAGGGGGCGACGTGGCAACTTTTGATTGGCCCAAGTAAGATTTTATTGCAAAATTCATAAATAAATAATGGTTGCTTGGATTGGTACATATAACATATGTATTTTTCTCAGAAAAATGAGAGGAATTCATTAAAAATGGGTTTAGAGGCTAATTCTTCTTAAAATTCGAAAAGTAATGGGAGTTATCAACTTTAATTATTTAATGATTAAGAAACCCTATTTTGAGATGATTAATGTGTTTAGTAGGGTTTAATGATGATTAAAGTTGATATTAACAAGTTAATTGTAAAAAGGTACATTAAGAACAAAAAGAATGAACTTTGCTCATTATTGGGTTAATTTAGAGTTTCGTGTGCATAAATAAGCTTTAATGGGCCTTGAAACCCTAATATTAGTTTTTGTAACTCTTAATGGCCTTGTTGTTCAATTTTATAATTAAAGTTGAGATATGATAAATATATGTTATTTCAAGTATAAAAGTTCCTAATTGTGGATAAATACCTTTAATGTAGGAATTAGGGTTTTCTAATGGATAAAGGTAGAATTAATGACAAATAGAGTTCATATGTGAATTAGACCATAATGAACTATGAATGGATGATAAATGAGCATAATGATCTTTTCATGAATTAAAAGGATAAAAATGGTAGTTTTAATGTAAAATAGGCTTAATGGACTTAATTGATGGTTAATTATGCTTTTTCTGATATCAGGGTTATATGTTGTTAAAAGATAACCTTAGTATCTTTCATGATGAATAGATGAGATAATTAGGGTTTGTGAGTAATTGTATAAAATTAGGGTTTAAAATAGTAAGAGATGAAGGGAAACCATAATTGCAATGGAAACCCTAAAAGTGCACTAGAAACCCTAGGAAGTAAGCTAGGTTTAGTAGATCTTGATGGCATGATTAATAATAGGAAATTGTATGCATATTTCAGCATCTCATAATGTGCTTGCTTGCCTATTTGGATTTCTTGATTGGAGTATTCTATCTCAAATCAGCCTGACAGGTATGTGGTTAATCTTATGGTTAATCTCTTTAGTTTCACAGTGATTCGTGAATGTTGTATTGGTTGCCTAAAAATAACTTCTTGGATGACTTTTATTTTATGCAACTATAAAGTGACTGTGATTATCACCATAAGTGTATATACATGACTGGCTTAGATCCTAGTCATCCTCTGTGGCTTTGCTAATGATGAAAAGGGTAACCTGGTAAAGGGTCTACTTGTTAAGTGGGACATCAGGTTATTAAGAGTTGGGGATTGGGCTACCTATGGGTAGTGCCATGAGACTCTTTAGCACACCATGAGTTAGGGATTGGGCTACCTATGGGTAGTACCATGTGACTCTTTAGCACACCATGAGTTAGGGATTGGGATACCTATGGGTAGTGCCATGCGACTCAACCCTAGATATTGATCTACATGTTAGGTAGGATCATGCGGGGTTTAATGGGGATCTACCATGAGGAAGGTAGCATCCAGGTCCATTGCAGGGACAATGCAGAGTCTAGGGTATGTATGGATTGAGCAGTTATGATTAAAACGTAAAGTTGCTTGTTAAATCATAATTGACTGCAATATGTTGTTACAGTTAATTGCACGATTATTGTTTCCCCCACATTTCGACATAATTCATTTATGCTGACTGACATTTTGTTTGTCGATGTTTCAGGTACAAGTGAAAAGAACAAATAGTAAAGTGGCATATTTGGTATTAAATGAGAATTAAAGTACAAAGGAGGATTAGTTAGAATAGACTCTAGAGGTGGATAAAAGTAGATATCCAAGTTTTTGAGAAAGGTATGCAAAGTTTTTTTATTACAGCCTTTCAGTTTAGTTTAGTAGAATTTGATAATTATTAATGATTATTTGTCGAACCTTTGATCTGGAAATTGGGTAACGACTCTGACCTCTTGGTCTCCCTTAATTGGGGGTTACTGGGAGGTGGGGTTGTTACATTTGGTATCATAGCATAGGTTCCTCATTTAATCTTTAATAACTATTAAATTTTACAAACTTTGTAGAACCCAAGGGAGTTATTAGAGGAATTTCCAAAAGACAGAGGTGTCTAGAAAAGTATCACGTCTGGGGGCTGACAAGATTTTCCTCCGCACCGCTAGACGGAATACGAGGACTTCCAGATTAGTGTGACTGCCTGGCCAATGTCTCAGGATTTGACTCGAAATAAGATACCTTTAGGACTCTCTCATCTTATTCATCCCTCCTCAACTCAAATGTTGTTAAGGACCTTAAGGATTAGGGTTTTCTCTCTTTTCCTCACCCTCTTGAGGTATGGGTAAGATTGGTAAGGTCTAAGGAATCCTCCAATAAATTAATGAAAAGCATGTAAATAAGATGTCATGGACATATGCTTACTAGATTAAGCGTAAAAGAATAGATATAGCTTATGTCGAATGATATAAGTTGTCATGCCCTCAGGAGAGACCTGAGGCTAGACCTTCTTGTCAGGAGGATAAGTAAAGAGAGTTAGTCTTGGAGGTAGATGCCTCCATTATAAGTGGAGACCTGGCACATCCCCTGAGGATGATGCTAACCCTAACCCTAAGCACGGGGGGGGGGGGTTAGAGGGAGAGATGACATGATGAGTTCGATGTCATGGTAGACCAGGTGTTTGGATAGACATGCCTTGGATGCCATATGAGCCATGAGAAGTTGGATGGCTGAGTACCTTTGGCGACCCAACCCTGGTAAGGGTCATGCATGTTAGAGTGAAGGATAGCACCTTCTTTGATGAGGTTAGAGAAGAACTTATAGAAACCCCAAGAGCTTATACGAGCATGGCATAGTAGGTACCCAGAATACGTCAGTAGTGCGAGTAGTCGGTTGGAACCCTGGCGAAGGGAGTATGTTGGATAGCTGATGAGATAAGAATAAAGGGCTAGGAATAACCTTGATCAAACATAAGTTTGAACATAGGCTTCACCCATGTAGAGGTATGCTTGTGAGCTTGATCCATCTTCATGGAGAGAGGACCTTTAATATAAGGTTGGTTGTAGAGTTAGCTCTAGAGAGAGAGAGTGGGACCCAAGAAAGAAGGTTGGAAGCCTAGACTTTAAGATATGTGGAAAAGTGGGGAGTTGAGGACGATGCGACCTAAGTGGATGGTTGTGGTTGCCTCATGCATGATCCCTGGAGGCTGATGACATCTTGGTTTCCTTAGAGGAACCAAACCCTAAGAAGAAGGATGAGGCTACTGGTACCTATGTACAGAGAATATAGGTGCTTACCTTCTAGGGATAGGAAGAAGAGTTCCTTAGACTAGGAGAGGTTTAGCAATAGGTTGTGAGGCCTTGTACCTTGTTGGTTGTCCTTGAGGAGGAATCAACTCTGAAGTGTTGCTCGAGTACAAGGATGACAGGAAGTGCATGTCATGCCTTATACATGCTTGATTCATGGTTAAGAGGTTGAGCATGCACTTTGACACCCAAAAGTGAACCTAGGGTTCGTAGGCCTAAGAGGGGAAGTGGTGTACGTGATGCTCATGACGAGATTTGAGTTTCTATAGATTCTAGCAAGGTACTCCTCATGTTTAAAAGGAGAGAAAAACCCCTTGAGTTTAAGGTATGTTTGATGAACCCCTCATAGCTAAGTTGATGACATGGGAAGGTATGATCTTGATCCACCGTTGAGGAAAGAGAACAAGTATGACCTAGCATGGTTTAGTAAGCAGTCTGCTTGTGCCTTAGTAGCTGTTGAGTTAAGCATGCTCATGTGAATATAAACCCTAAGGATGGTTATGACCTTGTTGTCAAGAGTTGTAGTTTCCTCCCATTCTGGGAGAAAGACCCTTTGGTAGGGTGTATACCAGTTTTGTGGGTTTTGAGGAAACCTAAAGATGTCTCATAGGATCTTGAGAAGCTAAGTGAAAAGTACATGGTATGAGAATGAACCCGTAGACCCATAGATAACCATCTCTAAGTGCATGTGGATGTGCTACCATGGAGGTAACTGATATTGGGCCTGACCAAGGAAGGCAGGTTGCCATGACCCTATGAAAGGATGAAAGTCAACCCATGAATGCAAAGAGAGATGATGAAGGCTTGGGTAAGGTTCTAAGTTGGAAATGTACTATGTTAGGATCCTAAGTCTATCCTAGGGTCAGGTAGGGATAAGACTGATGGAAGTAGGAGTTGCCTAATTCCCTAGTTGCACATGACCATAGGTTTGGGAGGTAACAACTATCATTGTCTAAGGGCCATGGGTTAGGATATTGATCACCTTCATGAACTCATCGGACCCAATGGCAGATGAGCAGGGTACTCTTTGGATGCATGAGGGAAGAGGGATGACCCCAAAAGTTTTGGCACCCTATAGACCTAGAGGAGATGACCAGGGATTATGTGTGGACCCAAGTAGGTTCGAGACTAGTTCTCCATGGAAGTAACTTTGTTTGTGATGTAGAGACATATGTGGCACGTTTCAACTTAGATTTGAAGGTGTATCGACAAGGTGAGATGTACCATCTCTACTCTTGGAACCAGAAGAACTCTGTATTTGGACTGCAACCAAATGCTTGTTTCCTCTTGTTATGGGAGTGAGAGATAGGACAATACACATGCCATACACCAAGGATAAAAGGTGATGTGAGTTGGAATGTTGCCATGAGGTATGAGGACAAAGATGATAACATACCCTGGTAGAGCGCATGATACACAAACATTAAGAGAAACAAGGTAGTCATCTTATGAGGATGTTTTTATCATGAGATATGATTTATACAAGGCTGAGTATGAAACCCAAGAGAATAAGCTCAGAGTCTTCTTGATGAAGATAGACTTGGAGTTGAGATGAGAGAATAAGTGGAATACATGGAGGTTTATGTCTTCAATGTTACCTAACACCTAAGGATGTGAAGTGGTAATGGATGCTCTGGATGGGATACAACTGCCTAGTTTAGATGGAGGCTAGAAGAGGTTGTTAGGTTAACCCTCAGTTGGAAAACGATAAGTTTGGATAACACTCAGATGTAACAATATCAGTTGATCAAGTTAATAGTTGTTTGGTTAGCCAGCCTAGTCCTTGATGCAATGAAAGGATAGTTGTAGAACCTCAGATGCACTTCTCTAAAAAGGAAGGTGATGAAACCCCGATTAGAGTGGTTTAGGGTTTTTGAGGAATCAATCTTGAGGAATCATGACATATAGGAGATCATGATTTAAGATCACCATATATTGTGGTACTACCAAGATAATAAGTTACATTAGTACTTTGGATGCCTAAGATGATGTTGCATGGGGTATGTTTCCATGCAAGCCAGGAGGTGAAGGACGAACACCAGTAACCCAGTGTATCGATATAGAGGATAAAAGAGTCCCTGAGAGGGAATGGGAGTTCATCATTATGGATGTGGTGGTAAGTCTCCCCTAGACCAAGGAAGGTCAAGATGCAATATGGGTTATGGTAGATCGCCTTACCTAGATGACATGAGAGAGAAAGAGTACTGTTAAGGGACAAATCTGGTTGAACTACATATGAGAAGGAGATGGTTCAACTACACCATGATGTGAGTTTAAAAGTTCTTGAGTATGACCTAAAGGTTCACTTCCATAAGGTGGATGTAGGTACATGAAGAACTTGATGTTAGTACCATTTATCACCCTATCTAATGGTTAGTACGATCCAGACTAGAGGGTCTGATGAGAGTATGTGTGCTCATTTAGGGTGATATCTTGAGACAGTTCTTGTCCTCAGTAAGATGTGATGATAACCACCATAGCCAGTAACGGGATGTAAAGAAGCTCTACAAGGGAGGATGTATTGGGCACCACTTCATTAAGATGATGTTGGCGAATGGACCTCGCAAAGGTCAGAAAAGGACCACAGTGAGTGCAGATGAAGTCACTTTGATCGAATAATGGCTGAAAGGAGCCCAAGGACGACATGAGTCGTAGCTGATACAAAGTAGACTAACATGCAGTTCACAATGGGGGAATAAGTGACATGAAATCCGACCCCTCTAAGCTTATAGCTAAGAGAGATGAGTCCCCGATGCATGGGTTCTTTTGACATGGTTTGGTGGAGAAGGTTAAGTTTGCCTTTACCCCTCAGGATAATGTGATGTGTGATGAGTTCCATGTGTCCAATTTAGAGCACTATGTGAGGTACCCATACCATGTGCGGAGCAATGAACCTAGTGAGCCCCAAAGGAGGCTGAAATGACCGGAGTCACCTATGAGGTTTATAGATGCCAAGGTGAAAGAACTCAGAGAAAGGAATATGTGATGATAAAGGTTCTTTGGAAGCACCATGGATAGGGTAAAGCCACATAGGGGCCAATGATGGACATATAAAAGTCTTATCCTGAATTGTTTGTTTGCTTGATGGAATTTTGAGGACAAAATTCTTATAAGAGGGGAAGGATGTTACAACCCCATTTTTTGGGTTCATTTGGTGAGAAATGTTATTTCTCATATTAAAGATATTGGAACGAATACTGATATAATTTGTTTTGAATAAATGAGTTTCGTTTACAATAGCCTTGTTGGTTGTTTGGTGGGCTTTATTGGCTATTGGGCCCAATAAAAAGGAAAAGATAAAAGGAACTCCACTATTAATAAGAAATGGCGAAGAAAGAAAAGAAAAGATTAATTAAATATTTCTTTATTAAGAAAGAAATTGAAAACAATGATAAAATGTGGGAAATAAGTGGGAAGAGGTATAATTGAGTTATCCTTGGTGGATTTTCATATCCAAAGGATTCCTAATGTTAAAAGGAATTCCAATGAGGAAAATAAAAAGAAAGATAAAGAGAAATCCTTGAAAAGAGATATTCTAATAAAGAAATAAGCAATATAATGAGAAATAATGGACATAGATGCATCTAGAAGGATAATAAGTATCCACTAAAAAGGATTTCGAAATATTAGAGTTTCTTGAGGTCCAAGGAGCCCCAATGAAGAAAAAGAAAGAGAAAATATCAATAATACAAAATAAGAGGATAATATGATGCATAATGAATGATTTTCGGTGGCATTTCTAAAAAGGAAGTATTTTCTACTAAATGAAAATAGAATTTCGTGCCAATGGGTTAAAAGGAAAGCAATAAAGAGAATATGTGACAGGAATTTCGAATTCCTAATATCTAAAGAACAAAGTATATTTAAGAAGATAATTAGGAGAGAGAAGCTTGCTTCCTAATGAAGGAAATTGGGTTCCTATTGGGAAAAGAACTCTTTGACTTTTGGATGAACACCTTAGGGCATGGATACCCTCCCCTATATAAGGGGTAGAGCCCCTGGCTCGAGTTCAAGAGAAATCCCAAGTATCTCTCTTCCTCTTCTCCTTTTCTTCTTCTTTCAAACCTAGTCATGTGGATCATGCTTCCCCTGGAACAATGAGGAACCATGGAGCCATCACGGTGGAAGAGGGATGTCACATGTTGTCAGAGAGAAGCACAACCATCACCCTCATGCCTCAGCTCGAGCACGACGGCCGCAGCACAACTGTAGTGCTGGCCACGGGTTGCAGACTGCCCAGCCTGAGCCGACCGCCCCGGCCATGACCTGAGGGTCTGGTCGTGCACGAAGAGGTGCAGTGGAGGGTGGAGGAGGCATTAGGACCTTAGAGGGTGTTGAGGAGCTGAGGATGGAGGGAGGAAACCCTCCCCCAAGCCGCTACAGGTGACAACCTTAGGGTTTCACGAGGTAGAAGGAGAAGGGGTGAAGTTGGACCGTTTTTCCCTCCACGGGCTAAAGAAACGTTTAACTTAACTGAGGATAGTTCTGACATTTCGAAATATTTTCAAGCGGCAAGCGCGTTGCATGGGAAGGGGGCGACGTGGCAGCTTTTGATTGACCCAATTAAGATTTTATTGCAAAATTCAGAAATAAATATTGGTTGCTTGGATTGGTACATATAATATATGTATTTTTCTCAGAAAAATGAGAGGAATTCATTCAAAATGGTTTTAGAGGCTAATTCCTCTTGAAATTCGAAAAGTAATGGGTGTTATCAACTTTAATGCTTTAATGATTAAGAAACCCTATTTTGAGATGATTAATGTGTTTATTAGGGTTTAATGATGATTAAAGTTGATAATAACATGTTAATTGTAAAAAGGTACATTAAGAATAAAAAGAATGAACTTTTCTCATAATTGGGTTAATTTAGAGTTTCATGCACATAAATAAGCTTTAATGGGCCTTGAAACCCTAATATTAGTTTTTGTAACTCTTAATGGCCTTGATTGTTCAATTTTATAATTAAAGTTGAGATATGATAAATCTAAGCTATTTCGAGTATAAAAGTTCCTAATTGTGGATAAATACCCTTAATGTAGGAATTAGGGTTTTCTAATGGATAAAGGTAGAATTAATGACAAATAGAGTTCATATGTGAATTAGACCATAATGAACTATGAATTGATGATAAATAAGCACAATGATCTTGTCATGGATTAAAAGGATAAAAATGGTAGCTTTAATGTAAAAGAGACTTAATGGACTTAATTGATGGTTAGTTATGCTTTTTCTGATATCAGGGTTATATGTTGTTAAAAGATAACCTTAGTATCTTTCATGATGAATAGATGAGATAATTAGGGTTTGTGAGTAATTATATAAAATTTGGGTTTAAAATAGTAAGAGATGAAGGGAAACCCTAATTGCAATGGAAACCCTAAAAGTGGACTAGAAACCCTAAGAAGTGAGCTAGGTTTAGTAGATCTTGATGGCATGATTAATAATAGGAAATTGTATGCATATTTCAGGATCTCATAATGTGCTTGCTTGCCTATTTGGATTTCTTGATTGAAGTATTCTATCTCAAATCAGCCTAACAGGTATTTGGTTACGCTTATGGTTAATCGCTTTAGTTTCACGACGATTCTCAGTTGTTTTATCAGTTTCCTGAAAATAACTGCTTGGATGACTTTTATTTCATGCAACTATAAAGTGACTATAATTATCACCATAAGTGTATATACATGACTGGCTCAGATCCTGGTCCTCCTCTGTGGCTTTGCTAATGATGAAAAGGGTAACGTGGTAAAGGGTCTACTTGTGAAGTGGGACCATCAGGTTATTAAGAGTTAGGGATTGGGCTACCTATGGGTAGTGGCATGCAAATCTTTAGCACACCATGAGTTAGGGATTGGGCTACCGATGGGTAGTGCCATGCGACTCAACCCTAGATATTGATCTACCTGTTAGGTAGGATCATGCGGGGTTTAATGAGGATCTACCATGAGGAAGGTACCAGGTCCACTACAGGGACAGCGCAAAGGCTAGGGTATGTATGGATTGAGCAGTTATGCTTAAAATGTAAAGTTGTTTGTTAAACCATAATTTACTGCAATATGGTGTTATAGTTAATTGCACGATTATTGTTTCCCCCACATACCAACATAATTTATTTATGCTGACTGATGTTTTGTTTGTTGGTGTTTTTGGTACAAGTGAAAAGAACAAACAGTAAAGTGGCATATGTGGTGTTAAATGAGAATTAAAGTACAAAGAGGATTAGTTAGAATAGACTCCAGAGGTGGATAAAAGTAGATATCCATGTATTGAGAAATGTATGCAAAGTTATTTTTTTATTACAACCTTTTAGTTTAGTTTAGTAGAATTTGATAATTATTAATTATTATTTGTCGAACCTTAATCCGGAAAATGGGTTACCGACTCTGACCTCTTGGTCTCCCTTAATTGGGGGTTACTGGGAGGCGGGATCGTTACAACCCTTGTCAACATTCCCTTCAGCATGATCTTTAATGAGCTTCCAAGACCGCCTGGTAGTCTCAGTAAATTCCTTCCCTCCATTTGAATTTAAGTTATGCTTGGGGTGAGCTAAAATTTAAATTTGGGGTGAAGTTGGGTGGTACATACCTACTCCACTCACTTTACCTTCCCCTCGAAGAATTTTTATTATGTTATGTAGTTTACCTTTTAGATTTTTCAAAATTTCCTTTTATTCTTACTAATATGCATGTAGATAAATAAATCCTTGGATGAGTAAGTTTTCTTGCAACATTATCACAAATGCCATTTCTAGAACTCATCATATCACCTATATCCATAAATATCATTACTCCTTGGAAAATGTGGAAACCATAATGGATAGATAGGAACCAAACATAATGTGCCGCACTTAAAATTTATAGATAGCCTATGAAATTTCTTAATTTTTGCAAGTTATAGAGTGAAATGAGATGATGCTAGGATGCTCCCATGCGCTAAATTCAAAACACAAACCACACAAGTCTAGCCTCTTCTACATTTATTCGATCACCTTGTTACCTCTCCATTTTCCAAAAAAATAATCAAAAGCCAAAAAATTGTGCCAAATTCTGAGTTTAGGGTGGCATACCCTTCCCTCTCTACCACTTCTTCCATATCCCTCGTATTTAATAGGGGTGTACCACCAAGAAAAGATGCCAAATTGAACACTAAAGTGCAATCAATATAATTAAAACTAAGAAAATAAAATGATCTCAAGTCAAATAGAGAAGAGATCCCCTTCTTCCATATCTCCATTCATTCCACTTTTCTATATTGGGGAATTTACATAACCCAAACCATTCAATCAATAAACCTTGTTCTTGTGTAAAAACTTGTGAGAATATACAAGAATACCAAAAATCTAAAGGAAGATGGCGTATGTTTCTTTTCAAGTCTTGAAACAAAAACAAGTCATGAGCAACTTTGGGTAGGGAATTAGAAATTTGTGTTTTCCAGATTCTAGGAAATCAATTTCACTTGGCCATGGAAGATGATAAGGATTCCAACAGTACTATAAAACTGAGGAAGATTGAATGTCACGATATTTTTGTAATTGTTTATGATTCAATGTTGCTCAAGTATGAGCAACTTTTAAGTTTAGGGTATTTTATGAATGCATTTTTAATTTTTTTATTACATCTTTCTATCATCATTTAAGATAATTTGTTGATTATTCCCTAGTTTCATAGTTCAGCTTTTCTCTCATTAATTAGATTTTTTGTTAAATTTGCTATGATTTTGTAGGAAAATGGTTCATTTATTCAAAGATCAAGAACTCCAAAAAATACTCTGGAAAGATTTTTGAACAACTTCTAGCAATTCTTAATATATATATCACGCACTATAATAGTCCTATATTTTGTATCCCAATGCAGAAAGTAATGTTGAAACATGAATTAGAAAGGGACTTCTATTATATACAGGTAAAGTTTACTTTTATGTGACGTGGTCAGTCGCTTGACTGACATTCCAACTAATCAAGTCACTTGTAGAGTTTCTAGTGGTTCTTGATATATCATGCACCAAAATGGCCGTATCATTTGCTTATAAATTCAGAAGTTAATGATTAAGTATGTGTTGGATAGGGAAATTCATTATCTACAACAAATTTATATTTCCAGACCATTTTGAAACTTGTGTCCACCCAAAATTTGATTGAAATTTGTATAACACAAATCTACAACAAAGAGAGTCAAAGAAGTTGAATGGTCTAAATATTAAAGGAAGGCAATGCAATAAATTTCTTCATTTCCTATCAAGGTAGGCAATTAAAGTTGTGAAAGATTACTCCCTTGACTGAGCACAAAGGAAAAAGAAAGCAATTAAAGCCCTTTGACAGATCATAAAGATATCAAGACATCAGTTAATCTATCAAAGCAAGACATTTGATTTCCAAAAGGGACCCGACCAATTATGCTTAATATTTGAGAATTCAAGACTTGACTTACAATGACTTTTCATATTCCATGTCACATTCCCTCTATAAAAGGAGGGGGAGTCTAAGTACAAGCATCAAATATCATCTCATTCTTGACCTTTTTAGATACCCCCTCAGTTGTACAAAGCAAGGAAGGTAGAAAAGGAAGCACCGTCTCACATAGATTGCTTTATCATTGCATGTTCACTACATGAATCTCTCTATTCCTATTCTTAATTCTGTCTCTGTTTCTATTATGTCTGAGTAAAAATTCTATAGTGGGACACGAGGAGTAGATCCATGCACATATTTCATCTTAATTGTATTTAAACCCCAATATTCTATTGTTTTGATAATTTTCTTCCAAGTAATTTACTTGTTTTATGCTTAGATCATTTATATCCTTGTTGGGTGATGTAATCACAAATCTCAACATGGCATGAAACCATGGACTCCTAAATAGACAAACTTACTGAGTTCCATAACTGATCTATCCATTCTATCTTGCCCATTGTAATCCATGGTGAAGAAATCATCTTATCCATGGGTTGGAACACTGGCTGAAAGTTGCAAACTCTTGATGATATCCAAGATAAAACCTTTTTTAACTGTTGAATAAGGATCCAAAACATCAAAATTCTAATATGGGAATTTGGACCCCTACAAAATCTATGTTCCACAAGGACACAAATATGTATGGTCCTAATCTAATTAATAGAAGCTAAGAAGTTGAACCAGTTAAAGTAAGTATATTGTCTATGGTGGTGAACCCCCCAGACCCAAGTATCTCAATATTAACCAAATTAAAAATCAGCTTAACTAGTTCATTTCTTCAATTTCCATTTTATTCCTTAGCTTTAATCACTCTCTACAAACTAGTTATGTGCTCATAGAAATTGGTTCGAACAAAACTCTTAAAATATTATTCCATGATATGAACATATTTCTATACTAAAAATAAATTAATTACTAGTAGGTGAGTTGATAGCCATTTAACAGGTTAAACTCCAAGATTTCTTCCTAGGGAGTTTGTTGTGCAAATGAAGTGCATCAAGAGGTGTGAGAACCACTAGCATGACCACACAAAAATTGAGGGTGATTAGTGAATGTTTTCAAGTGAGATTCCTGTCCACCAAACTCTCCTTCATGGGAGCTGAAGTGAGATCTACAGGTGGTGTCAATGGACTTAACTACCTTTGAGATGCATTAAAAGGTTTATATGACATCAATAGATCTTCTTGACTCTTTGAAAGGGCAAGGAGAACCATGTGGATGACAACCCCTTTTCTAAGACAATCTCCTCCAATGCAGGGTGAATCCTTGGTAGATATCTGACAAAGTACCTCAGCATGAGGTACTGGGAGGCTGGAGGAATCCACTCCAACGCTTAAAGCTTCTAGTTGTTTTGAGATAGCAGTAGGGAGTTGGGTTGCTGTGTGATTTCTCATCGGAGTTCTTTTGTGTGGTGGGGCCACAAATGGATCATGGAAGATAGAAACACATGATGCAAGTGAGGTGGAGAATGGTTGGGAAATGAGGCAGACTGGACCCACTTCTTGCTAGAACAATCGGTTCACCTGGTCCAAAGAAAGCCAAGTGAGGAGTGTGTGCCTCTCCTTTTAGGGAAATGTGGAATAGATCTAGAACACAAGGGGATGAAATCTGTTGGAATTGCTTAATAAAAAAAAGTTTACTCAATATTAATTCCCAAGAAATATGTAGATCTTAATAAATGCATATAAAAACTTTTTCATACTGAAACAATGCCCTAGAATTATACTAAAAAAGTACCTTCTTTATTATAGGACTCCTTTATATAACTTTTGAGACACTGATGATAGATGATTTAGATTATAATTCCTCTTTAAGGCCTACTTATTTTGGATATTTAGAAAACCATGAAGTTTACATCTGAGAAACTACTTATGGGCCCTAACATCATTTTTAAAACATATATGCACTCCAATTTGAGTACTATGCCAAAATATTAGGTATTTTCTCATTATATTCTGAATAAGGTCGTTTGACATTATTGTCTTTCTTGAAATTGGTAATGCACTAGAAAAATATGAGATCTTCACCAGACCCTAGATATGAGTGAAATACCAACATACAATTATAAGAGAACATATTAAGATCAATTTGAACCTATGTTTGACCTAAGACCCTAACTGGACCTAAAAGCTAATAGTAATTTTGAACCATATATTAATGGTAATTAATTTTTATTAATCTAGTGATGACCATACTAGTATACGATCATGATATGTTAGGACTGTATAAATCAAGGTAAGCATGTTTTATTAACTGTATGACGATAACTTTCTTGGTTGAATCGTGATATGCATGAAAACTCTTCTATTTGCAAATATTGGCATGTACTATTACTATGCACTACTCCATGTTTTATCACACTAAAACATAAATTATGAGTACATATTTTGAAACTACTAAGGTGTTCATTATTCCCCATATAAGGTACACATTAATGTTTACTAGTACACCTATCCAGAGCATAAGGTGTATGGGGAGTTATGTAGATTGCAAGGTACATAGATAAATAAGCCAAAGTACTTGATGCATTGGGTTTGGCCCAATATTTATTGTTCATACTAGTCCACCTTGGTAATGCAACTCGTCTAGAAATATGACCAAAATGGGCATTGTTTTCTTATTAAGTAATGTTTTGCTTATGTTCTTCTTTTCTTTCTTTCTATAATTTTTTTTTCAAAATTTGAAAATTTTAAGCATTTATATCTTTCTTCCCATGTATACAACACATGGTGTGTTGATCATTTGTTTTGCATATGTTTTAGGTTTAGAGCTAGCATGGGAGAAAAAGGAGGCATGGGAGAAAGTGTACATCATGTAGCTATTGTGTCATGATTAGACAGTAGTCATGCAACCCATATGAAAGGAAGTGACCTTAGTTTAGAAGAGAGAATAGTTCTATATTAGATGTCTAGAGCCTTATCAGTAAATATGATAGATAAAGTAGACGCTACAATTATATATGATATAGAAATGGATGATATTATCTTAGTTTGATATCCAATGATATTGGTTTCTTTTTGATGAATATAGTTGTATATTAGGTTTGAATACATGTTTGTATAATCTAAGCTAATTGTTGATGATAGAATTACATAGGCTTGTCTAAGTTAAGATAATCTAAGTTAAGATAATGTTAAATTAGCATGAACACCAAGCTCTTTCACAAAGAGGACCTCTAATTTTGGGATGAGATAAGGGGTGAACTCCAAAGAGTGAGACCAAAAAGGAGAAGGTTAGAGGACCCAACCTTCAATGTATGAGAAAAATGAGGTATGTATAAAAAATGACGTGTCCTAATATAGATTACTCCTAATTGTATGGGTTGAATCCTTTTACATGATAAATATGTTGAACTAAATCCAATACTTGAGAGTTGGGTAAAAATAATGTTGTGAGTATAAGAGTCACAATGATAAGTTAATCCATTGTCATGGTTAGGTCCTAGCGTGAGTGATTTAAAATTGGGGATCACATCAATAGATGCATTGAGTGATATATGATATACTAACTATGGGAGTATAATTATTGTTGCATAAGATAGTTATGCATGTAAATCCTTCTACTTTTCTTTCATAATATATGATGGTAGAAAACTTACTTGAGCCAAAAAGATAATTTATGCAAGAAGAGTCACTTGTATAAGATTGAACTATTATACCTCCCCCCTCCATATCATATATGAATGTACTAAGGTCTGATCATGAGTATGACATTTTGAAATCTTTGTAACATTGATAAATGGTCAAAAAATATATTTCTTAACCTAAAACTACCTAAATATAAGCTTATAATTTGACGATTACTCTCATATTGGGTTGACCCCTAGTTTTGAAGCATGAAAAGTAAGCCCTTCTCTAATGATGAAATACTAGTATGATTTTGATCATAAACCACAATAATTATGTTAATAAGTGTTATAATTACAACAACTCATGATATGAAATATTGATATCACCTTGTCTAGTTTAATGGGGTCCAATATGAAAACTTGAGTAATACCTTCTAAATTTCATGTGTATAAGAAAACTATTTTGGGGCAATAAGGGTTGGAAGTCCTAAGACAAAATAATGTGTAATGATATGCTTAAATTACTAAGGTGATTCTTCATCCAATATAAGGTGGGGTGGGTACATGCTAGACACTCTAGATCCTAAGATGTCGACTTGGGATACATAAAGGAAATGTGATAGCTTGTCACCTAGAAGTGGTGGCCTAGAGGCAACATGAAGTCTTTGATATCACCTTGAGTATGTCACCATTTGAATTTTAATGAGAAAATTCCATATAAGATGTGGTAAATGTGATATTCAATATAGTATTTTAAGACCATGAATGTTATGTATATGATGGCACCAAAATTAAGGAATTGGCTATCCAGCTATGAACTGTTTTCACCCAAAAAGTATAACCAAAGATGCAATTGATGATTATTAGACCTAATTGAGTTCAATTATGATGAATGGATTCTATTAATTGACTTGTCTAATATAAGGCCAAGAGGTACACATAGTAGTCCCAACAATCTTAAGTGGTCAGTTGATGAGCCCTGAATTATTAGGATCATAATAAGTGTCTTTGGACTTATCGATCAAGATTTAATGATTAGTTGAATTTGATTTAAGGTTTATGCGCCTATTTATGAGGCTATTTGAATTAATCTTTTACATGACCATATGGAGTTTTTGTTCTAAAAATAACTATATGAGATCAAAATTTATACAACAAGAGAGTTGTTTTAGAAATTGCATAATGTTTGGAGGTTGTGACTTATAGATATAAGTGTTAGAAGACATGACTAGTTCATTTCAATAATGAAAATGAACTTTGTTTTGTAAATATTTTCCTTAGTCTTATGACAAATGAATATCACATGACCATTTGAATCATGGGGCATATCTATTTAGTGTATTGTGGCCCAATTCGAGTCATCTCTTTGATACAAGGTGGAGGCATTGCTCAATTGAGGCATCTAGTGTCCATTCAGAGGAGATTGATCCATCCCTATTGTGACCCTCTCCATTTATGTGGGTAATAGAGAAAAGAGGAGTGAACTTGGGATTTCGATTCCAGTCAAAGGAGTTTGATAGCCACAGGTGCCAATGGCAGCAACCACATGAAATTGGAGAGTGGTCTAGTGGATGTCATTTAGGCCATCTTCCTTGGAACCAAACCTCTCCTTCGTGGGTTCTGAATGAGATCTAAGGGTCATGTTGACAGACTCACCATTACATGTGGGATGCACCAAAGGATTATATGGTGTTATAAATGATTCCTAACTCTTCTAAATGTCAAGGAGAACCATGTGGATGAAAACACCTTTTTTTGGGGCAACTTTCTCTGTCACGGGGTGAAGTCTTCAAAGAGATTTGACGAAGTACATCCACATGAGGTACTGGGAGGCCACCGATATCTACTTTGAAACTATGAAGTTCCTAGTTGCCTAGAGATGCCATCATGGATTCAGGTTGTTGTCTAATTTCTTGTCATAGTTCTTCCATGTGGTGGAGCTTAAAGTATTCAACAAAGAGTAGAACATAAGACGTAACTGAGGTGGAGAACGGTTGGGAAATGAGGTAGATCAGACCCAATGAATGCTAGACTGACATATTCACTTAGTCCAGAGCAAGCTAGGTGAGGAGATGCACACCTCCATATTTAGGGTGATTTGGAAGAGATTCAAACCACAAGGGGGGAGATTCAATGGCATCGTTTAATCAAACATTAGGTAAATCAATATTGATTCTAGATCTTTGAACCCAAATAATGACCTAAAATATGCACAAACTCAGAAACATACCCTCTTTATTATAAGACTCCTAGCTCTAACTTTAAAGCAATTCTCATGGATGGTATCCAATTAAGGTTATAGTTCCTCTTTTTAGGCATAGTTCACTTGAATAGTTAGCGAACCATGGAGGTTAAATCTGAGAAAAACACTTATGAAGCATTATTTTGTTAAAAAGAATGTATGGATTGTGAATTGAGTATTATGCAAAAATATCAGGTCTTTTCTCATGAAATTTAGATTAAGTTCTTTAAACCATATTTTAATATAAAAATAGATAAAGCACAAGAAAAATATTGGATCTTGACTAGGCCCTAATTATGAGCTTCATGTCAATATAAAAATATAAGATATGATATTAAACTAGTTTGAACCTATATTTTACCTAAAACCCTAATTGGATTTAGATTTTGATTATAATTATGAACAGTGTATTAATGATATTTAATATTTGTTAATCATGTGTTGACATAGTAGTAGATTATTATGTTTATGATAGGAATATATTAATCAAGATACATGGCTTTTATTCAATTACATGACTATAGATATCTTTGTTGAGCCATGATATGTATGGATGCTCTTATACTTACAAATATAGGCATGTAATATTACCATGCACTACTCTATGTTTTGTCACTTGAAAACATATATGATAAATAGTTGTTTTATATTATTGAGGTGTTTAGTATCCCACATATGAGGATGGATTAATGTTGACTAGTACACTTCCCTAGAAATCAAGGTGTACAAGCAGTTACCTAGAGTACAAGGTGCATGGGAAAAGACTCCATACTACTTAGTACACAGGGTTGGGCTCAATATTTTTTTGTACTAGTTCACCTTGATAATGCAATTCATCTAGAAAGATGACTAAAATGGAGATTGTTTGTTTATAAAATAATGTTTTACTTAAGATGTCTTCTTTTTACATTTTGCAAAACTTTTTAAATTATGAAAACATTTAATATATGTATCTTGTTGTTCATGTATAAACCACCTTGTGTGTTGATTGTTTATTTCACATATGTTTTAGTTCTAGATCTAGCATGGGATAATAATATGGCATGTGAGCAAGTTTACAAGCCATATCTATTGTGTTAAGATCCAAGTTAGTATACATGTTCAAACATATAATTATATGTTGTAATAAACAATGTTGTAAATTTACATGACTGTTGAGATTATTTATGGTGTATGCTTATGGTTGCCTTTTCATTTATGTATATAATGATTCCATATTACTCTTTGATATGCTTGGTTAATTATTTGGCATTACATTCTCTCGTCCCCTTGGGTTAGGGAAGGTGAAATCTAGATATGCTACATTCTCTTTTTTTATCCTAGGAAGGAACCCCTTTGGTGTGAATATAATGACAAGTTCTATTACTGTTCATTAATTTTTTATAAAACAAAAAATAATAAATTAAATAGAAAAGTATTACAACAAAAACTACAAATGAAAATACTAGTAAGAATAATAGAAAATGATATGCAACTATAAAACACATATAAGCTAGAGTATATATATTAACTACATACATTAAAAATATTCACTACATAATATATAACAATATATAATATTGAAACAAAGACAATACCCAAAAATACATAATAAGAAAATTGTAAAATTGATTATAGTAACAAAAAATAAAAAACATATGATATCATGCATAATAATTTTAGTATACATAAAAGTAAAAATAATGTACAATTAATATTTCATATCAATCTACTCTAAAATTAATGTATATGATATAATTTCTATTAGTATATATGATGTATGCTTTATGTTTTGTTCTGTGATTTAGACTTGTCTTGTCTTTAGATTTTCTTTTATCCCACATTTCCTCATTTTGTTTCCCACTTACTCTATTATCCTATAAATGAGAGTGTAATGTATATATTTTAAAAACATCAAATAATCATTTTCTTATTCTGTATAGTATTATACGTGTTTGATCCCCCTTAATTCTTTGATTTAGTTACCCCACCCCCTATCCATCGACCACCCCATCTACCTCCACCACTCCATCATCCTCCACCAACCAATAGACTTGCACCAACAATCAACCTCCAAACCCCATCATCCATGACCCCATAGACCATCACCCTATCAACCATTACCCCATCATCCTCCCTTAACCTCTTCAACTTCCCCCACCCTATTAATCTCCCATCACCTATTCAACTACCACATCTTCATCCACCTCCTTTCACCCATCAACCTCCAATCCCATTGACCTCCACCATCGACCACTTCCACCTCATCAACTTCCAACACCCCATCAACCTCCAACCCATAAACCTCCACCCTCTCTCAACCTTAACCTCATAGACCTCCACCCCATGGGCCTACGACGATCTCCACCCCATCAACCTGCACCCCTCATCGTCCTTCACCCCATCGACCTCTCTTCCTCTTGATCCCTTCCAACTAATTATAAAATAGAAATTTGACGACCTAAAAGTAATACCCTTTTTTCTACCTACAAAACATGGAGTCAATATCACAATGTGGTGGTGTAGGTATCTCCTTCTTCTCTCTCTGCCCCTATGCAAGTTTCTTAGATCTGTTGATCTACATCCTCTACTTCTCTCTACTTCCCTATGT
This sequence comes from Alisma plantago-aquatica, assembly GCA_963693085.1. NCBI lineage: Eukaryota > Viridiplantae > Streptophyta > Magnoliopsida > Alismatales > Alismataceae > Alisma > Alisma plantago-aquatica. The sequence goes on from OY856415.1 coordinate 308,260,080, forward strand.
GCATTTCTCAGATCTATTGATCCCAATCTAATACATCTATCTACCACTCCTATGTGGGTTTCATAGATCAATTGATCCTGATCTCCCACTGTTATCTACTACCCATTTATTAGTTTTCTAGATATTTTATACAAATCTATTTCTTCTATTGCTACTACTTCTTATTCTATGTATGCGTCATCACTCTAGTTTCTATGGCAACTATTAATCCTCCTTGGTCTTTGTGTTACGACCATGAAACTTGACGGCTCAAACTATAATCTTCAGTCACCATCTTTTAAACTATATGTCAAAGCCCAAGGGTTCTATTCCAATATCTCTATTGATGCTCAAATTCTCTTGATGATACATATGATGAAAAACCAAGCAATAATATGCTCAATGGTCCAAATATGATTCTCGAGTTATGATGTGGATGGTAAGTAGTGTCAAATTGAGGATTAGTTAGTCTTCCTTTGCCTTTAAAATGCCAAAGCTATGTGGGATCAACTATCCCATGTGCACTCTCATAAAAAGAGTCCATAGAATGTCTTTGAGATCTTCAAGAGTCTAGAGAAAAAGGAGTATATGACTGATGGATCTATCAACTACTACTACAATTAATGCTCGGCACTCTAGGATGAATACAAAGTATATCATCTTGTTTCTTCTGACATCAAAGAAATTCAATGACAAGACAATAAACTTTAGTTATTTTAGTTTTTGACTGGACTCCCACATTCCTTCTTTATTGTTTTTGACTAGATCTTATTCAGTGATCCTTACCCACACTGAGGTATGTTATCAAGAACGTTCAACACCTTCTTTCCATGCCTTCACTTCCTGCTACTTCTTCTAGTCACTCGGTTCTTATCCTCTCTCATGACACTGGTCAAGTATGTGGATGTGGACATGGTTGCAGTCGCGGTGGTTGTGCTTCTGATACTCCTAGTTGTGGTCCTCCTCTTGTCTCTATACGAGGCCATCATCATCTTCCTACCGCTACCCACTTCTGCACCTTCTGTGGGTGCACAAACCACAATGAGGAGCGCTGCCAAAAAAACATGGTCCACCTATCTAGGCAAACCATGTCTCCTCTAATGCCTGTGAAGATTCAATCACTACTACCTCAAGTTCAACTCATCCCACGGTTGAGTGGATTCACTCAGAGTTTGAGAAATTTCTCCAAGCTTGTATATCCTCCCAAACACCAACTCCAGATGGAGAATCTTCTTCTTTACTTGCATCTCTGGCTACTTATGGTATAAACAAATGGATCACCGATTCAGGAGTATCGACTCATAATTTTGTCTCTTCTGACCTTGATACTACCTTATCTAAAACAACTCAATTCCTCCCATTACAGTAGCAGATGGGACTCAATCTATGTTGCATGTAATTGGAACTAGATCTATATCTAAAAATTTGCAAAATAAATATGTCTTATATGTTCCAAGAGTTCCACTTAATCTTTTATTTGTCAGTAGAACTATGAATAGCCTTTTCTACTCTATCACTTTTGATCTAAGAATTGTGTGTTTTAGGACATCCAAATGAGGACGAGGATTGGTTTGGGGCATGAAGGACCTGATGGACTGCACTACCTTGATGTGCTACAATCTGTTGCTACTCTGCTATCTTCTTTTGTGAGTGGTCTGCAACCTCACTACCATCTGGGGCATCCTTCGATTGAAAATTAATTCTCTTATTTCCTGATATTTTTGATAAATTTGTGTTGAATCTTGCTGATTTGGAAAATAGAGTTGGGTTGTATTTTATAAGAGGAAAAAAATTGGTTCCAAACATCCTTTCATACTATTCATGCCTATATATGGGGATTTTGATATGTTACATGCTTGTCTATCTTTTGCTATTTCTTGACTTTTATTGATGACTATTCTAGGGAACTTGGTTGTTTATCTTCACGGATCACAATAATATTTTGAACATGATTACCACCTTTTTTACTGAGGTCCAAACCCAATTCAATACAACTATTAAAATCTTACTCACTGATAATGCCTTAGAATTTACGTAACAATCAATGGATCTTTTTTGCACTGCTCTAGCTACTATTCATAAAATTTCCTTCTCTTACATACCACAACAAAATGGTTTTCTAGAGGGAAAAATTTTCCATCTTCTTAAGGTAGCATGCACCATACTTCTTCAACATCATGTCCCTAAACATTTTTGGCCTGAAGCTATTTCTTCTATGTGCTACTTAATTCACCATATGCCTTCTTCTATGTTGCATAATCAAGTACCTTTCTCTCATTTGTATCCTTGTGTGCCTTTATTTTCTATACCTCCTCTAATATTTGGAAGGACTTTATTTGTTAATATTCTTCACCTTGGGATATCTAAACCTGACACTCGCTCTACTAAATGTGTGTTTATCAGATATTCAAGAATTTTAAAAGGATATTAGTGTTATGATCATATCAAATAGTTATGGTTTGTTAGTGCAAATTTTGCCTATTTTGAACACATGTCATACTATTCTGACAATGGTTCAACTTTATCGAGTGATTTGTTGGATCCTACTCCTCTTTATATCTTCCTCCTCCTATAAAGGTGCACATGAGAAGATCCAAAGTTATAGTCCCTTCCTGGCCCCTCAACAACACTATCTTCCCATGTCGACAGATCACAATGCCTCTCATGAAATATCTGAGCTACATCTTCCTATCAGTCAAAGAAAATGTGTTTGTTCTTGTACTCATCATCTAATTACTAATTTCTGCTCTACCACTAATCATGGAGCTCGCTTTTCTTGTTTTACATCTACTCTCTCTAATATGTATATACCAAATAATGCTACTCATGATCTTAAGCTCTTGCCTAATGTCAATCTATGGAAATTAAAATGTTTACCCTTTGCGATCGCAAGATGCATGATCTAGTTGATTGTCCTAAAAATTGTCATATTGTTGACTGTCGCTAAATTTTTACCATAGGATATTAACCAGATGAGTCAATTACCAACTAAGGCTCATTTGGTAGCATAAGGTTATACTCTGACCTATGGTGTGTGCTACTTTGAACCTTTTTATGATGTTTCTAGATTGAATTAACCTTTTTTTGATGTTTCTAGATTGAATTATGTACGGGTTCTTATATGTATTGTTGTGAACCATGATTGGCCTCTTTTTCAACTTGATGTCAAAAACACGTTCCTATATAGTGACTTACATGGGAAAGCTACATGGAGAAACCACCTCATTTTGAAACTCAGGGTGAGTGTTCCAAAGTCGCAAACTCAAGATGACGATATATGGACTAAAACAAATCCTACAAGCATGGTTTGATAAACTGAACCAAATTTGCAATATGTGCACTCACATTCAGATCACTCTATTTTTTACTAAAAACACCCATTCCAGGCTTGTTATTATTATAGTCTATGTGGATGATATAATTTTACATGGTAGTAGTTCTGAAGGTATTACAACTATGAAAAGAAAAGTATCTAGAACTACACTTTGTTTCTAAAGATCTTGGAAAACTCAACTACTTCTTGGGAATTGAAGTTTCCAAATCTTTGTTTAGTGTCAATCTTTCACAATGAAAATATGTTCTAGATATCCTAAAATAAATTGGAAAGCTTGATACTAAACCTATTAGCACCCCTGTCCATCCCAATACCAAATCGGATGACGAATCATCACCTCCCTATCCTGATAACCAGCAATACAGACGATTGATTGGTAATATTATATATCTTATTGTGACTAAATATGATATTACTACTATTGTTGGACTTGTTAGTAAGTATCTATATAAAACTCAACAATGTCACTGGGGTGATGTTTTTCATATCCTGAAACATTAAATGTTTGTCCAGGGAAAGGATAACTGTATCAGAAACATGGGCATTGCAAACTCACTACATACTTTGACTTTTATGACAATTGTACTTTTTTAGGGAATTTAGTTACATGGCATAGTAAAAAGTAGATCGTGGTTGCATGTTCTATTTTTGAAGCAGAATATAGAGATATGGCTAGTACAACTTTTGAATTAATGTGGATCCAAGGACTTCTCAAAGATTTGATATTTTTTATTATTCTCCTATTCCAATGCACTGCAACAATAAAACCTATGCCAAGAATCCCACCTTTCATGAGTGCACCAAGCATATTGAGGTGGATTGACACTTTGTTCTCAAATTTATTCTCTTTGTATGCATCTACACTCCTTATCTCTGGACCAAAGATCATGTTACTGACATCTACATCAATTTATTTTCCAAGACTCAATTTTATACATTGGTGGAAAAGGTGGGCATGTTTGACATCTATGTTGTAGCTTGAGGGGACATGAGTGCACACTTCATGCACAAAGGGTTCTTGGCTTCTTGAAGATGTCTCAGGATAGAAAGTAACTCCCCTTCCATGAGGTCTTTGAAAGATCTAGAGGGGGTGAATCGAGATTTTTCATAATTGATAAATAATTAAAATACTCAACCAAAGAAGGAGGAGGAAATAAGGAAGACACTTGTGTTTATTGTGGTTCCATCCATTGAATACAAAGGTTGTCAGTCCACTACCCAATTGTTTCCAATTAAGATTTTGAAAGTGATTACTTTTATTACCTTGAAAGGATGCTACATAAAATACAACCACCTTCCTTGAAGTACCCTTTGCCTAGAAGTAGCCTCAATCCTCCTTGTAGCAACCTTCTTTGAAGTAACTTCAATCACTTGGAGAAGCCTTTCCTCCTAGAAGTAGCTCCATGTTACAACCCCGAGTTTTGGGTTCATGTGGTGAGAAATATGATTTCTCATAATAAAGATAAATGAACAAATAGTGATGTCTTTTGATTGAATGCATGAATTTCGTTTACAATAGCCTTGATGATTGTGTTGTGGGCATTATTGGCTATTGGGCCCAATAACAAGGAATTTCAATTAGTAAATGAATAATGGAGTTCTTGAGAAAAGAAAGTTGTGGAACCCTCTAGAAGGCAAAAGAACTTAATCCAAAAGTGGATTTCGTGCCACATGTGTTCCTTGGGTTCCAAGGAGTCCAAAGTTGAAAAAAGAAAGCAATAAGAAAAGAAAAGATCAATTAAGTATTTCTTTATTAAGAAAGAAATTGAAAACAGTGGTAAAATGTGGAAAACAAGTGAAAAGAGGTATAACTGAGTAATCCTTAGTGGAATTTCGTATCCCAAGGATTCCTAATGATAAAAGGAATACCAATGAGGAAAATAAAAGAGAAATAAAGAGAAATTCTCAAAAGGAGATATTTTAATAAGAAATAAACATGATAATGAGAAATAATGCATTTGGATGCATCTAGAAGGATGATGAGTATCCAATAAAAAGGATTTCAAAATAATAGAGTTTCTTGGGATCCAAGGAGTCCCAATAAAGAGGAAAGAAAGAGAAAATACCAAAATTGCAAAATAAAGGGATAATGGGAATACATAATTAATGAATTATGTGATTTTGTTAAGAAGAAAGTATTTTCTACTTAAGGAAAATATAATTTCGAGGCCCATGAATTAAAAGAGATGAATGAAGAGAATAAGAGAGAGGATTTTCGTATTTCTAATTATCCATGCAATAAAGAATATCAAGAGGTAAGTAGGAGAGAGAATCTTTCTTTTCATTGAAGGAATAGGAGTCCTGATGGGAGTGGGACTTGTTCCCTCTTAGAGGGGCACGTTAGGGCATGTATGACCTACCCTATTTAAGGGGTATACCCTCTAGGTCGAGTTCCAGAGAGATCCCACGTCTCCCACCCTCTTCCTCATCTTCTTATTGCTTCCTTACAATCAAAACCCTAGCTAGGAGGAGCGACATGAGCGTGAGGTTAGACAGAGCCAAAGCTAGGTTTGGATGAAACCTGAAGTGCCCCGGTGTCGAGGAGGAGCACAACCATCGAGGTCGTGCCCTATGGTGTGCACAACGGCAAGACGTCAGGCTGTAATGACAACAGTAAACACATGGTCGATGAGTGGAGAACCAGCCATGTTAGCCACGGTTTGGGGGAGCTTGAGGTGCGCCCAAGTGCGACAGAGTTGGGACGGCCCTTGGCGGCAACCCTCGAGCCCTGAGGGAGAGAGGGCGCACCCACATTGTGCACAGATCGGCGGCCGTCAGCGGCCAGTGCGGGAGCCAAAGGTTGAAGACAACCTAGGATCACGATGGACAGAAACACCCCTCTGGCGTGTGAAGGATCGACGACTTAAGTAAGGGCAAATGTGTCTTTTCAAAATGTTTCCCAAACCAAGCCGCGCCAACGTTGCATGGGAATGGACACGTGGTAGCCCCCCATTGGCCCGAAGTAAGTCAATTTTGCTAAATTCATAACTAATTATTCGTAGCTTGGATTAGCACGCATAAAATATGAAAATTTCTCAGGAAAATGAGTGGAATCCAATAAAAATATTTTTAGAAGCTGATTCCTCTTGCAATTCGCAAAGTGATGGAAGATATCAATTTTAATGTATTAATGTTTAAAAAACCCTATTTTGAGTTAATTAATGTATTTAATAGGGTTTAATGGATGATTAAAGTTCATATTAGTTTGTTAATGATAAAAAGGAACATTAGGAACAAAAAGGATGAACTTCTTATATAAATAGTTAATTTAGAGTTTCATGTGCATGAATATACTTTAATGGGCCTTGAAACCTAATGTTGGTAAATGCGACTCCTAATGGCTTTAATTATTCAAAGTGGTGAATAAAGATGAGATATAATGATTCTAAGCTATTTCAAGCATTAAAGTTCCTAATTGTGGTTAAATACCCTTGATGCATAAATTAGGGTTTCCTAGTGGATAAAAGGTAGAATTAATGACAAATAACGTTCATATGAGTATTAGAGCATAATGAACTTTGAATTGATGATAAATGAGCATAATGATCTTGTCATGTATTAAAAGGATAAAAATAGTAGCTTTAATGTAAAAGAGGTTTAAGAGTCTAAATTAATGGATAATTATGCGTTGAATCTGAAGCTGGAGATTAGATGTTGAGATAATTGGGGTTTGTAATCAATTGTGTTAAATTAGGGTTTGAAATAATAAAAGATGAAGGGAAACCCTAATTGCAATGGAAACCCTAAAAGTGGACTAGAAACCCTAGGAAGTGAGCTAGATTTAATAGATCTTGATGACATGAGTAATAAAAGGGAATTGTATAATTGTTTCAGGATCTTATTGAATGCTTGCTTGCCTATTGTTGATTGGATTATTTCTATCTCACATCAGCTGGCAGGTATGTGGTTAATTATGGTTAACCGCTTTAGTTCCCCGAGGGTTTTCTGTATGTTTCTTCGTATTGAATGCAATCTAAACAGTTGGATGTTCATACTTGCAAAATTATAAAGTCACTATGGTTAACACAATTATAAAGAAATGTGTATTCTCGCACCTACATGCCACCCTGATGGAAGATGCCATAAAGGTCAAGCCTAAGAGTGTAGACCCATGGGCACCATGAGACGTGACCCTAGACACCAAGCTTGGGAATGGGAAGGTGGTCTATGATGCATGACTATGGAGCACCATGAGAGGTGACTCCCAGGCACCAAGCTCGGGATTGAGAAGGTGGACTTAAGTCAATGGCAAAAGAGAAACCCTAGAGGGGTATGCCAGGGCTAGGGCAAAAGTGGTGGAGAATGACACATTAAAAATGTAAATTGTCTTGTTAAATAATTTGATTGTGATTGCATTAGTTTCCCGAGGGTTTTCCATATGTTTCCTCATATTGAATGCAATCTAAATAGTTGGATGCTCATACTTGCAAAATTATAAAGTCACTATGGTTAACACAATTATAAAGAAATATGTATTCTCGCACCTACATGCCACCCTGATGGAAGATGCCATAAAGGTCAGGCCCAAGAGGGTAGACCCATGGGCACCATGAGAGGTGACCCCAGACACCAAGTTCGGGAATGAGAAGGTGGTCGATGATGCATGACTATGGAGCACCATGAGAGGTGACTCCCAGGTACCAAGCTCGGGATTGAGAAGGTGGCCTTAAGTCAATGGAAAAAGAGAAACCCTAGAGGGGTATGCCAGGGTTAGGGCAAAAACAGTGGAGAATGACACATTAAAAATGTAAATTGTCTTGTTAAATAATTTGATTGTGATTATTAAATTGTTAGCCATATTTGTGAAATTTTGGATGTCCCCACATACCGGTATATTTTGATATACTGACTGGCGTTTTGTTTGTCAATGTTTTAGGAAAACCAATTGAAAGAACAAATAGTAAAGTTACACGTTGTGGAAATAAGAAATAAAGTGCAAGGAGGATTAGATAGAATAATTCAAACTCTGGATAGTTAGATTTCCAAAGTTTTCAAAGGTAAGTAAATTTTTAATTTTATACCAAATTCCAGTTAGTTAGTAGAATTTCATAATTATTATTGATTACTTGTCGAACATTTAATTCTGTGAATTGAATAACGACTCTGACCTTTGGGTCTCCCATAATTGGGGGTTACCAGGAGGCAGGTCATTACAATTGGTATCAGAGCATAGGTTCCTCACTTAATCTTTAACAACTATTAAATTTTACAAATTCCATAGAACTGAGGGAGTTATTAGAGGATTGTTCAAAAGACTGAGGTGTCTAGAAAAGGATCACGTCTGAGGGCTGGCAATATTTTCCTCCACACCGCTAGTCGGAATATGAGGACTCCTAGATTGTGTGACTGCCTGGCCGATGTCTTAGGATATGACTCGAAATAAGATACCTTTAGGAATCTATCATCTTGTTCATCCCTTCTCAACCCAAATTCTGTTAAGGACATTAAGGATTAGGGTTTCCTCTCTTCTCCTCACCCTCTTGAGGTATGGGTAAGGTTAATAAGGTCTAAGGAATCCTCCACCAAATTAATGAAAATCATGTAAATAAGATGTCATGGACATAAGATTAATAGATTAAGCGCAAACTAAAGGATAGATACATACTTAGGTCGTATGACACGAGTTGTCATTGCTCTCAGGAGAAACCTGAGGATAGACCTCTTTGTCAGGAGGATGAGTAGAGAGAGTTAGTCTTGGAGGTAGAGACCTCCAATAAAATTAGAGACCTACCACATTCTTTGAGGATGATGTTAACCCTGACCCTAAGTGAGGGTCAAAGAGAAAGATGACATGATGAGTTAGATGTCATGGTTGACTGAGTGTTTGGTTGGACATGCCTTTGGGATGCCATAAGAGGTTAGATGACCTAGTACCTTTGGCGACCCAACCCTGGAGAGGGTCGTGCATGTTTGAGTGAAGGATAGCTCCTTCATGGAGGAGGTTAGAGAAGAACCTATAGAAACCTTATGGATTGTTGCAAGTAGGATATAGCTTGCACCCAGAATACGTCAGTAGTGGTGACAGTAGGATGAAACCCTAAATAAGGGATCAGGATGGATGGCTTATGGGATAAGCATAAGGTTAGCTATAGAGAGAGAGAGAGAAGGACCCTAGAAAGAAGGTTGGAAGCCTAACACCCTGAGAATAAGGAATAGTGGGGAGTCGAGGATGATGCGACCTAAGTGGATGATAGTGGTTGCCTTATGCTTGACCCTTGGAGGTTGATGATATATTGGTTGCCTTTAGAGGAACCAAACCCTAGAGAGAGGATGATGCTTCTGGTACCTATGGTATAAGTGACTACCTACTGGATGAGATAAAGAGTGCCTTAGACCATGAGGAGGTTTAAGTAACCAGTTGTCAGGCTTTATACCTAGTTGGTTGACCTTGAGAAGGACTCAATTATGAGGTGTTGCTCATATAAAAGGTTCATGGGAGTACATGACATACCTTGGACATGCTTGATTCGTGGTTAAGAGTTTGTGCAGGCGGTTGGACACCCAAAAGTGAACCTAGGGTTCCTAGGCATAAGAGGGGAAGTGGTATACCTAATGATGATGATGAGACTTGAGTCCCTACAGTTTCGAGCATAGTACTCCTCATGTGTAGAGGTAAAGGAAACCCCCTTAAGTTAAGGTTATGTTTGATGAACCCCTCACAACTAAGTTGATCCAATGTTGAGGAAAGGGAACAAGTAGGGTTTAAGAGGTGGCCTGCTTGTGCCTTAGTAGCTGCTGGGTTAGGCATGCTCATGTGAAAGTAAACCCTAAGGATGGTTGTGACCTTGTTGTCAAGAGTTGTAGTTTCCTCCCATCCTGGGAGAGGGACCCTTTGGTAGGGTGTTTACCAGTTTTGTTGGTTTTTAAGGTAACCTAAAGAGGTTTCATAGGATCTTGAGAAGCTAAGTGAAGAGTACATGGTAAGAGAATGAACATGTAGACCCATAGTTAACCATCTCTAAGTGCATGTGGATGTGTTACCGTGGAGGTAACCAGTATGGGGCCTGACCAAGGTAGGTTGGTCGCCATGATCCTTATGAAAGGATGAAAGACAACCCATGGATGCAGAGGGAGATGATGAAGGCTCGGGTAGGGTTCTAGGTTGGACATGTACTATGATAGAATCCTAAGTCTATCCTAGGGTCAGGTAGGGATAAGACTGATGGAAGGAGTTGCCTAATTCCCTAGTTGCACATGACCATAGGGTTGGGAGGTAACAACTATCATTGTCTGAGGGCCATGGGTTAGGAGATTGAACACCTTCATGAACTAATGTGACCCAAATGGCAGATGAGTAGGGCACTCTCTGGATGCATAAGGGAAGAGGGATGACCCCTAAAGTGTGGGCACCCTATAGACCCAGAGGGGATGACCAAAGAATGGGTGTGGACCCAAGAAAGTTCGAGACCCATTTTTCATGGAAATAACTTTGATATCAAGATGATTGTGAAGTAGAGACATAAGTGCACGTTTCAACTTAGATTTGAAGGTGTACTGGCAATGTGGGATGTATCATCTCTACTCTTGGAACAGGAAGAACTTTGTGTTTGGACGGCCGCCAAATGTTTATTTCCTCTTGTTATGGGAGGGAGAGATGGGACAGTACGCATGCCATACACCAAGGATAAAAGATGATGCGAGTTGGAACGTTGCTACGAGGTATGAGGATAGAGATGATAACATACCTTGGTGAAGTGAATGATACATGGATGGTTTGCAAACAATAAAAGGAATAATGTAGTCATCTTATGAGGATGTTTTTATCATGGGCTATGAGTCATACAAGGTTGAATTAAAAAACCAAGAGGATGATCTCGGAGTTTTCTCGATGAAGATAGACTTAAAGATGAGATGAGATAATAAGTGGAATACATGGAGGTGTATGTCTTCAATACTACCTAGTACCTAAGGATGTGAAGTGGTAATGGATTCTCTAGTTGAGATATATCTTCCTAGTTTGGCTAAAGACTAGAAGAGGTTGTTTGGCTAACCCTAAGTTTGGAAAGAAGATGTGTTTTGGCTAACACCCAAATGTAATGAGATAGGTTGAACAAGTTAATGATTGTTTGGTTATCCAGTCTAGTCCTTGACGTAATGAAAGGATGGTTAGAGCCTCAGATGCACACCTCTGGAAGGGAATGTGATGAAACCCTGATTAGAATGGTTTAGGGTTTCCGAGGTATCATGCTTGAGGAATCATCACAATACATGAGATCATGAAACACCTTGGCACTACAAAGATATTAAGTGACAGTAGTATTTTGGATGTTTAATATGAAGTTGCATGTGGCATGTGGCCATGCAAGCCAGGGGGTGAAGTATGAACACTAGTAACCCAGTGCATGGATATAAAGTATAAAGAGTTCTCGAAAGGGGAATGGGAGTTCATCACTATGGATGTTGTGAGTCTCCCCTAGACCAAGGAAGGTCAAGGTGCAATATGGGTTATGGTAGATCGCCTTACCTAGATGACATGAGAAAGGAAGAATACTGTCGCAAGACAGATTTAGTTGAACTACTGAAGAGAGAAAGATGGTCCGACTATACCATGATGTGAGTTCAAAAGTTCTTGAGTATGACCAAGGTTCACTTCCATGAAGTGGAAGTGGATACATGAAGAACTCGATAATTGTATAGTTTATCACCCCATACTAATGGACAATGTGACCCAGACTAGAGGGTCTGATGAGAGCATGTGTGCTCATTCAGGGTGATACATAGAGACAGTTCTTAAGATGTGATGTTAACCACCATAGCCTTTATCGAGATGCAAGAAGTTCCATAAGGAGGTTGTGTCGGTCACCACTTAATTAAGATGATGTTGGTGAAGGAGGCCTCGCGAAGGTCAGAAAAGAACCACAGTGTGTGCAGATGAAGTTTCTTTGATCGTACAATGGCTGAGATAGAGCCCAGTGGTGACATGAGTTACAGGATGATGCAACGCAGACTGACATGCAATTCACTGTGAGAGAATATGTGATGTGAAAATCCGACCCCTCATAGTTATAGATGAGAAAGCTGAGTCCCCGAAATATGGGTCCATTTGAGATGGATTGGTGGAGATGGTTGTGTTTAGCCTTTCCCTCAAGATAACATGATGTATAATGTGTTCCATGAGTCCGGTCTAGATCACTATGTGAGGTACCCAAGCCATGTGCTGAGCCTTGAACCTATTCAACTTTTAGGAGGCTGAAATGTCCTGAGTCACCTATGAGGGTACGATATACCAAGGTAAGTAAGAACTCAGATGGATGAATATGAGATGATGAAGGTTCTTGGGAAGCACCATGGAAAGGGTGAAGACACATGGGAGCCCTGATGGACATAAGGAAAGGCTTATCCTGAATTGTTTGTTTGCTTGATGAAATTTTGAGGACAAAATTCTTATAAGAGGGGAAGAATGTTACAACCCCAAGTTTTGGGTTCGTGTGGTGAGAATATGATTTCTCATAATAAAGATAAATGAACAAATAGTGATGTCTTTTGATTGAATGCATGAATTTCGTTTACAATAGCCTTGATGATTGTGTTGTGGGCTTTATTGGCTATTGGGCCCAATAACAAGGAATTTCAATTAGTAAATGAATAATGGAGTTCTTGAGAAAAGAAAGGTGTGGAAACCTCTAGAAGGCAAAAGAACTTAATCCAAAAGTGGGTTTAGTGCCACATGGGTTCCTTGGGTTCCAAGGAGTCCAAAGTTGCAAAAAGAAAGCAATAAGAAAAGAAAAGATCAATGGAGTATTTATTTATTAAGAAAGAAAGTGAAAACAATGGTAAAATGTGGAAAACAAGTGAAAAGAGGTATAATTGAGTAATCCTTAGTGGAATTTCGTATCCCAAGGATTCCTAATGATAAAAGGAATACCAATGAGGAAAATAAAAGTGAAATAAAGAGAAATTCTCAAAAGGAGATATTTTAATAAGAAATAAACATGATAATGAGAAATAATGCATTTGGATGCATCTAGAAGGATGATGAGTATCCAACAAAAAGAATTTCGAAATAATAGAGTTTCTTGGGATCCAAGGAGTCTCAATAAAGAGGAAAGAAAGAGAAAATACCAAAATTGCAAAATAAAGGGATAATGGGAATACACAATTAATGAATTATGTGATTTTGTTAAGAAGAAAGTATTTTCTACTTAAGGAAAATATAGTTTTGAGGCCCATGAATTAAAAGGCATGAATGAAGAGAATAAGAGAGAGGATTTTCGTATTTCTAATTATCCATGCAATAAAGAATATCAAGATGTAAGTAGGAGAGAGAATCTTGCTTCTCATTGAAGGAATAGGAGTCTTGATGGGAGTGGGACTTGTTCCCTCTTAGAGGGGCATGTTAGGGCGTGTATGACCTCCCCTATTAATGGGGTAGACCCTCTGGGTCGAGTTCAAGAGAGATCCCATGTCTCCCACCCTCTTCCTCATCTTCTTCTTGCTTCCTTACAATTAATACCCTAGCTAGGAGGAGTGGAAGAGCATGAGGTTAGATAGAGCCAAAGCTAGGTTTGGATGAAACCTAAAGTGCCCCAGTGCCGAGGAGGAGCACAGCCATTGAGGCCGTGCCCTATGGTGTGTGCAACAGTAAGATGTCAGGCTGCAGTGATAGCAGCAAACACATGGTCGATGAGTGGAGAACCAGCCATGTTAGTCGCGGTTTGGGGGAGCTTCAGGTGTGCCTAGTTGCGGCGGAGTTGGGGTGGCCCTTGGTGGCAACCCCCGAGCCCTGAGGGATAGAGGGAGCACCCACATTGTGAGCAGATCGGCAGCCAGAGCGGGAGCCAAATGTTGAAGACAACCTAGGGTCACGATGGACAGAAACACCCCTCTTGCGTGTGAAGGATCGATGACTTAAGTAAGGGCAAATGTGTCTTTTTGAAATGTTTCCCAAACCAAGCCGCGCCAACGTTGCATGGCAATTTTGCTAAATTCATAACTAATTATTCGTAGCTCGGATTAGCACGCATAAAATATGAAAATTGCTCAAAAAAATGAGAGGAATCCAACAACAATATTTACAGAAGCTAATTCCTCTTGAAACTCGAAAAGTGATGGAAGATATCAACTTTAATGTATTGATGTTTAAAGAACCCTATTTCGAGTTGATTAATGTATTTAATAGGGTTTAATGGATGATTAAAGTTGATATTAGCCTAATAATGATAAAAAGGATCATTAGGAACAAAAAGGATGAACTTTTCATATAAATAGTTAATTTAGAGTTTCATGTGCATGAATATACTTTAATGGGCCTTGAAATCCTAATGTTGGTAAATGCGACTCCTAATGGCTTTAATTATTCAAAGTGGTGAATAAAGATGAGATATAATGATTCTAAGCTATTTCAAGCATTAAAGTTCCTAATTGTGGTTAAATACCATTAATGCGGAAATTAGGGGTTCCTAGTGGATAAAAGGTAGAATTAATGACAAATAATGTTCATATGAGTATTAGAGCATAATGAACTTTGAATTGATGATAAATAAGCATAATGATCTTGTCATGTATTTAAAGGATAAAAATAGTAGCTTTATTGTAAAAGAGGTTTAAGAGGCTTAATTAATGGATAATTATGCCTTTAATCTGAAACTGGAGATTAGATGTTGAGATAATTAGGGTTTGTGATCAATTGCGTTAAATTAGGGTTTAAAATAATAAAAGATGAAGGGAAACCCTAATTGCAATGGAAACCCTAAAATTGGACTAGAAATCCTAGGAAGCGAGCTAGATTTAATAGATCTTGATGACATGAGTAATAAAAGGGAATTGTATAATTGTTTCAAGATCTTATTGAATGATTGCTTGCCTATTGTTGATTGGATTATTTCTATCTCACATCAGCTGTAGGTATGTGGTTAATTATGGTTAATCACATTAGTTTTTTTGAGGGTTTTCCGTATGTTTCCTCATATTAAATGCAATCTAAACAGTTGAATGTTCATACTTGCAAAATTATAAAGTCACTATGGTTAACACAATTATAAAGAAATGTGTATTCTCGCACCTACATGCCACCCTGATGGAAGATGCCATAAAGGTCAGGCCCAAGAGGGTAGACCCATGGGCACCATGAGAGGTGACCCCAGACACCAAGCTCGGGAATGAGAAGGTGGTCTATGATGCATGACTATGGAGCACCATGAGAGTTGACTCCCAGGAACCAAGCTCGGGATTGAGAAGGTGGCCTTAAGTCAATGGTAAAAGAGAAACCCTAGAGGGGTATGCCAGGGTTAGGGCAAAAGCAGTGGAGAATGACACATTAAAAATGTAAATTGTCTTGTTAAATAATTTGATTGTGATTATTAAATTGTTAGCCATATATGTGATATTTTTGGATGTCCCTACATACCAGTATATTTTGATATACTGACCGACGTTTTGTTTGTCGGCGTTCTAGGAACAACAATTGAAAGAACAAACAGTAAAGTGACACATTGTGGAAATAAGAAATAAAGTGCAAGGAGGATTAGATAGAATAATTCATGCTTTGGATAGTTAGATTTCCAAAGTTTTCAAAGGTAAGTAAAGTTTTAAATTTATACCAAATTCTAGTTAATTAGTAGAATTTCATAATTATTATTGATTACTTGTCGAACCTTTGATCCTGTTAATGGAATAACGACTCTGAGCTTCTCCTTTGGAAGTAGCTCCAACCACCCTTGAAGCAGCCTTCCTTGAAGTAATCTCAAGCTCCTCTTGAAGCAACCTTCTCCACTAAGAGGTAGCTTCAACTAGGTGCTCCTTCAAGAAGCCTCCATGATCTTAGAGTAGCCAAGGATCAAAGATAGCTTGTACCTCTAAAGGGCGATTGGAATAAAGAAATACAATAATAAGGTACAACACTTTGATCCCATATCAAGCATTAGAATCTCCTATCAACTTGATATGAATGTGACTATGTGTGGTGGCTAGGAGATTGTAGCTAGAGGACACTTTCTAGAGCACAAGGAGGAAGACAAAAAGTGAATCTTAGCTTGATTGCTCTCAATAGTGAATGCTCAAGTGTAACTTAGGTGCTTTAGGTGTCCTAGGCCTCTCCTATTTATAGGAATGGTTTTGAACTGTCTAGGGACGTTCTAGGGAGTGTCTAGAGTGTCATAAGTACTTAACTAGCCGTTAGGTGTACATTAGTTGGATAGCAATTGCTGATTTTTTCATGCTTGAAAAGAACAAACCTTAACCCTGCTCGGTCGACAATTTGGTTGACCAAATTGTGTCTTGGTCGAGATTTTCTTTGACCGAGCCTAGGTTTAAGGAAAAAATATTGTAATGTCTATTTCCAACTCCCAATTACCAAGCACTCAATCTAACAGCCACAAGCTTTAGACCGAAGCTTACTCGGTTGAGATTATTTTTGACTAAAGACTATTTTAGTGCAAAATTGTGTAAGTTGTTGAATAATGCTCTAATGTTCGACTGAGGTGGTTCTCAGTCGACAAGAACTTTGACTAAGTGTGACTCGGTTGACAAGTTCTTTGACTGAGGGTGTCCCTATTTTAGATGTTTAAATCACCTACTAAGTGTGTGTTTCAATGTGTGTTGGTGACTCTAACTTTTGGTGGAACCTATCTAAGGCTTATAAGTGGGTAGGGAAGATCTAACACTTGATTTACATGATGTCTAAGTACTTTTACATTATATTTGTGTACAAATGTTTACAATCGAGTACAATCATGAACATTTATACAATTAAGTGCATTTGATCATCAATTCACATTGATCTTCATCTTCCCACTTAGTAGGATTTCCTAATTTCATTGAACCCTGAAATTCTCAAATAACATGTAAGATCCACAAGTGTGAAATGTTTTTCATCATTAAAACAAAGTGTATATTAATGTCCAATTTATTCAACAGTCTTTTCTGGCATGCATAAGAGAACCACCTATAACCACCTTGTTCATTTCTCAGAATAAAGCTTGTACTGTGGATTTTGTTAGGGACATTGAGTAACATGGCGAAACTGATTTGAATCCAGTCGCATTGAGGGGGTTTTAACTATTTGTCTCGTATTAGTGCAACCCAACATGTAGGTTTTCTTTCAAGATTCCATAATGTTTTACACACATATATATGGATATCTAATATAATGTCTCACCTAGGTATTATGTTTTGATTAAATAAATGCATGGTCCTTGATTACCAAGCTTTCCAGCACACAACAATAGATGTGAAATTCTCATTACTTCCATCCATACAATTTGATTATGTCCAATCTTTGACATTTGTATCATTGAACAATGTTTTGGCATAGTAGGTTTTAGCAGCATCCACATGTATTTTATCTTGGGACAGTCCCTAATAGCATGAACAAATGTCTTTAGTGTTAAATTGGAGCATTCCCACATACCTACTTCATTCATATGTCATTTTTTTCTTATGTAATTAATGAATAGTTTGTCATTATTAAGTAACCAGATAAATATTTTGATGTGCGGGGGTAGATTTTGCTTCCACACTAGATCCTAGTCATCAAATTGGCTCATCCTTGAGTTGACTAGTGTATTATACATTTTTTCAACGTGATTTGACCTTTGATCCAATGCATTTCATCCTTTCCTAAGGTAGGGGTAGTAGTAGTCATTGTAATGATCATGTTCATAGTTTCTTTAAGAAAATAATGTTTCAAGAAATACAGGTCCCAAGTCCATCTTCTATTACAAGATTTGAGACTTTGAGGTCCTTTAATTTATCTAGTACCACTCTATTACTTCTTAGGATAGGTGTAGTGGCTCCTCATAACCATTTATGAATCCAAACTAGAGTTCCATCCCCATTACCTATCATTATATTAGTTAGATCCTTTCCTTGGTGAATACATGAGTTAATACTTTTCTAGACAGAGGGTCCCTTATTCTGATATTTGTCGGTCTTTTTTAGTTAGCATTGAGTAGAGGTTTCCAAATTGTTTTAGAAATGTTCAAGAACTTCCAAGTACTTTTCATTAAATTTCTTTCTTAAAATCCCTTTTTTCCCTAAAACCAAGACCAAATTTCTGTGTAGGTCCTATTATTTTGTCCCAAGAAACCAAATATGTGTTACTCCTTATTGTATTACCACTTCAAACAACATTTCTAGTGATTGGTCCAGTTTGTCACATATTGATATAGGAAGTTTTAAAGATTGCATGATATGTGTTGGCATAGTGGTAAGAGCTAATTTGCTAGATTTATGTGACATGCAAAGGAAAGAGTCTTTTTTCCCATGAGTTCACTTTGAGCTAGAATCTAATTGCATGGTCTAGGTAGAACTCTTTAGAGTTCCTCTTGTGTATGATAAGAACGCCCTAGAGTTTCCCTAACTCGCTGATTTGTGGCATCTTAATTCTTTGGACTATTGTCTTTCAAAATGGTGGTGGTGTCCACCTATAAAATAATATGAAGGATTTATTATGTGTAATTTTTTGACCGGAGGCATTTTAAAACATTCTAAGACAATAGATGCTACACCTCACCAAATATAACTAAGCCATAACCAAAACATAAATGGGAGACTCTAATCTTCTTGTTAGTGAAAGTGGCAGGTCTCAAATGTTTTTGTTAGCACTTTGAAGTGAATTTCTTGATTGAATCCATCCATACAAAGAAAAATAATGTACCTATCAAGAACAAGGCCCTTCTATTAAAACCCCATTATCTCAGGAGAATAGGTTCTCTCCAGATAATGTGGATCTCCCTATTTGACCCCCATGAGGGTTTTGTTGAAGGAAGTGTGTCACCATTCCAAACAATAGTGGAAGTTTCAACTAAGTTTATCCACATAATAATGTAAATGATGTTATATGTAATTTGTCTTCTCTACTAGGTATCATAGATGAAATCCCTAAGCTTGTCATATGCTTTAGAAATGTCGACTTTGATGGCCATGGATGGACTTTTGGTATTGATTTTATCCATGAATCGGATATTTTCTTGCATGAAGATAACATTATCGAGGAGACTCCTTCCCAGAATGAAACTTGACTGTGTTGGAGAGATCTAGCCATCAAGGAAAATCAAGATTTTGGAGAGGACCTCGATACACACATTGTTTAGTGATATTGATCTTAGTTGACTAGAATTCCTAGGGTGTTGTACTTTTTGAATGAGGATAATTATTGAGTCTAAATATTTATCTTCAAGTGGTATTCCATTGAAAGGAATCTAAATAAGGGATACAATATTCTTTTATTGACTTCAAGTTTTGATAGAGGAATCTTGCGTCTATACTATATGGCACTAGTGTCTTAATGGGGTCATGGAGACAAACGTTTGTGGATTTATTCTTCATCAGGGATCTTGGCCATTTGTGCTTGTTGCTTGGTGATGGGTCAATGAGTATTTTTAAAAAATACTCACTCACCATCTCTAAAAATTGAGTATTATTAACCACATGTTCATCATCTTTATATATAAGTCTCTTGCTCCTTCAACTTCTCTTAACAATAAAGTGGAAACATTTGTTGTTACCATCACCCAGTCTTAACCATTCATAGTGTGACTTTTTCCTCCATTCCATGTCTTCTAATTTCATCTCCTTCAACACCTCCTCTTGGATATCTATGATATTATTATTGATCCAGGGTTGTACTACTCAACCAGGTGTTCTTGGGCTAAAAGTATTCTAACTTGAAGAGCCTTTTTCTTCTTCCGTGTGTATTTCTCGACCTGATGATCCCATCTCATTGCATCTTGAAGAAAGTTCCTCACAATATTAATGTACCCTTAATTCTTCCTCTAATGTTTTTTTTATTAAAGTGTCAAAGTCAAATATTTTGTTGATAGTGTGCGAGGGTTCATGTTTTTCTAGTGTTTTTCCTCAGATCTGTCATTGTAGAGATTAGAATAGGCATAATCATTTGTTCAATAACTTCCACTAATGCACTAATAAATTTCTCAAGACATAGTTCATTACCTGTTACCCTAGCCTCATTTGTAGTAATCCTCTCTTGAAAGTCATGAGAGGACCATTAGCCCCCATGTTGAACAAAACACACCCAACCAAAGTGTCAGACAATTCGTTGCATCTATTGAGTTGAGGATCTTACATCACATATTATTAGTAGTATAATGTGCATTAAAGTGTCCTACAATAGTCCACGGTTCAGTAAATATGTTTGCAGTATTATGGGATATGTTCCACATAATCCTTCTACCTGTGCATAAAGTGGTCCCTTAAACAAAATTGAAGAATGCCATTTTGTCATTGATGCAATGTTAAATTACTTATGAAAATGTAACATATATGGTTCACTTATTTCCATAATAATCATATTCCTCCTAGAAAACCCATTGACATAGTTCTATGTGAGCGAGAGAAGCCCAAGCTCTTAATATTTAGTGGAATCACCATTTGTTTTAGGATCTAGTATAGCTAGCACATGTATTTTCTAATTAGGTTCTTAATAGTTAATTAGGTATCTCAATCATAGAAACCTTGAGAATTCCACCCCATAACAATCATTGGTTAATAGTTACCAGAGTAGTATTTTCACCCTCATCAACACAAGCTTCTTCCTCTAACTCTTGTTTCTGTGATTTTTTCCCCTATTTCTCATGTTTACCTTGACTTGATCAGGAGGTATTACTTTCTTTCTATTTCTCAATTAATCCCACCGACGTGTTCCTATTGTGATTAGTGCTCCTTGGAACTGATTCTCTTGCATTGAACCTTACATTTTTTAAAGAGTTAGGGGGAAATCCTCCACATGAATGATGTCATCTCAAGTTAGATTTAGTAAGGTATGGATTCGGTCTTGCTCAGTCGATGGGTTCTCTTTGATTTGTTTAGTTTCTTTTCGGCGACCATCTCATTCACGATGTTGTTCTTCTATGTTGATGGAAATTTTTCTTAGTTCTTTCCTATTTTGGTGATTCTTTTCTACTCCCTCCAGTCAATTATGGATGTATGGTGTTCATGCACCCCATAGGCATCCATTAAAACTTTCTCAACTTCCTTTTTGCTATGTAAATTTTGTAAGTCTTGTAATCTATGGTTTTGTGGACCTCCTTGCTTTCAAATGTTTGTGGTTTCCTTCTAGGTTTTTTGAAGAAAGGTTTTGGATGCATGTCTATGGATCAAACTTGTTGTTGTCCCTTCTTAGATTATTGATTTTGATTTGTATTTTGACTTGTGGTTTTTGGTGAATTGATGCAGTTTCTCAATGAGCCTTCTTTGTCAATATGATTCACCTACCACTATTTAATCATGGAGTGTATATTCTCATATCAGACTTGGTATTTCCTCCCTAGGATGGTTATCTATGGCATTAGATACTTCCTCAATGAAATTTTGATCACGAGTATCGTGAAACAACCTCACCCTTATATGGTTTTGATTAGATCTACTTTCATTGTTCTTCCTAATTTGTTGCCCACAAAATCCAAGAAAGTATTCTGACATTAGTCGATTGGAAACTTAGGAATGTGAATCCACATAATCATCTTCTCAGGGTGAGTGTTATCCAGTGTGAACAAAGGGTTTCATCTTCAGACTGAAATATATGATCCAAATAGTGGCCATGGACCATCCTTGAGAGCATGTGGTAGTCCTTGTTGCATCTATAATTGAATAAGATAAAAATATTTATCCACATCCATGTGTTTACACATGAGTGAAATCTTATCCTTTAAGGTATATAGCCAATATACCTAGATATCAAATTTGACAAAAATGAGACATTTGTAGGGTTTCAGTAGCCCTACTATTGCTTCCTCCCTATTATCAAACACAGACAACCCTTCTATAATGCTTAGGATGATGTCTCTAGGATTCAATGAGTACCCATATCCAAGGCATCAAATTGATCATGTCTTTATGTGTTACCACGATGTCCTTAAATCTACTTGTGGTCTGATGTTTTTTATTGTGTTAGTCCATATCTTTGACTTGCAACTTGCCCCTCGATTGTATCAGAATTTGCTGACAATTGCGATCATTCAAGGTCAAAAATCATTCTTTTAATGAGAGTGAAGCATCCATTTCCATTGTCATGTGGTGAAAATTTTGGTATGTGTGCCCAGGGATCCAACCATATGATGATTGTAATGAATAACTTGTAAATGATTTGGTTAATAATAAATGTATTCTTCCAATTTATTCTATTTTATACAGTATGAGATAATGAAGTAACATAAAAATTGTCTAGAGAATGATATTACTCAATGATGTATGTCTTCCAATACGTAACTTGAACAATGAAATCATACAAAGAGTATATACATTCTCATTATGTCCCTAGTCGTGTGCTATTGTGGAATGTCAATAGATAGAAATAGCGCATAAGACTAGAGTGTTTATCTTTTGATGAAAAAATCTCGTCAGTCATGATATGTGATATCAAACCAAGCACATAGATATTTATTAGAGAACAATGTATCAGATAGAACCACCATGATAGTTACATGGAAACCACAACAATGGTAGTCATAGTTAGTTCTCATAGTGTTGGTGGTGATTGTGGTTCTTAGACTTGAAGTCACTACATTTGTCACATGTCATTCGATATACTTTGACATCATAGATCGTGATCCTAAATAACAGTTGCCATAAAGGTGATAATTGGGTGCACTGTGACACATGGGAATGAATGTGAGTGATGTAGGTGGAATTTTTCCCTCCTACAAGAATATTATTTCCTGGTTACTTGTTTAGCGAGACTAAAAAAGTATGGCCATGAACATCTGAGTCAATATATTATATTGAGCTTACTTATATTTCAGACAGTCTGCTATAGCAAGGAACAAATATTGAATGTTGAAGAGGATGATTTCTCTATGACTCAAGTTCAATCTGGATATCAGTGATAAAGGAATTATACATACACTATAACACCAAACATAGTTTGTAGGTTGAAGTTGTTCTCCAATTTCTATTTACTTGGGTAGCAATGATGTGTGACTAGGCATAAATCTTTGCTTGTGATGTCATAATTGGTTAGGGACGTTCACTGTGGGTCACACACATAGGATACACTTAGAAGAGGGTCTACAATTATGCATGATAATTGAATTGATTACTAAAATGTTTAGGTATTCAATTCAAGAAACAAATAAACTAACTATTCTCCCAATCGATTGACTCATGTGATGAAATAGCCGGTTGAAGTTTCAGGTTGATTAGATATTGCATTGGATGAATTTTGGACGAATTAGGGTTGAACCTATCATCTCATGGTTGTGAGATGACTCGTTCAATAGGTGAACTACCCAGTTCAAATGTGCAATTTGATTGCATCAAGGATTAGTGATGACATCATGTCATGCATTAATTGGATTAGAATTGCCAATACAATTGTGATTGTGAAACATGTTGAAATGACCAGTTCACTGGGTGAACTGATCTGTTCACATGCCAACCAATCAGTTCACTGGAGAATTGACTATTTTGTTTGTCACATGTTGCAAAAATTTGTGAAATTCCTGTCCCTTCCACTCCCACACTGATAGCGAACCCTAACCCTAATCCCTCCTATATATAGAGGGATATTGGGGGCTTCCTGAAGAAACAACTCAATTGCTTCTGACAATTATTGTCCTCTCTATTTGTGGTTACCAATAGAGAGCCTAAGCAAGTCCAGTCCATAATGAGCGGGGGGGGTATCAAGGGAGAATAATTGTGGGAGAGCAAGTTCGTGACTACTACACCAATGAGAGGTACAACTTGCATTCTAGTAGGACGAAAGGAGTTATACATGGTCTGTGTGGACTTCCATTGAGGCAAAGAGGTTTTTTCCTGTCTCTAGGAGAACAACATCAACTTCTATCTGTGGTGAGACTAGGAACTGCTGCAGACATTGTCCTAGTGCAACTGGAAGACAGTTGCACAACTATAATGGTGAGGAGATCATCACTGGACTTGCTCCAAGACCAGGTATATCCTCGAAATCATCCTTTCCATTATATAGTTATTGATGTGATTAGCTGGTTTAATGGGCAATATGGTAATAAATTTTTTTGTTTCCGCTGCCTACCTGATGCCATATTTCCCTACAATGGCATCGGAGCCACATCAATCTGCTATATTTTGAGACTATCGATATGATCCGATTTTTGATTTTATCATTTATTTATTGAATATGATGTGAATATAAATGTCTGATCAAATGCCACAAACAAATCCTAAACTAATATATGTATATGATATGATATGTACATGCAATTTAAGTGTGTCACCCTAAAAGCAAGTTTTGATGGTGGAGGTGTAGAATGGTTATGGCCAATAATCCTAATTATATGTGCATGGTGGTTGTGTTTTTATTTCATATTCTATCTTGGTTTGAATATAGAGCCTCTATCTTATCTTCCAATTGTAAAAATATTATTCTCTCCTACTTTTGCTCCCTTTGAATGTAACTCGAGGTTTCTTTGTAGATCATGTAATAGTAGGATATTATAAATTCTTGTTACTATGAAGAAGACAAGCTAAACTGTTGGAGGACCAAGGAGAATCAATCAACCAGAGTCCCAACAGATCAAATGGAGGATCCATAAGGTGGAGGACTGGAGTCTAGATGATCAGTGTGGCGACCAACCCACTGGACAGGAGGCGAGCTGACCAATTTAAGGGTTGAACCGATCAACCCAGATCAGCAAGCATAGATCTTCATCAACAATAGGTTTCTACATGAGATACAGACCCTAGGTTGTGGTAATTCCTTGTAGCTCTAATTAATTACATTCGGATGGCCATACATATCATTTTTTGTTTAATTGTATGTTTTTATTGTGAGATATAGCATGTATATGATACATATGTATGTGGTGATTGGATAAAGTATATGTATTTATAAATACAAAATACCTCAAATAACATATTAAATCTTAGATGCTTTCCATAAGAAACACACATAAAAAGCTTGACCGACCAAGCATAGGTTACACCCAAGCATGGTGCGTCGTCCCTCTTGTGGAAGTGTGATGGTAGATATGTAGGTTCTGCCCAAGCATGGTGCATATCTATCATGTTGGCTTTTGGTTCATGCTTAACTAGTGTCCTTAATGGGATTAAGCACCAGAGGCATACAAATGACTATGGAGAGGAGTTGCACATGTTATCTATCTAAGAATTGCATATGATGCAATTGGAAAAGTTGCCTACCTTAATAATTGACTATGGACGCTGGCATTGGCCAGGTAATAGTTGACTCATTTCAGATCTTGGCTCACTAGAAAGTTGTATGCTACAATATTTTGAATTGATATGTGAGGGCTATCAATTTGAAAAAAATAGTTGGATCAATATTTACTTAAAGGCCTAACTCAACATCTTCAAATATTTTTCAAATAAAATCAAATCCAAGGATTTTGACCAAATGCAATATTTTCTCTTGTATAGTCAAATGACAATCAAATAGTTGTTGTGATTAGTCCTTAGGAAGGACAAACTTGATAGGATTAATTTGTGCAACTAATTTTGGACTTTGAGAAGGGTTCTCAATGATGAGCATAAGCTTTATGTCCTAGATAAACTAGTACCAGAATAACCTGCTCCTGATGCACCTACGGCCAAAGTGGATGCGTACTGGAAGCATACCAATGATGCCCTAGACATAAAGTACCTTATGTTAAGTTGCATTAAATATAAGTTGCATGGTGAATGTGAGGAAATGGGGATTCTTTAGATGGTAACACATCTTAGGAATGTGAACCATAATCTCACAAGTTAACAAAGGTACAATGTTATTAAGGCAATCTTTGAGTGTAAGATGACAGAGGGAGACTCAATAGAGAGAATATGCACAATATGACTGGACATGTGGATCATCTATAAGAACTGAGACTCTTTTTGAGCCAAGATTTTTCCACGGATATGATTTTGAAATCATTGCCTGAATCATATATCCACTTTATTGAGTGTTACCGCTTGAATAACATGGATGGACCACTGCTTGATTTTCTTAGCATGCTGATAAATGTCCAAGTAGGAAAGAAGAAGGATAAATCTGTGATGGTGATCAGTAGAGTCAAGTCCAAGGATGAAAGAAAATCCATGAAGGGTTCTGAGGCTAAGCCCAAATCCACCAAGATGAGTATAAGAGGAATTTATCCTTTGTACTTGAAGGCATTCATGAAGAAGAAGTTGGGAATGATGATCTCCACTTTAGGTATATACATATAGAGATAAACTTATCTACTTCTTCATCATGGGTCTTGGATACCAGATGTGGATCTCACGTATGCTCGAATATGTAGGATCTGAAAAGAAGTAGGCTTTTAAGAAAGAGTGAGGTTGAACTGTGAGTTGCAAATGGAACAAGAGTTGTTGTCACTATAGTTGGAAGCTATACTTTATCTCTTCCTACATGGCTTGCAATAGAGTTAGTGAACTGTTATTATGTACCTTCCATAAATAGAAACATCATTCTTGTATCTTGTATGGACAAGGATGTATATGAATTTCATTTTAAGAATGGTTGATGTCATAGTTCTAAAGATTGGATATTTTATGGCAATGCCCCAATGTCTTATGGTATTTATTTGGTATACTTAAATACAAATGGTTATCACATAAATACAAATAGACTAAAACTCAACAACTCAAAAAAAATATACCTTTGGCATTGTTGTCTAAGGCACAAAAATTAGAATCGCATATCTCCATAAGGATGGTTATCTGGACTCTTTTGATATAGAGACATATGAATCTTTTTTGTTGGGTAAAATGATCAAGACTCCTTTCATTCGCAACAATGAGAGGGATCGTGATCTATTAGGACTCATACATATTGATGCATGTATTCCTTTTAGAACAACTACTATCGGTGGGTATCAATACTTCATTACCTTCACTAATGACTTTAGTTAGTATGGTTATGTTTACTTGATGAAACATAAGTTAGAAATTCTTGAAAAGTTCAAGGAGTTTATGAATAAAGTATAGAAGTAAATTGGAAAAAGTATTAAGGAACTTCATTCTAATCGAGGTGGAGAATATTTTACCCAAGAGTTTGAGGACCTTCTGTAAGATCGTGGTATCGTATCACAATGGACTCCAGTTGGAACACCACAACATAATGGTTTATTAGAAAGAAGGAATCACAAATTAATGGATATGGTGTGATCAATGTTGAGTTTAGTTGAACTTTCGACTACTTTATGGGGTTATGCTCTTGAAAATGTCGTGTTTACACTAAATTGAGTATCGTCTAAATCAGTTCAAACGACACCATAAGAAATATGGTATGGGAAGAGACCCAATATGTCTTTCATGAAGATTTAGGGATGTGAAGCTTATGTAATGAAAATTTTTTCTTAAAAGATTGGCGCTAAGTCAGATAAATATTATTGTGTTGGATATCCAAAGGAGACTAAAGGATATTATTTTTATTCCCTGTCTAACAACAAAGTGTTTGCTGTCAAAGATGTTGCATTCTTGGAAAAGGAATGTATTTCCAAATGAATCAGCGGGAGGAAAGTGGAACTCGAAGAGGTTTGAGACCAACAAAAAGCATTGAACCAATATATTTACAAGAGGAACAAAGAGAATCACAACGTTTTGTGGAATATCAAATTCCTCGAGTAACACAGGGACCTCGTAGGTCTAGTAGGACACACCTTAAAACTAAAAGATTTGGATATATTATTACTCAAGAATGTGCTATTTAGTCATAGATGATGAGACATCAACATATCTAGAAGCTATTAAGGGTCTAGAGTCTTAGAAATGGCTTGAGGCTTGAGATCTAAGATGGAATCCATATATATCAACAAGGAATGGACCTTGGTTGATCCACATGAAGGGGTAAAACCCATAGGGTGCAAGTGGGTCTTCAAGAAGAAAACCAACATAGATGGTAAAATACAAACCTATAAAGACAGATTGGTTGCAAAGGGTTTCAAACTAGTTCAAGGTGTTGACTATGAAGAAACCCTTTCTCTAATGGCCATGGTTAAGTCCATCAGGATCATGCTTGCAATTACAACTTATCATGACTACGAGACTTGGCAGATGGATGTTAAAATTGTATCTCGAGGATGTGTACATGATATGAATTGAGGGTTTTATAAATCCAAAGGATGCAAATAAAGAACAAATAAAGTTTATATGCTACAAAGTTCAATCGATGAATTGAAGCAAGCATCTTGGAGCTAGAATCTTTATTTTGGTGAGACAATCAAAGAGTTTTTCTTTACCCAAAATGATGATGAACATTGTGTGTACAAGAAGGTTAGTGGGAGAATATTGTATTCCTCATATTATATGTAGATGACATATTACTTTATAAAAGGTAAAGATATGGTTGGAAAATATATTTTCTATGAAAGACTTGGGAGAAGCATCCTACATCTTGGGGATTAAGATTTATACACATAGATCTAGAAGGCTTCTTGGACTAAGTTAGAGAACAATTGACATAGTGTTGAAGAGGTTCAACATGGAGAGATCAGAGAGAGGAGACCTACCCATGTGTCTTGGAGTTACCATCTCTAAATCTTAATGTCCCAATTCTTGTGAAGAAAGGTAACACATGAGTAAGATTCCATATGCACGTGCAATTAGATCTATGATTTATGCAATGTTTTGTACCTATTATGATGTCTCATATGCCTTGAGCATGATGAGCAGATATCAATCAGATCTAGGTGATGCTCACCGGACAGTCTTCAAGAATATCCTAAAGTACTTGAAAAGATCTAAGGATGAATTTTGTTCTATGGTGAAGAGGAAGAGTTGGTGGTAAAGGGTTACACCGATGCAACCCTTCAAACTAACAAATATGATTACAGATCGCAATCAAGATTTGTGTTTTGCCTTAACAATGGAGATTATGTTGGAAGATTTGTTGGTATGTATGCCCATAGAGCAAGTCATATGATGATTGTAATGGGATACTTTGTAAATGATTTGAATAATAATAAATGAAATATCCAATCTATATGTTTAAACTATTTCTGAGATGATGGTGTAACATGATAGATGTCTAAAGAATTGTTTTACTCAATGTCGTATGCTTTTGGGTTGAGGACTTAAACGATGAGATCATACGGATGTTAAGATTATACATTCTTGTTTAGTCCCTAGTCGGTTGTTATTGTTGAAATAACCATAGACATCAATAACATTGAAGACTATATTGTGTGTTGGTTGATGACAAAATCTCATTAGTCATGATATAATGATATCAAACCAAGCACATAGGTACTTGTTAGAGAACAAGGTACCAGACAGACCCACCGTGAGAGTGACACATGGAACCATGACTTGGTAGTCACAGTCATCTTTCACAGTGATGGTGGTGAATGTGATTCTTAGACCTAAAATCACTACACTCAACACATGTCGTTGGGTACACTTTGACATCATCAAACGCAGTCCTGAAACATGGGTTGTTATAAAGGTGATGATTGGGTGGCTTTGACACATGGGGCTTTTGAGGGGTGAGTGATAGATATGGGATTTGTCCCTCCTGAGGGAGTTTGATATCCTTGGCCACTTGATGAGTAGGATTGAGAAAGGCATGTGCATGCACGTGTGAATCAATATGTGATATTGATGTCACACACATCTCACCCAATCTGCTTAGAGATCAAGGAAATGAATGAACGTTGAAAGGATGACTGTTCCATGTCTCGAGTTCATTCAGGATATCAGTGACGAAGGAATTATACAATCACTATAACACCATTCTCAGATTGTAGGATTGAAAGTTGTTCTCCAACTTTCTACTTCACTTGGGTAGCACTGATGTGTGACTAGGCACCACTCTTTGCTTGTGAAGTCATACGTGTTATGGACTTTCACTACCAACGTGAAATGGACCTGCAGGGTCACACACATAGGATTTAACCTGGAAAAGGAGTTTTGTCCACAAACAATGTTTAGATTGATTACTAAAGGAGTTTAGTAGTTCAATTAAACACTCAATTAATTGATAGCTCAATATCATAGTGTTCAAGGTGTTGGACTGATTGATTAGAGTATCAGATTAATTGAAACTACAGTTGAATGATCTGCTTCCCCAACTGATCGGCTCATGAGATGAACCGATCAGCTCAGGCAGATGAACCGATCGGCTCAGGCAGATGAGCAGAGCATCTCAGATCACCAGACAATCGATTCACATTGGTGGACTGGTCGGGTGATCAAACGATCACGTTTCATTTCACTTATCAAATTTGATTTGCATAAGGACTAATATTGATTAGTTGGAAACAAACATGGAATGTCAAGTTGAGTTGAACCAGGATCATGAACCGATTGACTGGAGTGTCCAACCGATCGGCTCAAGGATCCAAACGATCGGCTGGAGTGTCCAAGCGATCGGCTGGAGGGTCCAGACGATCGTTTCAGGGTTGAAACGATCGGTTCAATTGCCGCAGTTTGTCAAATTTTATGGAAATCTCAAACCCTTCTACTCCTGCTTTAGTCCCATATTCCCCAGCATAGAGAACCTTGTCCCATGACCCTCCTATATATAGGGGTATTGGGGGCTTCTCAAAGTACAACTCAGTGCAAACCAGTTGCTCTGCAAAGTTTTCATTCTCTCTGTTTTTGGTAACCGAGAGAGCCCGAATAAGTGCTACCCGATAAGGGAGGCACAACAAGGGAAAGACAACTGCAGAAAGTGAATGGTGGCAGGAGAGTGTGTTGGCGACTAGTATGCCGACAGGAGGGTGTGACTCCTTCTGATTCATTGTGGGACAAGGAGATCAGAGTTCCAGGAAGTCCGTGTGGATGACTACATAGGCGGGAGACCTCTGCCGCTCGGCAGACAACTATCAATCCTGACAGTCCCGGTGAGACCAGGAGTCTTCAGTCCCAGTGCGACCAGGAGCTGCACGGACAACGTCCAAGACCGGAGGTGAAGACTGTGCAAGGCGCGAGGTACTGTCTCCAAGCAAGCCTCAGGACAAGATATGTATCCACAAACCATCTTTCCTATTATATAGACGTTGACACGATTCCTTTTGTTATGGGTTTTGGGAGAGAAAATTTTTGTTTCCGCTGCTTCTCTGCCTCCTCTAAAACCCAACAGTGGTATCAGAGCCACGTCAACTGCTCTATATTTTAGGATTATTGATATGATCAATTTTTGGTTTGTCGCCTTTATTTATTGCATACGATGCGAATAAAATTGGCTTTATGCATGTCCAATCCACAAATCCCAAATATACATATATGATATGTAATATTAATGCACTCAATATGTGTCGCCCTTAAACGGGTTTTGTGGTGGATGTATAGCATGGTTATGATCTATAAACCATATATCTGTGTGTGGTTGTCTGTGGTTGCTTGCATCTCGGTATGCGCACCGATTCCCTTTCTCCTATTCCTAATGTAACTCAAAATAATTCGAGATTTCTTATCCTACCTTTGCTCCCCCGAATGTAACTTGGGGTTTCACAATTTAATTGTAAATAGGATAGATTTTATTTCATGTTATGTCAAAGAACGGTGGACGACCTGAGACGATCAGTTCAAGGCAT
Source organism: Alisma plantago-aquatica (assembly GCA_963693085.1). NCBI lineage: Eukaryota > Viridiplantae > Streptophyta > Magnoliopsida > Alismatales > Alismataceae > Alisma > Alisma plantago-aquatica. The sequence goes on from OY856415.1 coordinate 308,291,799, forward strand.
GAACCGATCGGTTGGTGTTCCAGATGACTGGTTCGAGGAGCGAGATGAGAGGGTGGCAATCTAAGGAGATGCACGATGACCGGTGAGCCAATCGTCTGGGGGTGCCATTCGATCGGCTGGTGGCACCCGAACAACCAACTTGATGGCAAGCCGATAAGTCATGGAGATGAGTTGATCAAACCCAAAAAGGCAGGCACAGATTTCATCTTGTACAGGTTGCCTATGATGTAGACCTAGATGACCGTGATTCCTCTTGGCTCGAGGAATCACAATAGGATGGCCATAATCATTGCTTTTTTCGTTTTGCATGTTTTCTGTGGGATATAGCATGTATATGGTACGTACTATATATTGTGGTAATTGGACATGTATATGTATATAAAAACCAAATCACTCATTAAAATATTAAGTTTTAGATGCCTTCCAAATGCAATACACGTGAAAAGCTTGATCGTCCAAGTGTGGGCACGCCCTAGTGTGGTGCACCGTCTATCTCAGGGAAGCATGAAGGATGAATGTGTGGGTATTCCCTAGAAGGGTACATATTCATTGTGTTGGCTTTGGGTCGGACTTAACAAGGTGATCTAGATGAGATCTAGTATCTTGAGGCATGGAGATGATCATGGAAAAGAGTTGCATATGACATCTTTCAAGAGTTTCATATGATGCAATTGGCAAGAGTTGCCTACCTGGGAGATCTGAGTTGTGGGTGACAACCCTAGCTGGTCCATGGCTCAGAGGATTTTAGGATCTTGACCCACTAGAAGATTGTACGCTGCAATCTTCCAAATTGATGGTGAGGGCTGTCAATTTGAGTCAAAATAGTAGGAGTGGTAATTAATTAAAGGCCTAATTAACTATCATCAAATTTTATTCAAATCAAATCAAAAAGGAGTTTTGACAAATGCAATTTTCTCTTGTAGAATGGAAAAAGAATCATCTTTTAAAATGGGAAAATTAATTGAGAACAAATTCCATAACTGGTTGAGGACTGTGAGAAGTGTTCTGCACAATCCGGATATACCAGGAGCCTTTGAATCCACTCTATGTACGCTTAATGCGTTGGTGAAGAAGAAAGAAAGTTCTTTGATAGAGATCAATGGAACAAATGGTAAGGGAGAGAAGGGTTCTCTCTCCAAACCAATTTCGTCTACATGGAGAGGATGGAAGGAACGATGGAAGAAGAAGTCAGAGATAGAGATCTCTACTTCTAGTGTATACATGATAGAGATTAACTTTACTACTTCTTCGTCATGGGTACTTGATACCGGATGCGGATCTCGCATTTGTTCAAATGTGAAGGATCTTATGAGAAGTAGGTTTTTGGGGAAAGGCGAGGTTGAACTACGTGTTGCCAATGGGGAAAGAGTTGCCGCCAGTGTCGTAGGAACCTATGAGTTAACTCTACCAAGTGGGCTAATAATAGAGTTCAAGAACTGCTATTATGTACCTGCCATAAATAGGGATATCATTTCCGTCTCTTGTTTGGACAAAGATGGATTTGAATTTCTTATTAAGAATGGAAAATGTTCCATTTCTAAAGATAGGATCTTTTATGGTAGTGCCCCAATGTCTTATGGTCTATACTTGATAGATTTGGAGACAAGTGTATACAATGTAAACACTAAAAGGAAAAAACTCAATGACTCAAACAAAACATATCTTTGGCATTGTCGTCCAGGGCACATAAATGAGAAGCGCATTTCTAGACTCCATAAAAATGGTTATCTAGACTCTTTTGATTATGAATCAATAGAGACATGTGAATCTTGTTTGATGGGCTAGTGATCTGTTAGGACTCATACATACTGATGTATGTGGGCCTTATAGAACTAATGCCAGAGGTGGGTATCAGTACTTCATTACCTTTACTGATGACTTCAGTAGGTATGGATATGTGTACCTGATGAAACGTAAGTCAGAAACCCTTGAAAGGTTCAAGGATTTCATGAATGAAGTACAGAACCAACTTGGTAAAAGTATTAAGGCACTTCGATCCGATCGAGGTGGAGAATACTTAAGCCAGGAGTTTGAGGACCTTCTGCGAGCCTGTGGTATTGTATCACAATGGACTCCGCCTGGAACACCACAACATAATGGTGTGTCTGAAAGAAGGAATCACACATTGTTGGATATGGTGCGATCAATGATGAGTTTTGTTGATCTTCCAATTTCTTTCTGGGGTTATGCTCTTGAAACCGCCGCATTTACACTTAACCGAGTACCATCTAAATTGGTTCAAAAGACACCATATGAGATATGGTATGGGAAGCGCCGCAATTTGTCTTTTATGAAGATTTGGGGTTGTGAGGCTTACATCAAGAAAATGTTTCCTGATAAGATTGGACCCAAATCCGATAAATGTTATCTTGTTGGATACCCCAAGGAAACGAGGGGATATTACTTATACCACCTTACTGACAACAAAGTGTTTGTTGCTAGGGATGTCGTATTCCTAGAGAAGGAATTTATTTCCAAAGGAAGCAATGGGAGGAAAATAGAGCTTGAAGAGGTTCAAGCCAAACAAGAAAACATAGAACCGGTAGATGTACAAGAGGAAAATGGAGATTCAGAAGGTGTTGTGGAATCTCAGTCTCCTCAGGTAACACAAGGACTTTGTAGATCTAGTAGGACCCGCCTTGAACCTGAGAGGTTTGGATACCTTGTGACTCAGGAAGGTGGTGAGTTGATCATAGATGATGATCCAACTACCTATGTAGAGGCTATGGAGGGACCAGATTCTAAGAAATGGCTTGAAGCCATGAGATTTGAGATGGAATCCATGTACTCCAACAAAGTATGGACTTTGGTGGAACCACCCGAAGGGGTAAAACCCATAGGGTGCAAGTGGGTCTTCAAGAAAAAGACCGACATGGATGACAATATGCAAACTTATAAAGGCAGATTGGTTATGAAGGGATTTTGACAAGTTCAAGGTGTTGAATATGATGAAACCTTTTTTCTATTCGCCATGATTAAGTCCATCAGGCTCATGCTTGATATTGTAGCTTATTATGACTATGAGATTTGGCAAATGGATGTTAAAACCGCATTCCTTAATGGGAATATAAATGAGGATGTGTACATGACACAGCCTGGAGGTTTTGTAGATCCAAAGAATGCTAATAAAGTTTGTAAGCTACAAAGGTCAATCTATGGATTGAAGCAAGCATCTCAGAGTTGGAATCTTTGATTTGATGAGGAAGTCAAAGTGTTTGGCTCTATTCAAAATGAAGATGAACCTTGTGTGTACAAGAAGGTTAGTGGGAGCTCAACCACATTCCTCATATTGTATGTGGATGACATACTTCTGATGGGGAATGATGTCTTAGCCTTAGAGAAGATAAAGACTTGGCTTGGGAATACTTTCTCAATGACGGACTTAGGAGAAGCATCCTACATTCTAGGAATTAAGATCTATAGAGATAGATCTAGAAGGCTTCTCGGACTAAGTCAGAGCACGTGCATTGACAAAGTGCTGAAGCGGTTCAACATGGAGAACTCAAAGAGAGGCAACATCCCCATGCTACATGGAGTCACCGTCTCTAAAGCGCAATGTCCCCAATCTTGTAAAGAGAGGGAGCGTATGAATGGGATCCCATATGCATCAGCCATCAGATCCATCATGTACGCTATGTTGTGCACACACCTAGATGTCTTTTATGCTCTAAGCATGACGAGCAGGTACCGATCCCGGGGATGCTCACTGGACAGCCGTAAAGAACATCCTCAAGTACTTGCGAAGGACTAAGGATCAGTTTCTTGTTTACGGCGACTAGGAAGAGCTGGTTGTAAAGGGTTACACCGATGCAAGCTTCCAAACTGATAAAGATGATTACAGATCACAGTCAGGATTTGTATTTTGCCTTAATAATGGAGTTGTGAGCTGGAAGAGTTCCAAGCAAGAAACAGTTGTTGATTCTACTACAGAACCTGAGTATATTGTTGCTTCACATGCAGCAAAGGAGGCTGTGTGGATCAGGAAGTTCATTTCTGAACTTGGTGTAGTTCCCAGTAGCTGTGATGCAATTGAGCTTTATTATGACAATAATGGAGATACTGCACAAGCTAAGGAACCCAGATCACATCAGCGGTCCAAGCACATACTGTAATGCTTCCATCTCATACGAGAGATCGTACAGTGAGGAGATGTGAAGATTTGCAAAGTACCAACTAAAGACAACATAGCTGATCCACTGACTAAGGCCCTTTCTCAGCAGAAGCATGATGGTCATGCTAGGTCACAAGGACTGAGGTCCCTTGGTGACTAGCTTTTAGTGCAAGTGGGAGTCTTTTGGTATGTATGCCCGTAGAGCAAGTCATATGATGATTGTAATGGGATACTTTGTAAATGATTTGAATATAATAAAGGCAATTTCCGATCTATATGTTGAAACTGTTTCTGAGATGATGGTGTAACATGATAGATGTCTAAAGAATTGTTTTACTCAATGACGTATGCTTTTGGGTTGAGGACCTAAACGATGATATCATATAGATGTTAAGAGTATACATTCTTGTTTAGTCCCTAGTCAGTTGTTATTGTGGAAATAACCATAGACATCAATAACACTGAAGACTAGATTGTGTGTTGGTTGATGACAGAATCTCATTAGTCATGATATAGTGATATCAAACCAAGCACATAGGTACTTGTTAGAGAACAAGGTAACAGACATACCCATCGTGAGAGTGACACATGGAACCATGACTTGGTAGTCACAGTCATCTTTCACAGTGATGGTGGTGAGTGTGATTCTTAGACCTGAAATCACTACACTCAACACATGTCGTTGGGTACACTTTGACATCATCAAACGCAGTCCTGAAACATGGGTTGTTATAAAGGTGATGATTGGGTGGCTTTGACACATGGGGCTTTTGAGGGGTGAGTGATATAATTGGGATTTGTCCCTCCTGAGGGAGTTTGATATCCTTGGCCACTTGATGAGTAGGATTGAGAAAGGCATGCGCATGCACATGTGAATCAATATGTGATATTGATGTCACACACATCTCACCCGGTCTGTTATGAGATCAAGGAAATGAATGAACGTTGAAAGGATGACTGTTCCATGCCTCAAGTTCATTCAGGATATCAGTGATAAAGGAGTTATACATTCACTATAACACCATTCACATATTGTAGGATTGAAAGTTGTTCTCCAACTTTCTACTTCACTTGGGTAGCACTGATGTGTGACTAGGCACCACTCTTTTCTTGTGAAGTCATAAGTGTTATGGACTTTCACTGCCAATGTGAAATGGACCTACAGGGTCACACACATAGGATTTAACTTGGAAAAGGAGTTTTGTCCACAAACAATGTTTAGATTGATTACTAAAGGAGTTTAGTAGTTCAATTAAACACTCAATTAATTGATAACTCAATATCATAGTGTTCAAGGTGTTGGACTGATTGATTAGAGTATCAAATTAATTGAAACTACAATTGACTGATCTGCTGCCCCAACTGATCGGCTCATGAGATGAACTGATCAACTCAGGCAGATGAGCCAAGCGGCTCAGAACACCAGACGATCGTTTCACATTGGTGGACTGGTCGGGTGATCAAACGATCACATTTCGTTTCACTTATCAAATTTGATTTGCATAAGGACTAATATTGATTGGTTGGAAACAAACATGGAAAGTCAATAGGAGTTGAACTAAGATCACAAACTGATCGACTGGAGTGCCCAACTGATCGGCTCAAGGATCCAAACGATCGGCTGGAGTGTCCAAGTGATCGGCTGGAGGGTCCAAACAATCATTTCAGGGTTGAAACGATCGGTTCAACTGCCGCAGTTTGTCAAATTTTGTGGAAATCTCAAACCCTTCTACTCCTGCTTTAGTCCCATATTGCCCGGGATAGAGAACCCTGTCCCATGACCCTCCTATATATAGGGGTATTGGGGGCTTCTCAAAGTACAACTCAGTGCAAACCAGTTTCTATGAAAAGTTGTCATTCTCTCTGGTTTTGGTAATCGAGAGAGCCCGAGTAAGTGCTACCCGATAAGGGAGGCACAACAAGGGAAAGACAACTAAAAAAATCGAATGGTGGCAGGAGAGCGAGTTGGCGACTAGTACGCCGATAGGAGGGTGTGAATCCTTCTGATTCCTTTTGGGACAAGGAGATCAGAGTTCCAGGCAGTCTGTGTCGACGACTGTAGAGGCGGGAGACCTCTGTTGCTCGAACGACAAGTGTCAATCCCGACAATCCTGGTGAGACCAGGAGTCTTCAGTCCCGGTGCGACCAGGAGCTGCACAGACACCGTCCAAGAGCGGCGGTGAAGACCGCGGAAGGCGCGAGGTACTGTCTCCAAGCAAGCCTCGGGACAAGGTATGTATCCACAAACCATCTTTCCTATTATATAGACGTTGACGTGATTCCTTTTGTTCTGGGTTTTGGAGAGAAAATTTTTGTTTCCGCTGCTTATCTACCTCCTCTAAAACACAACAAGATTTCTAATCAAGAGACAATTTTTTATTCTACAACATAGGATGAGTATATTGTTGCATCAAATACAGCAAAGTAGGTTGTATGGATCAAGAATTTCATATCTGAACATGGGGTTGTTCCAAGCAGCAACACCACAATTGAGCTATATTATTAAAACAACGAGCTATTGCACAAGACAAGGAACCCATATCACATCAACATTCAAAGTATATACAAAGGTGCTTCCATCTCATATGAGAGATTGTTCAACAAGGAGATGTGAAGATTTGTAGAGTACCAACTGAGAGCAATATTACATACCCCTTGATAAAAGCACTTTGACAGCAGAATCATGATGGTCATGTTAGGTCACTTGGAATTAGATTCATGATCATTTGCTCTAAGTGCAAGTGGGAGTCTATTGGTATGTATGCCCAGAGAGCCAATCATATGATGATTGTAATGGCATAACTTGCAAATGATTTGATTAATCATAAAGCCATGCTTCCAATTTATTATGTTTTATTCAGTTATGAGATAATGAAGTAACATAATAAATGTTTAGATAACGATATTACTCAATGATGTATGTCTTTAAGTACATGACTTCAACAATGAGATCATACAGATGTTAAGAATCTATACACACTCATTATGTCCCTAGTCGGATGTTATTGTGGAAGGTTGATAGACAACAATAACACATAAGACTAGAGTGTGTGTTGGTTGATGACATAATCTCATTAGTCATTATATGTGATATCAAACCAAGCACATAGATACTTGTTAGAGAATAATGTATTAGACAGACCCACCATGAGAGTGACACATGGAAACCATGGAAACAGTAGTCATAGTTAGTTCTCCTAGTGTTGGTGGTGATTGTGGTTCTCAGACCTAAAGTCATTATACTCATCAAATGTTGTTCAATATACTTTGACGTCATCCACCATCATCCTGGATAAGGGTAGGCATAAAGGTGATTATTGGGTGCATTGTGACACATGGGGATGGTTGTGAGTGATGTAGATAGGATTTGTCCCTCCTACATGAGTATGATATCATGGCCACATGAGTAGCAAGACTGAGAAAAGAACGAACATGCACATGTGAGTCAATATGCACACATGCGAGTCAATATGTGATATTAAGCTTACATATATCGCAAACGATTTCCTATAGTAAGGAACAAAGATTGAACGTTGAAGAGGACAACTGCTCCATGCTTCAAGTTCAATCTGGATATTAGTGATAAAGGAATTATACAAACACTATAACACCAAACACAGATTGTAGGTTGAAGTTGTTCTCCAACTTTCCATTTACTTGGATAGCAATGATGTGTGACTAGGTACCGCTCTTTGCTTGTGATATCATAATTGGTTATGGACATTAACTACCAACGTAATATGGGGCCTATAGGGTCACACACATAGGATACACCTACAAGATAATTTATAATAAATTGATTGTTAAAATATTTAGGTATTCAATTCAAGAAACAAATCAACTGATTGGACTCCCAACTAATCGTTTCATGTAATGAAGTGACCGGTTGGAGTGTCAGGTTCATTAGATATCAAATTTTTTGAATTTTGGATGAATTAGAGTTGAACCAAATAGTTCACTGAGTGAACTCATTTGCTCATGGTCGTTAAACGAATGATTCAATAGGTGAACCACCCAGTTCATATGTACAATTCGATTGCATCAAGGATTAATGCTGACGTCATGTCATGCATTAATTGGATTAGAATTGCCAATACAATTGATATTGGGAAACATGATGAAATTAACAATTCACTGGGTGAAACGATCGGTACAATGCCAACTCCTTCTGCATGTTGCAAAACTTATGAAATTCCAGTTCCTTCTACTCCCACATAGACTGGGAACCCTAACCCTAACCACTCCTATAAATAGAGGGATATTGGGGGCCTACCAGAGACATGTCTTGATTGCTTTTGATAATTGTTGTCCTCTTTGATTGTAGTATCCAATAGAGATTCTGAGAAAGTCCTACCCGATAAAGGGAGGGATAGTAATGGAAAACAATTGTATAAAAGCAAGTTGGTGACTAGTACACCAACGGGAGGGACAAATCCTTCTTGTCAGTTCTAGTAGGATGACAAGAGTTCTAGGCGGTCCCTGTGGACTTCCATAGAGGTGGGGAGGCCATTTCTTGACACTAGGAGGACAAGATCGGCCTGCTGTCTATGTTGAGACTAGGAGCCTGCAGACATTGTCCTAGTGCAACTAGAAGACAGTTGCACGACTACCATGATGAGGAGATTGTTGCTGGACTTTCTCTGAGACCAAGTATATCCTTGAAACTATCCTTTTCATTGAAAAATTATTGACGCAATCCTCTAGTTTAATGGGTAATATGGTAGTAATTTTTTTATTTATGATGCCTACCTTATGTCATATATCCCTACAAAAAAGTCTACCATGCATCATATTCTTCTTTTCTATGTTTCCAAGCATAGTTAAGATTGATTTTGAGACTTTTAGGGATAGTATTTTATGTCATGATTCTTCTATGTTGGACATCTTTAGTGACTTTCATATATGTATTTCCTTCCTTCATGGCAGAATTAGGGTCATTGTATCTCCTATGCCTCCTATGTCGAGGTTGTACTCTTCTTTTTCCTAATCTAATGGTCTTCCTCTCCTTCCACTTCTAGTCATTGATCCCCCCTACAAAAAATAAACCTTATATAATATAGAAAAAAATTGGCAGAGGTATGAAAATGATTGTAAAGATAACATATTGATAACTGTTTTTTTTTTGAAAAAACATCAATTATATCAATAATGTATGATTTGAATGAGGTAAGAGGTTGCACAGATGATGAGGTAAGAGGTTGCACATAAGATATGATATGATGAGTGAGACAAAACCATCAATCAAGAATGAATGTGTAGTCTACAGTAAAGGAACATCACTATGGATACCAATATCTCTTACCACCTAGGTAAACTATGAAAACTGTTGAAAGTTTGCCAAAACACAACTGGAAATTACAATGTTGTACCTTTAGTTCCCCTTGAAACTAATATTGTAAAATAATATTTGATCCATTCAATGGTCATATTGTGCTTGTTGTGATCTATAGTGAAAATGAAGTGGCTAAGGCCTAATGATGTACATCTAGTCATTTTAATATGATGTCTGGATGGATAATCAATTGAAGGACAAAGGATTGGTGCAATAATGATCCATAGTTGTTTCCTTGAAGCATTAGAACTAGTGGTGTATCATCTTAAAAATGAAAATTGAGAAAATGAGATAATATGCATAGCCTATAGTTAGCCATGATGGACTCTTTAGAGGGGGCATCATTGATTGAGGATTTTGGATGGATGGTAGAAATGGAGCCATACAGAAGGATAAATACACGAAGAAAGCACGTGAAAGAAGAAGATCATTTTTGATGTGTGACTAGACATAAACAATTTGTTTCATTTAGTACGGTAGTATAGTAGATATTTTGTTAGTTCTATTTTTATAAACTTTTATAAGTATCAAAAATTTTATAAACGTTTCTAGGTATACCACATTTTTAATAAAAACATATAATAAATTGGTGCACAAATACTAATCATGCAATCAAGCGGGATTTTGCTGTTTGATACATGAATTAATTATTTATTTTGTATATGAAAGTTTGATGTTAGTTTAGTCATTGCATACAATATTTAATAATTAGGATTTTGACTTACTTAACTAGGTGCAATGCGTACCTTAGTGAAGCTTTTTTAGATAGTATACCATGTATATCATTCTATTTTTCTTAACTAACTATAGTATATCTACACACTTAATGGATGTACCTAAACTCTTTCCTATGAATAATATCTATTCTTGATCATGCTAGTGCACCTATTGTGGTGAATAATGGTTAAATACATATTATTGCATGTTTTACATAATGTGGAGGTAAGGGTCGATGAGTGAGATGAAAGGATTGATATAATACTTTTAAACAATGAATCTTAATTCACTAATGCAATCACACACCAACAATACATGTTCTTCTTGGTTGAATGATCAAAAATTAAAACTATTATTGACATGGATGTATGTATGTACCAGGGTTTCTTGGAAATAAGACTTTCTGATCTTATTGTTTGGTTGGGAGATTGCAATATTCCTAAAGAGAGGTTAGTGCCTCACTACTTTTCATGAGTAGTTATTAAATTCCACCCTCCTCTTGCGTACTATATGCATAAATTCACCTACTTTTTATTATGTTTGTCGCACAATCGAGACTAATTGGAATCCTACGTGAAAGTGTTAAATGATATGACTACCTTCTCAAACTTTGTTACTCCCTATATTATTTGATTGTCGTAGTAAATGATGACTAATCATAAATTATGAACTATGTGGAAAATTAAAAAAAGTTTCCTAGGCTTCCCTAGTTTCCTAAAATATGTGAATCTTGGTGAAACCCCTTGCAAGGCATGTGTGCTCTATGTGAGGCCTCTATGAAGAAGAAATATTTACTCTTAGTGAGACCTCCCAAATCTTAATATCCATAAGTGAAATTGTAACTAACCACCATATTTGAGAATCTGATTAGATATGGGTATTCTGATCAACGCACATTGGGATGCTAAAAGTGGAATGAGGTACTAATAAATTAACTAGACATTCTAGTTGCAAGTTATTAATTGATTCTCTTCTTTCTTGAAAAAATCTCATTATTTTTTAGAACATTTTTTTACATTACCAACTAATACACCACTTTTATCTCCTTAATGAATTACATGCCATAGACTCGTTTTCTACTCAAGGGCTTGCATATCAGTTACATGTAAGGATGGAAAGGTGTGAAATAAACCATATATGTAAACAACCATACAACTTTTTCAACCGCATAAATGCACCAAGTGGTTACATATTGATTTCAAAATTTTAAAAATTTAATTAGCGTTGTGTGGTTATGGTTTTAGTAGTAGAATCATTGTTAAATCTAGAACCCTAGTTCATTAAGGGGACGTTTGATTTGTTGCATTTAATAGTATTTGAAATGGATGTAACATTCTGATGATGGTGGTAAATGGAATTTCTACTTTCAAGCATCATTGTAACCTATAATGTTATGTTTGGATGTCTGTCGTCGACGAGCAACCTTGCCCATACGGTACCTTTTTCCTGTGTGTGGTAGAAGTGTGATCGCATGGAACTCCTATTATGTCTCACTACCCAGTAGTTTTGAATGGAAAATTGGATCATGCATTTTATTTCTTGTCCAAAAGTGCATTATTATCCCAATTTCTTCACTCAAACCGAATCAAAATTTGCATTGTTGGAGCATGAGATACAATCGAATCTTGCCAGAATCAAATAAACAAAAATGCCCCAAGTATGTTTTTGTGTATGCATGAATTGTTATAATGGTATGTGCATTTTAGGGTGTGTGTCAATACTGATGTTGGTTTATAATTAGGTATAATGTGAAATCTTAGTTTTTGTATATTCTTTATGCGGCGAGATAGTGAAATGTGATTTTTTTCACATTATGGTTGTTAATCAACACTTTTTATATGGTGCATTGTGCAAGTTAATAGATATATTTTCATTATTTGTATATGTTTTTTTATTAAAAGTATGTAGTGTGTATGTTTTGATTATGGTATTTTCTTGTTGTGGGATGATTATAAATTTGACAACAACTAAATCATATATGCACCATCGTCCCTATATTCATGCTAACCTCATTTACTCCTTGTTGGTGCACATGACTACCTTTTTGATGGTAGGTTTAGGTGTGTATTTTATGTTCGGGTTTGGCGAATCTAGTCGGATTTTACCTGAAAAGATTGGTACGCTCACATCTCACATTAACTTCTAATCATGAGATTAGGGAATAAACTAAAGACTAAATAAAATACCAAACATCACTCTTAATTTTTCTCAATTTCAAACTCTTTGTAACAAACCAATTTTAGATATGGATTTAAAGTTGAACTCCTTTAATATATTTTAATCATAAGAATAAAATTTAAAATTTTCATACTAAATTTAATATTTCTACATACACATGTATTTATGACTTAATGATTTGTTAATAAATAAACAAGATTACACATCATCATTTGCAATATCTTATTTTTTTACAATGACCTAGAGTGAGAGAGACTAATTGAAACTCAATAATGATGACACTTAACTCTTATGGTAGATCTACTCTGATGCATCTACGTCTTCAATTCATATGGTTAACCTAAAATTTGACTATAGAGGGGTGGGTTACCTTCTCAGTGAATGTGTAAAATAATAAGGAAATCTACATAACTAGGCACTTAAATTTCTTGAAGAAAGGAAATTAAAACCAACATAATAATTCAAATCAAAAGACTACTAAATAGGAAATTTCAAATAAAACTATTACATGCATTATCAACAATATGTAAATAACAAAAAAAATTCGTGTTTGGACTTACTTCAACTGCTAAATAACTATTGTTTTTCATGTTTGGACTTACTTCAACTGCTAAATAACTATTGTTCTGGCTAGATAAACATAATTAAATAATAATTGATTAAATACACTTCTTATAAGGACACAACTAAATTAACTTCTTTTCACTTTTACTTTTCCCTTGAACTCACTTGGATCATACCATCCAAGTGAAATCCACTACTATGTGACTTATTGTACAAGTATTAAGGTAAATTCAAGAACTCATACCACTACCCATTATACATGAGATTGCCTCATAATGACTGGAAATGGCTATACAATGTCTGCAAAACTGCGTCCCCTTGGCCTAGGTACTTATTAGGGATGCCTCTAGGATAGACATCCTTTGACTCCACATAATATAATTTCACAAGGGGTAACACATGATATAGAGTAACAATTAGAAGGAACAGGTACACGAAGGCAATATATTCCAACCTTACTTGTCTAGGATACTACCAAAATCTCTGCTTATTGTTGGATAACCATATGAAATGAACTAGTACCATTAGAATCGCCAATTATTTTCAGGTACTCTATTGAATTAAAGTACCACGGATACCTAGTCAGTTGGTGTTGGGTACTTATTAACTTTGTATCTGGGCTACTTCCAATTATATAGAGTAGTCCATAGCCTGATTCAACCTTCCCACTACAAGCCTATATGGATGAATTCTATATTATTTAGGGCATCTAATACTATTGCATTTTCTAACTACATCATTCTCTTAGACTAATATCTTGTATTTCTATACTTTGCTGACTACTTGGACTACAAAATTGAACCTGTTAATGATACCAAAATAGATGCTTAAATTGTTGATTATCTTTATCTTAAGATTTTTGTATCTCATTCACATATACCATATCTTGCATGTACAAATAATATGCAATATAATATTTTACGGTTAAAAGATCATTTCTACTAGCTCACTTACAGCTAAATATCTCAATGTGATCTTAGTATAAAATGAACTTAAGTCTTCCATACCATTTTTTGAAATAGCATTCATCATGTATATGCTTAGACAAAATTAGAACTCTAATATATAAATAATCATTTCTACTAGCTTTCATATAGGTTTTTTTGGTGAATCACCGCTCCTTTCTTGTTCCATATATGAAAGTATTTACAATGCATTGATTCCTAGGGAGGGAATCAGAAAAAGAGAAAAGACTATACAAAAAGACTATATACATAAGATAAAAAATAAACGTATGTCAGCAAAGGTTGCACATAACTCCATCCAAGTCTTCTTCAGAAAGAGCTCATAAGGAATCATCAAAATAGAACCAGGAGATCTATCTGTTCAAATCAAATCTCCAAGTGTCCACAAATAAAAGAGGAATCAGAGAGAGTATCTATATAGTTGAACCCTTCAAACTGCTCAAGTCAAACCCGTAGTAGAAAAGCACAACAAAAGCTACCTCGAAAGGATCATCATATCAGAAGGAGGAGGAATACCATGTTCAATCCAAAGATTTAAGAATCCTAAGCTATGAATGTCTAAAGATAGTTGTAGAGGAGTATCGAGATAAGCCAGATGATCCCCAAACAAACCAATATCAAACGGGAAAGAGCAGGCAGTGACCCACAAAAGAAACCATATAAGAAAACCATGTAAGGAATCCTCTAAACTGCTCAAGTAGGAAACCCTCCAGAGAAAGTCCATAGCAGAAAGCAAGACATAAACTTCCTCGAAAGGATCATCATATTAGCATAGGGTGAACTCCCATGAATCACCAGAAAGAGAACCAACCAGAAGCTACTAAAATTGGAACCCAACAACCAAAATAGTTGCACCATCCATTAAACAACATGTGATATTTTCTTAAAGTTGGAGGGGCCAGACCTCTCAGAAGAGAGCTCAACTCCTTATGAAGTCTAGCACTACTGATGATCCACCCATTGTCATGAATAATGCATTTAACCAGACTTTGCTCAGGCAAACCAAGCTTTATGACAGCTTGAGGACCAAGAACACCAGAAACAAACGTACTTCCTAGTAACCAGGGCTCATTCCAGAAGGAAATGTTTTCACCATTACCTACTTCAAAGGAAATATGCTTTTTCAACAACTCTCTTTCTCTCAGAATTCTATTGAGTAACCAAGAAATCTGAGAATTCTCTTTAGTTACCCAAAAATTCGATCTATTGAAG
The DNA here is from genome assembly GCA_963693085.1 of Alisma plantago-aquatica. Taxonomy (NCBI): domain Eukaryota; kingdom Viridiplantae; phylum Streptophyta; class Magnoliopsida; order Alismatales; family Alismataceae; genus Alisma; species Alisma plantago-aquatica. The sequence goes on from OY856415.1 coordinate 308,306,878, forward strand.
TATTTCTCATGAACCCACTTTATCCAGAGGGACTCTTTATTGATAGCAATGTTCCACCCATGATAGATTATAGAAGCATGATTTATTTCTTTTATCGATCTCAAAATAAGACCATGCACCTTCTTAGGTCTTGTAATGTTATCCCACTTCACCAAATGGATAGTACCTTTGTTCTTAGTATGTCCCCAAATGAAATTTCTATTGAGCCTCTCCAAATCCTTAATCACAGAACAAGGGATCAGGAAAGTGGTGGACCAATAAAGGCTCATGGTTACAAGAGTGGAATTTACAAGTTCAGTTCTTCCAGCCATAGATAACCGGGAAGCTTTCCAACTATCAAGTCTTTTCTTAATCTTATCAATCAGGGAAATGTAGTGATCACGAGTGAGCATACCAGTAAAAATAGGCAAACCCAAATAGGAATGAGGATGATTATCATCTTTAAACCCCAGAATTTCACGTATCCTTTCCTTCTTAACACCAATACTGAAAATGGCAGAACTTTTTTCCAGATTAACCTTGAGGCCAGTAATGTCATGAAATCCATCAAGGACTTTCATGATATTCCTTGCATTAATTTCATCAGCTTCAATGAACACCATTAGATCATCGGCAAAGTTAAGATGAGAAACTAGCAAACCATCAGATGCAGACAGAGGGTTAATCTTCTTCTCAGCAACAACTTTATCCATACGATTGGTAAACACATGCATCACAAAAATAAAGAGATAGGGGGCAATATGATCCCCTTGCCTAATTCCACTGGTAGGTTTAAACAAAGAAGTAGGTTCTCCATTAAAGTGGACTTCATATGACATAGTAGAAAAATCTCCTTCAACCAAATAAGCCAGCAATGGGGAAAATTCATATTCTTCATGATATGTAAAAGAGCCTCCCAGACCACAGAGTCATAAGCTTTAGTAACATCAAACTTAATAAACATCCAGTGCCTGCCATCATTCCTTCCTTCAACCAAGTAACTCTAGGCTTTTATCTAAATAGAGACTCTTCACAAAGTCTAGCCAGAGCAACTTTCTTTCCGCATTCACAAATAAGATGTTGTACTTCACTATTGGAGGGGTCACGATCAAGAAGACAAACATTATCTAGCAACTTAGCCTCCAGGATAGCTACATTATCAGAAAAATTTCCCACTTTCTTCTTGATCCAATTGGATAGAACACCTCGAAGATGACTCATCTTTGTATAGGCAATAAACATTGGAAGTTCTTCTTTATCAGTACACCAAACCCCACTGACAGTATCTAAAAAGTGTGATCTATTAGACCAAGCATTTATAAATTGAAAAGGCACATTGATCTTCCTCCTTTCTGTGAAATCCCAACATAACCAAGATAGCGAAACACCACGCAAAAATGTGCAGAACCATCTTAAACATCATATTACCAAAAACACAGGTTAATTAAAATCGTTTGCGGAAAAACATCAAAATAGAGGAACTTTTACAACCAGATCTGTATCCTACAAGAAAACATGTTATAAATGTATATATACAGAAGCATGATATATGTCCATGACTTTATAGGATCCAACTGTCCATAAGTACAAAGAGTTCATCACCTATTTGTATATACATAACAGGCCATACCAGGCCAACATCAGATAGGAAAAGCCACAACATCTATATATCGTGAAACTTTGTCAAATCACCTCTGAGGACCTGAGAGTACAGGGATGACTCTAGGACTCTACTACAAAACGTCCAAAAGAGAAGCATATCCATCTCTTGCCTTCTACTGTTCTTCTTGTTGCTCAGCTGCAACACCACAATCACCACGACGACAAGCACGACCACCTAAAAAGGTTTTAAACTAGTGGGGTGAGACACAGTCCCGGTGAGAAACATAACTCCCCACCGAAAACTATAAAGCCTCTGAAAGAACTATAACAGATAAAACTAATAATTGGTGCAAGTAGTTTATATATAAGCAGCATACTAAGCAGAACGAGCTATATAGCATCTTACCAGATTACTAAGAGGTATCTCAACAGATAGTTTATGGAACATGATTTAAAAGACAAGTTATATAAGGACTTACCAGATCATCTATGGAGCATGTAAATAACTAAAATATATAGCTAGGACAACTATACAAATAAGGCCTCAACCAATGTTCCATATTTGTCCTAAGCAAATATATTATACAGCTGAATTATGATTTATTATGCCCTGAGGAAGTAAGTTGTAATGCTCAAATCCAACCTTTGGTTGTGAAGCCTAAGATGGTTCCATACAAGGTCAATGGAAGAGTCAGACTCCATAACCTCACCACCTCGTGGTTAGTGCATGAGAACCAACAAGCAGGACCGCAGTCTCATGCTTAAGTGGCCTCAGCCACACATGGTCAGGCTACCCTCTACCTATCCCACCTTGGTACAGGTATCGACACTAGAAAACTGAGCCACAGGCATGTTCACCGTGCTCCATCATCATTGAGCCATGGGCCAATTCACCATGCTCAATCACATATCCTGAGCCATGGGCATGTTCACCATGCTCTATTATACTGAGCCACGGGCCTAAAATTGTGCTCTGGGGTCTACAATCGAAGTTGAACTCTAATCTTCCTATTTTTGGCTAGGAGCAACCCCGCATATTCAACAATATGCGCTCCAGATTAACCCATAGGAAAACCCATTTCACCATCACCAAACTCCTGACAATGATAGATCTATGGCCAGGGCAAACTACATGAAAGTTCATCTGTGATTAATTAATATATTTTAAGCAGATTGCAAGATTCAACCAAGTTATGTAATATGCAACTATAACAAGAATAAACAAATACAAATCTCATCATCTTGTGATACATTATCACTAAGGCTTTCAGTGCCATCAACATCATCTTGATCCATTACAAGGATCTCACATTACATGTTACCACTTAGCCTCTTTCCAATCATCAAGATACACCACAAAGATCAACATCACAGGGATTCCATCCCACCATCAAGGTATTCCATACCATTCCATGGGTAACACCCCAATCATATATCACTGGGTTCATCACAACCCTTGATGTTCCACATCGTATCATAATCATGCCATCGCCATGGCCTCATCATTTAAAGTAGTATCTGCATGGTTAGCATAAGCATAGAGGTACAATTGTATTATCATAAGAAACGTCTATCATTAAGAGAGATCAGATTATGCCATTGAATGAGAAAATCTATGATAGTATCATATATATAACTTTCCAGTCAAACATTAAGGTACCAATTGATCATAAGGACAATAATGTCATTTAAGATTTAATCATCCGTATGGTGAACACATGAAGAATTAAGTTGTAGATGATAAGACAAACACCTTAGTTTATTATTACCAAACTATTAGCATCCGGTTTATCATGTATCTCATAGAAATTGTCCCTAAGGATTTATCATTAAGGATCGACAATTAAGCTTATCAAAGGTTCACTTAATCATCAACCATAAGCAACCACCCTATCACTGGTCACAACACAACAAAGCCAAAGGTGTTCACATACTTGGGGCTATCGGGTTAGGTACATCCCTCACTATAGGTGTCGCCTACCCTCACTAAAAGGGATATCGGGCAGGGCATCATCCCTCACCCAAAGAGTATCGGGTAGGGCACTATCGACCACTACCAAGCTCTAGGGCACCAAGTCCATATCGGCCACAAGCATAACATGAACCTAAGTATATCGGGCAACACATCAACCTTATCGGCCAAGACCCCATATCGCCCACTAGGGTTAGGGTTATTCATATCGGGAAACCACCAAAACCATATCGCCCAAGGCATAACATTGTCATCCTTTAAATGCTATCTTGGCCAGCACACCATGGCGCTCAAGGAACTTCCATATCGCCCAAGGTGATCCTATCATCCAATCTAGGGTTTGGGACTCTCTATCAGTTAAGGCACCATAACGGTCAAGAAGTCAACAAGATATCTATCTAGCATATCGCCCAAGCTCATCCCTAGAAGAAGGTTATTGGTCAAGACACAACCTTAGGGTATCATGGAACTCTAAAATAGAGGAGAAGGGGATGGATGTCGGACAGCACAACATCTTACCCAAGGGATCAAAACAACCAACACCACCTTTGCCAAAGGGGCATCCAATGTTCAACACACCCAAAACCATCTCGGGCAACAAGGCATCTCAGGTTATAAGGGTATCGGGTAGGTCATCTTTATCCTCAAGACCACCACCATCAAACCCTAATAGGTCAAGAGAGTTGGCTCACCTCTCAACAACCAAGTGAGAGGGGTTTTGCACAACCTCCATCACATATCAGGCAGCAAGGTGGGTCATACCCATCGACCAACCCTCAACTAGGTTAACCAAAGGCTCACCTCTCAAATCCAAGGTGAGAGAAGGGTATTTCCCAAGCAACTAGAGCATAGACTCACCTATCAATGACTAAGGAAGAGAGGGGTTTTGCCTACACCACTAGAGCTCGAACTCACTTCTCAAAAGCAAATGGGAGAGAAAGGGGTTTTGCCCAAGGAACTTTAAACTCAAGGTTCGGCCACAAGGTCCAAGAACACATCCAAACAACAATAGAACCACTAAATTCAATAAGATTAAGGGTACATACTAGGGCAAGAAACATTTCTAAGGATATAAGCATGGCCGATCAAGATATCATATAAACATGCAACATAAAAGAAGGTAGTATGGATAGGGTTAGGAGTTATGTAACCCACCTTAAGCTCTAAAGCTCCAAGCTCCTAGCACCAAGATCCAAGGAACCACCACAAGAGAGGGGAAAGGGACAAGCTAGCAAGGTGTGTCGCCCAATATACTAGTTGTATCAGCCACCACTTGCTCCTCTATTCTCCTAGCTCGGCCACCAAAGGAAATGAATCAACTAAGGAACCAAAGAGACCTAGAAAATAAGGGGGGGGGGTCAATTATATACTAAGGGGTGAAGGGGGAGAGCAAGGCAAGGTGGAACCCGCCCCTAGAACACTTGTCCAAGGATTGTGCCACATGCTAGCACCCCAAAAACACACGCCCATGAGTTGTCACCCACTTAGCAAAGAAAGAGCCACTTGTCCAAAGAAGGTGACACAAACAAGGCTAGGTGGAGGGTGTGTGTCGCCCAAGGTGACAACCCAACACACCATGGCCGATACACCTCCTTTCCTGATACAACCATCACTCCCTTGGCTGATACACTAAGGTCCAACCTCATACCAAGCCTCAACAAGGCTCAACAAGGCTCAACAAAGTCCAAAAAGGCTCAACAAAGCCCAACAAAGCCTAAGGCTACTCAAGCAAAGATCCCAACCCATCCTCTCAACTCTAAAGGATGTAAGGAGAGAGAAAGACATCTCTCAAGGTGACAAACTTGCACACTAACCCTAAAACTTGGGTAATTTGCAAGTTGCACCTCCATCTCTCAACAAAGAACAAAACAAACCTTAATCACAACTTTAGGTGATTAGCAAGCATCTAAACACAAGGATTAGGAAAAACAAATAGGGTAAGCCCAAAATGAAGGTCTGGGTCCTTACAAGCCATAAACCTCTATAAAAGGATTTCACCCCCGAAATCCGAAGAGAAAAGTGAGGGATACTTCCTCCTCATCTCTTCCTCAAGCTCCCACGTGGCTTCCTCAATGACATGATGATGCCAAACAACCTTCATGAGAACCAGGTCCTTCCTCTTCAACTTCTTCACTCTTCTATCAAGGATCATCACTAGACCTTCCGCGTAGGTCACATCTTCATCAAGCTCAACCTCAACTGGTTGTATCACTGTCTTTGTGCCTGGATGGCTTTACTTTAGCATACTAATACGGAACACTGGATGTAACCTATGCAACTCTGGCGGTAGTTCTAACTTGTAAGCTACTTTGCCAACACGTGCTATTACCGGAAGTGGCCCCATATACCTGGGAGCCAACTTGCCTTTCCGGCCAAACCTCATCACACCTTTCCATGGTGAGACCTTTAGATACACCTTGTCTCCCACCTGGATCTCTAGACGTCATCGGTGATTATATACATACGACTTCTATCTGTCATGTACCCTTTCAACTGTTGTTGTATCACCTTAATCTTCTCTATTGTCAGTTGTACTAACTCAGGACCCAAAAGCTGATACTCACTAGACTCATACCAACATAGAGGAGATCTACACTTCCTGCCATATAAAGCCTCATAAGGTGCTATGTCGATACTCTGTTGGTAACTATTGTTATAGGAAAACTCTATTAGACTGAGGTGCATGTCCCAACTACCTAGGAACTATAATACGCAAGCTCAGAGAAGATCTTCTAAAGTTTGGATAGTCATTTCAGACTGTCCATCTATTTGTAGGTGGAAAGCGGTACTGAATCTCAATTGTGTTCCCAATGTTGTGTAACTGTTCCCAAAAATGACTCGTGAACTGACGACCTCTGTCAGAAACTATTGTTGCAGGCACACCATGTAAACATACTATCTCATCCAAATACACATGATCAAGCTTCTCTGTTGTATATGTCGTCTTCACAGGTATGAAATGGGTAGACTTTGTCAATCTATCCACTATCACCCATATGGAGTCATGATTTCTAGCTGTCCTCAGGAGACCAACTACAAAATCCATGGTTACATGATCCCATTTCCAGGACACCTGGATGCATAGCATACATCGATGTGTGCACTGCTTTGAGCACTGACTTCCTCATATCAGAAATGTTAGGGACCAACATCCTGTTATGATAACACACCAGTCCATCCTTGGACTCATGGAAGCCATCATGCTTCTCGTTGCCAAACTCTGATCTAATCAACTGTACTGTAGCATCTTCCTGCTGTTCTTCTTTGATATGATGCCTCAACGTAGGCTTCACCTGCATCTGTGCCAACAGTCATGTCAATAAGGAGACTTCCAATTGTACATTCATTTGTCACAAAGAGATGAATATATCCCGCCTATGGCATACCAAGGAACTCAACTGTGCCTTCTTCGTAGGAAGAGAAGAAGACTTCCTGCTAAGTGCGTCAGCAACTACGTTCGCCTTACCATGATGATACTCAATGGTACAATCATAATCACTGATCAGCTCCATCCAGCGATGATGTTCCATGTTCAACTCACTCTGCGAGAAGATGTACTTCGGGTTCTTATGATCCGTAAAGATCTGACACACTTCTCCATAAAGATAGTGTCTCCAAATCCTCAATGCATGGACCACCGCTGCCAACTCCAGATCATGTGTCGAATAACTCTCCTCATGTTTCTTAAGCTGTCACGAAGCAAAAGAAACCACATGATCTTCCTGCATCAGCACACAACCTAAGCCTTTCTTGGAAGCATCACAAAAAACCACATAACCCTTTCCAGGCTCTGGCAACACCAACACTGGAGTACTAGTCAACTTTTCCTTCAAGCTTTGAAAAGCTTGCTGACCACGATCATCCCAAACAAAAGGCACGTCTTTCCTGGTCAACTTTGTCAACGGCAACATGATCACACTGAAGTTCCTTATAAACCTCCAGTTGTATCCTGCTAAACCTAGAAAACTACAAACCTCAGTCGGCGTCTTCGGTTGCTCCCATTCTACAACTGACTCCACCTTCTTAGGGTCTACTTTGACTCCTTCTGTAGATATCAATGACCCAAGAAAGTCACTTCCTTCAACCAGAATTCACACTTACTGAACTTGGCATACAATTGATGTTGACGAAGAAAAGTCAACGCTTTTCGAAGGTGTTGTTCACGCTATTGACTATCCCGACTGTAGATCAAGATGTCATCTATGACGACTACAACAAACTAATCTAGGAACAGACGGAACCCCCTTGTTCATCATATCCATGAAAGGAGTTGGTGCATTGGTTATCCCAAACGGCATAACCACAAACTCAAAGTGACCATACATCATCTTGAAAGTTGATTTTGGTATGTCATCATCTTTCATCCTCAACTGATGATATCCATACCACAGATCAATCTTTGAGAACACTGTAGCACCACACAACTAATTGAACAGATCACCTATCCTCGGCAAAGGATACTTGTTCTTGATTGTGACTTTGTTCAACTGTCAGTAATTGATAACACCCAAATCTACGCATATCATCTATGCATTTTATCTGTAGTTTTTTGTCACTTTAGTCTTAATTTGCCCAATAATGCTCATGTTTATGCTTTCTATCTCTTCATAGATAATGTAGTTAGAATAGCCAATAATGTAGCTAAATAGCCAGTATTGGACTTGCATGCACTGAACATAGATGATCAACCTCTTATCCTTGCTCTCTCTGCTAAACTGAGGCCCAGTGAATTGTATTATTTGATATTTCATCTAATGATGAACACATATTCATGGGCCCAGTTTAGATATAATTACTTGTTTATATTGCCTAATTCACATCATACATCATGACCTAGTTTAATTGACTTTATCTCTATTTTATTGGTTTTATTCTTGATATACATGTCGATTTGGGCCCAAAGCCAGTGGGGTCGGCCCTGTTATATCAATGCACAGCTACAGTGCATGACCCTTTCTCTTCCCCCATCCATCCCTACAATGTTTATCGTGATTGTGGCTTCATTCTACCCACGATCTTTACCGCAATCGTGGCTTTATTCTGCCCGCGATCTTTGTCGCGGTCGTGGCTTTGTGCTTCCCACAATCTTTTTTGCGACCGTAGTTGTTATCGCGACCTCCACTTCCCGCTCTTCACAGACACCCGACCGTGATCTTCCAAGGTCGCGACCTCAATAGCTGTCACCTACCCACAATCAAGCTTCACCCTACCTACCACCATCGCAACTCCTTGACCACGTGCTCCTATCGCATCGAACACCACTTTCAGCAAAACTGTAGCCTGTTACGTTCTCCACCACCGTGACCACATGCAGCCAGAAGACCGCGACCATGCCGTCACCTTGCCCGCGATCTTTATTGCGACCTTCTTAGAACCGCGAACACCTATTTGTGATCCTCACCGCGACCTGCTCCCCCCTCACAGGACCGCAACCTCCCTGCATCCACGTGATCTCTCAACCCTAGCGGGTATAAAATGACCACCGTTCACTCCACATGGAGGAATCTCGCCCAAGCACATCTTGCCCTAGTGTCGTTGAGCGGCTGAAGGAGAGATCTATCCACCTACCGCAAACGGATCAGGTTCAGCTGTTACCACCCTCTCCTCCAAGGTCGACGACTCCAAGGCTACAACCAGGGCAGGTTGTAGACTCAAAGGCCTGACCTAGAAGAGAACTGGACTAATCCACAGCCATACAACAACTCCATTCTCCACATCCATCCATCCACCCTCCATTTTCTTAGGATCTACGGTGGAAACCGAGATCCGACGACCACAGTCCACTACCATCCATCCATCCATCCATGTAACTATATCTAAGGTGAAAGTAGTAGACCTGGTTCATCCATCTGTTCATCTACATTTGCCAATGCATCCACGCTACTGTTTGGAGAAAATCTAGAGAGAGAGAGAACCAAGGAGTCCAAATCTGATCAGGGAGAAGGACCAAAAGATGAGATCCAACCTATACATATCCAAAGGAGCAAAAGCCACCTCTCCTCCATGGGCTATATCTCTTTCTTCTTCTCTTTCATTCTACTATGTTCCCCAGTTTCTTATACAACGATGTTTTTCCATCCTTGTTCAGTTCTAAGTATGCTTGTCCATGGCTAGTTAAACTCCTTCTTGGCTATGTATCCCGATCTGGACATGTTTATGTACTTTTTCCTTAAGCATGTAGATTCGTATAAGATTTAGTATGTTATATGTTCTATTTTCTCTTTCTAAGTTGTGATTTCTAGTTTGGTTGATCTCTTACTCACTTGAACTGCTATTTCTTCCTGTATCGAGAGACCCATTGTAGAAATAGCTAGGAGACGATAGTTTGGATCCGAACCCAAGAGGAGGACGATCTAAGGTATTCTGTTCCTAACACCCCAGAATATCCTAAGACCCGAGAGGGAGCTTAGCATATTCTGAGGTGTTGATATATCATTCCTTGAGAGGGGGTCAATGACATATCGTGGATGGTTTTAGTCACACATCACGAGAGCACGTGGGAGGACCCCACATGACAGATACCATTATGCATACTAGATGCTTGCTTAGGTGTTCAAGGGTTGTCTATGCATGAGAATGAGTGCATAGATTGCTCCGTTTGTGGTTACATAGCCAGGAACTCTCTTTCTCAGATTAATAGAACCACGAGCTCTGTTTTGTTTTTCTTTTCTTTTCTTTGTTTTGTTTTAATTCGTGACAGCTAGACTAGTTCTAGCACATACTTTTATTGACTATCGCTTTTGGCTTATCTGACTCAAAAATGAGATATGTGGCATCCAAAACGTCCCACGTCCCTGTGTTTGACCCCGTATATCTTATTCGACCCCGTAATAAAAGTTATGGGGGCCTAGAAGGATTCATGTTATAAATTTATAAGCTTGATTCCTTCCTTTGTCCCGCGTTCATTTCCAGACGTGAGAAAAAGGTCGATCAACTTTTTGGCACCATTTTTGGGGATGTGGGTTTTCCACATTTACACGCGTAGCAGATTTTTTTTGTCACTTTAAACCCGTATATATATGCATAGTTTTTCTATTGTTTTAAGCATGCTTGTTTAGATATACTAAATACCTTTTCTTTTTCTTATAACTTTTTAGGCATGGATCTTGCTTTGGCGAGACAAGTTATCTTGTCCACCTGTCCGCCCGAGTTTTTCCATAGTTCTAACTGCTGGCAAATAATTGAAGGTCATGCTCTACATCTAGTCGAGTTATACTTACCTCCACCGTCATCATGTGTCGAGATTCCTATAAAGGAGACTGTCAGTCAGCCCTTGACTCATGTGTTATCATGGGATCAAGAGATGATTAAGGCAGTGGAGTTGGCTAGGAAAAGTATTCACGCACTCACCTACTTAGCCCCTCATCTCCAAGAAGATGTCGATCTAATGCAACAACTACTAGAAGAGTAGGATCATCATCTCAAAGTAGCCACCGAGGATGCAGACCGCAGCATTAGTTTGGTTCAAACTCTTGTACAAGGATACATCCTAAAGCATCAATTTGATATAGAGGATTCCCATTATACGTGCATGGTAGAATCGACGGGTCTCAAAGGCATTGCTACTCAAGTACAACAACTTCATGATAAAGATGTTGAACAAGGTAGGAGACTCCAAGAGCTCATCGAATTGGTTACAATTAGATAACAACTGCCATCACAAGACAATGAAGATGTTAGTCATCAAGACTGTTCCATTGGGTCTAAAGTGGAGTATGCATCACCATCCTATTCATACCATCAACTGGATCCACTAGGATTTTTCTATGATGACCAACCCACTTGGGGAAGCCCTTCATTCTATCCAGATGACCCAGCTGATGAACCAATGGAAGATATGAGTCATAGACATGAATGGGTCTATGATGACAATGATGAAGCTTCTAAAAGCCAAGTTTCCTCACAGCCAAAAGGTTGGTTTGAGGAACCAGAGTCAGATATTGAACCAGACCAGGGTGATATCTCTCATATTGAGACATGCCAGTTAGCTTCGAGCAGTACACAGATCATGGTTTGGAACTATTTGTTCGATGATGACGATGACGACGATAGTTGCTCGACATGGAGCAACGAGTATACTGAAGACAACGAGTTGAAGTAGCTCGAGATGCCATTTGCACCCATACCTTTAAAAGGTAGGATGGATGTTAAGGGGGCAGGATGGATGGTTCACTACAACATGGTTGCTGAGCATAAAGATACCCCTAACTCCACACCAAGTGATAAGCTTGGGGTGGTAGAACCACAAATTGAGTCTTCAGGGAGTACTTCTTGTTCAGAAGATGATTGGATGGCTCAGACTGTACATGAAGATTTATTTGAGCATCAACCTCAAGTGTAGAGATGGAGAGAGAAGATATGAGTCCTCAAGATGATGTCCAACCTCTCTCATCCATCTCGTCCTATGTTGATATCCCAGGACCTTCATATTCAGATTTTTATAATGAAAGGTACCCTAAGGATGATATGTCGAAGAATTCATCCCAGTGCAGTTCAAGCCACTTCCAGCACAAAGATGACTTCACTGAGTCGCAAAATTTCACTTCTCTTCTTTGGACTCAGCATGGCCAACACATCCGCCTATTCTACTCATATTATGTGGTGGAACCCATTGGCAAGACACAGGTGACACTGGTCCCAAAACTGAGGATTTGGGATCCCAATATAGGTATCATGGGGTAGTCACCCCCTTTTCTCATACCCATCCTACCACCCTTTTTATTACAATAAATTTTGTTTTTCATAACCTTGCTTAGATAGTTTTCTTTCCTCTAACTATTTTTACATCCTTGCACCCAAGCATCATCTTTAGAACTTCAATAATTGTCATTAAAATCATGCATTCCTGCCTTACTATTTCAAGTTTAAGTCTTGCTTGAGGACGAGCAAAATTTTAAGCTTGGGGTGGTAGGCTTCGCCCTTCTTTTTCTTCACCCTTCTTGCATGCATGTTTACTTCCTACATTTAGTTTTAAAATTTTCAAAAAAAAATCAGCTTTTTAGCTCTGCAATTATGGCTATATCGTGCGAACCTAATAGATAAATGCTTGACTTTATGCCTAAATGCATAGTTTTTATCTTAAGAATTGCTTGACCTTTTGCTTGACTTGCTCTTTGACTCTTTCCTTGAGTTTGGTAATAAATCTAAGGTTATGTCCCTTTTTCATAGCTTAAAGCTAAATTCCCTTGATCTATGTTGTGAATGGCAAATCCATGGTAAAGGACCGTTGGAATGAACTAAAACATGATCAAAGAATCCTAGCTCCGGATTCACACACTTGCCTCTATTCTAAGGATTCTTGAATCATAATTGCAACTTTTCACATAGGTGTCAAGCAGATCATGATGAGTTTTGAGCTATAATCAAGATGAAGTGCTTTCCTTGATGGACTACGTGCCTTCTCACATTAGATTGAGTCAAAAAGATGAAAAAAATATATAAAAATTTGTAAAAGGAGGCTTGGCTGCCCAAAAAATCCCAAAATATATATATAGTTCTCACCCAAGCCTACAAAATAGAATGCAGATGATAAAAGCCTGAGTGTGAACAATAAATGAGCGTTGTTTTCTCTTTTAGGGGAGTTGAGGATGGTGTCCATTCGGTGTATGACTGCGCTCATGAATGATGGTATGTCGTGCTTAGTAGTATCACTCTAGAAGCTCATTAGAGAGTCACTAGGAATCCCTAGGAGACCTATGAGATCATCTAAGTAGTAGGGTTGGTTTGAGCGTACGAGGAGTTTGTCTCACTACTTTGAACCAACTGGTTCGAACTGCAGGGACTGTTGCTCGTTACATGGACCAACCTGATGCAGATCGAGATCTCGAGAAGTCATTAGAGTCTTTTGCTTTGGTTCTTAGGACATGAATAAGTGAGAGGCTTGGTGTTCCTGATTGGTATGCATGGATTCATGGTGATGGATCATTGCTCATCACCTGTAGGATCACCTAAGTGACAATTCTTTCATGTTTATTAATTATGATTCAAACCCTCATGAGTATCGGAAGGCTGTAGTGATTTTGCTTAATTTTGCCTGGAAACTCTTTGATCTTTCTTTGGCAAGATTGCGGTTAATTGGTGGGGGTTTGTTCTGAAATGACATGGATCAGCAAAATAGATGTTTTAAACTATTTTTCTTAACTTTAGCATTTATTGCCAAGCTTTATTTGGATGCTATCTTTTTGTTCTTTAAGCACAGTCTTGCTTGAGGACAAGAAAGTTTTAAGCTTGGGGTAGTTGATAACACCCAAATCTACGCATATCATCTATGCATTTTATCTATAGTTTTGTGTCACTTTAGTCTTAATTTTCCCAATAATGCTCATGTTTATGCTTTCTATCTCTTCATAGATAATATAGCTAGAATAGCCAACAATGTAGCTAAATAGCCAGTGTTGGACTTGCATGCACCGAATATAGATGATCAACCTTTTATCCTTGCTCTCTCTTCTAAATTGAGGCCCAGTGAATTGTATTATTTGATATTTCGTCTAATGATGAACACATATTCATGGGCCCAATTTAGCTCTAATGACTTGCTCATATTGCCTAATTCACATCATACATCATGACCTAGCTTAATTGACTTTATCTCGATTTTTATTGGTTTTATTCTTGATATACAGGTCTATTTGGGCCCAAAGCTAGTGGGGTCGGCCCTTTTATATCAATGCGCAACTACGGTGTCTGACCTTTTCTCTTCCCCCAGCCAACCCTACAATGTTTATCGCGACTGTGGCTTCATTCTGCCCGCAATCTTTGCCGCGATCGTGGCTTTGTTCTGCCCACAATCTTTGCCATGATCGTGACTTTGTGCTGCCTGTGATCTTTTTTGCGACCGCGGTTGTTATCGCGACATCCACTTCCCTCTCTTCACAGACACCCGATCGCGATCTTCCAAGGTCGCGACCTCAACATCCGCCACCTGCCCACAATCAAGATTTACCCTACCTGCCACCATCGCTACTCCTCGACCACCTACTCCTCTCAGAGCGACCACCCGCTTTCAACAAAACTACAGTCTGCTACATCCTCCACCACCACAACCGGATGCAGCCAGAAGATCGTGACCACATCGCCACCTCGCCCGTGATCTTTATCACGACCTCCTCAGAACCGCAGACACCTATTTGCGATCCTCACCGCGACCTGCTCCCCCCTCGTGTAGGACTGTGACCTCCCCCCATCTACGTTACCGCTCAACCCTAGCAGGTATGAAACAACCACTGCTCGCTCCACAGGGAGGAATCTTGCCCTAGCGCCGCCGAGCGGCTGAAGGAGAGATATGTCCACCTACCACACACAGATCAGGTTCATCCGCCACCACTCTCTCCTCCAAGGTTGACTACTCCAAGGTTGCATCCAGGGCAGGTTGCAAACTCAAAGGCCTGACCTAGAAGAGAACTGGACCGATCCACAACCATCCAAAAACTCCATTCTCCACATCCATCCATCCACCCTCCACTTGCTTAGGATCTACGGTGGAAACCGAGACTCGACAGCCACAGTCCACTACCATCCATCCATCCGTCCGTCCATGTAAGCAGATCTGAGGTAGAAGCCGTAGACCTGGTTCATCCATCCATTCATCCACATCTGCCAACGCATCCACGCTACTGTTTGGAGCAGATCTAGAGAGAGATAGAACCAAGGAGTCCAGATCTAATCAAGGAGAAGGACCAAAAGATGAGATCCATCCTATACAGAGGCAAAGGAGTGAGAGACACCTCTCCTCCACGGGCTATATCTCTTTCTTCTTCTCTTTCATTCTATTGTGTTCCTCAGTTTCTTGTACAACAATATTTTTCCATCTTTGTTCAATGCTAAATATGCTTGTCCATGGCTAATTAAGCTCCTTCTTGGCTATGTAGCCTGATCTGGGCATTTTTATGTACTTCTGCCTTAAGCAAGTAGATTCATATCAGATTAGTATGTTGTATGTTTTATTTTCTCTTTCTAAGTTGTGATTGCTAGTTTGGTTGATCTCTTACTCGCTTGAACTGCTATTTCTGGCTTTATCAAGACCCGTTGTAAGAATAGCTAAGAGACAATAGTTTGGATCCGAACCCAAGAGGAGGATGATTCAAGGTATTCTATTCCTAACACCCTAGAATATCCTAAGACCTAAGAGGGAGCTTAGCATATTCTGAGGTGTTGATATATCATTCCTTGAGAGGGGGTCAATGACATATCATTGATGGTTTTAGTCACGCATCGCGAGAGCGCGTGGGATGACCCCACAGGACAGAGGCCACTATGCATACTAGATGGTTGCTTAGGTATCCGAGGGTTGTCTATGCCCGAGAACGAGTGCATAGACTGCCCCGTTTGTGGTTACATAGCCAGGAACTCTCTTTCTTAGATTAGTAGAACCACGAGCTATGTCTTGTTTTTCTTTTCTTTTCTTTGTTTTGTTTTAATTCGTGACAACCCGCTAGACTAGTTCTAGCACATACTTTTATCGACTATCGCTTTTGGCTTATCTGAATTGAAAATGAGATCTGTGGCATTCTAAACATCCCCACATCCCTGTGTTTGACCCCGTATATCTTCTTTGACCCCGTAATAAAAGTTACGGGGGCCTAGAAGGATTCATGTATAAATTTAAAATCTTGATTCCTTCCTTTGTCCCACGTTTGTTTTCGGATGCGAGAAAAAGGCCGATCAGTAATCTATGCACAGATGCATCGATCCATCCTTCTTCATGAACAGAACTGGAGCACCCCACGGTGATGTGCTCGGTCTTATGAAACTTTATCCAACAACTCCTGTAATTGCTTCTTCAGCTCTGCCATCTCCGCTGGAGCCATCCTGTACGTTGTCTGAGCAATGGGTTGTGTTCATGGAACTAGATTGATCTCAAAATTAATCTCTCGAGGTGGGGACATCGGGAAACTCCTCGGGAAACACATACTCAAACTCTCTGACAATTGGCACGTCCTAAAGACTCAACCCTTTCGTCTTGGTATCCACAACATGAGCCAAGAACGCTCTACAACCTTGCTACAACAACCGCTCTGCCACCATAACTGATATCAAACACGTTGGAAAAATGTTCCTATCTCCCTAGAAGATCCACTTCTCACCATCATCATCGAACACTGCTTGCTTGGAACCACAATCCAACACAACCTTATACCTCTCTAAGGTATCCATCCCAAGGGTTACATCGAATCCATGCATATCAAGAGATATGAGATCCACTTGCATGTTGTGTCCCGAAAAGGATAGAACACATGATGGACACTCCTCTCGAAGCATTGAGGAACCATCAAGAGGGGTTTCTAACAACAAGCTATCTTTCTTACAACCAACAGGTAAAAGATAGCTATCAAGCATACTACGTGTGATAAAAGAGTGTGTAGCACCCGGGTCAACCAGAACAGATACAAAGTAGGAACAAGACAAATCAGAATGAAATAACTCCATTTGACATGTCACCACTCGTGGGTTGACTATCGCCTCCGGCTGACTCATAGCATAGAATCAAGTTGTTGCTTGATGTCATCCACATCCTCTGCTTCCTTGAGCAGATGATCCAGCTTGTGATGCTTGATCGTGTCATCGCCCTCTGGCACCACTAGCCCACTGACTCTGTCCCGGCCGCTGTGTTACTTCAACATCTCTTTTTGGGCAATTCGACCTGAAGTGTCTGACCTGACCACAAAGATAACATGACTAGTCTCTCGGCTACATTTTAGACGGCCCTATCACTACCACTGAAGTTGTACTATATGCCTTTGATGGTGAAGAACCATATCCTCTTCCTTTACTTGGGGACCACTATGATGGCACACTGGAACCTTGCATCATGGAAGGTGCAGAAAACCTCAACTTCTTGAAGCCACTGTATCGCTATCTCTGAAACTGACCATACTTCCTCTTGGTCGTCGCCTCTTTCTTCTCCTTTACTGATCGTTTGATTCTTCGGTCAGACTCCACAAATGTGGCAAACCGCTCCTGGTTCTCCAAAGCAGCAGCAGGTGTTGATAGCTCGGCACTCAGACCTTTCTCAAAATTCTTGATCCTCTCATCATTTGTCGTTTCTATGTGAGGACAAAACCTCAACAGCTCCATGAACATAGCCTCGTACTCGATGATGCTCATCGATTCTTGGCGTAGACGCTCAAACTGGCTGATGTTCTCATCCAAATACATCTTTGGGAAGTATCGACTCATGAACTCTCGCCGGAAGATGTCCCAACCGATCACCTCACCAGGCCGCTTCTCCTCCTCGATGGCCCACTAGTGGCCAGCACTACCTTTCAGAAGGTAGACGACATGCTTTACTTTTTTTGCTTCAGGGGTGTGGAGGATCCGGAAGGCCTTCTCAAGACCTATCAGCCACATATCTACATCCGTTGGATCCGTCATTCCAGCATAATCCGAAGCCCCAACTCGACGAACCCACTCGAAGGTCTTCCCAACACCCAATGATTCTTTACGGTGAGCCGGTACTCTTGGCAGAGGCACTGGCAATCTCTCCACCATGATATTCATCATAGCCATTACCTGCTCCATAAGGCGTTGATAAGCAGGGTTCTCAAGAATGGCTGGGTCAATTGGGGGACCTCAGGCACCCAATCTTTGTGTGCTTGCACACTCGTTCCATCAATAGATGCCGCGACACTGCTCTCAGTAGCATGTTCTTTGTGATTTTTAGACATCCTTAAGCTTTATCTTCTGCTGTGGGCAAAAGGTTATTATGAGAAAATTTGTAGAAAATACAAGAACATACACAAACCTAGTCCTAGATCCATGTAGACTCAGTGAACCTAGAGCTCTGATACCAACCAACTTGTGACATCCCGCCATAACCATGACAGTGAAACACCACGCGAAAACATGCAGAACCATCTTAAACATCATATTACTAAAAACATGGGTTAATTAAAATTGTTTGTGGAAAACATCAAAATAGAGGAACTCTTACAACCAGATCCATATCCTGCAAGAAAACATGTTATCAATGTATATATATTGAAGCATGATATATATCCATCACTTTATAGGATATACCTGTCCCATAAGTATTAAGAGTTCATCACCTATTTATATATACATAACAGGCCATACCAGGCCAACAGCAGATAGGAAAAGCTGAAACATCTATATATCATGAAACTTCATCAAAATGCCATTGAGGACCTGAGAGTACAGGGATGACTCTAGGACTCTACTACAAAACGTCCAAAACAGCAACATATCCATCTCTTACCTTCTACTATTCTTCTTGCTGCTCAACTACAACACCACGATCACCACCACGACCAGAACAACCACCTAAAAAGGTTTTAAACCAGTGGGGTGAGACACATAGTCCCAGTGAGAAACATAACTCCCCGCCGAAAACTATAAAACCTCAGAAAGAACTATAATAGATAAAACTAATAACTGGTGCAAGCAGTTTATATATAAGCAACATACTGACCAGAACGGGCTATATAACATCTTACTAGATTACTAAGAGGTATCTCAACAAATAGTATATGGAACATGATTGACAAGGCAAGTTATATAAGGACTTACCATATCATCTATGGAGCATGTAAATAATTGCAAGATATAGCTAGGACAAATATACAAACAAGGCTTCAACCAATGTTCTTTATTTGTCCTAAGAAGATATACTATACGGCTGAATTATGATTTATTATGCCCTAAGGAAGTGAGTCGTACCGCTCAAATCCAACCTTCGATTGCAAAACTCAAGTTGGTGCCATACAAGGTCAATGGAAGAGCCAGACTCCATGAACTCACCACCTCGTGGTCATTGTATGAGAACCAACAAGAAGGACCACAGTCTCATGCTTAAGTGGCCTCAGCCACACATGGTCAGGCTACCCTCTGCCTAGCCCATCTTGGTACATGTATCAGTGCTAGAAAACCGATCCATGAGCATGTTCACCGTGCTCCATCATCACTAAGCCATGGGCCTATTCACCATGATCTATCACATATCCTGAGCCATGGGCCTATTCACCATGCTCTATCATACTGAGCCACTGGCCTAAAATTGTGCTCTAGAGTCTACAACCGAAGTTGCACTCTAATCTTCCTATTTTTGGCTAGGAGCAACCTCACATATTCAACAATATGCGCTCCGGATTAACTCGTAGGAAAACCCATTTCACCATCACCAAACTCTTGACGATGATGAATCTATGGCCAGGGCAAACTACATGAAAGGTTCATCGGTGATTAATTAATATATTTTAAGTAGATTTCAAGTTTCAACCAAGTTATGTAACATGCAACTATAAAAAGAACAAAAAAATACAAATCTCATCATCTTGTGATACATTATCACTAAGTCTTTCAGTGCCATCAACATCATCCTGATCCATCACAAGGATCTCACGTTACATGTTACCACTTGTCCTCTTGCCAATCATCAAGATCCATCACAACGATCAACACAACAGGGATTCAATACCACCATCAAGGTATTCCATACCATTGCATGGGTAACACCCCAATCATATATCACTGGGTTCATCACAACCCTTGATGTTCCACATCATATCATAATCATGCCATCACCATGGCCTCATCATTTAAAGTAGTACCTACATGGTTAGCATAAGCATAGAGTTACAATTGTAATATCACAAGAAACATCCATCATTAAGAGAGATTGGATTATGCCATTGAATGAGAAAATCTATGATAGTATCATAGATATAACTTTCCAATCAAACATTAAGGTACCAACTGATCATAAGGGAAATAATGTCATTTAAGATTTGATCATCCGTATGATGAACACATGAAGCATAAAGTTGTAGATGATAAGCCAAACACCTTAGTTTATTATTACCAAACTGTTAGCATCCACTTTATCATGTATCTCATAGAAACTGTCCCTAAGGATTTATCCTTAAGGATCGATCATTAAGCTTATCAAAGTTTCACTTAATCATCAACCATAAGCAACCACCCTATCACTGGTCACAACACAACAAAGCCAAAGGTGTTCACATACTTGGGGCTATCGGGTTAGGTACATCCCTCACTATAGATGTCGCCTACCCTCACTAAAAGGGATATCGGGAAGGGCATCATCCCTCACCCAAAGAGTATCGGGTTGGGCACTATCGACCATTACCAAGCTCTAGGGTACCAAGCCCATATCGGCCACAAGCATAACTTGAACCAAAGTATATTGGGCAGCACATCAACCTTATCGGACAAGACCCCATATCGCCCACTAGGGTTAGGGTTCTTCATATCGGGCAACCACCAAAACCATATCGCTCAAGGCATAACACTGCCATCCTTTAAATGCCATCTTGGCCAGCACACCATGGCGCTCAAGGAACTTCCATATCACCCAAGGTGATCCTATCGTCCAAGCTAGGGTTTGGGACTCTCTACCGGTCAAGGCACCAAAACGGTCAAGAAGTCAACAAGATATCTATCTAGCAGATCGCCCAGCTCATCCCTAGAAGAAGGTTATTGGTCAAGACATGAACTTAGGGTATCGTGCAACCCTAAAATAGAGGAGAAGGGGAGGGATGTCGGGAAGCATAACATCTTGCCCAAGGGCTCAAAACAACCAACACCACCTCAGCCAAAGGGGCATCTAAGGTTCAACACACCCAAAACCATCTCGGGCAACAAGGCATCTTAGGTTACAAGGGTATCAGGTAGGTCATCTTCATCCTCAAGACCACCACCATTAAACCCTAACGGGTCAAGAGAGTTGGCTCACCTCTCAACAACCAAGTGAGAGGGGTTTTGCACAACCTCCATCACATATCAAGCAGCAAGGGGGGTCATCCCCATCAACCAACCCTCAACTAGGTTAACCAAAGGCTCACCTCTCAAATCCAGGGTGAGAGAAGGGTATTACCCAAGAAACTAGAGAATAGACTCACCTCTCAATGACTAAGGAAGAGAGGGGTTTTGCCTACACCATTAGAGCTCAAACTTACTTCTCAAAACCAAATGGGAGAGAAAGAGGTTTTTCCCAAGGAACCCTAAACTTAAGGTTCCGCCACAAGGTCCAAGAACACATCCATACAACAACACAACCACTAAATTCAACAAGATTAAGGGTACATACTAGGGCAAGAAACATTTCTAAGAAGATAAGTATGGCCGATCAAGATAGCATATAAATATGCAACATAAAAGAAGGTAGTATGGCTAGGGTTAGGAGTTATGTAACCCGCCTTAAGCTCTAAAGATCCAAGCTCCTAGCACCAAGCTCCAAGGCACCACCACAAGAGAGGGAAAGGGACAAGCTAGCAAGGTGTGTCGCCCAAGATACCGGCTATATCGGCCACCACTTGCTCCACTCTTTTCCTAGCTCGGCAACCAAAGGAAAGGAAGCAACTGAGGAACCAAAGAGACCTAGCAAACAAAGGGGGTGTCGATTATATACTAAGGGGTGAAGGGGGAGAGCAAGGCAAGGTGGAACCCTCCCGTAGCACATTTGTCCAAGGATTGTGCCATATGCTAGAACTGTAGGGTTTTCTAGAGAAAACATGCACGATGGAAGCAACAAAAATCCACGCAACCTGACATAGGATCTCGTCGACAACAATGTATTCATAAGGAATGTTTGTGGGATATACCTTATCACGGAGAAAGTTTGGCGATGTCCCGCTGCACGAAGGTGTGCAACATTACTAGCCTACACAGATGGAACTTCTCTCCCATTTGTTAAGTGTGTCACATGAAGATCCGGAGGCGCTCCTTTTGTGCGGTGATGTACGCTTCTTGTAACGTGCCTGGATGGTCATTGATGTCCTCCGAACGCAGGCATCTCAGTGTCTGCATCTCTACTTTATCCACACGGATGGATTGGAACTTCACGTCGTACTTCCTAAGCTGGTGGGAAGGAGTCGTGTCTGTGCGGTGGCGTGCTAGCGGTGCGTTGCTCTCCTTTCTCTCTTAAGGATGGTGACTGCTAGGGTTTACGTACGTGAGTGTAAACTGAAAAGCCTCTCTTGATATCTCATATAGATATTGGCTGTCAAGCTCCTTGAAATAGGAGACAAAGGGAAGTAGGGTTTTCTAAACCCATTGGTATATAGAAACATTGCTTAATTAAAATGCTCGTGGATTAATTAGAATATTCTGGAATTCATTAATTAACCGAATAATCACATTAATTGATTAATTAATATCTGACTCTATGCAATCGCTTGGGATGGCTCTATGGGCATATATACCAACAAGCACTCCAAAAACACACGCCCATGAGTTGTCACCCGCTTAGCAAAGCAAGAGCCACTTGTCCAAAGAAGGTGACACAACTGAGGCTAGGTGGAGGGTGTGTGTTGCTCAAGGTGACAACCCAACACACCATGGTCGATAAACCTCCTTGCCCGATACAACCATCACTCCCTTGGCCAATACACCAAGGTCCAACCTGATACCAAGCCTCAACAAGGCTCAACAAAGTCCAACAAGGCTCAACAAAGCCCAAGGCTACTCAAGAAAAGAGCCCAACCCATCCTCTCAACTCTAGAGGATGCAAGTAGAGAGAAATACATCTCTCAAGGTGACAAACTTGCACACCAACCCTAAAACTTGGGTAATTTGCAAGTTGCACCTCCATCTCTCAATAAAGCACAAAACAAACCTTAATCACAACTTCAGGTGATTAGCAAGCATATAAACACAAGATTTAGGCAAAACAAATAGGGTAACCCCAAAATGAAGGCCAGGGTCCTTACACTTTCCCCATATGAAGGTTCAGAATCTTGTGATCACTCATAGTGTTCGTTATCAGAAAACCAACAAAATTATGATAGAAAGACATGAAATCAGCATTATAGATAATACGATCTATCTTAGAGGTAGTAAACCTATCACCCTTTTGATTGTTGTCCCAAGAAAAAGTAGGACCATTAAGACTAAGATAAAAAAGTCCACAGTTCAGCATGCAATCATTGAAGTCTTTCGTAGACTTCTTTGAAGGTAGCTCCTTGCCAATCTTCTCTTCATACCTTCTCACAGAATTGAAATCTCCCAAAATTAGCCAAGGAACCCATATTATACCATTTATTTCTTAAATAGAAGACCATAAACCAACTTTGTCTTTACCCAGATTGTTCCCATAGACAACAGTAAGATTAAAGATAGAATCATCAAGAGTAACACTCGCATGAACTAACTGATCAAGTTCAGAAATCTTAAGGATATAACAGGCATTAGTTCTCCAAAGGATTACAACTCTACAAAGAACATGTGAGTCGTGATTGGAGATCCACTCATACTCAGGAAAGAATTTGTTAAACAACTTCAAAGAATTATTCTCCTAACTTTAGTTTCAACTAAATAAGAATATCAGGTCTATACCTATTTACTTCCTCCCAAATTCTAGGAGCTTTTATATTAAGACCCCTCAAATTCCAAGAGATAATATTCAAAGAGATGTCATCCATTTAGATTCTTTTCCCCAGTACTTCACTGGGTTGAAGCTCCTCTCGACTAATATCACCACCAGAATGCTCATCCTTACTATCTAGATGCTCAAATCAATTTCTCATAACAGTAGGACTGTGCAAACTCATAGTGCAATTTAGACTCTTAGGACTACTTTTATCTCTCCTTGACTTCTTTGGCTTATAGAAACCATCAGAATCTATATCCTACAATTTATTAGCTTTAGTGGAATTAGGCGGGGTGATTAAATCAAATACCGCAAACTGTAGATCTTCGAGACTTTCATTAATTCCTTCCTCAACAAAGGCTTCACTAGTTCCATGAAATTCCTCAGTGTCAGAATCATCTTGACTCCTTTGCTCATATTTCTCTTTAGGAATTTCAATAGCCAACTTAGCTCCATTGGTCACCAATTCAGCTTGACTTGCTATAAATTCAATACTTCCATTCACACTACCTGCAATCTATCTAGAATCTTAAAATCTTGGGTCAGCATTCAGAGTCAAAGGAATATCAGAAAACTTAGAACTATTCTTGTTCATAGAATTATCCATAGTACCTGCATTATTCGATGAGGTTATATCAATACCTTCAGATTGAGAACTAGAAACTTTCTCCATTGAGATATTCTCAACATATATCTGCTTCTTTTTCTTCTCTACCCAAACTTGTTTGCCTTTCACAACTTCAATCTCTCTTAGGGGCCGACAGTCATGGTGGCCAAAGAACTTACAACAAGGGCATGCTTTGGTACTCCATTCATACTCAAACAACACTCTATGGTTATCACCCTTCTCATTAGCAATCTCCATGAATTCTGGAAAAGATGAGTCGATTGCCATTAACACCTAGATCCTAACATATTCCAAGAATTTCAGATCAAAAGTGGCTCTATCAGTACGCAGTGGAGTTCCTAGAAAGGATCCAAGTCTCATAAACATTTTTTGGTCCCAGATATCTAGCGGCAAGTCATGTATTCTAACCCATACTGGAACATCCAGAAGCTTGTATATGTACAACACTTGACCAGGAGTCCATCTAGTGAGAATCAGTGGTCGATCGTTAACAAAATAAGCTCTACCATCAATAACATTATCCAGATCTAAACTCTCAGTGAATCTCACAAGGAAGAAGTCTCTGGCATGGCTCATGACCTCCACCATTCCTTTTAGAATCCACAGTCTATTAAGATATTGTTTGAGCATGCCTACATTTGGATCCAGGCCTACCACAAAACCGGCGAGACACTTCTTCCATTTTTCCACATTCTTTTGTGCTTCTTACTACGGGTAAAATTGCTTCTTCTCTTTGATTTGGTAGTCAATCTTATCCAATGCGGTCTCTCCAATAGACTTCTACTTGCAAACCTTTTCCCAATGTCAAGGAGGGAGTGCCACCACCAAATCTGATAGATCACCTCCTTTATCACCGTCGACACTTCGAGAGTGTAACAGAGCCGTTCCTTTCACCGACTTTCATACATGTTACTCATATAAACTTCCAAACTTTCACTAATCTAGAATTTCACCCTATTTATCAAGATATTAAGAAAATATCAATGACCTCAATTATAAATCTAGTAAGAATTTTATGTATGTCTAGTAAATATTAGCTAAAAGAATTAATAAGTATATAGAAATATGAAATCATCAATATTCCTTTTTTAATTATATTGCATTTCAGATATACTTAAAAACCTTAGGTTTCCATATTTTCGTGAAAGACGTTATGTATCAAATGTGATAGTGTTTCATATTGAAAATCATCACATTCATAAATCTCCTATTTCTCAAATATCTTGTAATAACTTGAATCGAAAACTTTATTTAGTTTATTTTCATATATCAAACAAACTTAAAATTTGATAGATTCAATTTATTATAGTTGTCAAATTAAAATACACACTCATATTACTTCTAAATTTCTTGAGGCCAAGCTCCTCCCAAAAGGATTAAACCATCTCCATGATATTTACCAAAATCCACAAAACTTCATCTCCATCACTCCTTTGTGTTCCAAATTGACAAGAGAAAGAAGAATCAGGCAAAGAAGGGAAGAATTAGGATATCTAAGAATAAAATTACGTAAATTCAAAAATAGTTACATTCTTACTAAAACTATGGATAAAACTGATTAAATGACCATCAACTAACCTTTAATATCCATCAAATGATGAAGACCAAACCCGACAAACTTTGATTACGACTGGAAGCTCTAAACCCTAATTTTCACCCTCTAGGATATCTTCTTTTAGCTTCTACAAATAGAACGTTGACAAATGGTCCATACTTATGTTTTTGGGCTAATCAAGGGTTCTGTTGCTAGGAAAAATATCATATTTGACATTTCCAATTTTTTTTCTATTTGGTTGACAAATTTTCTTTCCAAATACTTAGCATATTCAGTAGACTATTTCTTTCTCAAAGTGGATATAAAATTATATTAATTTTACAAGGGGAATCAAACAAATTAATCAACCCAAAACTAAAATTTAAGCCAAATATAGGTTACCAATAAAATACTAAAATTCTTATACCATACTGATAAAACTTAGTTTAAACAATATGGTTTATTGATGATACACAACTAAAAAACATATCCATTAATGAAACAAAAATTATTAAATATTTTGTGTGATGTATTTAATATACATCAAAATTTTAAAACAATCAAAATTACCAATAAAATACTAAAAAAATCATTTACTTTACTATTGTGTTTATCACACAAAATTTCATCACAATTCTGCTATCAAGATAGTATGTTAGGAATTATAATAAAATTCTACTTAATTCCAACTATGTATCCAAATTAAGTTCATACATAGATTAGATATCAAATTTATATTAAACATCCAAAATTTGAACTTAGGATCTTATAATCCTTATTATCCACTAAGTAGTGGCATGTTCATTACAAAGATACATATTGCCATCTGTTGGATCCTGGCATTTGTTTGGTTAACTATTTTATACCATATTGTGTATATTGTAGTTGTAACTATGGGTATATTTGTATGATATGCCTGACATTGATTGTGTATTATAGGTGGATGATTCATGGTTGTGTTTCCAATTGGTGGTGGTTATGCTTAACAGTTGTTCTTGTAGTTGTGCTATTGTTGCTACTAATGCTTGAACTGTTACACAATCCCATAGGTTTGTACATAAGTGTACCTTCTGTAGTAACAAAATTGGGTTACAAAAGCTCATCTCAGACATGGTTTCAAATTCAATATATTGTAAGTTTCAAAGTTTCTTGATTTTCTTTCAATTGTTTACATGATGCGTCTATTTTATCAAAACAATCTAAAATAATTAAATGTCATATTATATATCATCATTTGTGACAATTAGGTCCCTCAATGGGGATAAGGTTTCTATATTTTGATGTTTGGTAAAAAGTAATACATTTAATGTTATTCATCATATTAACTTAAAGATCTAGAGGGGGGTGATAGATCTTTTTGGAGTTTTTAAAGTTAATTAAACAATTAAAATACTTGAACAAGAAGTAGGAGGAAACAAGGAAGATACAAGGATGTAGAGTTGTTCCTACCTTAGAAATCTAAGGTAGTCAGTCCACTACCCGATTGTTTCCAATCGGGATTTTGAAAGCAACTTATTTCATTACCTCTCGAGAATGTTACACAAAATACAATTTCTTTCCTACAATCTTGAAGTAGCCTTCACCTAAAGTAGCCTCAATCCCCCTAGAAGCTACCTTCTGAAGTAACTCCAAGCTCCTCCTTGAAGTAGCCTTCACCTGAAGTAGCTTCAATCCTTGAGGTAGCCTTCTGAAGTAACTCCAAGTCACCAAGAGCAGCCTTCACCACCAGAAGTAGCTCCATGAACCTCCTTTCAATAGCTCCAACCTAGGAGTAGTCAAGGAGAACAAAATACAATAAAAAGAACAAGATTGGAAGAAAGAAACAATGTTACCAAAGAGTATAGTGCTTTGATCCTATATCAAGCGTATTGATCTCCTATCCACTATAGATGAACATGGTAGTGTGGTGGCTAGGAGATACTAGGCTATAGGACACTGATGTAGAGCTCAAGGAAATAGATTGCAAGTATAACTTTGCTTGTTGTTCACTAAGAATGAATCTCAAGTGTAATTGTATGCACAAGTGGTTCTTTGGGTGTCGTAAGGCCTCTCCTGTTTATAGGAATAGGTTACAAGTTCTTAGGGATGTTCTAGACACTTTCTAGGGTGTTCATAGTGCTCAACTAGCTGTTAGGTGTCCATAAATTACTTTGTAACAGCTAGTTGTTTAGTGTTGAAAAGTGTAGTCTAGAACTTTTCTCAGTCGAGAAGTTTTTTGACCGAGTGGGAGGTTGAGGTAAGTGTATTGCAACGTTCATTTTCAATTCCCAACTACTTTTCCAACTCAGTCTAACAGCCATAGAGCTTGATGTAAGGTCTATTCTCAGTCGAGAATATTGTCGACTGAGGGTGTCTCGGTCGAGGTCTTTGTCGATCGAGAATGTCCATGTTTCAATAGTCATCTACTAAGTGTGTGCATCAATGTGTAATTGTGCTTCTATCTTAGGGAAGGGTCTATCTAAGTGTTGTGAGTGGATAGAGAGATCTTAACACTTGATTTACATGATGTCTATGTACTTGTACATTATATACTTGTACAAGTTTTTACATTGAGTACAATCATTAAAATAAGAGTAATCTAAGCATGATGATTTTCCAATTTGTATTGATCTTCAACTATCCACCCCTTATTTGTTTATTACTGAAACAATCAAATAGCAAGTTAGATTCACAATAATGAAATGTTTGTCATCATTAAAACAAAGGGTTTCATAATGTCCAAATTTAGCCAACAATCTCCCCCTTTCGAAGATGACAAACATTTTTAATATAAATCAAGATAATTTAAATACGATGAGTTTCCTACTTGAAGTTTACCTTATTTAGGCATTATCTTGTTTATTTATGGAGTGTGTGCTAGTTATTCCCAAAGAGGTATGGAACATAGTATCCAACTCTTTAAGGAATATAGCAACAGTCGATGTAAAGACAAGAGATTATGAAACTCATTTAATTTTGATTTATATTATTCCTCCCCCTTTTTCATTTCAAAAAGATAGCCATATAATTAATTTTCTCCCCCTGAATGTGATACTCCCCCTTAATTGTATACTACAACAAGAATGTCAAATTTAGCCACAGTTCAAAATCATGATTTATTTCTCAATCATTTATAAGGGATGTTAAGTCCTGAAATGATATGAGAATCCTTTAGGCTCATGGATATATTTGATTAGTTTCTCAACCATTCACAAAGTATGTTAAGCCTTTAAATGATATGAGATTCCTTTAGGTTCATAGTAGGATTAATGAATATACTTCTCTACCATTTACAAGGGATGTTAAGTCCTGAAATGATATGAGATTTTTTTAAGCTCATGAATGTATCTCTAAGTACAAGGGATTTTAAGCCCTAATTAGTGTATTTTATTCAGGAATGTTGTAATCTCTCTTATAACCAAAAATTACTTTAAGGATACTAAGATCATAACTAGCTTTGAAGTACAATTGAATAAGTAAAGAAATAAATCAATTTTACAACATGATGAGCAAATGTACTAAGGTTGAGTGCAAGTTAATGATTTGATTTCACAAATAAGCATTTTGTCAGGCTTATTTTTGGTCGACCATGACTTTGACCGCGGCGCCCCTCGGTCATGCTCTTTTTCAACCTGGAGGCATTTCTATAGATTTTCAATGTATGCATTATCATAGGTTATCTAATGGGCCACTTGATCTTCTTGTGTATGATCATTATTTATTCTTCATTTTGCACATATATGATCTTATGAATGTTGAATAATCTAAGATAAAACCTTTTTATGACTTAAGATTAAGTTTTCCTTTTAGAACTTAATTCATGTGAGCAATATTTTTGAGAAGATATATTGTCATAATTTCTTAGAATGCTCAAACCTTAGATTTTCTAACAAAATGATGATGATTATATTAAACCAAGTTCCTTGTATGATCACTTCTTTTGTTTTCAATTTGGATTATGTTAATGTTGAACAAAATCTCCTATGCTAATAGATTTGTTATTAATACTTTTCTTGAATAAAACCAATGTCTTCCTCTTATATGCTTGTTTGGGGCAATTTAATCATGCAAAGTATAAAGTTTTAAGGCCCAAATATTCTTCCTTTTGATTAGGGTCATTCAAATATTTAAACCAATGTAATATGTAAAGTTCATTACATATTTGAGTCACTTAAGTTAATTGCAATTGAAATATCTTATTTTTATTGAACAATTCTGAGAGAGTTTTCCTCGGTCGACAAAGTTCTCGATCGAGTGAGGTTTGGTCAAAGTACTTGTCAGCTGGATGTTTCTCTGGATTTGTTAGGCTTAAGACAACAACTTACTCGATCGACTATTTATTGGACCAAACCTTTCTCAGTCGACAACTTTCTTGACCGATAATGATATTTTTTCTGCATAAAATGTAGGTTTGAGACAGAAACTTCTTTGGTCAACTATTTTCTCGACCGAAGAGTGTCTCAGTCGAAGTTGTGGTCGACCGAGATTGTTTCTATTTTATTTTCAATAATTATTGTCAAGTAAAATGGAAGTTACTTGCAATACAGTTTTACATGCAAATTAAAGCTCAGTTTAGTTGAGATAAGACATTTTGAATATCAAAGTAACAATTTAGGTCAAATCTCAACTAATCACATTCAAATTTCCTAGGTTTGAAGTCTTGGAACCCACACTAAATCAACATTATATTTCTTGTATGGGCATGAGAAACAATAATGTCCAAGACGCAAGCAACAGTGACAACAAATGGAATCAGTTTCATTTCTCCTTTGAGTTGAGTTGTTCTTGGGTACAAATATGACCTTGGTCTTGGCTGCTTGTGTTCTTCTAGATTTAGGATGAGATTTTCCTTTTGGAACATATCCTAAACCTCTTCTTCCAATTTGTCCAAAAGAAATCTTTAGGATATTATCAAGAATACCATTGTTTTTCAAGCTACAAATTTCCTTTTGTAACTTTGCAATTTCATCCGTTCTCCTTTTAATATCTAACTTTGCTTGATGTAGATTAGATAACAAACTATCTCTTTCTTTGATAATATCATCATAATCTAAATGAGTACACAAGATAGGTTGAGTTTGAAGATCATTCAATTTTGCAAGTAGTTCAACCTTTTCTTAAGAAAAGAAAATCATAGTTTGTTTCTAGAGTAAGCAACTTCATATTGCAATTATTAAAAGATGATATCAAGGTAAAATTTTCATAAATAATTCTTTCCTTTTCAGAAGCAATATCATTTAATTGAGCATATAATTCTTCATTAGCTTTTGTAACTCTTTTTAGTTTCTTTTTACAATTAATGTATTTAACATGTAATTCTTCAATACTAGCAATTAACTCTTCTTTAGATAAATCAAATAAGCTTCCCTCATTCTCTTCTTCATTTGTTGCAGCAATGGGGCACTCCACTTCTTCTTCTCCATCCTCACTATCATCACTTGAGTCATTCCATGCTACTTTGTAGGCTTTTTCCTTCTTCTTGTGAGAAGATTTCTTTCCCTTCTTGAGTTTGGGACAATCGCCTTTTAAGTGTCCCTTTTTGCCACATTCAAAGCACCTAGGGGAAGAGGAAAAAGAAATATTAGAAACTTTGTTAGTTCTAAATCTTCTATATTGCTTACCATTTACAATGAGAGTTTCTTCTTCACTATCTTCTTCACTTGTATCAGTACTATTTTTAGTTGTTGCCTTGAATGCAATATCCTTTCTTTTCTCTTTTTTTGTGTTCAGCCACCAATCTTTCTTCTACTTTAATGGTGACCTCATGAGTCTCTAAGTTGACAATGAGCTGCTTCATCCTCAATCTAGTGAGATCCGTGGCTTCTTTACTGGTTGTCACCTTTGGTTTGTACTGTAGAGGCAAACACCTAAGGATTTAGGATACTTGATCTTCTTCACTGATGAATTTTCCTAATGCACTCAAACCATAAATGATAGTAGAGAATCTTACATACATTTCACTAATGCACTCATTTGGTTCCATATAAAATTGTTCAAACTTTTATTTAAGCATACTAATCTTAAAAAAATTTACTTGAATAGTTCATTTATGTTTAATAGAGAGTTTATGCCATATATCATATGCAACTTCACATGAGAAAATTCTATTGAATTCACTTACCAAAATAGAACAATATAAAATACTTACAACTTTGGCATTTAGTTGAGATTTCTTTACCATATTGATATCCCATATTGCATACTCAGTTTCCAGAAGCTCATATTGAGTACATACCATACTCCAAAGCTCCCAACTGATGCCTTGAAAATAAAATTGCATCCTTCTCTTCCAATAGTTGTAATTGCTTCCATCGAATGGTGGTGTACGAGCTACGTAGGTTCCTTCAAGGTTTAAGTATTGAGCACACCATTCACCATTCTTCAAGACTTATTAAATCTCCTTGAAGACCTACTCGGATACCAATTGAAAGATCTAGAGGGAGGGTGAATAGATCTTTTTAGAGTTTTTAAAGTTAATTAAACAATTAAAATACTTGAACAAGAAGTAGGAGGAAATAAGGAAGATACAAGGATGTAGAGTGGTTCCTACCTTAGAAATCTAATGTAGTCAGTCCAAAACCTGATTGTGTCCAACCGGGATTTTGAAAGCAACTTATTTTATTACCTCTCGAGGATATTACACAAAATACAATTGCTTTCCTACACCCTTGAAGTAGCCTTCACCTGAAGTAGCCTTAATCTCCCTAGAAGCAGCCTTCTGAAGTAACTCCAAGCTCACCCTTGAAGTAGCCTTCACCTGAAGTAGCTTCAATCCTTGAGGCAGTCTTCTGAAGTAACTCCAAGTCACCGGGAGCAACCTTCACCACCTGAAGTAGCTCCATAAACCTCCATTCAACAGCCTCCAACCTAGGAGTAGTCAAGGAGAACAATATATAATAAAAAGAACAAGATTAGAAGAAAAAAATAATGTTAAAAATGAGTACATCGCTTTGATCCTATATCAAGCGTATTGATCTCCTATCCACTATAGATGAACGTGGTAGTGTGGTGGCTAGGAGATACTAGGCTATAGAACACTGATGTAGAGCACAAGGAAATAGATTGCAAGTATAACTTTGCTTGTTGC
Source organism: Alisma plantago-aquatica (assembly GCA_963693085.1). NCBI lineage: Eukaryota > Viridiplantae > Streptophyta > Magnoliopsida > Alismatales > Alismataceae > Alisma > Alisma plantago-aquatica. Next base: position 308,340,006 of record OY856415.1, read on the forward strand.
TCACTAAGAATGAATCTCAAGTGTAATTGTATGTACAAGTGATGCTTTGGGTGTCCTAAGGCCTCTCCTATTTATAGGAATAGGTTACAAGTGCTTAGGGACGTTCTAGACATTTTCTAGGATGTTTTGAGTGCTCAACTAGCCGTTAGGTGTCCATAAATTACTTTATAATGGCTAGTTGTTTAATACTGAAAAGTACAGTCCAGACCTTTTCTCGGTTGAGAAGTTTGTCGACCGAGTGTGTCTCGGTCGGGCTTTTCTTTGACCGAGTGGGAGGTTGAGGTAAGTGTATTGCAAAGTTTATTTTCAATTTCCAACTACTATTTCAACTCAGTCTAACGGCTATAGAGCTTGCTAGAAGGTCTATTCTCGGTCAAGAATATTGTAGACCGAGGGTGTCTCGATCGAGGTCTTTGTCGACCGAGAATGTCCCTGTTTCAATGTGTTGAGTCATCTACTAAGTGTGTATCAATGTGTAATTGTACTTCTATCTTAGGGAAGGATCTATCTAAGTGTTTTGAGTAGATAGGGAAGATCTAAGATCTTAACGCTTGATTTACATGATGTCTATGTACTTGTACAAGTTTTACATTGAGTACAATCATTAAAATAAGAGCAATCTAAGCATGTTGATCTTCCAATTTGTATTGATCTTCAATTATCCACCCCTTATTTGTTTATTCCTGAAACACTCAAATAGCAAGTTAGATTCACAAAAATGAAATATTTGTCATCATCAAAATAAAAAGTAATAATGTCCAAATTTAGCCAACATTAACTATATATTAAAAATATATATTATCTTATTTCTATTTTTGGAAAATGTGTTACCTTTTATTAAACCTATTCGAGATGGGTAAAGAACATAAATTTTGCGTGTACATCATGTTTAACCATTAGGATACCTCAAACAAATAACCCTATTACAATAACAAACTACCAAGACATCTATAGAAATAGATTGTTTGCTTCGACTTCAGGAATTATACTCTCTACAAAAGTACATTCCAGATGGTAGGTTCATGTTGTCTTACTTGACTACGACAGGAATACAGAAATGACTTCAATTTTCCACATCCTTATTGAAATTGGTGAACACAAACATCTACATTGATATGAATCCAACCAACTAGGAAAAAATCATACATATTCCGTGCTTCCAGCGGCCAGTTCTGCTACAACCTTCCTAGTTTGACTTCTAAGGTAGTATGCAGCCGCTTTCATTTTGCGAGAGCTGCTCCTCACTTATCTTCCATCTTTTCTCGCGGATGTAGTATTCAAGGAAGGAAGGGGAGCAATGATATCAGGAATAATAGAAGTGTGTTGTAAATGCACTGCTAGTAAATTATTGTCTTCAGTATCGTTTGTATGCATAATATCATCAGCATGTGAGATAACCATACCCCTTCCGGGTCTACATCAGTATCAATACTACGTCTACCTTCTGATATTTGTTATCATTGACAATAATTTGCTATGAAGTATCTGGAGATGTGTCGTGAGTGTTGAGCAGATTCGGTGCCATAGTTGTCTCCATAGGAAGTTGCTTTCCTTTCCTCTTCTATACTTTCGATTGTACCTCTGTTGTATTATGAACTTGCTCTTCTGTTATAAGTAATTCAGTATTTTCAACATCCAGTGTGTCATCATCTTCATTGTGGTGTGCAAATTGATTGTGATCGTTCTTTTTCTGTTTATTAGTAGCATTTGGGTCATGTTGAGGTTTCTTTGTGGCCTACAAGTGTGGATATTATGACAAAAAAAAAATGCCACCTGTCTTCTTCCTCGATCCATTTGGCTCTAGCGTCAAAAGTTTCATATATTGGATCTTCCAAATGCTATGTGTGATTAAGTGTCATACAATATTTGTCATACAACTTTTGGTAAATAGTCCATTGTACCACAACTAGTACATAGAGTACTGATATAAATCACACCTCTTCTACTTAGTCTTCCGTCCAGTCTTCCACCCATACCTCGCCTCAATGCATCACGAAATATGAAAAGACTATCTAGTACTGTGTAGAAACGTTTTTCGCACAATGTAAGAAGTTGAAAAGTTTTACAAACAAAAGAGATTGAAATAATATAAGTACTTTTTATTTGTAATAAAAATGTTTACAACAATGCAGATTTGAAATAGAACTGTACCAATATAAGTGTTAAACAATGTTAAATATGTAGAAATTTCGTATAGTATTTTTTTCACTATGTTATATATCTACTTTTTTTTTTATAATGAGGAACCCCTCCCGGGATCGGTCACTATTAAACCCCACCCTGCCAAGAGTAAATCTCGGGACCAGCCGTGTCATTGGGGGGACACTATGGTCAGCCACTATTGCACCATGGCCCGCGCCCAGAGTCGAACTCGAGTTCCTTTATGGGGGATTGTCGAACCTCACCGCTGGGCTATTGACCACCCCCCATTATAGAACTTTTATTAATTAGTTATGTACCTACTTTTAAATAAATAAAACATGTATATTAAATATTTATGTATCCTATAGAGTATTTTTCTAAATTAAATAAAGCTTACAAATAAACATTATAAAAATAATATTTATTTTAAAATTAACCGTGTGCATTATTTAGTACTATAATGTCTGTTTTAATTTTAAATAATGTGAATAACGCCCGTAAGATTTAATCACGATGTGATCTCTTTTCAGCGAGTACTTCTCTCTCCAACCAATACCTCTCTCTTTTTATTTATTACACCCTTTTTCTCTCTCCATCCAGTATCTATTCACTTCTATTGATTATGAATTTCTCTCTTTGTCCACCAACTCTTTTTTTATTTATTACACCATCTCTCTCCATGCACTACATTTTTCTTCCTATTTATCACAACATCCCTCTAGATCCACTATCTCTTAATTATTCCACTCTATTCTCTTTCCGACCACTTTATATATATTACTCAACGTCTCTATTGCAATAAAATAATTGTGGACGTTTTGGAGACTGACACACTGTGCTAAAAGTTATCTGTGTGTATTCCCGAGATAAGGGTGTGATTGTTAGTGTAGGAGATGTGTTCTAAATAATTTCCTTGGTACATACGTCAGGGATGGATTTAATCCAACTTTGTGCACTGTTCTATCGATAATTACGGTAGGATTAACTAGACTAGATGAATCAATTTCTAAGGCTAACCCGGTGAATTGGCTTCTCATACAGTTGATCATGTGGTCATCAGCCTTGATAAATTTTCTAATGCATAACCAATTTCGGGAAGACTAAATGATTATACATATGTAATAGTAAGTCTAGAACTCTTACTCAGGTTGCTATTTGTTGGGGATTTCCAGTGGAAGTAATTATAATTCTGCTCCATCTCCGCACCATGAGGGAGGACCCAAAGATAGACCAGGGTCCACCCGTCAAGACAGTGAGACAATCTTGTTCACAAAATAGTTGAATGACTAAATGATTCAGGCAGATCTCATAAGCTTTTTACCTACCCATAGGTTTCCATAACAGCATGATTCAGTCACATAGGCGGTTAGGTATCCCATGGTTTTCCCCACCAACTTCAAAATAACAACATACTTCCAGGGTCGATGAAGTATTGTGTAGGTTTCTGGCACCATAACTAACTCCAGCAAACCGCGGTCATTAACGACTGAAATGTCATCCGGATCAACAGACCCAGACTCATCATCGTATATAAGTGAAACTTGATGGTATTACAGATTCCGAATATGGTTTCTCTGTAACATCTTGTGTAAATCACCGTAACTGCCGGCATCAGTTCATATATATGTAAAATTCACAAAATTGTTCATATCTTACGAAATTGATGGGTTTATACCGAATAAGCAATTGAGATCTCCTAAGAGATTGCGGCGTCCGTTGTTAATGTAGTTTCATCCCGCGAACATGTTCGGGATGACATAGACTCAGCCCCACCCCACTATAGGTATGACGGTCGGTTATATAAGGTCTTTGGTGTCGGTTTTAAAGAGACATCCAAGTGGGCGCCGCTAAAAGTCGATGCTTTCAGCGCCGATTTTAACACCGACGCCATAACTCTTTCCGTCACCAAAAATGTGCCAGCAAGAGCTATATAGGCGTCGGTTATTAACAAAAACTGACACTATATCCAGGTCAAAGCCGTCGGCATTTCACAAAAACCAACGACATAACTCTTTCTGCCACCAACAAAAAAGCGCCAGCAAGGGCACCATCGACGTCGGTTTTATATATATAACTGAAACTATAACTATATGTTGTCGGTTTTTACAAATAACTGACGCCTATGTTCTGATTTTTTTTTCTTATTAGTTTGCAGGCATGCTGTATGGCTGGTCAGCAGGATGCAGAATCTGCAGTTCAGTTCTGAACTATAAGTTTACAACATTCATTGATATCAGCCAACAACAGGCCACAAACATGCAAAAATTTACAAGATGGACAATATTATATATGGATCTATGTGATTCACACACATGTATAAACACATTTAATTCATATTATTTTTCATCACACACATGTAGAAACCAGTAGCAACATGCAGTTCCATTCATTTCATCTCTTTTCACATTCAGACACATGTATAAACATTCATGTATTGATCATCTTCACATTCACACATATGACAATTCAGAAAAATTCATTCGCATTCACACAAAAATAATTATGAGAACAAAGTTTAGAAATAGCATTCTTTATTCATCATCGTCATTATCGCCATGACTGTCTCAATTATATTTAAAAATTCCCACTACTGTTTTTCCCATTGTTCTCTTATATCATTTAAGTCTACCATCGTATAGGGAGTATGTACATCTAATAACTTTTGAAATGTAGTGAAGTCAGTTTTAAAAACCTATAAAGAGAATGATGTATATATAATTAATAATATATAATAAGATTGATATATTTCATATTATCTAATGAGACTATATATAATACCTGATGTATGGTATCGATTTCCATTACGGCATGTTCGATAATTAGGTTCATAAATCACATCACATAGTATGCACATGTCCAACCGTTATCTTGTGTAGCATACTATAAATTGAAACATGCAAAATATTCAAAAATACAAATAAGCACAGTTCACATAAATAATATATACATTGGAGTCGTGAAATTACTTTCACATTCTCCCAAATTAGTTGCTGGTTCTTTTTCTTGGGGACCTTTCCTCCAGCTTTTTTGAACTCATGTAAAACCCTACATGTTAATGTAACACATTAAATTACATAAAGAAATAGTAATGTAATAACATATGTTAATGGATATAAAAATATAAAATATTTTTCACGAGAATAATGGCTTTTTTCATTGTGTGTCCATATAACATATTCAATTCCTTCCCCACAGGATCTAGATAATTGATAGTGAATGTATCAGGGATAATAACTAGTAACTCCCAATGCCTACCACTAGAGGTAAGAAAGTTAAAAATTAATAACTCAAAAGTCACAATAAAAATGTAATTTTCTTAAGTCCAAATTATAAGCAAAGTAAACCTACTCGACATTGGATGGTGCTATTATCACTGTCTTTTTTTTACCAAAATATTTAAAAGCTGCACAACAGTATGAAGTAACTGACCTAGGGTCTTTATCTACAAGACTAATCAAAGATGGAATCAAAAATCTCATATGAAAAAATGAAAAATCTGTACATATCGTGTGTAAGTGGCTGCAAAACATATATTACGTATACATTAATATATAAGAAACTAGATCACCATATATAAAATAAGGTATATGGATGTATAAACAAGATCTCACCATATACATAGCTCTATCATAGATGTATTCAGCCAATCATAACGAAACAACTCCAAAATATCTTATATAAATAGTTTGTTATCGTATGATTGACCTGCAGCATCCTCCGGAATAGAAACATTTATAGGGCATTTGGATCATGTTCGCCTGTCCATACTGCCATACCCCAATAATTAGGACCTAACGAGGCGTGTAGGTCCCTTAGAAGCTAACTTGGTACTTCAGGAGGTGGAGGTGGAGGTCGAGATGTAGCGGGTGTCTTCCTTTTGACCCGTATATATAATTTCAGATCAATTGACTCATATATATGTACACACTAACAAATTAACGTAATGTAAATTTATCAAACAATATTAGTATAGACGACATCTGCTTTGGGCCACAATATCACTTCGCCTTCTGCCTCACCAAGCGTTTTAGAATCTGGGTGGGCATATGGCAATGGAAGATCCCTCCAATCGGGGAGTACATGTATCAGGCTCACACGAACCACACCATCTGGTATTGGAGTCCCATGAAATATTTCCCCTGGAAGGGGTGGGTAAGCTGATGCCTCTGCAATGACATATTCTTGACTTTTTAGACGATATGGCTTCAACCCCTATAAATTTACGTAAAGAATGTTATATACATATATACATAAACATATTATCTTGAAAAGACTAGCTACTATGTCATGAAAATACTTACAATGGACGTGTTAGGTGGTGGGTCTACAGGATTACTCCCAACCTATACAGTAGGAGAAGAGCGGTCTGCCATAGGTATTGTTTGAGTGGCAGTCTGAGATGCCTACAACTTGCTAATTGATTCATGGAGTCTCTTATCAAGTGCTCCTCGACTCTCCTATTAATTAACTCATCTACCTATATATGGATAAAAGAAATGGTAGCTTCTGATTATTGAATTTCCTTTCGCAATAACATTCTAAAAAAAGAATATCTTACCTCATCTTGTGAAAGTCCTACTTTTTGGGATAGGTTTGTGCTGGGATGGCCCAAAGAATGTTTTGATGCCCACACCAGCGCTTGCACCCCTAACACGTCTAGGATGTTCTGCGTTACCTAGAGAAACTATCAATTCATCCCTTGTACCCTCAGGGATGAACTTGCCTTCCTTCCTCTACTCGTGCAGCTCCTGCTAATCGCCATCAACAGAAATTAGTAAGTAAACATAACAATAATCAATATTGATCGATTGCTCTAAGAGTTGAATTTTATCATTTTTACAGCCACCTCAGCAGTTGCGGGCTTCGTTATATCTCCCTTCCTATTTTGCCTCCCAGCTATCTACATAGCATGGTGAGGCAGAGGTGTGGGACCAATAGTAGAGGACTCTGGAGTCTCCTGAGTAGCAGTAGACTGAGCAGTAGACTCATCCTATAGTCTTTGACGAACGCTTGCATAGCCTCTTGGACCCATTGTGTGGTCATGCATATTCAGTGCATGCCTTGCTCTTTGAGCATCACTGATAGCCTTGTTAGTAAGAATATTGATTCCGTTAGTAACACTAAAGGTTAATCTTGAATAGGCGAATACATAAGAACACATATTAATTAAATTGGGAGTGGTACTTAATACCTTGAATTCATCCATTTTTCTTTGGGTAACAAACTCCTCCCAGTCTTTGGGGTCCAAGTAGTTCCATTGCTCAGTGGCTGCCTTCATCCTAAATTTATTTTTTAAAGAGAATACAAATAAAAATTATTAGTGTAGAGTTAGTCCAAAAGTGATCAATGTCTAGAATTAGAAATCAATCAAGAACCTCTTCTCAGCATTGCGTATGTAATCTCAGGTGAGATTTGTCCTATAGTTCCTAAGGACCCTCCTACAACGTTGCATCACACATTTACGATGCAGCTTTTCATCTAGATCAAATATACTCTGCAATCTATTAACTAGTATCCTAAAAATTAGTAATCTACAAAAATAAAATTGCAAATAATAATAACTCACGCATAATTCCTTCCATACTAAGTCTTTCTTCCCCTTATGAACTTTATGCCAGGATTCTACGTTAGGACTATAATGTCTGTGAGTAAAAACCCCAAGATATAAAATAAATGAGTTGCGGTTCACTCCAACTGGATTTCTTGCATCATCGAAATCCACAACCAATTTGGGTCCATTTCCCCTTTGCTATAGTAACTTGTTCATCATTGTGATTCCACTCACTTTCTAAATTTTTTTTGTTGCTCATCAAGTGCCCCAATTTCTTCAGGGGGTACATCATCAACCTAAAATTTGACAAAAAAAAACTTACAGGATATAACTACAAAAGAACATATAGATAGAAACCTCAGAGATATATTTTTAAAACTTACATTATGAGGCAGCACATTGACATCCTCACCCTCATGGTAATCATCAGCACGGTCATCATATGAATGCTCGACCATCTAAAAGTTCACATTCATATTGTAAAGTTCACATTGTAAAGTTCACGTTCACATTGTAAAGTAATTCACATTGTAAATTCACATTCACATTGTAAAATTAACATTCACATTGTAAAGTTCACATTCAGAAAAATAAAACATATAAAAAATATAAGCATGCATGCCTCTAATATTGTGATCTTTTATCAATTAACAAGCCTTCATTGTGATCTCCGTGCACATACAAATCATCATTAGCTTCAACATTTGATAGTGTTGGCAACCCAACTGAGAATGGACTGGAGTCATCATACTTATCATAGTATTGTTCTTCATCTATAGGATCTTCAATGAACTGTTTTTTACCATGAAGAACCACCGACCATTTATCATTTGCAGGATCATCGATATAAAATACTTTTTTTGCTTGTGATGCCAATATGAATGGTTCACCCTTCTCGCCAATATTTTCAAAGTTCACTAATGTGAAACCCAATTCATCCAATATAACTTCTTTGGTGTTATCAACCCAATTACATTTACGTAGTCAAACTCCCATATGTCTTCAATGACACTGTAATATTACATTTTAGCTTCATGTGGACTCTCATTCTTTGTACTTGCAAAAAACAATGAAGATGCTTGAAGGGTGACCACACTGTTTTGGACGACACTCTTATCATCTTGACGCTTTGCGTAATATGGGAATCCCTTTATGTCAAACCCTTCATAAGACATAACATTCAATTTTGGTGAGGCATTCGATAGTTTCAGTAAGATTATCTGGTGTTTGAGATAGTTGATGTAAGACTTTATCTTCAAACCACTTAATAAATGTCTTGTTATGCTCTCTAGCAAGCCACATTGAATTGGCTCGAGGATATTATCTCTTGATGAAATTTTTATGTTCCTCGATATAAACACTCACTTCATCCATGTTGTGTAAAATATACAAGTGACCTTGTTCCAGCTGCTCACGGCTGATTACTTTCATTCTGTGATCCCAAAATTCCTTTGCCAAAATGCTCCTCAATATTCTTGTCATTAACAGGAGCATCACTACCACTCAGAAAGTCATTGCAAAAATTCATAACTTCTCTCGCCACATAACCCTCAATAATACTCCCTTCAGGCCGATAACGCTTTCGTACATCACCTTTAAAAACACTCATGTATCGTTCAAAGGGATACATCTAATGCAAGTGAAGTGGTCCCAACATTTTCACTTCCCTAGTCAAGTGGATAACAAGATGTACAATGATATCAAAGAACAAAGGAGGAAAATACATCTCCAGCTGACATAGGGTAACAACCACTTCTCTTTGCAATTTATTGAGAGTATCAGGATCAATAACTTTATTACACAGACTGTTGAAAAAGAAATAAAGTCTGGTGATTGTAAACCTTACATGCTTCGCCAATATAGATCGAATTGCCACAGGCAATATTTGTTGCATTAGAGTGTGACAATCATGAGATTTAAGACATATCAACTTCAGATCTGTCATTGATACCAATCTTCGGATGTTGGATGAGTAACCTTGTGGCACCTTAACATTTACCAAGCATTCACAAAAAGCTTTCTTCTCCTATCTAGATAATGTGTAACAAGCGGGAGGTAAGTATGTTCTTCAGTCGCTACTAACTACTTCTATTAATCCTGTCCTTATTTCCATTTCACGTAGGTCCAATCTGGATTTTATCCCATCTTTAGTCTTACCTGATATATTCAACAAAGTACCAATGACGCTATCACATACATTTTTCTCAACGTGCATGACATCGATACAATGCCTGACTGCCAAAGAACTCCAATAAGGAAGATCCCAAAATATTGAATTCTTCTTGAATAAAGATTTGTCACTCCGTGTGGCCATGGTACATTGTGATCTCTTACCAAATTCATTGCCAAGTCTTTTACTCTTTCATAAACAGCCTCCCCTAGTATAGGTTTAGGTGCACTCCGTTCCTCATTCCGTCCATTGAATGCTTTGCGCAACCTACGATACAGATGGAATTTTAAAAGAAACCTTCCATGACAAAGATATATTGTCTTGCCGCCATGTTTTAGTCGTATTGAATCAGTGTTCTCTTCACATATAGGACACACTTTAGATCCTTTTACACTATATCCAGACAAATTCACATATGCTGGAAAGTCATTAATAGTGCAAAACATCATAGCATGCAAACAAAATGTCTCTCTTTGTAAAGCATCTTAGGTCATCACACCTTCACCCCGGAGTGTCTTTAAGTCATCAATCAGAGGTTCAAGATAAATGTCGATATCATTTCCAGGTTGTTTAGGGCCCGATATCAACAACGACAACATAACATACTTATTTTTCATACACAACTAGGGAGGAAGATTGTATATAACAAGCATAATTGGCCAAGTGCTATGTTGGTTGCTCAATGTCCTGTATAGATTCATCCCATCTGTACAAAGCCCAAGTCTTAGATTCCTGACTTCACCAAATTTAGGGTACAATAAATCAATCTTCTTCCACTGTGGGGAATCAGACGCATGTCATAGGATCACATCATTATTTTATTTAGCATCTGCATGCCACCTCAAATTCTTTGCATCTATAGGATTGGCAAACAGGTGTTGAAACTGTGATATTATAGGTAGATACCACATCATCTTGGCAGGAGAACCAGTTTTGACTCCCCCAAAGTTGTAAATTTATACCTTGACACACCACATTTTGGACAATCTTTCAAATCCACATAGTCCTTTTGAAATAATACATAATCATTCAAGCATGCATGTATCTTCTTGGCCTCCATTCCCATTGGGCACAACAATTTCTTTAACGGGTATGTTGAGATTGGCAGCTCGTTTCCTTTAGGAAGAATTTCTTTCAACAAAGACAACAATGACGTGAAGCTTTTGTCGCTCCATCTATTGTTAGCTTACAACTTATACAATCTCAACACAGTGCTAAGCTTCGTAAACTTAGTACAACCTATGTATAACGGTATATCAACATTATGCACAATGTTTCTAAACATGGGAGGAAGATCGATGTGATCTACCCCACAACCATACAACATCACATCAACGATGTCTATTGGAACTGTTTCGTTCACATCTACGTCATCGGAGGTAATTTCTTCTTCCACACAAGCACTTCTATCGACATCCACTGATTTCAGGTTTGAAATCTCTCCAGGCCAGTGCCATTCTGTATAGCCTTGTACAATCTCGTTGCACATGACATGACTTTTGATTTCATCAACAATGTTGACTTTCAAGTTGTTACCGCAATGCCTACATAGACAGTAGAATCTATCTCCATGTTTCTTATGTTCCTCGGAAAATATAATAAACTGATCAAGACCAGAAATAAACTCTGGGGTGCAGCGATTTAGAATGGACATTCATGGTCTATCCATTCTATGATCAAAGAAAAAACACGTATATATTAGGGTTTAGGGTTAAAAGATTAGGGTCTAAGGTTAAGAGATTATGCTATCAAAATTTTCTTGAAAACCCAAAACACATTATACACTTACATCCTAAGCAAGATTAAGTGTTCAAGAACAGTCCCAAACCGGAGACTATCCAGGATTTACTCCTAATGAATAAATCTTGGGCGGGTTTCTAGGCCAACAAATACATATGTTGCCATTCTTATACCTACAATTTGTGCACCACCTATCCCATTTTTGTACACCTAATCTCACTAGTAAGTGTATAATGTGTATCGGGTTTTCAAGAAAATTTTGGCAGCATTTCCCCGTTGTTCTCCAAGTACATATGTACTTAGAGAACAAATGGGGAAATGATGCCAAAATTTTCTTGAAAACCCAATACACATTATACACTTACATCCTAAGTGAGATTGTGTTCAAGAATAGTCCCAAACTAGGGACTATCCAAGATTTACTCGTAATGAGTAAATCTCGGACGGGTTTCTAGGCCCAAAAAATACATGCATATATGTTGTCATTACTATATATATGATCATAGTTTCATCATTCATATCGTAGGTTTTATGTGTCATCGAAAACATCAAGATACCGATTGGGGATCATTACAAAGTAGGGATGGTCATTAGGGCAAGACTTTCAAGAGGCTAGAGCTTCATATATCAACATACATACTGGGTCATATTTCAAGTCAAGATTTAGGCATTTAATCACCTTAGGGTGCATACATGATTCACAAGGTATTTGGGTGCACAAAGAATAATATATGTTACTGATTTAGGAGTGCACATAATCATTTTAGAAATAGAAGACCCTCATGTGAGTTAAGTTTGAGATTCAACATCAATGTATCTTTAACACGCATGTTTCAAGGTTCAAAGCACATAATCAAATCAAATTAGGATGCTAGAATGGACAAGTTTGAATCTTATTTCAACATGCATCAAAATTTACTGAATTAGGTTAAGCGTGAGGATTAGAAGCACAAATATATGCAAGCACAAGATTTGAAGCCTAATGGAACATTGGGAGAGTGAGATTATACCTCACTTGAAGGCTGAAGAACAAATATATGCAAGTCAACGGCGCAAATGGATGACACATCAACTCAATACAGTCGAAGAGCACAAGCGCATCAGCGTAATTCTATTATAATGAATTAATTAGGTATCAATCAGAATAAATTTTAGAGGAGCAGGAAGAATTATTAGGGAAGAAGAGTGAAGGAAGAAGAGAGGAGAATGATTGTAGGAAGACGAGTGGAGGAAGAAGAGGAGAAGAAAGAAGAAGAGGTCCTCATCACTGTCAGCGATGGAGTAGGGTTCAACCACCTCCCTTGTTCTGGAACAGGCAGCGACAGCCACCTCTGGCATCAAGGCCATAGGAGGAAGAAGAGGAGAAGGAAGAAGAAGAGTAGGAGGATGATCGAATAAGGAGAAGAGTATAAGAAAATTGTTATGACCATCTGAGCTTAATTGGTAAACTAGGGTTTAGTTGTATGATTACATGCTTAATTGGATTGTTCATTTCTTAAATATAATTAATGATGATAATTCAATTATCATGTTTGAAATCTAACAAGAACTTTAAGTGTGATTTTCATTTGAGAAATTAGGGTTTGAGAAATATAACCGTAATCGGCCCAAATTAGGGTTTTGATGATATATGAAATCAGAATTTGATAAGTATAGTGTCTCACTAAATTATTTTTAGTATTTTATGTGTATTTCTAATTGAATTAAAATTTTATATAATTTGTATATCTTAAATGTGAACATTATTGAAAAACATAAGAGTTTTTGGAGAATGTTCTGACCTGTTTGTTGGTCAAGTTTCAAACTCGACTGACCATGTTGTTGACTGCAATATAGAATTCTAGTATTTTATTTTTATTTATTTATTGGTAACTCCAAATGATCTAAAATTTTTATTGGAGATCTCGATCTCAATCATAAACAACATATAAAAATTTTCATAATTTTTGGAGGATCTATTAGATATTCAGTAGATGAATTACAGTAACATTTGTATGATAGAATATTCAGCTAAAATAAGAGAAAGTATAGCGAGGGGTCAATGTGCAATTGACCCAAGCAGCTCAATTGATCTATATGATCAACCTAACACACTAGGAGCTCTCATAATTTATGATTCAATATAGAAAAATGAAATCCTAGAGAGAGAGGGAGAGTTAGGGTTTGAGAGGAGAAAGATGTGGAATTGCTGATCTTGGGTTTCTCTGTAACGAAACATCCCGCTATCACACAGACAGTGAAGTGCCACACGAAAATATGTGGAACCAAATATTACTGAAAACACGGGTTAATTAAACCAATTTTGGAAAGCATACATAAGAGAACTTTTGCATCTAGATCATGTAGAGAAACATGTTATATAAATATTACAAGCATGATATATGTCCACAAACTTACAGGATCCAGCTGCTCTTCCAGCACATGAGTTCATCACCTGTTTCTATATACATAACATGCCACACAAGGCCAACAGTGGGATAAACAAAGGTTCAATAGCTATACATCATGAAACGTCATCAAAACACCTACGAGGACCTCAGAGCACAGGGATGACACTATGAATCTACTACCAAACCACCAAAACAACATCATGTCCATCTCTTTCCTTCTACTGCTCTTCCTCTTGCTGCTCGGCCTCAACCCCGTGACCACCACCACATCTAGCACGATCACCTAGAAAGGTTGTAAACTAGTGGGGTGAGACACACAGTCCCAGCGAGAAACATAACTCCCCGCAAAACTATAAAACTCCAGAAAGCTAAAGCAGGTAAAGCAGATAACTGACATAAGCAGATAAAGTAGATATCTGGTTAAGACATATAATAAGAGCAGCATACTGAGCAAGACTATTATTACCATCAATCTTACCAAGATATCCAGGAGGCATATAACCAAGTATTTCTTTATGGAACATGATTGACAAGATAAGCTTTATAAGAACTTATCACAAAATATAAGGATCATACACATAACTGCAAGGTATAACTAGATCATCTATATAAGCAACGCCTCAATCAATGTTCCATGTTTTGCTCTAAGAAGTATATATTATTAGGTTGGATTATGTTTTGTTATGCCCTGAGGAAGTGAGATGTCCCTGCTCAAATCCAACCTTCGGCTGCGAAGCCCAAAAACTAGTGCCATACAAGGTCAATGGGAGAGCCAGACTCCATGACCTCACCTCCTCGTGGTCAGTGCACAAAAACCAAAGCAAGACCACAGGCTCATGCTTAAGTGGCCTCAGTACAGGGTCAGCTCTGCAAGCTACCCATAACCCTAGCCCACCTTGGTACAGGTCTCGGAGCTAGTAAACTTTGAGCCACGGGCCAATTCACTGTGCTCTAAGCCATGAACGCATTCATGCTCTATCACATATCCTAAGCCATGGGCTTGTTCACCATGCTCCATATATCCCACAGTTGCACTCAAATCCTCCGATTTTCGGCTAGGAGAAACCCCGCATATTCAACAATATGTGATCTGGATTAACCCGTAGGAGAACCCGTTTCACCATCACCAGCTACTGACGATGATGGATCTATGGCCAGGGCAAACTACATGATATATTCCACTATAATTAATTAGTGTATTTTAAGTGGATTGTTGAGGCAACCAAGTTGTAAAACACATAAGAAATGAGTTATATTATTATTGTCATCACCACTTTATCCTGGGATCTCAATCCCATATCATAGAAAGCCACTGCCTCTCAAGACATCATCACCATCTTACATCAACACTGGGGATAACAATACCTTATCTCATCATCAAGAGGATAACACCTCACTAGGCACTCAACCTTCAACAAGATTTATCATCATGATACAGTGTTATTCAAACACATATGCCTCATAGCTCTTACCAGGCTATGAATTCATCTTATACACCTGAATAGTTAGTATACGAAGCAAGAGAGATAACTTAAAATTACCAGACATAGAGCTTTACTAATTATAATGTCATTAGGGTTTGCAGTTACGCATGTCATGATTAAGACTATGTATGACATACTGTATCAATTACATTACTGCTATTGAATCATGGGCATCCATTTGAGCTTATAAACTAGCATCTTAGGCATCATCTTCACACATTAAACATATCCTTGGTTTACAAACCATGATCCATAACCCATAATCATCAAATGTGTGAAAACATGATAAAAATCACTAGCTAAGGTTTCCGGGTTGGTCATGACCCTCACCAAAGGTGCCCGCTACCCTCACTAGAAGTGTGACGGGTAGAACAACCCTCACCATAGGTGGTATCGGGCAGGGTAACTACCCTCACCCAAGCTTGTCGGCCAAGCACAACGGACAACCACATAACGACCAATCCAAGGGCAAGGTATATCAGGCAACCACTTCATGGTGTGTCGTGCAACTAGAGAGCAAAGGTGCTATCGTGTAGCTGGGTTCATGGGGCATATCGTGCACCCAAGGTGACAGGCATCCATTGAATTGAGAAAATCCCTATCGGCCCACTTAGTTTAGGGTTAGGGTTATGTCGAGCAACAACTACCCTATCGTTCAACTAAGTCAAGCATACCATATCGGTCACCATAGGGTCCATCACTCAACCCATGTCAGGCAAGAAACCAACCCAACTTGTATCACCCAAGACTACAACCAGGGATATCCACTTAGGCACTCTGTCAGCCAAGGGGTAACATCTATTAGGTCAAAGGATCATCTAGACCAATGCATATCACCCAAGCTCACCATCAAGGTCAAGAAGGCCATATCGGGCATCAAGCCAACAACACTCAAAATGACCATACCGGCCAAGACTAAACCCAAGGCAAAGGGGGGTGTCGGGCAGCACTACTACAATGTGTATCGTGCAAGGCACCAAGCTCATCCTAACAAGGTCATTATCAACCTCAAGATCACCATCATCAAAACCCTAAAAGATCAAGAGAATTGGCTCACCTCTCAACAACCAAGAGAGAGGGGTTTTGCACAACCTCCATCACCAATTGGGTAACATGATGGATCATTTCCATATTGGCATAAGGCTTAACCAAGGCTCACCTCTCAAATCCATGGTGAGAGAAGAGTGTTTATCAAGCAACTAGAGTATAGACTCATCTCTCAACAACTAAGTGAGAGGGGTGTTGCCTATATCACTAGAGTTGAACTCACTTCTTAAGACCAAAGGAGAGAAAAGGGGTATTGCCCAAGAAACTCTACACATAGGGTTCAACCACCAAGATCAAAGCACATCCAACCCATCCATTATAGCAACAAGATCATATATCCAGAAAGATCAAAGGTGCCAACTAGAGCAAGAAACATATCTAGCAAGGATTATGGCCGATCAAGATGAAACATATTATGCAACAAGAAAGTGGAGTAGTATAGATATGGTTAGGAGTTATGTAACCCACCTTAAGCAAGCTCCAAGCTCCTAGCACCAAGCAACACCTTCGGCCACTACAAGAGGAAGAAGAAGACTCCAAAGAGAAGGATCGACCACCAAGATGTGCTCCTCCAAAGGTATCGGCCACCAAGGTTGCAAAGGAGAGGTGTCATTCACCAAGGAAGAGGGGAAACTAAGGAACTAAAGGGATCCTTAGCAAGAGAAAGGAGATACATATATAGAAGAGGGTGGAGGAGAAAACAAGGCAATGTGTCTCCCACCTAGGGACACTTGTCCATGGGAAATGCCACCTTCTCATCCCACCTCATACACATGTCCAAGGCAATTGCCACATGCAAGCATCATGCACCAAGTGTCCACTAGAGTGGTGACATAAATGAAGCTAAGAGTCAAAGATGGTTCATGGCCGGCACACTCACTTCCTTGCCCGATACAACCCCATGGGCGACACACGCATGGCCGACACAAAACACTCCTGCCTGATGCAGGGTCCAACAAGGAAAAGCAAGGCCCAAACAAGGCAAAACAAAGCCCAACAAAGCTCAATAAAGCCCAAGGTAAATCAAGCAACGAGCCTCTCAACTATAGAGGAAGCAAAAAGAGAGAAAACATCTCTCAAGGTGACAAACTTGCTCATCAACCCTAAACTTAGGTTACATGAAACTAGCACCTCCACTCTCAACAAAGCACATGCAAACCCTAATCACCACTAAAGGTGATTAGCAAGCAACTAAACACAAGGTTTAGGCAAAGCAAACAGGATAAGCCCAAAATGAAGGTCAGGGTCCTTACAAGCCATAAACCTCTACAAAGGGATTTTGCCCCCAAAATCCGAAGAGAAAAGTGAGGGATACTTCCTCCTCATCTCTTCCTCAAGCTCCCACATGGCTTCCTCAACTCCGCGATGATGCCAAAGAACTTTCACAAGAACTGGGTCTTTCCTTTTTAACTTCTTTACTCTTCTATCAAGGATCATCACTGGACCTTCCTCATAGGTCACATCTTCATCGAGCTCAACCTCAACTGGTTGTATCACTGTCCCTGTGTCTGGATGTCTTTTCTTCAGCATGCTGACATGGAACACCGGATGTAACATGTGCAACTCTGGCGGCATCTCTAACTTATAAGCTACCTTGCCAACATATGTTATTACAGGGTATGACCCCATATACCTGGGTGCCAGTTTTCCTTTTTGGACAAACCTAAGTAGGCCTTTCCAAGGTGAGACCTTGAGATACACTTTGTCTCCCACCGGGAACTCTAAAGATCATCGGCGATGATCTACGTACGACTTCTGTCTGTCCTGTGCCGCTTTCAACTTTTGTTGTATCACTCTGATCTTCTCTATTGTCTGTTGTACTAACTCAGGACCGAAAAGCTGACAGTAGTACATAACCAGCCTTTAGTGTCAGTTATTTAAGGCCTTTAGTGTCAGTTTTTAAGCGACACCTATGTGGGTGTTGCTAAAAGCCCAATCGTTACACGTTGGTTCTCAAACCGACGCCACAACCCTTCACGCGACACCGAAAACACGCCAGCAGGGGGTACAGGCGTCTGTTATTAGTATTAAAACCGAAGCCATGTACCTTCGCGCCACAGAGAGGGCGCCATCTTGGGCACTATCGGCGTCGGTTTAGTAGTGATAACCGACACCATCTCACCCGCTGCCACAGCTGTGTTGTCCGGCACGATCGTGCTGGCCGGCACGGCCGTGGTGTCTGGCCCGCTGCCACGACCGTGTTGGCCAGCACGGCTGTGGTGTCTTGCCTCATTAGGGAAATCGACGTCGGTTACTAGTAGGGCAACCGACACTGTAACCATTTGTCATCGGTTTTATACAAATAACTGATGCCGATTTTATGTTTTTTTTCTGTCAGTCTGCAGACCCGCTGTT
Source organism: Alisma plantago-aquatica (assembly GCA_963693085.1). Classification (NCBI taxonomy): domain Eukaryota; kingdom Viridiplantae; phylum Streptophyta; class Magnoliopsida; order Alismatales; family Alismataceae; genus Alisma; species Alisma plantago-aquatica. The sequence continues at coordinate 308,358,885 of OY856415.1, forward strand.
GCTGGTCGCAGAATGAGAAACCTGTAGTTCAGTTATGAAGTGCAGGTTTTATGACATCCATTGATATCAGCCAACAACAGGCCACAAACCTACAAAATTAACAACATAAGTGTTCACACATTTAGCAACCTACAGTTCCATTCGATTTTCACACATGTAGAAACACTCATGTAGCAATCTGTAGTTCCATTCATTTTCACATTCACACATGTAGAAACAATCATATAGAAACCATCAGTTTCATACATTTTCACTCAGACACATGTGGAAACATTCAGACATGTAGAAACATTCACACATATTATAATTCAAAAATTCATTTACAAAATATCATTCTTTAGTCATTATTTGCTATCAACATCCCAATTATATGTTAAACCCCCACTACTTGTATGGTTGTTGCCCATTCTTCTCTTACTTCATTTAATTCTCCCGTCGTAAAGGGAGCATGTACATATGGTAAGGCCTTTCCTGTAGTGTGGTCAGTTTTAAAATCTTGTAAAGAGAATGATGTATATATATAATTAATGAGATATAAATAAGAGAGATATATTTCATAGTATCTAATGAGACTATATATAATACCTCAGGAATGGTATCGATGTCCACTGCGGCATATTTGATAATCATGTGCATAAATCGCATCACATAGTATGCACATGCCCATCCGTTGTCTTGTGTAGCACACTATAAATTGAAACATATAAATTTTTTAAAAATACAACTAATTAAGCATTATTCACATAAATAATATATACATTGCAGTCGAGAACTTATTTCCACGTTTGTCCAAATTATTTGCTGGTTCTTTTTCCTGGGGACCTTTCCTCCAGCCTTTTGAACTCATCTAAACCCCTACATGTTAATGTAACATAGTACATTGCATAATTAAATAGTAATGTAATAACATATTTTAACGGATATGAAAATGAAATATTTCTCATTGGAATAATGCCATTTTCATTTTGTGTCCATATCTTGAATTCCATTTAGTCCCCTTAGGATCTAGATAATAGACAGTGAATGTCTCGGGGATAATAACTAGTAACTCCCAATGTATACCACTAGAAGTAAAAAAGTTAAAAAATAATAACTCAAAATCCACAATTAAAATGTATTTTTCTTAGGTCCAAATTATAAGCAAAGTAAACTTACTCCACATTGAATGGAGCTATTATCAACGTCTTCTTATTTTGAGAAAAACTTCTAAAAGTATCATAGCGGTATTGTTGAACTGACGGAGGGTCTTTAGCTACTAGACTAATCAAAGATGGAATAAAAAATCCTACATGTTCAAATGAAAAATCTGCACATATCTAGTCTAAGTAGCTGCAAAACATGTATTTCGTATGCATTAATAAATAAGAAACCAGATCACCAGATCCTACATAAGGTATATGGATGTATAAACAAGATCTCACCTTATCCATAGCTCTATCACAGATGTATTCAGCCAATCATATCGAAACAACTCCAAAATATCTTGTATAAATAGGTTGCTTTCGTATGATTGATCTGCAGCATCCGCATCTATAGAAATAGGTATAGGGAAATTTATATCATGTTCGCCTAACTATATTGTCATACCCCTAAAATCAGGACCTAACGGGACAGGTAGGTCCTGTAGAACCCAACTTCATAATGTAGGAGGTGGAGGTGGAGGCTTAGATGTTGTGGGTGTCTTCTTTTTAACCTATATATATATATATAAAATTTCAAATCAACTGACATCATGTACACACACTAACAATTTAACATAATGTAAATTTACCATACAATTTCAGTATAGAGGACAATCGCTTTTGGCCACAATATCACTCCGCCTTCTGCCTCACCAAGTGTTTCACAATCTGGGTGGGCATATGGCAATGGAAGATCCATCCAGTTGGGGACTATATGTAGCGGGCTCACACGAACCCAACCAGCTGGTAATGGAGACCCATGAAACATTTCCCCTAGTAGGGATGGGTAAGTCGACACCTCTGCAATGACAAATTCTTTACTTTTTAGACAGCATGGCTTCAACCTTTACAAATTTTAGTGTAAAGAATGTTATATACATATATACATATTATCTTGAAAACATATCATCTTCACAAGAGTAGTTTTTATGTCATAAAAATACTTACATTGGATGTGCTAGGTGGTGGGTCTACAGGATTACTCCCAATCTCTGCAGTAGGAGTAGAGCGGGATGCCATAATAGGTATTGTCTGCTGAGTGGCAGTCTGAGATGCCTGCCACTTGCTCAGTGCTTCTTCGAGTTTCCTATCAACTAGCTCATCTACCTATACATGGATAAAAGAATCGTTAGCTTCTGATTATTGAATTCTCTTTTACAGTAACATTATAAAGAAAGAATAGGTTACCTATTCTTGTAAAAGTCCCACTTTTGGGACTTGTTTGTGCTGGGATGGCCCAAAGAACGCTTTGATGCCCACACCAACGCCTGCAACCCTAACACGTCCAGGATGCTCTGGGTTACCCAGAGCAACTGTCAATTCATCCCTTGTGCCCTCAGGGATGAACTTTCCTTATTTCCTCAGCTCGTGCAGCTCCCGCTAATCGCCAAAACAAAAATTTGAAATTAAGTAAACACCATAAATAATAAATATTCGAACGATTGTTGTAAGAGTTGTATTTTACCATTTTTGCAGCCGCCTCAGCAGTTGTGGGCTTCCTTATTTCTCCCTTCTTATTTTGCCTCCCAGCTATCCAGACATCATGGCAAGGCACTGGTGTGCTACCTATAGTAGAGGACTCCTAAGTAGCAGCAGACTGAGCATTAGCATCAGACTGTAGTCTTTGGCGAATGCCTGCATACCCCTTTGGGCCCATTGTGTGGTCATGTACATTCAGTGCATGCCTTGCTTTTTGTGCCTCACTGAGGGCCTAGTTAGTATGAACATTAATGATTTGGTTAGTAACACTAAATGTTAATCTTGAATAGGTGAATACAACGTATATTAATTAAATTGGGGGTGATGCCTAATACCTTGAATTCATCAGTTTGTCTTGAAGCAACAAATGCATCCCATTCTTCTTGGTCTAGGAAGTTCCACTATTCTGTGGCTGTCTTCTTCCCCTTGTCACCTTCTTTTATGTATTCTCATGTGAGATTTGTCCCACAGCGTTGCATCACACATTTACGATGCAGTTTTTCATCCAATTAAAATATACTCTGCAAAATTGAAGTGCTATTAACTAGTATCCAAAAAATTAGTAATCTAACAAATAGAATTGAAAATTAATAATAACTCACGCATAAATCCTTCCATATTACGTCTTTCTTCTCCTTAGGAACTTTATGCCAAGAATCTATCTTACAACCGCAATGGCTACGAGTAACATACCCAAGATATGAAACAAACGAATTGCGATTCACTCCAAGTGCATTTCCTACATTATCAAAATCCACAACAAGTTTGGGTTCATTGCCCCTTTGCACTATTAACTTCTTCATCATAGTGATGCCCCTTCTCTTGTCAACTTTTTGGTACTGTTGATCAAGTGTCTCAAGTGCTTTAGAGGGTATATTTGCATCATCAACCTAAAATTTGACAAAATAAACACACTTACAGGATATAACTAGAAATTGACATATAAATATAAATATATGATATATATTTTTAAAACTTACATTGTGAGGCGGCGCATTGATGACCTCACCCTCACGGTAATCATCAGCACGGTCATCTGGAGAATTCTCAGCCATCTGAAAGTTCACATTCACATTGTAAAGTTCACATTTTAAAGTAATTCATATTGTAAAGCTCACATTGTAAAGTTCACATTCACATTGTAAAGTAATTCACGTTGTAAAATTCACATTGTAAAGTTCACATTCACAGTCAATATTGTAATCAACATTGTAAAGTTCACATTCAGAAAAATAAAATATATAAAAATATATAAACATGCCTCTAATATTGTGATTTTTTATCAATTAACAATCCTTCATTGTGATCTCCGCGTACATACAAGTCATCATTAGATTCAATATTTGCTGGTGTTGGAAACCCAACTGAGAATGGACTAGAGTCATCATACTTATCATAGTACTGGTCTTCATCTATAGGATCTTCAATGAACTGTCTTTTACCATGAAGAACAACAGACCATTTATCATTTGCAGGATCATCGATATAAAATACTTGTTTCGTCTATGATGCCAATACGAATGGTTCATCCTTCTCGCCAATCTTTTCAAAGTTCACTGAAGTGAAATCCAATTCATCCACTATAACTCCTTTGGTGTTATCAACCCAATTACATTTGAAGAGAGGAATTCTGAAATCTACGTAGTCAAACTCCCATATGTCTTCAATGACACCGTAATATGACATTTTAGCTTCACGTGACCTCTTATCCTTTGCACTTATAATAAACATAGTCGACGCTTGAAGGGTGACCCCACTATTTTGGACGACACTCTTATCATCTTGGCGCTTTATGTAATATGTGAATCCATTAATGTCATACCCTTCATAATACATAACAATCAATTTCGTTTTAAAGGTGAGGCATTTGATAGTTTCAGTAATATCATCTAGTGTTTGAGATAGTTGATGTAAGACTTTCTCTTCAAATTAGGGGTGAGCAAATAATGGTCCAGACCGCAAAACCGGACCAGACTATTCAATTCGGTCCGGTCTGGTCCGGTCCATTTTGTGTTCGGTCTGGTCCACGGTCCGGGAATTTTGATGAGTTCGGTCTTCGGTCCAGTCCGGTCCAAAACCGGTCCGATCCGGTCCAAAACCGTTCTGGACCGCAGATTGACTTTTATATACAATTCATGTATATTTGAAAGTGTATTTTATAATAATTACAAATAAATTACATATATAATCACTACAAGTATAAATGTTTGATACTAAAGTTATATAATTGTTAGAAGTGACTAAGATTATCGATTTTGTACAATTAAATAAGTTGTAAAACATGTAAAAAAGGCTGATTACGGTTCAAATGGTCTGGTCCTAGCACAAACCGGTCCAGTCCCGGTCTGGTCCTACCTCGAAACGGTCCAGTCTGCGGTCCTATATTTGTTCAAATTTGGTCCGCGGTCCGGTCCGGTCCGGTTCAGTCCGGTCAGATCCGGTTCTGGACCGATGCTCACCCCTACTTTGAACCACTTAATAAATGTCTTGTTATGCTCTCTAGCAAGCCACATTGTATTGGCTCGAGGATATTGTCTCTTGATGCAATTGGTATGTTCCTCAATATAAACACTCACTTCATCCATGTTGTGTAAAATATACAACTGACCTTGTTCCAACTGCTCACGGCTGATTACTTTCACCCGTGCTCCCAAAATTCCTTTGTGAAAATGCTCCTCAATATTCTTGTCATTACCAGGAGTGTCATTATCACTGAGAAAGTCATTGCAAAAATCCATAACCTCTCTCGCCACATAACCCTCAATAATACTCCCTTCAGGCTGATAACGGTTTCGAACATCACTTTTAAAAATGATCATGTATCATTCAAAGGAATACATCCAATGCAAGAAAATTGGTCCCAACATTTTCACTTCCCTAGTCAAGTGGATAACAAGATGTACCATGATATCAAAGAACGGCGGAGAAAATACATCTCAAGCTGACATAGGGTAACAACCACTTCTCTTTGCAAATTATCGAGAGTATCAAGGTCAATAACTTTGCTGCACAGACTGTTGAAAAAGAAACAAAGTCTGGTGATTGCAAATCTTACATGCTTTGGCAATATAGATCGAATTGCCACAACAATTTTTGTTGCATTAGAGTGTGACAACCATGAGATTTAAGACCTATCAACTTCATATCTTTCATTGATACCAATCTACGGATGTTGGATGAGTAACCTTGTGGCACCTTAACATTTACCAAACATTCACAAAAAGCTTTCTTCTCCTTTCTAGACAATGTGTAACAAGCGGGAGGTAAGTATGTTCTCTGATTTCCCATTTCACGTAATTATGTTAATTCTGACCTTATTCCCATTTCATGTAGGTCCAGTCTGGATTTTAGCCCATCTTTAGTCTTACTTGGTATATTCAACAAAGTACCAATGACGCTATCACAAACATTTTTCTCAACGTGCATGACATCGATACAATGCCTGACTGTCAAAGAACTCCAATAAGGAAGATCCCAAAATATTGACTTCTTGAATAAAGATTCGTCACTCCGTGTGGTTATAGTACATTGTGATCTCTTACCAAATTCATTGACAAAGTCTTCTACTCTTTCATAAACAACCTCCCCTGGTATAAGTTTAGGTGCACTCCATTCCTCATTCAATCCATTGAATGCTTTGCGCTTCCTACGATACAGATTGAATTTTGTAAGAAACCTTCAATGACCGAGATATATAGTCTTACTGCCATGTTTTAGTCTTGTTGAATCAGTGTTCTCTTCACATATAGGACACACTTTAGCTCCTTTGACACTATATCCAGACAAATTCCCATATGCTAGAAAGTCATTTATAGTGCAAAACAACATAGCATGCAAATGAAATGTCTCTCTTTGTGAAGCATCATAGGTTATCACACCTTCACCCCAAAGTTTTTTTAAGTCATCAATTAGAGGTTCAAGATAAACATTCATATCATTTCCAGGTTGTTTAGGGCCCGATATCAACAATGACAACATTATGTACTTATTTTTCATACACAGCCAGGGAGGAAGATTGTATATAACAAGCATGACTGGCCAAGTGCTATGTTGTCTGCTCAATGTCCCGTACGGATTCATCCCATCTGTACAAAGCCCAAGTCTTAGATTACTAACTTCTTCACCAAATTCAGGGTACAATAGATCAATCTTCTTCCACTGTGGGGAATCAGACGCATGTCGTAGGATTCCTTCATTATTTTTCTTAACATCTGCATGCCACCTCAAATTCTTTGCATCTATCGGATTGGCCAACAAGCGTTGAAACTGTAATATTATAGGTAGATACCACATCACCTTGGAAGGAGAACCAGTTTTGGACTCCTCCGAAGTCGTCAATTTATACCGTGAAGCACCACATTTTGGACAATCTTTCAAATCCACATAGTCCTTTTGAAATAATACACAATCATTCGGGCATGCATGTATCTTCTTGGCATCCATTCCCATTGGGAACAACAATTTCTTTACCTGGTATGTTGAGATTGGTAGCTCGTTTCCTTCAGGAATCATTTCTTTCAACAAAGACAACAATGACATGAAGCTTTTGTCGCTCCATCTATTGTTATCTTTCATCTTATACAATCTCAACACAATGCTAAGCTTCGTAAACTTAGTACAACCTGTGTATAACGATATCTCAACATCATGCACAATGTTTCTAAAAATGATAGGTGGATCGGTGTGCTCTACCCCACAACTATCCAGCATCGCATCATTGATGTCTACTGGTTCATTCACATCTACGTCATCGGAGGCAATTTTTTCTTCCACACAAGCACTACTATCGACATCCACTGGTTTCAAGTTTGAAATCTCTCCATGCCAGTGCCATTCTGTATAGCCTTGTATAATCCCGTTGCACATGACATGACTTTTGATTTCGTCACCAGTGTTGACTTTCAAGTTGTTACCGCAATGCCTACATGGACAGTAGAACCTATCTCCAGGTTGTTTCCTATGTTCCTCGGTAAATCTAATAAACTGGTCAAGACCAGATATAAACTCTGGGGTGCAGCGATTGCGAATGGACATCCATGATCTATCCATTCTACGATCAAAGAGAAAATAAGTATATATTACAACAACATTAGGGTCGAGGGACATGTGTTGTCATTCTTATATATAATAAATGTGTACCACCTCTCCCATTCTTGAACACCTAATCTCACTAGTAATTGTATAATATGTATTGGGTTTTTAAGAAAATTTCGGCAGAATTTCCCCATTGTTCTCTAAGTACATATGTACTTAGAGAACAAACGGGGAAATGCTGCCGAAATTTTCTTGAAAACCAAATACATATTATGCACTTACATCCTAAGTGAGATTAGGTGTTCAAGAACAATCCCAAACCGGGGACTATCCAAGATTTACTCCTAATGAGTAAATGTTGGACGGGTTTCTAGGCCAACAAATACATGTGTTGTCATTCTATAACATTGATTTCAACATTTTGAGTGTCCATGCATGTTCATCATCAAGATAAAGATTACACATAAATTACTATGACCAAGGGATGGAGAGATTCATAATTGATTTCAAAATTTCAAACTAGCTCATGCATTATCATCAATCTACATCATACAATAGGGATTCATTTAGATGTTAGGGTGACACATCACTACAAAATTAGAGATTTAACAGTAGGGTTTTAATATCTTATATAGATTGATCACAAGATTTCAGCAATATAGTTAATTCAAGATTATGGTGAAATGTGTATTAGGGTTTTAATATCTTAATTCAACATGCATCAAAATTTACAGAATTAGATCAAGCATTAGTATTCAATTACAAATATATCTTCTTCCTCCTGCTCCCTCTCCTTACCAAATGGCCATAAAATCAAGGTCACGACCGTAGTAGGCCAACACAGCCATGGTCGTGGCCAGCCCACACGTTCGTGGCCTTGCTTTTAAGGCCATTTGGTAAGGAGAGGGAGAAGGAGGAAGAAGAGGTGGAGGAAGAAGAAGGGCAGCGGCCTAACTAGGCAGGAGAGCAGTGGCTTGAAGAGCAGAGCGAGAAGAAGAGAGCAGGGGTAGGTGTCGGAGCAACGAAGCATGGCGCAGGAGAAGGTAGGCGTCAGAGCAACGAACCACGGGCAGGAGAAGGTCGGCGAGCAAGGAGAAGGCCAGCGAGCAGGAGAAGGCCGGTGAGTAGGAGAAGTCCGGCGAGTAGGAGAGTAAGAGAAGGCCGGAGAGGAGAGCAGTAGTAGCAGCGATGTCGGTAAGGAGAGCAGTAGCAATAGAAATAGCAGGCGGCGGGCGGCGTCGCAACAGCAAATTCAATCGATGAAAGAGAAGAAAGGGGAAGAGTCTGTTGTTGCGGGGCTATTAAGTTACTCAAAGGTGTCGGTTATCCATACAAACTGGCACCTTTATTATTAAGCATCGGTTATCCAAGACAACCAACGTCCAATTGGACATTACTTTACCCTAATTTTTTGGCACGGACGGCGCGTGCACCCTTAATTGTCGGTTATGCTAAGACAACTGACGCCCGTATTGGAACTTTTGGTGCAAATTTTATCTTCATTCAGTTTCAGTTATTAGGTAAAACACCGACGTTGTATCTGATACTTTGGCGCAATTTTTTTTTCTCAAAAAAATTGGATTTCACGGGCTACTTTAGGCGTCAGTTTGGCTTCTTCAACCGACACTGAATGAAAAGCGATACTCGTATCTGGTTGGTCTTCAAATATAGACGTCGGATGTCCTTATTAACCGACGTTTAATGCTAACAAGGTAGGTTTTACTAAAAAATCGAGGCCTCTAAAAGTGACGTTGAACGTTGTTTTTATACTAGTGTGATACTCGCCAGACTCATACCAATATTGAGGAGATCTGCACTTCTTGCCATATAAAGCCTCATAAGGAGCCATGTCGATGCTCCGCTGATAACTATTGTAGTAGGAGAACTCTATCAAACTGAGATGTACATCCCAACTGCCTAAGAACTACAAAACACAAGCTCGGAGAAGATCCTCTAAAGTCTAAATAGTCTTTTCAGACTGCCCATCTGTCTGCAGGTGGAAAGTAGTACTGAACCTCAATTGTGTTCCCAATGCTTTATGCAGTTGTTCCCAAAAATGACTCATGAACTGGGGTCCTCTGTCAGAAATTATCGTTGCTGGTACACGGTGCAAACGCACTAACTCGTCTACATACACCTAGGCAAGCTTCTCTGTTGTATACATTGTCTTTACCGGTATGAAGTGCACATACTTTGTCAATCTGTCCACTATCACCCAAATGGAATCATAATTCCTAGATTCCCTTGGCAGACCAACTAAAAAATCCATAGTTATATGATCCCATTTCCACTGCGGTGTCAACATGGGTTGCAACGTACCTGCCGGCTTCTGATGCTCGGCCTTAACTTGCTGGCATACCGCACACCTAGCCACAAACTCGGCTACATCCTTCTTCAAGCCAGGCCACCAATACAGATCCATCATATTATGATACATCTTGGTGACTCCTGGATGCATAGCATACATCAATGTGTGTGCTTCCTCGAGCACTAGCTTTCTCAGATCTTCAACATCGGGGACCACCATCCTATTATGATAACAAACTAGTCCATCTTCGGACTCATGGAACCCATCATGCTTTACGTTGTCGATCTCTGACCTAATCAACTGTACTATATCATCTGCATGTTGTGCATCTTTGATCTGCTATCTAAATGTAGGCTTTACTTGCATCTATGCCAACAATCCTACCAACAAGGAAACTTCTAACTGTACATTCATCTGCCGCAAAGAAACAAACATATCCCTCCTATGGCATACCAAGGAACTCAATTGTGCCTTCTTTGTGGGAAGAGAAGAAGACTTCCTGCTAAGCGCATCAGCTACCACATTCGCCTTACCAAGGTGATACTCAATGGTGCAATCATAATCATTGATCAACTCCATCCAGCGATGTTTACGCATGTTTAGCTCACTCTATGAGAAGATGTTCTTATGATCTGTAAAGATCTGACACACTTCCCCATAAGGATAGTGTCTCCAAATCTTCAACGCGTGAACCACCGCTACCAGCTCCAAACGATGTGTTGGATAATTCTCCTCATCTTTCTTAAGCTATTGTGAAGCAAAAGAAACCACATGATCTTCCTACATCAGCACACATCCTAAGCCTTTCTTGGAAGCATCACAGAAAACAACATAGCCTTTCCCAGGCTCTGGCAGCACCAACACTGGAGCACTAGTCAGCTTCTCCTTCAAACATTGGAAAGCTTGCTGACAATGATCATCCCAAACAAAGGGTACACCCTTCCTGGTCAATTTTGTCAACGGCAATGCAATCATGTTGAAGTCCTTTATAACCCTTCGGTAATATCCTGCTAAACACATAAAACTATGAACTTCTGTCAACGTCTTCGGTTGCTCCCAATATGCAACTGAATCCACTTTCTTGGGGTCCACTCTGACTCCTTCAGCAAATATCACGTGACCCAAGAAAGTCACTTCCTTCAACCAAAACCCACACTTACTGAACTTGGAATATAATTGGTGTTGGCGAAGAAGAGTCAACGCTTGTCGAAGATGTTGTTCATGCTCTTGACTGTCCCGACTGTAGATCAAGATGTCATCTATAAAAACAACAACAAACTGATCTAGAAACGAATGGAACACCATGTTCATCAGATCCATGAAAGAAGCAGGCACGTTGGTTAGCCCAAACGGCACAACCACAAACTCGAAGTGACCATACCTCGTCCTAAATGCTGACTTTGGTATGTCATCATCCTTAATTTGCAATTGATGATATCCAAACCGTAGATCGATCTTTGAGAACACTGCAGCGCCATGCAACTGATCAAACAGATCGTCTATCCTCAGCAACGGGTACTTGTTCTTGATCGTGACTTTGTTCAACTGTCGGTAATCTATACACAACTGCATCGACCCGTCCTTCTTCTTAACGAATAAGACTGGCGCACCCCAAGGCGATGTGCTTGGTCGGATGAAACCCTTATCCAACAACTCCTGTAACTGCTTCTTCATCTCTGTCATCTCGGTTGGAGCCATCCTGTATGGTGTCTGTGAAACTAGTTGTGTTCCTGGTACCAGATTGATCTCAAAATCAATCTCTCGAGGTGGAGGAACACCGGGAAACTCATCTAAAAATACGTCTGCAAGCTCTCAGACAACCGGCACCTCCTCAAGGCTAGGACCTTTCACCTTGGTATCCACAACATGAGCTAGGAATGCCTTACATCCTTATTGCGGCAACTTATATGCCACCGTCGCTGATACTAAACATGTTGGGAGAATCTTCCTATCTCCCTAGAAGATCCACTTCTCTCCACCGTCGTCAAACACTGCCTGCTTGGAACCACAGTCCATCACAACCTTATATTTTTCTAAGGTATCCATCCCAAGGATCACATCAAATCCATGCATATCAAGTGGTATAAGATCCACTTGTATATTGTGTCCCAAAATGAGATAAGACACAAGATGGACACTCTTCTCGAAGCATCGAGGAACCATCAAGAGGGGTTTCTAACAACAGGCTATCTTTCTTACAACTAAGAGGTAAAAGATAGTTTTTAAGCATAGTTCGTGTGATAAAAGAGTGTGTAGCACCCAGGTCAACCAGAACAGATATAAAGCAAGAAGAAGACAAATCAGAATGAAATAACTCCATCTGACCTGCCACCACTCACGGGTTGACTATCACCTCTAGCTGACTCATAGCATAGAATTGAGTCATTTCTTGCTGTCCACGTCCTCTTCTTCATTGAGAAGACGATCCCACTTGTGACAGTTGACCACATCCTCGCCCTCTGCTACTATTGGGTTGTTGTCTATCTGACCCTTGTTGATTCTGCCTCAGCTATTGTGTTACTTCAACATCTCTCTTTGGGCAATTTGACCTCAAGTGCCCAGTCTGTCCACAGTGGTAACATGACCTACCTTCTATCAGCGGTCTAGATAGTCATGTCACTATTACAGAAGCTGTACTATGAGCTTTGGATGGCGAAAATCCACGCCCTGTTCCCTTACTCAGAGACCACTGAGATGGAACACGGGAACTCTACATCGCAGAAGGTGCCGAATACCTTAGCTTCTTGAAGCCATCAAACCTCTGTCTCTGGAACTGAGTAGGCCTTTTCCTGGTCATGGACTCTCTTTTCTCCTCGACAGACCGTTCAATCCTACGGATGGACTCCACGAACGTGGAACATTGCTCCCGATTTTCCAAAGTAGCAGCAGGTGTTGACATCTCAGCACTCAAACCTTTCTCAAACTGCCTGATTCTCTCATCATCTATTGTCGCCATGTGAGGACCAAACCTCAGCAGGTCCATAAACTTGGCTTCATACTCGGTGATTCTCATTGATCCTTGGCGCAGACGCTCAAACTGGTTGATCTTCTCATCTAGATACGTCTTCGGGAAGTATCTGCTGACAAACTCTCGCCGAAAAACCTCCCAACAGATCACCTCACTAGGCCGTTTCTCCTCCTCAATGGCCCACCAGTGGCCAGCACTACCTTTCAGAAGGTAGACAGCGTGCTTGACTTTGTCTACTTGGGGGATGTCGAGGATCCAGAAGGCCTTCTCGAGACTTGTCATACACAGATCTGCATCCGCTGGATCAATCGTTCCAGCATAATTTGAAGCTCTGACTCGGCGAAGCTTCTCAAAGGTCTTCCCAATACCTGATGTTTCACCATGAGGAGCATTTGCTCTTGGAAGAGGCATTGGCAATCTCTCCACCATGAGATTCATTGTAGCCACCATATGCCCCATAAGTTGTTGATAGGTAGGGTTTTTAAGAATGGTTGGGTCAAGTTGGGGGACCTCAGGCACCCGATATTTATGTGCATGCACTCTAGCTCCATCAACTGATGCATTATCACTGCTCTCGGCAACATGTTCTTCATGGTTTCCAGACATCTTTAAGCTTTTTCTTCTGCTGAGGGTAGAAGATTATTGTAAGAAAATCTGGGAAACTCACAAGAACAGATACAAACCTAGTCCTAGATCCCTGTAGACTCAGCGAACCTAGAGCTCTGATACCAAACTTGTAACGACACATCCCGCTATCACACAGACAACAAAGTGCCACACGAAAACATGCGGAACCAAATATTACTGAAAACACGTGTTAATTAAAACCGATTTCGGAAAGCATTAATAAGAAAATTTTTGCATCCAAATCCTGCAAAGAAACATGTTATATAAATATTACAGGCCTGATATATGTCCACAAACTTACAGGATCTAGCTATTCTGTCAGCACATGAGTTCATCACTTGTTTATATGTATATAACAGGCCACACAAGGCCAATAGCAGGATAAACAAAGGTTTAACATCTATACATCGTGAAACGTTGTCAAAACACCTCCGAGGACCTAAGAGTACATGAATGACACTAGGACTCTACTACCAGACCACCAAAGTAGTAGCATGTCCATCTCTTGCCTTCTACTGCTCATCCTCTTGCTGCTCGGTCTCAACCTTGTGACCACTACCACGTCTAGCGTGATCACCTGAAAAGGTTGTAAACCAGCAGGGTGAGACACATAGTCCCAGCGAGAAACATAACTCCCCGCCAAAACTATAAAACTCCAAAAAGCTAAAGCAGGTAAAGTAGATAACTTACAAAAGAAGATAAAGCAAATAGCTGGTTAAGACATATAATAAGAGCAGCATACTGAGCAAGACTATTATTACCATCAATCTTACCAAGATATCCAGGAGGCATATAACCAAGTATTTCTTTATGGAACATGATTGACAAGATAAGCTTTATAAGAACTTATCATAAAATATAAGGATCGTACACATAACTGTAGGGTACAACTAGATTAGCTATATAAGCAAAGCCTTAATCAATGTTCCGTGTTTTGCTCTAAGCAGTATATACTATTCAGCTGGATTATGTTTTGTTATGCCCTGAGGAAGTGAGTTGTCCCTGCTCAAATCCAACCTTTGGTTGTGAAGCCCAAAAATCGGTGCCATACAAGGTCAATGGGAGAGTCAGACTCCATGACCTCACCTCCTCGTGGTCAGTACATGAAAACCAAAGCAGGACCGTAGTCTCATGCTTAAGTGGCCTCAGCCACAGGGTCAACTCTGCAAGCTACCCATAACCCTAGTCCGCCTTGGTACAGGTCTCGGCGCTAGTAAACTTTGAGCCACAGGCCTATTCACCGTGCTCTAATCCATGAACGCATTCATGCTCTATCACATATCTTGATCCATGGGCTTGTTCACCATGCTCCATATATCTCGCAATTGCACTCAAATCCTCCTATTTTCAGCTAGGAGAAACCCTGCATATTCAACAATATGCGCTCTGGGTTAACTTGCAGGAGAACCCATTTCACCATCACCAACTATTGACGATGATGGATCTATGGCCAGGGCAAACTACATGATATATTCCACTATAATTAATCAGTATATTTTAAGTGGATTGTTGAGGCAACCAAGTCGTAAAACACACAAGCAATGAGTTATATTGTTACTCTCATCATCACCTTGTTCTGGGATCTCAATCCCTTATCACAGAAAGCCACTGCCTCTCAAGGCATCATCACCATATTACATCATCACCGAGGATAACTGTGGGCTCCGATCTCCAAACTACGAATTAATCCCGATTTAATCATGTGCGGAAGCAATCGGTAAACAGCGGAAGACAAAAATCACAAGAAATTAAAACTTTTCGAGATAAGAGCTTGAAACCACAAACCTTTTCCATAGAAAAAGGATTTAACTGTTTACAACACTTGACAAAAATTACTTCTTGAGTAATTATATACAACACCAAATTCTCAAGAGTTCATACTCCAAAACACTCCAGGACCTGAGAGTACAGAGGACACATAGGACAGACTCTATACTACATCATGAAGCAGGCTGGATCTCCACCTGAGATAACTACTGCTCCTGATGCTGCTGGGATTGGTCACCTGAGTTCTTGTCCCTCCGTCTTTGACGACCACCTAAAAAGTAGAAGTCTACGGGGTGAGACAATTATACATAATTGCCCCAGCGAGAGTTATAACTCTCCACTAGAAGCTTTATAAGCAAAGCAGGGAATAACTAAAGCAATAAAAGCCTTCAAGGTATTCACTAGCAGTTTGATGGTAAGCAAGAGTTCAACCAATAATAAAATATGAGAACATCTATGCTATTCAAGGTAAAATCAATCAAATAACTCGTAGATAACTCTAACAGATATACTACGCTGTTGATTATGTTTTTAAGGGAGTATAGGGATGCATCTCACCTTTTAGACTGTGTGGTGGGGAATGATGGACTACATGAATCTACATCAAATCCTCTCACCATTTCTCTTTTAGTGAAGGTATGACGGACTACAAGAATCTACATCAAATACCTACACTAGGATGTAAGGTTATACACATCCATGTACCCCATATACTCAAAAGTATGCGATCCAGGAGTTTCCTTAGGAAAACCTGCTTCACCATCATTTAGACTCTGACAATGATGGATCTATGATCAGGGCTCTATATTTCACTGGATTAGTTAGGTACATTCAGTATTCATAACATCATACAAAACATTAGCATCACAGCTATATATGAGAATACCAAAATGTAGCAGGCCTAACTCAATTCAATCATCAGTTCTCAGCTATCTCATCACAAGTCATCTGTTAAGCATGACCTTGATGGTGTTTATGGCTCTTACAGCCCATAAACCACAAAAGATGTCACTCACAGTGCATTAATAAGGATTACTATTCATAAAGCTTGAGACATACTTTCAATGAATATAACATGGCATTCCAAACCTGGATATGCCCATTATCTCATAACAACCTGCATGGTTCATTAATATAACATGGCATTCCTTACCTGGATATGCCCATTATCTCATAACAACCTGCATGGTTCATTAATATAACATGGCATTCCCTACCTGGATATGCCCATCATCTCATAACAACCTGCATGGTTCATTCAACAGATAATAGTAAACAATTCAACAATTAAAGATGCATTCTTAATTAGGGTTTCACATGGAATTACCCTCAACTAGGGATTCACATGGAATCACCCTCAACTAGGGTTTCACATGGAATTACCCTCAACTAGGGATTCACATGGAATCACCCTCAACTAGGGTTAAAACCCAAAAGCCCTGTCAATTAGGGTTTATAAACATGATTAGGGTTTCATGATCTCTCTTCTTAAGGATCATACCCTTAATCACCACATGAATCATATTCATGTATGAATTTATGTTAACATCATCTCAAATTGATTAGGTCATATCAACCCTTCAATCAAGAGCATACAACTCTGCTTAACGTAGTGTATCAAGTCATTGGTCCAATAAGCAATTAGGGATTCATTCCTTAATTGGTACTAGTCCCTTAGATACTGTTAGGGTTTCAACCTTTGTACCTTATTTGTTTATCATTACTAATCATCATTGGGTTAATGGATCATTCATCATCTTAATTCTCAAGAGATTCAATCACATTGGACCTCCATTACATAAAGCATCCAATTGAATTAGGGTTTCCAATGTTGATTCCTTCAATCATTGGATTCATGGAACCAATCATCAATTGGACCTACCCTCATACTTCAATTGAGTTAAATAAGTCAACCTTCAACTGATTTGACCCTTAATTAACCCTCAACTAGTCATCAATTAGGGTTTTATTCAATTGAATTAGGGTTTACTATTCATCTTTCATGTCTTCACCCTAAACTTAGGGTTTACTATTCACTCCATGGTGAATTGTACTCATTACATCATTATGTAAGAGAAACATCATCATTAAGGCTCTTAATTAGGATTAAGATCCATTAGATATTATAAATAGGGTTTCCATGACCTCACATAGGTGGGTCATTCCCTAATCATACACATTCATATGTAATTGAAGTATCTCACTTGAGTTTCCTCCTTAAAAGGGTACTTTCGCTCTCTAGGATACTTTCTCTCTCTAGAAATACTTTCTCTCTCCTCTCACTAGTAGATGGTGACAACACCACTCTAGATCAGGTTGAGATAAGTCTCCATTGACTAACATAAGCCAAAACATCAACATCATGTGATTAGGGTTTGATTAGAACAAGGTTTTATCCCTTTAGACCCCTCAAGGGTATTTTGGTAATTTGCCACATGATCACCATCATGGGTTAACTCACTAATCACATAGTCCCTTAATGACCTAGCTTACCATTAGGGTTTAGATTGGATCACCATTGAACTGATTACATCATCAAATGGTTAAGTACAAACCATCACCAATCTCCAAACGGTTTCAACCTTCAAACGGTTTCAACCACCCAAACGGTCTTGAGACCGTTTGACCCCAAATGGTCTTGAGACCGTTTGGATCCAAACGGTCTTGAGACTGTTTGGAGGTGAAGACCGTTTGGAAGGGTTGACTTCCAAACCGTTTGGAGCTTCAAACGGTTTGAAACCGTTTGATCAAACTTGCTTGAGATCGATTGGACCAAACGATCTTGAGGTCGTTTGAGCCCAAACGGTCTTGAGACCGTTTGGCCCCAAACGGTCTTGAGACCATTTGGATCCAAACGGTCTTGAGACCGTTTGGTCCAAATGGGGCTCAAACCGTTTGGACCTCCAAAGGGGTTCAAAGGTCACCAAAGTTCAAGGATATGTGTATTGAAGCCCTCAATTGATCAAAGCTATGCTAACCACTTATAAATTGAGTCAATTAGGGTTAGACTTAGCCACCTAGACATCAAATTGACCCTCAATTGCAAGCCAATTAGGGTTCAATCGTTCTCAATTAGGGTTTCAAGTTGATTGGTCATCAATGTTCAACAATGTGAATCAATTCAAGGTTGAACCTATCAATTGACCTCCAATTGGGCTCAAACTTGGCCCAGACGGTCTTGAGGTCGTTTGGACATCATCCAAACGGTCTTTAGACCGTTTTCCCAAAGTTTGACCAAGATCCAAATCGTTTTGACTAAGGTTGAAGTCCAATTAGGTCAAAATCAGCAATTTTCATCAATTCATCAATTTCCTACAATTGGACCTTCAAACCATTAGATTAACTCAACCCTAGACCTTCAAACGGTATTGGGTTGTGCCCAAACGGTATTGGGACCGTTTGGAGGAATCCCCAAACCGTCTTGAGACCGTTTGGGTCCTTCAACCCAAAATTCAACAAGATCTATATGATAAATCAGCACTTTTTCACCCGATTAGGGTTTCATGTTGAAGTGCCTTCAACTCTCAATTGGTTAAGAATTAGACTTTGATTCTTTGCAGAGATGAAATTCAATATATTAGGAACAGACCCTCAAACGTTCGTCCCTTGGTCAACTCTTTCAAATGGTCTTGAGACCGTTTCAATCCAAACGGTCTTGCAAGACCGTTTGAGAGCAAACGGTTTGAAACCGTTTGAACCCAAACGGTTTGCAACCGTTTGGACCAAAAGGGTCCAAGGTCGTTTGAAAAAGTAACATAGGGAATCACGCCCCTCATCTTCAACCTCTAGCAAGGTCAGTTTCTCCATTGATTTGCTTGCAAAAGTGCAAGGAAGAAGGGAGGTAGAAGGAGATTTTACCAAGTAAATTGCAAGAATTAAGCATACATATAAAGCTAGAGTTTAGAGTTATAAAACCCACCTCAAAGTTGATCCTAAAGCTCCAAGACTTCAAGCTCCAAGCTTTAATGGCGTCCTTGAGCTTTCACAACTTGGTCAGGGGTGAATTCTCCAAGGAAACGTTGCTTTGGTCGGCTAGAACAAGAAGACTAAGTAAGCTAACCACAAAACCAACCTTAGAAAGTGAATTCCTCCATGAATTCGAGCTAGAAGGTGGGGTTCTCTTACCTATAACAGGTTGGTCGTCCCCCTGAGCTCCAGAGCTACCCTTGGTCGTTTGAGCAAGAAGAGATGAGAATGAAGTAAAGGAAAGATCGTTCACTTATCTTGTAAAGAGGTGGCTTATATACTTTAGCCCCTTTTACATCCTAAGGACCTTACAAGATTGGAAATCACATCTAGGTCCCTCCTTGCTCAAAGGCACGTCCAAACTCATCTATCCTTATGCAAATCTCATGGAATCTCAAGATCTAAGGGTAAAGAAAGCCAACCTACAACTACGGTACATCCATGAAAGATTTCTATACCCAAATTAGGTGTTTTTCACCACAGAGATCATTTTTTTCTTATCTGATCAATCTTTGATGTGCCCCTTTCATCATTTCTACTCTAAATGATGACAAGAGTCATAAAAGATGTTCTAGATATTAAGAATTTACAACTTGGACCCCTATATTTGGGTAAATTGCATTTTACCCCAAATTAGGGTTTCTAAGCATGGGGATTGCTTCCTCAGCTGCACCTTGGTGCTCAAGCTTGGGAAATCCCTCAAACTTCATCATAACCATCCTCATGATGTTTCAAAACATCAGAGATACATCTTATCTTGTGAATTTTGCAAGTTCAACCCTTAAACTGGGTAATTTGCACATAGGTCCCTGCATACAACACAATGCTACAACTTTATACAAAAAGGAGCAATATTGAAAATAAATGTTCCTGAGGAACTTAATTACATGCCAGGGAGTGTTCACAAGTATATTAATTACATATTTAGGCAAAACTTCCAGGGTTAGTTCATAACCCAGGTCAGGGGTGTTACAAATTATAAACCCCTAACAAGGATTTCGTCCCCGAAATCCCAGACAAAAGGAGAAATAGAGTATTCATTAATCATGCCCTCAAGTCTCCACATATCATCTTAATATCATGGAGGTATCATGAATTCTGCAATTTCACACAAGGCTCCTTTCATTAATTCAACCTTACCAATGTTTATGCAGAGCATAAACCCCTAACATATGATGTCCATATTATTGGGAAGAAGTGGCATAAAAGAACATACTTCTATCATCACCCAAGAATATTTATCAAAAGGAACAACATACATATCTAACAAGGATAATGTACTCAGTAATCCTTTACAACTCTATGTAATTGGGATAGTTCACATAATTCTTCTTATTAATTGGAAATGCCAAATAGCTTTTCCCTTTTTGATTGGGAATGACACATAGCTCTTCCATTTTTAATTGGGAATGACACATAGCTCTTCCCTTTTTGTTTGTTTGGGAATGACACATAGCTCTTCCCTTTTTGTTTGGGGATGACACATAGCTTTCCCTTTTTGTTTGTTTGGGAATGACACATAGCTCTTCCCTTTTTGTTGGGGATGACACATAGCTTTCCCCTTTTTAATTGGGAATGACACATAGCTCTTCCCTTTTTGTTGGGGATGACACATAGCTTTCCCTTTTTGTTTGGGAATGACACATAGCTTTCCCTTTTTGTTTGTTTGGGAATGACACATAGCTCTTCCCTTTTTGTTGGGGATGACACATAGCTTTCCCCTTTTTAATTGGGAATGACACATAGCTCTTCCCTTTTTGTTGGGGATGACACATAGCTTTCCCTTTTTGTTTGGGAGTGACACATAGCTTTCCCTTTTTGTTTGTTTGGGAATGACACATAGCTCTTCCCTTTTTGTTGGGGATGACACATAGCTTTCCCCTTTTTAATTGGGAATGACACATAGCTCTTCCCTTTTTGTTGGGGATGACACATAGCTTTCCCCTTTTTAATTGTTCCATATTTCTTATTTCATGATACTCATTAGATTGTATCAGAATGATTGCTTGATCAGGGCAATCAAAAAGATATCAATCTAGGAGTTTCCATACTCACTTTATCATCAATAGCTGTATACCTGGCCAGGGTTTACAAATACTGAGATCAAGTAGTATGCACTTACATACTGTCTCATTCCTCACTTTTCATATCCTTATACACACAAGGTTTTCCATTCCTATATTTCCTCCAGGCATCATTTCTAAATCTCATCTTTTGACATACAGATAAGAGAGATTATAAAACATTTTAAGGAACATTGAGTGAGATATAAGTTCTCATCTCCCTTGTGTCCTTATAGGACTAGTCAAAATAATTTCAAAAACAACTATTTTCATATCTTTAACACATAGAAACATGAAAATGAAATATCAGAATGACTTTATTTCCTCTGACCTGTCCGGGACGTCTGTCCACGTCCTCTATTGTTACTAGAAAACTGCCTCCTTTGTGATCCTTGCTGACTCTGCCCCTGAGGTTGAGTCATCATTGGATTCCCGTCTGGACAATCTTTTACCAGATGTCCCGGTTGTCTGCATTGATAACAGATTCTAGGTATAGTATAAGGTCGGTGAGGTCCAGACACCGATGTTGATGCTATATTGGATGCCTTATTTGGAATATAACTAAGATCCCTATCCCTACTTGGCATCCATTGTGTCTGGGTTTGGGATCTTGATGATGCTGTCGATGCAGAAAATCTCGGCTTCTTAAAACTTTCAGACTTTTGTTTTTGAGTCGGAGTGTACACCTTCTTGCTACTAGTCTGTCGTTTCTCAATTTCAGACCTCTCTATCCTCCTTACTGATTCCACAAAAATGGCAAACCTCTCCCTGTTCTCTAAAGCAGACACAAGAGTGGTCAGTTCAGCGTTCAACCCCTTCTCAAAGTGCCGAATTCTTTCCTCATCATTAACTGCCATTTGAGGACAAAACCGCAACAGCTCCATGAACTTAGCTTCGTACTCGCTAATGTTCATCATACCCTGTCTCAGTCTCTGAAACTGAGAGATCTTCTCGTCTAGGAAGGTCTTTGGGAAATATCTTTGGACAAACTCCCGCCGAAAATCTTCCCACGAGATCTCTATTCCAGGTCTCTTCTGCTCTTCCATGGTCCACCAGTGACCAGCACTTCCTTTGAGAAGATAGATAGCATGTCTAACCTTCTCAGCTTCAGGGATACTGAGGATCCTAAAAGCCTTCTCCAGCTCTGTCAACCACAGATCAGCATCTGCGGGGTCAGCAGTCCCATGGTACTCGGTAGCTCCGACACGACGTAATCGCTCGACTGTCTTCCCGATAACTTGCCCCTCAGGCTGGATAGGTGCCCTAGGTGCAGGCATAGGCAACCTGTCGGTTATATGTGTCATGGCAGTCATGAACTGCCCAAACATTGTCTGGACTGCTGGGTTACCTATGTCAGCTGGGCCAAACTGGGGTGGCTCTCTAGGTTGTTCTGGTACAGGCTGTTCCACCTCTGGTACTCCTGCACCGCCTTGAGGTGCACTGGCACTACTTTCTTCCACATACTCATCATGTGGCTCTGACATCTTAAGTATCTTCTTCTCCTGAGGAGTAGAAGATTCTTTTAGATAAGGAAGGAATACTAAAGATAGACTCGACTTCCTAAGTCCTATGCCTCTGTAGACTCGGCGAACCTAGAGCTCTGATACCACTTAATTGTGGGCTCCAATCTCCAAACTACGAATTAATCTCGATTTAATCATGTGCGGAAGCAATCGGTAAACAGCGGAAGACAAAAATCACGGGAAATTAAAACTTTTCGAGATAAGAGCTTGAAACCACAAACCTTTTCCATAGAAAAAGGATTTAACTGTTTACAACACTTGACAAAAATTACTTCTTGAGTAATTATATACAACACCAAATTCTCAAGAGTTCATACTCCAAAACACTCCAGGACCTGAGAGTACAGAGGACACATAGGACAGACTCTATACTACATCATGAAGCAGGCTGGATCTCCACCTGAGATAACTACTGCTCCTGATGCTGCTGGGATTGGTCACCTGAGTTCTTGTCCCTCCGTCTTTGACGACTACCTAAAAAGTAGAAGTCTACGGGGTGAGACAATTATACATAATTGCCCCAGCGAGAGTTATAACTCTCCACTAGAAGCTTTATAAGCAAAGCAGGGAATAACTAAAGCAATAAAAGCCTTCAAGGTATTCACTAGCAGTTTGATGGTAAGCAAGAGTTCAACCAATAATAAAATATGAGAACATCTATGCTATTCAAGGTAACATCAATCAAATAACTCGTAGATAACTCTAACAGATATACTACGCTGTTGATTATGTTTTTAAGGGAGTATAGGGATGCATCTCACCTTTTAGACTGTGTGGTGGGGAATGATGGACTACATGAATCTACATCAAATCCTCTCACCATTTCTCTTTTAGTGAAGGTATGACAGACTACAAGAATCTACATCAAATACCTACACTAGGATGTAAGGTTCTACACATCCATGTACCCCATATACTCAAAAGTATGCGATCTAGGAGTTTCCTTAGGAAAACCTGCTTCACCATCATTTAGACTCTGACAATGATGGATCTATGATCATGGCTCTATATTTCACTGGATTAGTTAGGTACATTCAGTATTCATAACATCATACAAAACATTAGCATCACAGCTATATATGAGAATACCAAAATGTAGCAGGCCTAACTCAATTCAATCATCAGTTCTCAGCTATCTCATCACAAGTCATCTGTTAAGCATGACCTTGATGGTGTTTATGGCTCTTACAACCCATAAACCACAAAAGATGTCACTCACAGTGCATTAATAAGGATTACTATTCATAAAGCTTGAGACATACTTTCAATGAATATAACATGGCATTCCAAACCTGGATATGCCCATTATCTCATAACAACCTGCATGGTTCATTAATATAACATGGAATTCCTTACCTGGATATGCCCATTATCTCATAACAACCTGCATGGTTCATTAATATAACATGGCATTCCCTACCTGGATATGCCCATCATCTCATAACAACCTGCATGGTTCATTCAACAGATAATAGTAAACAATTCAACAATTAAAGATGCATTCTTAATTAGGGTTTCACATGGAATTACCCTCAACTAGGGATTCACATGGAATCACCCTCAACTAGGGTTTCACATGGAATTACCCTCAACTAGGGATTCACATGGAATCACCCTCAACTAGGGTTAAAACCCAAAAGCCCTGTCAATTAGGGTTTATAAACATGATTAGGGTTTCATGATCTCTCTTCTTAAGGATCATACCCTTAATCACCACATGAATCATATTCATGTATGAATTTATGTTAACATAATCTCAAATTGATTAGGTCATATCAACCCTTCAATCAAGAGCATACAACTCTGCTTAACGTAGTGTATCAAGTCATTGGTCCAATAAGCAATTAGGGATTCATTCCTTAATTGGTACTAGTCCCTTAGATACTGTTAGGGTTTCAACCTTTGTACCTTATTTGTTTATCATTACTAATCATCATTGGGTTAATGGATCATTCATCATCTTAATTCTCAAGAGATTCAATCACATTGGACCTCCATTACATAAAGCATCCAATTGAATTAGGGTTTCCAATGTTGATTCCTTCAATCATTGGATTCATGGAACCAATCATCAATTGGACCTACCCTCATACTTCAATTGAGTTAAATAGGTCAACCTTCAACTGATTTGACCCTTAATTAACCCTCAACTAGTCATCAATTAGGGTTTTATTCAATTGAATTAGGGTTTACTGTTCATCTTTCATGTCTTCACCCTAAACTTAGGGTTTACTATTCACTCCATGGTGAATTGTACTCATTACATCATTATGTAAGAGAAACATCATCATTAAGGCTCTTAATTAGGATTAAGATCCATTAGATATTATAAATAGGGTTTCCATGACCTCACATAGGTGGGTCATTCCCTAATCATACACATTCATATGTAATTGAAGTATCTCACTTGAGTTTCCTCCTTAAAAGGGTACTTTCCCTCTCTAGGATACTTTCTCTCTCTAGAAATACTTTCTCTCTCCTCTCACTAGTATATGGTGACAACACCACTCTAGATCAGGTTGAGATAAGTCTCCATTGACTAACATAAGCCAAAACATCAACATCATGTGATTAGGGTTTGATTAGAACAAGGTTTTATCCCTTTAGACCCCTCAAGGGTATTTTGGTAATTTGCCACATGATCACCATCATGGGTTAACTCACTAATCACATAGTCCCTTAATGACCTAGGTTACCATTAGGGTTTAGATTGGATCACCATTGAACTGATTACATCATCAAATGGTTAAGTACAAACCATCACCAATCTCCAAACGGTTTCAACCTTCAAACGGTTTCAACCACCCAAACGGTCTTGAGACCGTTTGACCCCAAACGGTCTTGAGACCGTTTGGATCCAAACGGTCTTGAGACCGTTTGGAGGTGAAGAACGTTTGGAAGGGTTGACTTCCAAACCGTTTGGAGCTTCAAACGGTTTGAAACCGTTTGATCAAACTTGCTTGAGATCGATTGGACCAAACGATCTTGAGGTCGTTTGAGCCCAAACGGTCTTGAGACCGTTTGGCCCCAAATGGTCTTGAGACCGTTTGGCCCCAAATGGTCTTGAGACCGTTTGGTCTCAAACGGTCTTGAGACCGTTTGGATCCAAACGGTCTTGTCTTGAGACCGTTTGGTCCAAATGGGGCTCAAACCGTTTGGACCTCCAAAGGGGTTCAAAGGTCACCAAAGTTCAAGGATATGTGTATTGAAGCCCTCAATTGATCAAAGCTATGCTAACCACTTATAAATTGAGTCAATTAGGGTTAGCATTAGCCACCTAGACATCAAATTGACCCTCAATTGCAAGCCAATTAGGGTTCAATCGTTCTCAATTAGGGTTTCAAGTTGATTGGTCATCAATGTTCAACAATGTGAATCAATTCAAGGTTGAACCTATCAATTGACCTCCAATTGGGCTCAAACTTGGCCCAGACGGTCTTGAGGTCGTTTAAACATCATCCAAACGGTCTTGAGACCGTTTTCCCAAAGTTTGACAAAGATCCAAATCGTTTTGACTAAGGTTGAAGTCCAATTAGGTCAAAATCAGCAATTTTCATCAATTCATCAATTTCCTACAATTGGACCTTCAAACCATTAGATTAACTCAACCCTAGACCTTCAAACGGTCTTGGGTTGTGCCCAAACGGTCTTGGGACCGTTTGGAGGAATCCCCAAACGGTCTTGAGACCGTTTGGGTCCTTCAACCCAAAATTCAACAAGATCTATATGATAAATCAGCACTTTTTCACCCGATTAGGGTTTCATGTTGAAGTGCCTTCAACTCTCAATTGGTTAAGAATTAGACTTTGATTCTTTGCAGAGATGAAACTCAATATATTAGGAACAAACCCTCAAACGGTCGTCCCTTGGTTAACTCTTTCAAATGGTCTTGAGACCGTTTCAATCCAAACGGTCTTGCAAGACCGTTTGAGAGCAAACGGTTTGAAACCGTTTGAACCCAAACGGTTTGCAACCGTTTGGACCAAAAGGGTCCAAGGTCATTTGAAAAAGTAACACAGGGAATCACGCCCCTCATCTTCAACCTCTAGCAAGGTCGGTTTCTCCACTGATTTGCTTGCAAACGTGCAAGGAAGAAGGGAGGTAGAAGGAGATTTTACCAAGTAAATTGCAAGAATTAAGCATACATATAAAGCTAGAGTTTAGAGTTATAAAACCCGCCTCAAAGTTGATCCTAAAGCTCCAAGCCTTCAAGCTCCAAGCTTTAATGGCGTCCTTGAGCTTCCACAACTTGGTCAGGGGTGAATTCTCCAAGGAAACGTTGCTTTGGTCGGCTAGAACAAGAAGACTAAGTAAGCTAACCACAAAACCAACCTTAGAAAGTGAATTCCTCCATGAATTCGAGCTAGAAGGTGGGGTTCTCTTACCTATAACAGGTTGGTCGTCCCCCTGAGCTCCAGATCTACCCTTGGCCGTTTGAGCAAGAAGAGATGAGAATGAAGTAAAGGAAAGATCGTTCACTTATCTTGTAAAGAGGTGGCTTATATACTTTAGCCCCTTTTACATCCTAAGGACCTTACAAGATTGGAAATCACATCTAGGTCCCTCCTTGCTCAAAGGCACGTCCAAACTCATCTATCCTTATGCAAATCTCATGGAATCTCAAGATCTAAGGGTAAAGAAAGCCAACCTACAATTAGGGTACATCCATGAAAGATTTCTATACCCAAATTAGGTGTTTTTCACCACAGAGATCATTTTTTTCTTATCTGATCAATCTTTGATGTGCCCCTTTCATCATTTCTACTCTAAATGATGACAAGAGTCATAAAAGATGTTCTAGATATTAAGAATTTACAACTTGGACCCCTATATTTGGGTAAATTGCATTTTACCCCAAATTAGGGTTTCTAAGCATGGGGATTGCTTCCTCAGCTGCACCTTGGTGCTCAAGCTTGGGAAATCCCTCAAATGTCATCATAACCATCCTCATGATGTTTCAAAACATCAGAGATACATCTTATCTTGTGAATTTTGCAAGTTCAACCCTTAAACTGGGTAATTTGCACATAGGTCCCTGCATACAACACAATGCTACAACTTTATACAAAAAGGAGCAATATTGAAAATAAATGTTCCTGAGGAACTTAATTACATGCCAGGGAGTGTTCACAAGTATATTAATTACATATTTAGGCAAAACTTCCAGGGTTAGTTCATAACCCAGGTCAGGGGTGTTACAATAACAATCCCTTATCTCATCATCAAGAGGATAACACCTCACTAGGCACTCAACCTTCATTAGGTTGTTAGACCTATCTTATTATATTGTTGATGCATGTTATTTCATCAAGAAGAGTTATCATCATGATATAGTGTTATTCAAACACATATGCCTCATAGCTCTTACCTGGCTATGAATTCATCTTATACAAAGGCATGGTTAGTATACGCAGCAAGAGAGATAACTTAAAATCACCAGACATAGAGCTTTACTAATTATCATGTCATTAGGGTTTGCAGTTACACATGTCATGATCAAGACTATGTGTGGCTTACTGTATCAATTACATTACTGCTATCAAATCATGGGCATCCATTTGAGCTTATAAACTAGCATCTTAGGCATCATCTTCACGCATTAAACATAGCATTGGTTTACACACCATCATCCATAACCCATAATCATCAAAGGTGCGAAAACATGATAAAGAACCACTAGCTAAGGTTTCTGGGTTGGTCATGACCCTCACCAAAGGTGCCCGCTACCCTCACTAGAAGTGTGACGGGTAGGACAACCCTCACCATAGGCGGTATCGGGTAAGGTAACTACTCTCACCCAATCCTGTCAGCCAAGCACAACGAACAACCACATAACGGTCGATCCAAGGGCAAAGCATATCGGGCAACCACTTCATGGTGTGTCATGCAACTAGAGAGCAAAGATGCTACCATGTAGCTTGGTTCATGGGGCATATCGTGCAGCCAAGGTGACAGGCATCCACTGAATCGGGCAAAGCCCTATCGGCCCACATAGTTTAGGGTTAGGGTTATGTCGGGTGACAACTACCCTATCGTTCAACAAAGTCAAGCATACCATATTGATCACCATAGGGTCCATCACTCGACCCATGTCGGGCAAGAATCAAACCCAACTTGTATCGCCTAAGACTCCAACCAGGGATATCCACTTAGGCACTCTGTCGGCCTACAGGCAACATCTATTAGGTCAAAGGATCATCTAGACCAAGGCATATCACCCAAGCTCACCATCAAGGTCAAGAGGGCCATATCGGGCATCAAGCCAACAACACTCAAAATGACCATATTGGTCAAGACTAAACCCAAGGCAAAAGGGGGGAGTGTCGGGTGACACTACTACAAGGTGTATCATGCAAGGCACCAAGCTCATCCCGACATGGTCGTCATCAACCTCAAGATCACCATCATCAAAACCCTAAAAGATCAAGAGAATTGGCTCACCTCTCAACAACCAAGAGAGAGGGGTTTTACACAACCTCCATCACCAATCGGGCAACATGATGGATCATTTCCATATCGACCTAAGGCTCACCCAAGGCTCGCGTCTCAAATCCATGGTGAGAGAAGAGTGTTGCTCAAGCAACTAGAGTATAGAATCACCTCTCAACAACCAAGTGAGAGGGGTGTTTCCTATATCACTAGAGCCGAACTCACTTCTCAAGACCAAAGGAGAGAAAAGGGGTATGCCCAAGAAACTCTACACATAGGGTTCGGCCACCAAGATCAAAGCACATCCAACCCATCCATTATAGCAACAAGATCATATATCCAACAAGATCAAAGGTGCAAACTAGAGCAAGAAACATATATAGCAAGGAGTGTGGACGATCAAAATGAAATATATTATGCAACAAAAAGGGGAGTAGTATAGATAAGGTTAGGAGTTATGTAACCCGCCTTAAGCAAGCTCCAAGCTCCTAGCACCAAGAAACACCTTCAGCCACCACAAGAGGAAGAAGAAGAAGACTCCAAAGAGAAGGATCGATCACCAAGCTTAGATCCTTCAAGGGTATCAGCCACCAAGGTTGCAAAGGAGAGGTTTCGTTCACCAAGGAAGAGGGGAAACTAGGTAACTAAAGGGATCCTTAGCAAGAGAAAGGAGATACATATATAGAAGTGGGTGGAGGAGAAAACAAGGCAATGTGTCACCCACCTAGGGACACTTGTCCATGGGCAATGCCACCTTCTCATCCCACCTCATACACATGTCCAAGGCAATTGCCACATGCAAGCATCATGCACCAAGTGTCCACTAGAGTGGTGACACAAACAAAGCTAATAGTCAAAGATGGTCCATGGCCGGCACACTCTCTCCCTTGCCCAATACAGCTCCATGGGTGACACACCCATGGCTGACACAAGACACTCCTACCTGATACAGGGTCCAACAAGGCAAAGTAAGGCCCAGACAAGGCAAAACGAAGCCCAACAAAGCTCAACAAATCCCAAGGCAACTCAAGCAACGAGCCCAAACCTTCCTCTCAACTGTAGAGGAAGCAAAAAGAGAGAAAACATCTCTCAAGGTGACTAACTTGCTCATAAACCCTAAACTTAGGTTATATGCAAGTAGCACCTCGACTGTCAACAAAGCACAAGAAAACCCTAATCACCACTAAAGGTGATTAGTAAGCAACTAAACACAAGGTTTAGGCAAAGCAAATAGGATAAGCCTAAAATGAAGGTCAGGGTCCTTACATTCTCTATCTGTGATATGATGAAATCAAGTAAGTTTAGCTTCTTTACATAGCCTTTCATGGTGAATCTTCTCTCACATGTCATGATTATGTCCCTACTCTGATTTTTTCTGAAATGGTATCAAAACTTCCCCTTTTCTCACTCTTTCTTCATAATCCTTCATTTTTAGGGTTTCCAAGTTGAAAGGAAGAAGAATTGGGTGAATTGCTAGGGATTTGATACGAGATCGAGATTTTCAAGGATGAACTGTGTTTTTAAGGTGTTTTCACACCTTAGGGTGAGTAGGAACTTCCTTTAAATAGTATATTGCAAGAAAATTTGTTAAATCATCCATAATCTTCAATTTCTTAGCATGAGACTACAAACCCTAAATTGTCTGTTGATCTAAGTTGTTGCAAAATGATATGAAATGGATTCTTCCTCTATTTGGATGAATTTTAGATAATAAAATCACATTATAAATGTATACAATATATCCTAATAAGAATTCCCTAAGTATTTGCAAAGATTATAAGAGTAAACTAAAATATAGGGAATTTGTCTATGACTGAAATTGTTGTATAATTAAATAGAGAAATTTGTTTATCTAGATCCCCTTGGTTATGAATGATTGTTTATCTAAATTCATAGTACATATATGTCAGATACTATCTTAGATTACATTTAAGGTGAATAGTGTTTGTTTGATATCTCAATAAAGAGGGTGAAACCCTAGATGTGAGGAAAGTTGGATATTTACGAATAGATATCGTGAAATCCATTTAAAGGGATTTTCTTGACATGATAGACTTTATTTATTCAATTTTATTCTTGATGCATGATATCTCGGTGAATGGCATGGAAACCTAAATTCACCTCAGTTCTAAGGTTTCATACATATATTGATTGTATATGATTTAAGTAGTCTTTATTCAGTGAATGTTTATGTCGTATGAAATCCTAATGAGAGCCATGTGATAAGTGAATGAGATAAATGAAACCCTAAGGATAGGGTGTTCAATGAATAGCAAGTAATCAAGGATGGAAACCATATCTAGTATGTCTTTGGAAGTATACATATTTAACTTAGTAGTAAATGGTCGATTAAAGTGATTCATGTTATATTGTGGATTTTTAGCTGAATATTATCCTATATGCATGTATGTTTTTCTTATGAGATTCAGATTCTCTAATTCAAATACTTGTTATGAAATGTGCAAGTTATTATGTTATTGTGATTAGAGAAATATGACATGCCCCATATAGGGATGTTATTGATGCCATGCATATATGTGTGAAAGTTGAATGAGAATACTTGTTTTAGTAGACATGATATATGTTTGAATACATGAGAAATGTTATATGTGCCGGAGTAAGGAGAAACCCTAAGAAAAGGGTAAATAATATGTTAAGCATTCAATTTAGTATTATCAGTGAATTTAGTTCAGTAGTCTGAGTAGTCAGTAAGATACATAGTTAAAAGAGATCAGTCTAAGAGAAAGATATAAATCAAGTTATAATAGACATAGGTGCCCTGAACACTGTAGGTTCCCTATGGATGTCTACACTGTAGGGAGGAAAGAATCCACCTTGGAAGCGACTAGTATAGGGGGATCAGAACGCACCCACAGAGTGTGCGGGTAGACGAAGCCTTTGAGGAAGTCTCCTAAGAGAAGATAGGTTACCCAACATGAGTCGGAGATCCCAGTGGTAACCTAGAGGTACCCACAGAGCATACCAAGATGAGGCTAACAGAGTATCTCAGACCCTCCGTATGTGTACTCAGCGTAGAAGGAGAGGTCCAATTAAAGGCCAGTTGTTTAGATGCCTTAGTCAAACGTGACGGTTCAAGTCAAGAAGACCCAAATTTAGTTCTAGGCTTAGCTTCTCGAGTTTTCAGCTAAGTCTTGTACAGTGAGATCGTAGTGCACTACGAGTCTTCATATGTAGAGTACAGTGCATATGATTAGGGAATAAGCTAAAATATGATCATATAGGTTTAAAGAGTTTCTTATAAATAAAAAGAGTTAATAAAATTTTGAGTACAGTTTCATAGTAGTTGTTCTTTAAATGCAATATTTACATTATCTGTTATTTTAATTGTATTGTTTTAGATCTGCTCATTATAGTAATTACTGTTGTTATAATTGATATCCGTTTCTCAAAGGTATATCTATAACTATATCAGTGCTTTAGATTGTTTCTTTGAAGTACTCATTCACTGAGCGAGTAGGATCACCCCTCTACTCAAAATTTTTAGGGAAACCACGTGGACTTGAAGAAGGTCAAAGCATCAGAGTAGATCTACCACATGAGTCAAGTATGATAGTAGTTAAGTTCAGTCAGTCCCTATCACTCTAGGTCCTTGTATAGATGTGAGAGAGTTATAAATGATGTTTTGTATCTTTGTTTCCTTGATAAGAGAGAATGTATATGATTATCATGATGTATGTACATGGAAGTGTGAGAAACAGAATGAATGTATGGATGTATATCATTAATGTTGAGATCATATTAGAGTAACAAAAGTTTAATTCTCTTGTAAAGTTTTTTTATGTGATTGAATGCAAGAAAACAAAGAGTTTGAAATAAAAAGAAAATTCGGGAGTGAACTTTGTATTAAGTGTAATCCTCATAGTCATGCCCTAATCTCACGATTAGTGGCAGTGAGTGGGATGTGGGCGTGACAGCTTGATATCAGAGCTTAGACTGAGTTGTCAGGGACCATTAGGATAGAAAGTTAGAGTTATAAGTGTGGAAGATAGGAGGTGGTGTGTATATAGCTCTAGGAAGTCTGGGTATTTGGATACCCTGGCTCGGTATAAGAATACTTAAATTGACCAGTATCAAGCTACTCTGTCTATTCTTCTCTGGATTCCCTAGCCAGACATGCATTGGGAGAATAGGCTAGGAGAAACCTTAAAAATCTTAGGGTTAGGAGACCGAAAACTAATGAAGGAGTAAGAGATTAAACATGAAATGTGATACAACTCTTGCTCTATATTGCTTCTTTGATTGGAGATCAATAGAAATGCTCTTATATCTACGAATTCAGATTATCAATTTGTAGAATATATATGGTTCTTTTATATTCTTGTGTATAATGACGTGATTCAATTATTGTTTATATTTTTTGTATTAAGTAGACCAGAAGTTATGTTTAAATGAGTTTGACCTAAGTGGATATTCTTTCCACATATTTGAGATTAATAGGAGTTGGTTAATCTTGAGTAGCTCTTGGCTTCAAGACTGTAGGTTCGGCCTAGTCCGGCTGACAGGATGCATTACTGGGATCTAATGACTCCTATTAACAGTATAATAAGAGTAGACTCTGGATAAATTAGACCCACATCTTAGTGAGAATGTACATACACTTAGATGTTGAAACATATGGGAAAGATTAGAATAGTTATGAATCAATTAGAACTGATATCTGAGATTCAACTTTGGGGCCTCATATGAGAAACCCTTAATTGGGAATAAAGGAACACAACATAAAGTTTAGATTATGTTTAATGATTAGTATTATATGAACCTTAAATATGAAATATGGAAAAGATATGAGAAAATTATGTAAGGGCCAAGACAGTAAGAATCAATCATGAGGAATGAACTATATAATTGAGTACAATGCTTTTATGTACTCCAAAACAAAGGGAAAATAGAAGAAAAGAGTTAAGTAGACAATAAGTATATACAAGTGAAGAGTCTTCAGAAGAGTTAAAGCAAAGAGAATTAGATGAACATGTAAATCATAAGACTAGGATAAAAAACTAAGTTAAAACAAAGATAAATGTTGGAAATGATGAGCTTGATTAAGAAATGAGGGTTATGATATAATTGAGAGCATGGAATGTATACCTTTATTATGAAGTTAATGCATTCATCCTTACTACCTTTAGATTCCAAGTCTCTATTGAACAAAAAATTAATTTCTAAAAGAAGAACAAAAGTGTAGCTTAACCAATGAATAAGTCATATAAAGGTAGACTATATTCAGGAGGGAAAAACTTGATTGAAAGAGATACTAAGTTTGACCCATGCATGAGCTGTTTGATTTAAAATGAAGGATATGTAATGTATTGAACATGAGTTGATACTAGTAGAGAGATTATTGATTTAGAATTTCAACTTCACATTAGTATAGAAGGATAAAAAGAAATATGTTCAACATGGTATACATGATCATACACATGAATAAGCAACATGATCATAAGAAAAAAATTAGAAGTTAAAGATGACAGGTGGAAGAGTAGTATATGGTAAGAGGATTAAGGGAAGTAAGGAAGGGTTTGAAACATGATGGAGTAATATAGATTACAAAATAAAGAGGTTAGGAGATCCAAGCAAGTGCTAAGTAGTCAAGTATCCTTGTTGATAACTAATTAAACCTACATACATAAAATGTACTAAGGGAATGTTTGAAGATAGGAATTTTAAGTCTCAGAATCATCTTCTCTTTCATATCTTCTTTAATGAGAGCAATGTGGGATGAAGTGATAAGAAAATGAATCATATATGATGTATAACCACCATGGTAGAGACATCTAGTGAATGTAGTAATGACACAGAATATGATGATGAAACCCTAGTAGGGTAAATTGAGAATGTAATCTATCTAAATGGGAAACTAAGAGAAAGGAAATTTAAGTGATGAGATAAGGAAGACTTTAGTAAAACTTGTGCATTGATAGTAATCCAGGCTTTAAAGGTAGCTAATCTGAAAGGTGATAAACAATATGGAAGTGATTCAGAGCAAAGGATAAGAAATAGATTAGAAATATAAGAGGTGTGTTTGAACAAAAGAAGAAATACAATATGAGTGAAGTGCAATATGAAATAAATTCTTGCAGTGATAGCACAATGATGAATAATCTATTGGTACCTTGTATGTTTCAATTTTAAGGGTGTTTAATATACATGATTAAAATGAGAGGGATAAGTAGCAAAAAGTGAGTAGTAATGAATGAAGAGAGAGATAAGAGAAATAATGGCTTTTAGTAATACGTGAATTTGTTTTTAGAAGTATAAATTGTTGAATGTATATTAAGGTATGTAAACTGGTTCTACGTTTGATTTTAGTGAATATGTGCAAGCAATATGTTAACTAAAGGTGTATGATAGTTGTAGTCATGCATACCAGTAATCCGTCTTTGTATTGTACAATTGTGATATGGTGATATGGGTTGAATGATGATGGAAGAAATGGAGGGTTACCCTGAATAAGGTAGTCTTACCTATTTACTCATATGAATAGAAGGGATGATAACCATATTGTATTGATATGTAACCCTAATGAGGTATAGCTTGTTATACCTAGCTTTAATATAACTAAGTGATGGTAATAGGGTATGAATAGTACTTGAATGACTAATACAATCATGGAGTACTCTGTTACTATTCTTGAAACCCTAGTATGCTATAACCCGATGGCTACACCATGAATTATGTGTGGGTGCATACTTGAGCATAGTATGGAATGTGATGGTAATGCTTCACCTTATGCATCCATGATCCAATGGGGATGTCGTGAGTGGTATTGTATAATTGTTGTTGGATTTAGTCTTTCAACTCAAGACTATTTTGCTATATGAGTAGCACAATAGTAAAAATTCAAAACAACATGGTGAACTCTTTTTTGTGACTTAAAGGTAATACAAAACAATAGTATATATTGAGTCATATGAATTGAGATGGTTGGATCAGATTATCAATGTTGAGGTAACACGTCAGGAGTATGAAAATGTTGAAATGGTTGTTTATCTCTCTATCCTATGATTGACTGTGGCATTGAGAATTTATTTGTTATCATTGAGAACTATTTCAAACATGTTGTGATTTAGTAAAGAATTAAAGGACATAATTTTGAAAACTTCATTCAAGTATGAAATATATGAATATAATGATATGTAAGATTTCAGAAGCTTAAAATAAACCTTGAATGTACTTTTCTTGCACATTTATATTTTGGGGACGAAATATTTTAGGGGGGGAAGAATTGTTATGACCACGCCTAAGCTTAATTGGTAAACTAGGGTTTACCTGGATGATTACATGCTTAATTGGATTGATCATTTCTTAAATCTAATTAATGATGATAATTCAATTATCTTGTTTGAAATCTAACAAGAACTTTAAGCGTTCTTTTACTTTTAGAAATTAGGATTTGAGAAATATAACCCTAATCGGCCCAAATTAGGGTTTTGATGATATATGAATACATAATTTGATAAGTATAGTGTCTCACTAAATGATTTTTAGTATTTTTTGTGTAACTTTGATTGAATTCAAATTTGGATATCTTAAATGTAAACACTATTGAAAAATATCAGAATTTTTGGAGAAAGTTCTAACATGTTTGTTGGTCGAGTTTCAAACTCGACCGACCATGTTGCTGACTGTAATATAGTAGTGTAGTATTTGATTTTTAATTAGTTATTGGTAACTAAAAATAATCTGAAATTTTTATTGGAGATCGAAAACTCAATCATAAACAAATATAAATTTTCATAATTTTTGGAGGATTTGTTAGCTATTCCATAGACAAATTACAGTAACATTTGTATGACAGAAAATTCAGCTGAAATAAGAGAAGTATAGTGAGGGGTCAATGTGCAATTGACCCAAGCAACTCAATTTCTCTATATGGTCAACCTAACACACTAGGAGCTCTCATAATTCATGATTCAATCCAGAGAAATGAAATCCTAGAGAGAGAGGGAGAGTTAGGGTTTGAGAGGAGAAAGAGGTGGAATTGCTGATCTAGGGTTTCTATATCTGGGATATGATGAAATCAAGTAAGTTTAGCTTCTTTGATAGCCTTTCATGGTGAATATTCTCTCACATGTCAAGATTTCGTCCCTACTATGATTTGATCTGAAATGGTATCAAAACTTCCCCTTTTCTCACTCTTTCTTCATAATCCCTCATTTTTAGGGTTTCCAAGTTGAAAGGAAGAAGAATTGGGTGAATTGCTAGGGATTTGATATGAGATCGAGATTTTCAGGGATGAACTGCATTTTTAAGGTGTTTTCACACCTTAGGGTGAGTGGGAACTTCCTTTAAGTATTATATTTCACGAAAATTTGTTAAATCATCCATAATCTTCAATTGCTTAGCATGCGACTACAAACCCTAAATTGTCTGTTAATCTAAGTTGTTGCAAAATAATATGAAATGGATTCTTCCTCTGTTTGGATGAATTTCAAATGCTAAAATCACATTATAAATGTATAAAATATATCCTAATGAGAATTTCCTAAGTATTTGCAAAGATTATAAGAGTAAACTGAAATATAGGGAATTTGTCTATGAATGAAATTGTTGTATAATTATGTAGAGAAATTTGTTTATTTGGATCCCGTTGGTTATGAATGATTGTTTATCTGAATTCATAATACATATATTCCAGATACTATCTTGTATTACATATAAGTTGAATCGTATTTGTTTGATCTTAGTAAAGTGGGTGAAACCCTAGATGTGAGGAAAGTTTGATATTTACGAATAGATATTGTGAAATTTATTTAAAGGAATTTTCTTGACATGATAGACTTTATTTATTCAATTTTATTCTTGATGCATGATATCTCAGTGAATGCTATGGAAACCTAAATTCATCTCAGTTCCAAGATTTCATACATATATTGATTGTATATGATTGAAGCAGTCTTTTTTCAGTGAATGTTTATGTTGTATGAAATCCTTATGAGAGCCATGTGATAAGTGAATGAGGTAAATGAAACCCTAAGGATAGGATTTTCAATGAATAGAAAGTAATCAAGGATGGAAACCCAATCTAGTATGCCTTTGGAAGTGTACATATTTAACTTAGTAGTAAATGGCTGAATAAAGTGATTCATGTTATATTGTGGATTTTTAGCTGAATATTATCCTATATGCATGTATGCTTTTCTTATGAGATTCAGATTCTCTAATTCAAATACTTGTTATGAAATGCGCAAGTTATTATGTTATTGTGATTAGAGAAATATGACACGCCCCAGATAGGGATGTTATTGATTCCATGCAAATATGTGTGAAAGTTGAATGAGAATACTTGTTTTAGTAGACATGATATATGTTTGAATACATGAGAAATGTTATATGTGCACGAGTAAGGAGAAACCCTAAGAAAAGGGTAAATAATATGTTAAACATTCAGCTCAGTATTATCAGTGAATTTTGTTCAGTAGTCTGAGTAGTCAGTAAGATACAGAGTTAAAAGAGACCAGTCTAAGAGAAAGATATAAATCAAGTTATAATGGACATAGGTGCCCTGAACACCGTAGATTCCCTACGGATGACTGCATTGTAGGGAGGAAACAATCCACCCTGGAAGCGACCAGTATACAGGGATCGAAACGCACCCACAGAGCGTGTAGGGAGACGAAGCCATTGAGGAAGTCTCCTAAGAGAAGATAGGTTACCCAACATGAATCAGAGATCTCGGTGGTAACTCAGAGGTACCCACAGAGCGTACCAAGATGAGGCCCACAGAGCGTCTCAGACCCTCTGCCTGTGTAATCAGCCTAGAAGGAGAGGTCCAGTTAAAGGCCAGTTGTTTAGTCGCCTTAGTCATACATGACGGTTCGAGTCAAGCAGACTCAAATTCAGTTCTAGACTTAGCTTCCTGGGTTTTAAGCTAAGTCTTGTACGGTGAGATCGTAGTGCACTATGAGTCTTCGTATGTAGAGTACACTGCATATGATCAGGGCATAAGCTAAAATATGATCATATAGGTTTAAAGAGTTTCTTATAAATAAAAAGAGTTAAGAAATATTTGAGTAAAGTTTCGTAGTAGTTGTCCTTTAAATGCAAATATTTACATTCTCTGTTATTTTAATTGTATTGTTTTAGATCTTC
Source organism: Alisma plantago-aquatica (assembly GCA_963693085.1). NCBI lineage: Eukaryota > Viridiplantae > Streptophyta > Magnoliopsida > Alismatales > Alismataceae > Alisma > Alisma plantago-aquatica. The sequence goes on from OY856415.1 coordinate 308,398,340, forward strand.
TCAGTGTAGTAATTACTGTTGTTATAATTGATATCAGTTGCTCAAAGGTATAACCACATGTCTGCAAGCATTCAGGGTCGAGATAACCATATGTTCCTTGGACCAACGTCAGGAATTGTGCCTTGTCTTTAGGAGCTAGAGTTGAAGTTCCAAAATCTGAAACTTTTGCTTTCAGATTCTCATCTAGAAGAATGTTAGAGGATTTGACGTCTCCATGGAGGATAGGAGTCGAGACATCACAGTGCAGATACGATAGTGCTTTGGCGGATTCTGTAGCGATCTTCAAACGCAAATCCCATGAAAAAGGAAAACCTGAACCTCTGTTGTGAATAAGCTGAAATAAGGTCCCTTGAGGGACAAACTCATATACCAAAATAGGAACTTCAACTTCCAAGCAACAACCCAACAGCTTCACCACGTTAGCATGGTTAATTTGGGAGAGGATGATCATCTCATTAGCAAACTCAGTACTTTTCTTATCATCAACCATTATGGATCTCTTGATTGCAATAGTTGTATGATCACGGAGGGTCCCCTTGTATACGACTCCATTACCTCCTTTTCCTATAATACATTTTTGATCATAATCATTTGTTGCCTTCTTTAGTTCCTGGACAGTGTAAATTGTGAAATTGTTGCTGTGGCCTCGAGAGAGTTTCTCCCGTAAAACCATACCGCCATTATGTTTGAAAAATTGTTCCTTCATTTTTAAGAACTTCATTTTCTGATGTCCCATGTATATCCAGGAGATGATGATGACGAACAGAAGACCACCACCGCCAATGCCTGCATAAAGTTTAACGATCATTCTAATAAAATGCTTGACTATTAACGCATTGAAAAAATGCTTATAATAAGAGATCATCTCAATACAGTTTCAAACTTGAGTAAAGAGTTTGAATCCTTGTAGTTGTAATAATATACAAATTATTATCAAGACACAGATAAGTACAATAGTGAACTTCCGATTTCAACAATAATGCATTTGAAGTGGACTGCCGGTTTCCAACAATAATCCATTTGGCAAGTGTTTATTAATTCCATTGTAGATGTAAAGGTCTAATGGAAAACAAAACGAGGACACCACCATGTTTAGCATTTTTCATAATGTTTGTAATTGCTGCAATACCATTACACCTTCAGATATCAAATGACCCGACACTAGATCCATTAATAAATGAATAGAACATCTCAAAGGCTAGTAGTAGTTAGCATGCAGGTCTTTATCTTAACTCTTGTACAAACCTTAAGAAAAACGACCTAATAGGAATTACCAAAAACACTATATTTCATCTTACCACTGCCACTTTTCTTATTGAACTAAGTTACAAACCTTATACAGATTCCTAATTGTCTTTCTATGGGGTTGGAGTCACCAAGATGAAATTTATGTATGTGTGAATCATACCAAAATTTATGTATAAATGTAAATAGTGCATTCAACTATTTAGGAATAGATTATGATATATATGTTATATATAGGGAGTTTATTATACCCGGGCGGATATATATATATATATATATATATATATATATATATATATATATATATATATATATATATATATATATATATATATAGGGCAGTGATCCACTGAGAAACATCCTACAGTGAGAGTATGAGAGACATTTGAACGTCTACAAATTCGTCAACGTTTTTTAAAATCCACCGTATATGTTAAAGTGTCTATATTAGTCTATTAGTTAAATAGGCTAATTAGTTTAGTGGGCCTTTATATTCCGGCCCGTCTAGTTTAGATTACTTGGGACACAAGTCTCAGGGTTTCTCCCTTACTCCTATATATAGGACAGGGGTGTCTAGTCTTGTATTCATCTATCACAATCTATTCCTATTCAATCAATCTTTTATATTTTAACAATATAAATGGAAAAAGCATCATTTCGTTTACCTTCTCACAAAAAATCATTACAATCAGACATTATTTGCATGTCCATATGTACAATATATACTTTTTACATCCAACGGTCAGCATGAAATTTGATATAGAGCGTCGAAAAGTATTCTATTGTTGTGAATGATCTACAAATCGAATGGTGATGAAATTTTGTAGGAAGGCAAATATTCAGGTATACTTGTCATCTATAGGGTTGGATTATGAAAATTTGATCTATGTTGAAAGTTATTCAAATGCCTCGCAAGCTCTCACCAAGATATGTTTCTCACTGGATCGTTGTCACACATACATACATACATATACATACATATATATATACATATACATATGTATATATATGTGTGTATATATATACACACACACGTGTGTGTGTGTGTTATATATAGAGAGAGAGAGTCAGGCTAGAATACACTCGAGTGTACAGATCACACGGATACACTCAAGTGTGTTTGCATATCAAGACTATTTTTTACAAGATGTAAACCATTGATCTTCATTGCCATACTATAATTTGGCTACATACAAATTTTGAGCTCATTTGGATGAGTGTAAGTCACTCATCCGAGGGCCAAAAAATTGACGCACGAAACTAATTTGAAATGTATAATTTTTGCGATCTTTATAACATGACCTACAAATGTCCAAATGTGCTCAAATGTTTTATATGAGTTATTCACAAGATGATTAAGAAGATCAATGGATTAGATTTTTGAAAAAAATATTACATCATGAAAAACTACTTGGAGTGTATTTTGCTCCAAATACACTCGAGTGTATTCTAGCCTGACTCTCTCTCTCTCTCTCTCTCTCTCTCTCTCTCTCTCTATATATATATATATATATATATATATATATATATATATATATATATATATATATATATATATATATATATATATACACATATATATAGATATGTGTGTGTGTATAGAGAGAGAGAGAATACTCATGATCCTGTGAGAACCTCAATCTAACTGATTTTCTTAAGAATCAATATGATATATGTATTGCATCTAACGATCAATCCAACATGTAATAGAGAACATTGAATAGTTTACTAACATATATATATATATATATATATATATATATATATATATATATATTGGATCAAGAAAGAAATATTTTTGACCACTCTACCACATGCGGTGTCTACGGGTATGGCCTATGCTACATGTTGTGGGGAAGCGGGAAAATATTTCTCTCTTAATGTTGTGTATATGTATGTAAACTTATAGAAATCTTTCTCTCTGAATCCCTTCTATATATATACATATATATACATACAGATTCATATATACATCCATATATATACTTATAGAAATCTTTCTCTCTGAATCCCTTCTATATATATACATATATATACACACAGATTCATATATACATCCATATATATACACACATAATATAATAATAATAATAATAATAATGAGAAGAATTGTATTAGATGAGTTAAAAGGCTTACAATGGGTTCCCTTTTAGGACAAGAGAATAACCTAACAATTAGAAGTGAGAAATATGGGATAAATACATGTTGAGTAAAACACAGAATTAACATACCTCTTTACTCCCCCCTCAAGCTAGAGCATAGATCTTGAACATGTCCAACTTGTCCGCTAGTGTCTAGAAGCAAACTTTGATAGAAATTTGGTGAAGACATCTATCACTTGGTTTTCAGTACTGAGATATGGAGTATAGATGCGGCCAGAAAGAACAGACTCACGAACAAAGTGACAATCAACTTCTATATGCTTTTTTCTTTCATGAAAGGTAGGGTTGCTCACAATGAAAATAGATGCCTTGGTATCACAGAACATTGGAATAGTTCTAGAATCAGCTATGTCAAATTCTTTTAGGAAACTTTGTACCCAGAGAAGTTCACAAGCAGTGTGAGCCATGGCTCGATATTCAACTTCAGGACTTGACCTAGCTACCATAATTTTCTTTTTACTATGCCAGGTAACTAGGTTGCCACCAACAAAGGTGTGGTATCCAGAACTAGACTTCCGACCACATTTGCTTCCTGGATAATCAGAATAAGAGAAACCAGAAAGATTGCAATGGTTATTCTTCTTATATAATAGACCTTTCCCACGAGAGCTTTTCAGGTATCTCAGAATGTGATAGACAGTGTCCCAGTGACACTGTCTAGGTTTATCAAGGTATCGGCTAAAAAATCCTACTATAATAGTTAGATCAGCTCTCGTCACAATAAGATATATGAGCTTACCAACTAATCATGTGAATTGGTGGTGATCAACATATGGTGGGGAAGAATCATCATCCTAGTCAGTATGTGGGTCTAGGGGTATGTTGGCTAGCTTGCAACCAAGCATACCGGTTTTTGGTAAGAGATCCATAACATATTTTCTTTGAGAGACATAATCCTATAGATGATCTGGAGACCTCAATACCCAAGAAATATCGTAGATTGTCAAGGTCCTCGGTGACAAAGTGCTTCTCTAAATAGGCCTTAGTAGCCTGGATGCCCAAGTTGTCACTAACAGAGAGAATAATGTTGTCGACATAGACAATAAGAATGACTAGGCTTGTTGTAGTGCTTTTGATAAATACATAGTGATCTGACTACGAAAGTCACAAACCAAATTTGATAAGAATTTGGCTCAATTTGTCAAACCACGTGTGAGGGCTTTGTTTAAGACCATAGATGGTTTTCCTTAATTTGTAAACCTGTGAAGAAGACTCCCCTTGAGAAACAAACCCTGACGGTTGGTCCATGTAAACTTCTTCTTATAAGTCCCAATAGAGAAATGCATTCTTGACATCGAGTTGAAATAGAGGCCAGTCTTTGTTTACAACAACAGAAATGAGAACACAGATAGAATTGAGACTTGCTACTGGAGAGAATGTCTCAAAGTAGTGGACGCCATAAGTCTACATGTAGGCCTTTGCAACCAGGCAGGCTTTTAGGCGTTCTATGGTGTCGTCTGGTTGATATTTAATAGTGAAGATCCAGTGACAACCGACCGTAGGATAGGTAGAAGGGCGATCCATAAGATCCCAAGTCTTGCAAACAGAGAGAGCATGCATCTCAGTCTCTATAGCTTGGCGCCATGCAGGAATAAGAAGAGCCTCTTTGGCTGTCCAATGAATAGTTATAGCAGAGATAGAAGTAGTAAAGTAGGAAAAATTGATACCCAGATTAGAGGAGGAACATAAATGGCTAATCGGATGTTTAGTACAAGAGCGGATGTCTTTGAAGACTAATAGGTAAATGTAATCATAAGTCACCTGACCTGTGGACAGATCGTCCGTCGAAGGAGGAATTGGTTGTGGAGGCGCCATGAAGGGATTGCTTTTCTTGGGCCTTCTTTTGTAGACTTTCAACGTTCTCTCTGTAGATGTCGGCTCAGATGGTAAATCAATATCCACAATGTCAGGTAATAACATTGGTGTAAACATGTCACTAGACAAGGATGCCCCTTGATCAGAGTAGAAGGACAAATGCTCAAAGAAAACTACATCTGCACTTTCATACCATTGTCCCATAAGAGAATCATAACAATGATACCCTTTCTGGTCTTAGAATATCCTAGAAAAATACATTTGGTGGAACAAGGGTCAAGATTTTGTTATCTTGGGGCGGATGTTTTTGACAAAGAAGGTGCACCCAAAGATATGTGTTGGTACAGAAAAGAGTTGGGCATTAGGAAAAAGGATGTTATAAAGGATCTTATTCTATAAGACAGAGGACAATATGCGATTGATAAGATAGCAAGCCGTAGAAACAACTTCAGGCCAGAAATGGTGAGGAGCATGATAATGAAGGAGAATAGTGTGAGAAACCTCTAAGAGATGATGGATTTTCCTTTTGGCAATGCCATTTTGTTGTGGAGTATAGGGGCAACTAGTTTGGTGGAAAGTCCCTTAGGATGAACAAAAGTGTGTAACCGATTTTTGCATAAATTCAAGGGCATTATTAGTGTGAAAATCTTTAATGGATTTGTTGAACTGAGTCTAGATTTCAGAAAAAGGTGCTAATGGTATTTAAAACAGTGTTGCGATCTTTCAATAAAAATAATCAAGTAGCACGATAATAGTCGTCAATGAAAGTCATAAAATATTTTACTCCAGAATGACTGATAATAGAACACGTACCCATATATCCACATGAACAATGTCAAAAAGGCATTTAGAACCAATATCTTTCTTAGCAGGAAACACAAACTGGGTTTGTTTACCCAATTGACACGATTTGCAAGAAAAAAAAATTCAACTAAACCAAGAAATAAATATTTCAGCTTTGTAGAAAAGGGGTGGCCAAGACGGTATTGCCACTATAGTCTAGTTACAACTGTCAAAAGACGAGCAGTTACTGATGCCAGTACACCCAAGTAGTAGAGTTCATCTGGTCCCTCATGACTGGAACCAATCCTCATCTTCGTGTAAAGATCCTTCAAAATACAACTAGAAGGATCAAATTTGATTGAATACTGAAGGCTTTTCACAGTTTTACTGACAGAAAAAAGATTAACATGAAATTTCAAAATATATATGACATATTTCGGATACATCTGACGAGATAAGGAGCAGTCTCAATGCCATGAACAGTAGTCTGAGACCCATCAGGAACCGTAACCAGAGGAAGCTGAGTGGATTTAGAAATAGTAGAAAATAAATTTATGTTATAGTCCATATGGACCGAGGCACCAGAGTCAATACACCATTTATTTTTACCAGCAGTTGGAGCAGCAAGAACTGCAGATGAGACGGCCTTGGATGTAGACGGAAGCTGATACATGTGCTCCTAGAAGGATGTATCCAACTCAGAGTGAAGCCAAGCGGTCGAGGTTGTAGCCAGTGGTTGCTCGGACGTAGAAGCGTCAGCAGATGAATCAGTAGAGACTTGATTAGCCCAGGCGGGCTTGTCGTGTTTGATCCAACATCAGTCTTCATTATGATTGTCTCATCCACAGTGATTGTAGAAGCGAGTGCCAACAGGTTGCCCACGACCTGTTGCAGTAGCAGAGGTGTGACCAGTCGTAGTAGGTTGGCGACCACCACGGCCATGGCAGCGACCACATCTCCAGCCAAAGTTGTTATCAGTGGTGCAAACAACAAGAACAGGATGTTCAACAGTAGGGGTAGAAGTTACAAACAATAAAATTTGAACTTATATAAGGATGTCTCGTAGAGTGATCAGAGGGTCCTTGAAAAGGATTTGGTCAATGACCCCAGAAAAGGAAGATGGAAGACCAGAAAGAAATTGAACTAGTTGTAGCTCATGACGATGTATTTGAGCTTCCTTGATGTCAGCTAACAGTGGGTGATTAACCTCATATTCATTCCACAGAGAAGAGCATTGGTTATAGAAACCTTCAACAGGGATGTCATACAAAAATTCCTTTTTGGCCGTAATTTTGAATATCTCAAAAACTCTCTTTGGATTTTGCTAATTAGAGTAGATGTGAGAGAGTTGATTCCACATCGCCTTAGCATCATGAAGAGAGTAATGACTGGATGATTCATGGCTTGGTACTATTAACTATCCAAGACATAACATCGGAGTCATCTTTGCTCCACTGTGCATAAGCTTCCTTGGATTTATCATCCGCTGCACCATCAACTATTGGTAGCGGATCAGTGTGATGTGAGAATAGAGGCCTTGTTCTTTTGCATACCGGATGAAGGAAGCCGACCATATGTGAAAGTTGGAGCCATCAAGTTTCATTGTAGAGACACACAGAGAACGGGAAGGCTCATTGGATTCCATGGAGAACAAGTTAGGAGAAGTAGTAGAGAAGAATGCAGATGTCGAAGATGCAATCAGAACACGTCTGAATCAGCAGATACAAAGAACCTCGCGACGGGGCAACAGTTGGCAATAGTAGATTTGATGCATCAGATCATAGATAATCTCTATGGGAAAGAAAAGAGGATAGAATAACCTACACCGTCATATAGAGATTCAATACTCCACCATGAGGCATAGGCAGCAAAAACTGAAGATCTTGGAGGTGCTCAATGTGCTATGATGAAGAAACTATCCCGAGATGTAAGAAAAGTTAGTGAAGAAGATCTAGGGAGGAAGGATTCTAGAAGAAACAGATGGTGGAAGGGTGGATAGGGTGGGATGGGTTAGAGGAGGAAAGGAGGGGAGCAGGTGGTGGGAGGTGGCGGTGGGGCAGTAGCAGTAGTGCTACTTGGTGTCGCAACAACAACGGGAAAGGAGGAGGCGGGGTGGGAGGGTTGGTTAGGGTTGAGAAGGAGGAGGAGAGATGGTTGTTGGGGCGGTGGAGAAGAGGGTACGGGTAGGTGGGGAGAGAGGAAGGGAAGGTGGGTGGCAGGAACCGACAACGACGACTGGTTGGATGTGCCAGCAACAGGTGGAGGAGAACGGGGGTTGGTGGCGGCTGGTGGAGTGGAGGAGAGAAGGTGTGTGAGAGAGGTAGGGGGTTTCAAGGAGGGACGGGTTGGGGTTTGGCAGTGATTGGTTGGGTGGAGAAGGAGAGGAGGTGGGTGAGAGAGGTCGGGGGGCTACATGTGAGGGATGGGCTGGGGTTTGGCGGCAATAAGAGGAAGAAGGTGGGGGATTGGGGGGAGGGGCAGTTGCAATAGGGAAGGAGAGGAAGGGGCGGCTAGGTTGGGGACAACATTAGGCTTAGGATGACGAAAAGGCTAAGGGAGATCGGGTGGCTCTGATACCATCTAAAATAACGAGAAAAATTGTATTAGATGAGTTAAAAGTTTTAGAATGGGTTCTTTTTTATAGGACAACAAAATAGACCAACAATTAGAAGTGAACAATATGTGATAAAATATATGTTGAATAAAACACATAAATAATATAGAAATAACATATCTCTTTAATGTATATATATATGCATGTGTGTGTGATGGATTTATATGCATGTTGCGGGAAAGGGGAGGAAGAAGTATTTCTCTCCTTATATCTCTCTCTCACACACACACAAATATATATATATGTTGGTATGTATGCCCTGAGAGCCAATCATGGGATGATTGGTGGGATACATTAAGATTGATTTGATAAACATCAAAGGCAAGCTTCCAATTCTTTCTGGTTCAGTCATATGAGATAGTGATAGAACAGATTGAATGTCTAGAGAATGACAGTACTCAATGACGTATGCCTTCAGGTTCATGACCTGAACGATGAGATCATACGGATGCTAGCAATGACACACAAGACTAGATTGTGGTGTTGGTTGATGACAGAATCTCATTAGTCATGATATAGAGATATCAAACCAAACACATAGGTACTTGTTAGAGAACAAGTGTACCGGACAGACCCACCGTGAGTTTAACACATGGAACCATGACATGGTAGTCACAGTCAGTACTCACAGTGAATCAGTGATGGTGGTGAGTGTGATTCTTTGACCTGAAATCACTGCACTCAACACATGTCGTTGGACACACTTTGACATCATCAAATGCAGTCCTGAAACATGGGTTGTTATAAAGGTGATGATTGGGTGGCTTTGACACATGGGGCTTTTGAGGGGTGAGTGATAGATATGGGATTTGTCCCTCCTAAGGGAGTTTGATATCCATGGCTACTTGATGAGTAGGATTGAGATAGGTGTGCGCACGCATGTGTGAATCAGTATGTGATATTGATGTCATACATATCTCGTTCAATCTACTCTGAGATCAAGAAAGTGAATGAACGTTGACAGGATGACTGTTCCATGCCTTGAGTTCATTCGGGATATCAGTGATAAAGGAATTATACATTCGCTGTAACACCATTCACGGATTGTAGGATTGAAAGTTGTTCTCCAACTTTCTACTTTCACTTGGGTAGCAATGATGTGTGACTAGGCACCGCTCTTTGCTTGTGAAGTCATAAGTGTTATGGACTTTCACTGCCAACGTGAAATGGACCTGTAGGGTCACACACAAAGGATTTAACCTGGAAGAGGAGTTTTGTCCACAAGCAATGTTTAGATTGATTACTAAAGGAGTTTAGTAGTTCAATTAAACACTCAATTGATTGATAGCTCAAAATCATAGTGTTCAAGGTGTTGGACAGATTGATTGGAGTATCGGATTGATTGAAATCGCAATTGACTGATTCTGCACAACCTGCACTCCCAACCAATCGGCTCATGTGACGAACCGGTCGGCTGAGGTTGCTGAACCGGTTGACTCAAGTGTTGAGTCGATCAGCTCAAGATCAGGTTGAACTGATTGCTTCAAAGGTTGAAACGATCAATTCAACTGGTGCAACCGAGCAAGTTGGGAAAATAGGATTAGTGAGAATTTTCCTTTCGTTTCAATTGCCCAATTTGATTGGGAAATAGGATTGGTATTCGATACCAATTAGAAACATAAGAAGAAAAGTCAATCGGGAACCGACCAGGACCACCAACCGACTGGTTCACTTGTGAACCGACCGGTTGAGGTTTCCCAACCGACCGGTTCACTTGTGAACTGATCGGTTCAGGTTGCGAATTGGTTTCTTTTGTGGAAAATCTCGAACCCTTCTACTCCTGCCTTTTAGTCCCGCATTGCCCGGGATGGAGAACCCTATCCCATGACCCTCCTATATATAGGGGTATTGGGGGATTCTCCATGTACATCTCAGTGCAACCAGTTGCTCTGCAAAGTTGTCATTCTCTGGTTTTGGTAACCGAGAGAGCCCGAGCAAGTGCTACCCGCAAAGGGAGGCGCAGTAAGGGAAAGACAACTGCAGTTGCAACTGGAGGCAGGAGAGTGTGTTGGCGACTAGTACGTCAACAGGAGGGTGCGACTCCTTCCACTTCCTTGTGGGACAAGGAGTGTGGAGTTCTAGGTGGTCTGTGTGGACTACTTCAGAGGCGGGAGGTTTCTGCCGCTCAGGAGGACAACTGTCAACCCGACAGTTCGGTGCGATCAGGAGTCGTCAGTCCCGGTGCGACCAGGAGCTGCACAGACACCGTAGAACACCGGCCATTGAAGACCGCACAAGGCGTGAGGTATTTTCGCCGAGCAAGCCTCGGGACAAGGTATGATTCCACAAACCATCATTTCCTATTATATAGACGTTGACGCGTTTCCTTGTTCCGGGTTTGGGGGAGAAATTTTTTTTTTCCGGTGCCTTCTCTGTCTCCCCTAAAACCCAACAGTGGTATCAGAGCCACGTCAACTGCTCTATATTTTAGGAATATCAATATGATCGATTTTGGTTTGTCGCCTTTATTTATTGCATACGATGCGAATAATATTGGCTTTATGCATGTCCAATCCTAAATCCTCAAATCCCAATTACATATATGATATGTATTATTAATGCACTCGATACGTGTCACCCTTAAACGAGTTTTGTGGTGGATGTATAGCATGATTATGGCCTATAAACCCCTATCTGTGTGTGGTTGTTTGTGGTTGCTTGCATCTCGGTCTGCGCACCGTTCTTCCCCTTCTCCTATTCTTGATGTAACTCGAAATAATTCGAGATTCTTTCCTACCTTTGCTCCCCCCGAATGTAACTCGGGGTTTCCCTTTTAAGCAATGTAAAATTAGGATAGATTTTATTTCCTGTTATGTCGAAGACCGGCGGACATCTGACGGCAGCTGAAACGATCAGTTCAAGGAGTGAACCGATCGGTTGATGTTCCAGACGATCGGTTCAAGGAGTGAACCGATCAGTTGATGGCCGGTTCGAGGAGCGAGATGAGCGGGTGGCGGCCAGAAGGAGATGCATGACGACCAGGCGAACCGATCGGTTGGAGGAGCCAACCGATCGGCTGGTGGCACCCAGACAACCGGGCTGGACCAAGGAAGTCGTTCATGTGATGAATTGATCTACTCCAAAGTCAAAGCACAGAGTTCATCTTGTACAGGTTGTATGTGATGTAGACCTAGATGACCGTGATTCCTCTTGGCTCGAGGAATCACATTAGGATGGCCATAATCATCGCTTTTTATCATTTTGCATGTTTTATGTGGGATATAGCATGTATATGATACGTACTATGCATTGTGGTGATTTGATATGTATATGTATATAAAAACCAAATCCCTCATTAAAATATTAAGTCTTATATGCCTTCCATTAGCGGCACACATGAAAAGCTCGATCGACCAAGCATAGGTTACGCCAAAGCCTGGTGTGCCGTCTATCTTGTGGAAGTGTGAAGGGTAGACATGTAGGTTCTTCCAAAGCAGGGTGTATGTTTATCGTGTCGGCTTTTGGGTTAGACTTAACTGATGATTCTTAGAGCATCTAAGCCCAGAGGCAAGGAATGTTCGTGGCAAGGTGTTGTGCATGTTCATTCAACAAGAGTTGCATATGATGCAATTGACAAGTGTTGCCTACCTGAGAGATCTAAGTTGTGGGTGATTAGCCAAAGCGGACTCATGACTTAGAGGATTTCGGGATCTTGCCCACTAGAAGGTTGTACGCTGCAATCTTCCGAATTGATGGTGAGGGCTATCAATTTGAACTAAAATAGTAGGAGCGATAATCAATTAAAGGCCTAATTTTATCGTCAACTTTTCAAATCAATCAAATAAGTCAAAAATGAGTTTTTGGACTAAAATTGCATATTTTCCTTTTGTAGTACAAATGGCAACAAACAACAACAACTTTTCTTTGCGATCGGTCCTTGACAAGGACAAGCTAAATGGGACAAACTTCCACAACTGGTATCGAACATTGAGAATTGTTCTCGCTCAAGAGTGTAAGCTCTATGTCCTGGATACTCCAATTCCAGAGGAACTCGCTCCTAATGCACGAAGGAAAGAAAGGGATGCTTACAAGAAGCATTCTAATGATGCCATTGATGCAAAGTGCTTGATGCTATGTTCAATGAACCATGAGTTGCAGAGGCAACATGAGAACATGGGTGTCATTGAGATGATTCAGCATCTCAGGAACATGTATGAAGATCAGGCACGACAAGAGAGATACAATGTTTCTAGGGGGTTGTTTAAGTGCGTCATGACAGAAGGAGATCAGTTGGTCCTCACACACTCAAGATGATTGGGTATGTGGAGAACCTGCAGAGATTGGGATTTCCACTGAGCCAAGAGTTGGCTACTGACGTGATACTGCAATCGTTGCCAGAATCCTACAGTCAATTTGTGATGAACTACAACATGAACAACTTTGATAGGCCACTGTCAGAGTTGTTGGGCATGTTGAGGACAGCTGAGATACAGATGAAGAAGGACAAGCCTAAGTCTGTGATGGTGATCACGAACAAGAAAGGAAAGTCCAAGCACAAGGGCAAGGGCAAAGCTAAGAAAGGTTCTGATGCTAGCCAGGAGCCCAAGTCGTCTTCAGCTCTCAAGGCCAAAGGAGGCGTGACCAAGAAAGGAAATTTCCACCATTGTCAAAAACCAGGACATTGGAAAAGGAATTGTCCTCTCTATCTGGAAGAACAAAAGAAGGAGACAACTGAAGTCTCCACTTGAAGGTGTCATGAAAGTAAACTTGTAACACTTTTTGAGGTATATGATACCAAGATGTAAAGTGTAAAGCACTCATAATTGGGGCAAGTGTTGTTTCCATAGATAGGAGTACTTTAGTTTATTTTCAGCCTACAAGGCATGTAATGCGGTTATGAACTGCTATTTCATATTTTTCAATAGATAGAAACACTTTATTTTTGCATATTGTATGATAATGATGGCAATTAATAAAGTTGATGTTTCAATCTTAAAGATATGATCTTTGTGGCAATGCCTTGTTTATCTTGTGATATTTGATATGCATAAGATAAAACGATACCTAAAAGTTATAGATAACTAAAACAATGAAATTAGCATCAATCATGAGAAATTCATTTCTAGTTTCCATGTGATGGATAAATCTAGACTATTTTGGTTAGAGAACCAGTAAGAGAGATGAATATCTTGGACATGATTAATCAATCTTCACTAAAGGTAGTGGGAGAATGATTATCTCACTAAAGGTAGTGGGAGAATGATTATCCTATTAGGTATAATGCATGTGATGTATTTACATACCTATTGGAACAAATGCTAATACTTCAAATGGTGTTTAGAGAAATACCAATATGAATATCTTGAAGTGTTCAAGATTATCATAGATGAAGTGAAAATTTTATAAAGTGTTAATTCTTGATGAGATCAATGAATGAAATACTTGAACCAAATGTTTGAGATCCTTATGAGTGATTATGATAGTGTATCATAGTGAACTCATGATTAAGGCATGGTGATGTCTAAATCAAGAAGGAATCATACTCTAAGGAGTTAGAGAATGATTATCAAATAACTGAATTCTTCTTAATAAAAGAATACCCCACACTAATAAAGGACATTAAGAATCACAAGGATTGTGAGTTCTTATATCCTTAACAGATACACCTCAATTGTCTATGAGATGAGTTGTTCATGTGATGAGTCAACTATCTAGATGAATATGAGGAACCAAATTTTGAGTTATGGTTTATGACCATTACATCCTAAATGACATCCATGTGAACCATAAGGTATGACCTTGATGGTAGCACTCATTGGATGAAATCCATAAGTGCAATTGAGTCTTAAATGTTAAGACACATGGATAACATTTTGAGAAGGATGATGCTTGTTGATTGAAACTTAATGACTCAGACATTTGGCATGTGGATACTAAAACAGCATTCCCATGAGGAATAAAACAAGGATGTGTACGTGACACAACCTATAAGGTTTATGAATCCACTAATGCAAATGAAGTCTATAAGTTACAATGGACTAATCAATGCGATTGATTGAGTACAAGCAACTCAGAATTGGATCTTTACTTTGATGATATAGTCAAAGGGTTTGACTGATATGTTAAAGATAAAGAAGGGATATGTGATTTAGTGGGAGCGTATTCACATTCCACATGTAGATGTGAAATGGAAATGTTCTAGAATGGAAATCCAAAAGTGGAAATTATCTTTAAGGAAGATAGAGATGTTTCCTATGTGATAGGAATAGAGATCTATAGAGATAGTTCTCGAAAACCTCTTGACCTGGAAAAGAGAGATCATACATTGGCAATCTTTACTGAAGGGTTCAGTATACACAGATTCAGTGGGAGAAAACTTTTCCATGTTACATGGAGTTAGTATCCCAAGGCCAAGTGTCCAATTCTTATGAAGAATGGAAACACTAAGAATAGATATGGATCTATCGTGTATGTAATCATCCCATTATCTTGTATGTATTGACATGGCAAGAATAAAATGCATTCATCATCTTGTATGTAGGACATGGCAACATGATGTGCTCATCCTGATAACTCGTATGTGGGACATGACGAGTGGATGTCTGTCTACTTCCAGTAAGGGTTACTGGAAACCATAAGAACTTTATAAGTACTTGAGAAGTACTAGTTCTATGGAGATAAGGAAGAGTTCGATGTAAAGAGTTACATTGATGCGAACTTCCGAAAGGACAGAAAATTAATCGCAAAATATATATAGGATATATAAAAGTGAAAGTTTGTTGATAATTGGAAGTGTTCCAATAAAACCATTTAAAAGGAAATGCCGAGTGTCCATATGTTAGAGAACAGCAGTGGATACTATATGGATCTGGAAGTTCATGAGATGAACTTATGGATATTCCGCTCATTTATGACAAGTATGGCATCCTTGATCATGCAATGTGGCTAAAGGTTAGAAAAGGAATAATAGATCGCATATTACGGCAACTCCATCTCATACGTGTGACGTACAACGAAGAGATGAGAGACATGCAATTTATACTGACTTTAGCAAGGTGTTTCCATAACTCACTATGTTGGCACTAGAGCACGGTAACATGTGGGACATGTTTGAAGATCACTATGAATATGATTCATGGGTGATTGACTCGCAGTGCAAGTGGGAGTCTATTGGTATGTATGCCCTGAGAGCCAATCGTGGGATGATTGGTGGGATACATTAAGATTGATTTGATAAACATCAAAGGCAAGCTCCCAATTCTTTCTGGTTCAGTCATATGAGATAGTGATAGAACAGATTGAATGTCTAGAGAATGACAGTACTCAATGACGTATGCCTTCAGGTTCATGACCTGAACAATGAGATCATACGGGTTCTAAGAGTTTGTACATTCTTGTTATGTCTCTAGTCGGATGTCATTGTGGAAGGTAGATAGACAGCAATGACACACAAGACTAGATTGTGGTGTTGGTTGATGAAAGAATCTCATTAGTCATGATATAGAGATATCAAACCAAACACATAGGTACTTCTTAGAGAACAAGTGTACCGGACAGACCCACCGTGAGTTTGACACATGGAACCATGACATGGTAGTCACAGTCAGTACTCACAGTGATGGTGGTGAGTGTGATTCTTTGACCTGAAATCACTGCACTCAACACATGTCGTTGGGCACACTTTGACATCATCAAACGCAGTCCTAAAACTGGGGTTGTTATAAAGGTGATGATTGGGTGGCTTTGACACATGGGGCTTTTGAGGGGTGAGTGATAGATATGGGATTTGTCCCTCCTAAGAGAGTTTGATATCCATGGCCACTTGATGAGTAGGATTGAGATAGGCGTGCACATGCATGTGTGAATCAGTATGTGATATTGATGTCATACATATCTCGTTCAATCTACTCTGAGATCAAGAAAGTGAATGAACGTTGACAGGATGACTGTTCCATGCCTTGAGTTCATTCAGGATATCAGTGACAAAGGAATTATACATTTGTTGTAACACCATTCACGGATTTTAGGATTGAAAGTTATTCTCCAACTTTCTACTTTCACTTGGGTAGAAATGATGTGTGACTAGGCACCGCTCTTTGCTTGTGAAGTCATAAGTTTTATGGACTTTCACTGCCAACGTGAAATGGACCTGCAGGGTCACACACAAAGGATTTAACCTGGAAGAGGAGTTTTGTCCACAAGCAATGTTTAGATTGATTACTAAAGGAGTTTAGTAGTTCAATTAAACACTCAATTGATTGATAGCTCAAAATCATAGTGTTCAAGGTGTTGGACAGATTGATTGGAGTATCGGATTGATTGAAATCGCAATTGACTGATTCTGCACAACCTGCACTCCCAACCGATCGGCTCATGTGATGAACCGGTCGGCTGAGGTTGTTGAACCAGTCGACTCAAGTGTTGAGCCGATCGGCTCAAGATCAGGGTGAACCGATTGCTTCAAATGTTGAAACGATCGATTCAACTGGTGCAACCGAGCAAGTTGGGAAAATAGGATTGGTGAGAATTTTCCTTTCATTTCAATTGCCCAATTTGATTGGGAAATAGGATTGGTATTCGATACCAATTAGAAACAAAAGAAGGAAAGTCAATCAGGAACCGAACAGGACCACCAACCGACCGGTTCACTTGTGAACCGACCGGTTGAGGTTTTCCAACTGACCGGTTCACTTGTGAACCGATCGGTTCTGGTCCCCAACCGACCGGTTCACTTGTGAACCGATCAGTTCAGGTTGCGAGTTGGTTGCTTTTGTGGAAAATCTCGAACCCTTCTACTCCTGCCTTTTAGTCCCGCATTGCCTGGGATGGAGAACCCTGTCCCATGACCCTCCTATATATATAGGGATATTGGGGCTTCTCCACGTACATCTCAGTGCAACCAGTTGCTCTGCAAAGTTGTCGTTCTCTGGTTTTGGTAACCGAGAGAGCCCGAGCAAGTGCTACCCGCAAAGGGAGGCGCAGCAAGGGAAAGACAACTGCAGTTGCAACTGGAGGCAGGAGAGTGTGTTGGTGACTAGTACGTCAACAGGAGGGTGCGACTCCTTCCACTTCCTTGTGGGACAAGGAGTGTGGAGTTCCAGGTGGTCTGTGTGGACTACTTCAGAGGCGGGAGGTTTCTGCCGCTCAGGAGGACAACTGTCAACCCGACAGTCAGGTGCGATCAGGAGTCGTCAGTCCCGGTGCGACCAGGAGCTGCACAGACACCGTAGAAGACCGGCCATTAAAGACCGCGCAAGGCGCGAGGTATTGTCGCCGAGCAAGCTTCGGGACAAAGTATGATTCCACAAACCATCATTTCCTATTATATAGACGTTGACGCGTTTCCTTGTTCCGGGTTTGGGGGAGAAATTTTGTTTTGTTTCCGCTGCCTTCTCTGTCTCCCTTAGAACCCAACAATATATATATATATGTATGTATACATACATATATACATATATATACATATATATACATATATACATACATATACATATATACATACATATATGTACATATACATACTTATACATATATACATACATATATACATATACATATATAGTGTATATACATATATGTATATATATACACACACACACACATATACGTATATATATACATATATATGTATATATATATATATATATATATATATATATATTCATATATACATATACATATATATATACGTATATATATGTATATATATATATATATATATGTATATATATATGTATATATATATATGTATGTATACACACACACACATATATATACACATATGTATTTATACATATATATGTATGTGTATATATATATATGTGTGTATATATATATATGTGTGTATATGTGTGTGTGTGTATATATCTGATTTAGGAAGTATGTACCGACCGGTACATGTAACTTATATGTACTGACCATTAAAATAGCACAACTATAATTCATTAATCAAATCGGATCATATGGACTGAATCAAAATTGTTTAGATTAGATATGTCTAAATATAAGAACCATATCTCATGTAAATAATGAGATGTAACAATATCTCATTTAAATAATTCTGCAATTTATGCATCTTACTGTTGATTAGAAAATATACATTTTCTTTTGTTGGATGATCTAGAATGTCATATTAATATGATTTTTTGATACACTTACTATCGAAGGGGTATACAACACATCTATATGGTTAGATTATATTGTGGACTTAAGCAATCATCATAAAATGATGATGGGTACATATAAGATACATCATACTTGTCAAGGCGCTCGTCTAGGCGCGCCTAGGCGGCTTCCTAAGAGGCAAGGCGTCCAAGGGTTGCGCTTAGGAAATGTCGTCTTGCCTATAATACCACATTGACCTAGTTTTCTAGATCTGGTTCTATATTTATGTATTTTAATGTTTAATGTGGATATCCAAATTGTATAAAATTAATATTGTTGCCTATGTTATGTGCCAAATATCACTTTTAATTGGATCTAATACTCTTTTCTGTACTATTAATACACATCTTTTGGTTTTTCTTAGTTTGCATCTTCAATTCAGACTGTATTCAGTAGCTATTCTATGAAGGAAAGTGTTTATATTGCTTAATATTTATACCTATGAATGACAATAAATATATATTTACTTATTGATCACACTATTACATTCTTTACAATAATTTTTTTCTTATTCTTGACATTATTGGTGATGGTAATATATTAAAATTGTAATTGATTATATTGTCATAAGTAAAAGATATATATGGGGAGATCGATAATAAATATGTATATAACTACATATAAAACTATACAATGTGTGTATATGAGTGGGGAATGTTCATACGAATGGTGACACATATGTTATACATAAATTAATGTTTTTAAAGGTCACCTAGGCAACGTTTAGTAAAGCCTAGTCACAAGGCGTTCAGTTGGAACATTGTGTCACCTTGACGTCTTAACAAGTATGGGATACAAGTACTTAGGTACACAATTCTTTTAGCCATATATGTACATTATATATATACATGATATATAATTATATATATATATATATATATATATATATATATATACACACACACATATATATACATTCGTTCTTAGTATGACTCAGTTGACAAAGCATGTTCAGGATGATATCCTTTGGTGTATGTTATTTGTTGATGATATTGTATTGATCAATGAAACCAAAAATAAATTCAACAATAAAATTGAACTTTGGATAAATGTGTTAGAATCAAATGTATTGATGATTAGTAGGAGCATAAATGAATGTGTGCATTACAAGTTTGCCGATATAGGATTGTGACTGGTGGGGCCAAGTTGGACGGAGAGGATATACCAAAATCTGATAAATTCAGTACTTGAGTTCTATTATTCAAACAGATGTAGATGTTCAAGATGATGTTTGTCATAGGATTATTGTAAGATGGCTGAAATGCAGCAGCACAACTGGAGTATTTTGTGACCAAAAGGTCCATTTCAGATTAAAATGTAAGATTATAAAATATATATAAGGACAACCATGCTATATGTGAGTTCACATTGGCAGTGAAGTAACAAGGTCTCACAAAATGAATGTACATGATATGCATATTTTGAGTTGAATGTGTGGGAAGAAAAGAAAAGATCGCTTGAGAAAGGACTATATCAGGAATGTTTGGGGCTGGCAAGCATTTAAGATAAGTTGCACAACTTAGATGGTGGACATGTGCAATCCAGATCGACTAACACACCTATACAAAGTAATGCCACTGAATCAAGCACAATTAAAATAAGAAAAGGCAAGCCCAAGTTAACATGGGAGTGCTTATAAAAAGAGGGCTATTGAATCTTTACATCTTGATTATAATATGTCCAATAACAGAGAAAATTGTAAAAAAAGGAACTATGTAGCTGGCTCCAACATGGTTGGCCTTGAGGATTAGATGATGATGATGATGATGATTGTTTTATCCATGTCATAATATCATGGATAATTCTACACAATGAACACAGAATATATTGTTTGAATATTGTATGTTCAATTTTTTTTGTTTTCTAAGATAGATGTAAATCCCTTCTATTGATGTGTAATTTGAGTTAAGTGTGATGTACATAATTATATAAAATAATTTAGAATAGAATAAAAATAAAAATTCTAGACATTTACAATAGTAAAAACAGTCATGTATCCATAATTAAGCAACTCAATGGTATGCTTCTAATTTATTCCATATGTTTTCATGCTAAATATTGAAAAAAAAGAGAAATGAGCTCTTTTTTTCAACTTGTAGCTTTTTTTTATTTTGTCTAAATGTATAGGGATTATAACATATAGTTCCAGACTTGCATGTAATATCTTGATTAAATGAATGGGTGAATAATATAGATTCTTATTTAACAACAATAATTTTTTAGATGATATTGATGTCATACATATCTCGTACAATCTACTCTGAGATCAAGAAAGTGAATGAACATTGACAGGATGACTGTTCCATGCCTTGAGTTCATTCGGGATATCAGTGACAAAGGAATTATAAATTCGCTGTAACACCATTCACGGATTGTAGGATTGAAAGTTGTTCTCCAACTTTCTACTTTCACTTGGGTAGCAATGATGTGTGACTAGGCACCGCTCTTTGCTTGTAAAGTAATAAGTGCTATGGACTTTCACTGCCAACGTGAAATGGACCTGCAGGGTCACACACAAAGGATTTAACCTGGAAGAGGAGTTTTGTCCACAAGCAATGTTTAGATTGATTACTAAAGGAGTTTAGTAGTTCAATTAAACACTCAATTGATTGATAGCTCAAAATCATAGTGTTCAAGGTGTTGGACAGATTGATTGGAGTATCGGATTGATTGAAATCGCAATTGACTGATTCTACACAACCTGCACTCCCAACCGATCGGCTCATGTGATGAACCGGTCGGCTGAGGTTGTTGAACCGGTCGACTCAAGTGTTGAGCCGATCGGCTCAAGATCAGGGTGAACCGCTTGCTTCAAATGTTGAAACGATGAATTCAACTAGTGCAACCGAGCAAATTGGGAAAATAGGATTGGTGAGAATTTTCCTTTTGTTTCAATTGCCCAATTTGATTGGGAAATAGGATTGGTATTCGATACCAATTAGAAACAAAAGAAGAAAAGTCAATCAGGAACCGACCAGGACCACCAACCGACCGGTTCACTTGTGAACCGACCGGTTGAGGTTTCCCAACCGACCGGTTCACTTGTGAACCGATCGGTTCAGGTCCCCAACCGACCGGTTCACTTGTGAACCGATCGGTTCAGGTTGCGAGTTGGTTGCTTTTGTGGAAAATCTCGAACCCTTCTACTCCTGCCTTTTAGTCCCGCATTGCCCGGGATGGAGAACCCTGTCCCATGACCCTCCTATATATATAGGGGTATTAGGGGCTTCTCCATGTACAGCTCAGTGCAACCAGTTGCTCTGCAAAGTTGTCGTTCTCTGGTTTTGGTAACCGAGAGAGCCCGAGCAAGTTCTACCCGCAAAGGGAGGCGCAGCAAGGGAAAGACAACTGCAGTTGCAACTGGAGGCAGGAGAGTGTGTTGGCGACTAGTACGTCAACAGGAGGGTGCGACTCCTTCCACTTCCTTGTGGGACAAGGAGTGTGGAGTTCCAGGTGGTCTGTATGGACTACTTCAGAGGCGGGAGGTTTCTGCCGCTCAGGAGGACAACTGTCAACCCGACAGTCTAGTGCGATCAGGAGTCGTCAGTCCCCGTGCGACCATGAGCTGCACAGACACCGTAGAAGACTGGCCATTGAAGACCGCGCAAGGCGCGAGGTATTGTCGCCGAGCAAGCTTCGGGACAAAGTATGATTCCACAAACCATCATTTCCTATTATATAGACGTTGACGAGTTTCCTTGTTCCGGGTTTGGGGGAGAAATTTTTTTTGTTTCCGCTGCCTTCTCTGTCTCCCCTAAAACCCAACAATATATGTGTATATATATATATGTATACAAACATATATATACATATATACATACATATATACATATATATACATATATACATACATATATGTACATATACATACATATACATACATATATACATATATACATATACATATATAGTGTATATACATATATGTATATATACACACACACATATATATACGTCTATATATACATATATACGTGTGTGTATATATATATATATATATATATATATATATATATTCATATATACATATACATATATATATATATATATTCATATATAAATATACATATATACGTATATATACGTATATATATATATGTATGTATACGCACACACACACACACACATATATATACCCATATGTATTTATACATATATATGTATGTGTATATATATATATGTGTGTATATGTGTGTGTGTGTGTATATATGATTTACGAAGTATGTACCGACCGGTACATGTAACTTATATGTATTGACCATTAAAATAGCACAACTATAATTCATTAATCAAATCCGATCATATGGACTGAATCAAAATTGTTTAGATTAGATATGTTTAAAATATAAGAACCATATCTCATGTAAATAATGAGATGTAACAATATCTCATTTAAATATTTCTGCAATTTATGCATCTTACTGTTGATTAAAAAATATACATTTTCTTTTGTTGGATAATCTAGAATGTCATATTGATATGATTTTTTGATACACTTACTATCGAAGGGGTATACAACACATCTATATAGTTAGATTATATTGTGGACTTGAGCAATCATCATAAAATGATGATGGGTACATATAAGATACATCATACTTGTCAAGGCGCTCGTCTAGGCGCGCCTAGGCGGCTTCCTAAGAGGCAAGGCGTCCAAGGGTTGCGCTTAGGAAATGTCGTCTTGCCTATAATACCACATTGACCTATTTTTCTAGATCTGGTTCTATATTTATGTATTTTAATGTTTAATGTGGATATCCAAATGTGTAAAATTAATATTGTTGCCTATGTTATGTGCCAAATATCACTTTTAATTGGATCTAATACTCTTTTCTGTATTATTAATACACATCTTTTGGTTTTTCTTAGTTTGCATCTTCAATTCAGACTGTATTCAGTAGCTATTCTATGAAGGAAAGTGTTTATATTGCTTAATAATTATACCTATGAATGACAATAAATATATATTTACTTATTGATCACACTATTACATTCTTTACAATAATTTTTTTCTTATTCTTGACATTATTGGTGATGGTAATATATTAAAATTGTAATTGATTATATTTTCATAAGTAAAAGATATATATGGGGAGATCGACAATAAATATGTATATAACTACATATATAATTATACAATGTGTGTATATGAGTGGGGAATGTTCATACGAATGGTGACACATATGTTATACATAAATTAATGTTTTTAAAGGTCACCTAGGCAACGATTAGTTAAGCCTAGTCACAAGGCGTTTAGTTGGAACACTGTGTCACCTTGACGTCTTAACAAGTATGGAATACATGTACTTAGGTACACAATTCTTTTAGCCATATATGTACATTATATATATACATGATATATAATTATATATATATACACACACACACATATATATACAATATATGTACACACACACATATATATACATTCATTCTTAGTATGACTCAGTTGACAAAGCATGTTCAGGATGATATCCTTTGGTGTATGTTATTTGTTGATGATATTGTATTGATCAATGAAACCAAAAATAAATTCAACAATAAAACTGAACTTTGGATAAATGTGTTAGAATCAAATGTATTGATGATTAGTAGTAGCATAAATGAATGTGTGCATTACAAGTTTGCCGATATAGGATTGTGACTGGTGGGGCCAAGTTGGACGGAGAGGATATACCAAAATCTGATAAATTCAGTTACTTGAGTTCTATTATTCAAACAGATGTAGATGTTCAAGATGATGTTTGTCATAGGATTATTGTAAGATGGCTGAAATGCAGCAGCACAACTAGAGTATTTTGTGACCAAAAGGTCCATTTCAGATTAAAATGTAAGATTATAAAATATATATAAGGACAACCATGCTATATGTGAGTTCACATTGGCAGTGAAGTAACAAGGTCTCACAAAATGAATGTACATGATATGCATATTTTGAGTTGAATGTGTGGGAAGAAAAGAAAAGATCACTTGAGAAAGGACTATATCAGGAATGTTTGGGGCTGGAAAGCATTTAAGATAAGTTGCATGACTTAGATGGTGGACATGTGCAATCCAGATCGACTAACACACCTATACAAAGTAATGCCACTGAATCAAGTACAATTAAAATAAGAAAAGGCAAGCCCAAGTTAACATGGGAGTGCTTATAAAAAGAGGGCTATTGAATCTTTACATCTTGATTATAATATGTCCAATAACAGAGAAAATTGTAAAAAAAGGAACTATGTAGCTGGCTCCAACATGGTTGGCCTCGAGGATTAGATGATGATGATGATGATGATGATTGTTTTATCCATGTCATAATATCATGGATAATTCTACACAATGAACACAGAATATATTGTTTGAATATTGTATGTTCAATTTTTTTTGTTTTCTAAGATAGATGTAAATCCCTTCTATTGATGTGTAATTTGAGTTAAGTGTGATGTACATAATTATATAAAATAATTTAGAATAGAATAAAAATAAAAATTCTAGACATTTACAATAGTAAAAACAGTCATGTATCCATAATTAAGCAACTCAATGGTATGCTTCTAATTTATTCCATATGTTTTCATGCTAAATATTGAAAAAAAAGAGAAATGAGCTCTTTTTTTCAACTTGTAGCTTTTTTTTATTTTGTCTAAATTTATAGGGATTATAACATATAGTTCCAGACTTGCATGTAATATCTTGATTAAATGAATGGGTGAATAATATAGATTCTTATTTAACAACAATAATTTTTTAGATGATATTGATGTCATACATATCTCGTACAATCTACTCTGAGATCAAGAAAGTGAATGAACGTTGACAGGATGACTGTTCCATGCCTTGAGTTCATTCGGGATATCAGTGACAAAGGAATTATAAATTCTCTGTAACACCATTCACGGATTGTAGGATTGAAAGTTGTTCTCCAACTTTCTACTTTCACTTGGGTAGCAATGATGTGTGACTAGGCACCGCTCTTTGCTTGTAAAGTAATAAGTGCTATGGACTTTCACTGCCAACGTGAAATGGACCTGCAGGGTCACACACAAAGGATTTAACCTGGAAGAGGAGTTTTGTCCACAAGCAATGTTTAGATTGATTACTAAAGGAGTTTAGTAGTTCAATTAAACACTCAATTGATTGATAGCTCAAAATCATAGTGTTCAAGGTGTTGGACAGATTGATTGGAGTATCGGATTGATTGAAATTGCAATTGACTGATTCTGCACAACCTGCACTCCCAACCGATCGGCTCATGTGATGAACCGGTCGGCTGAGGTTGTTGAACCGGTCGACTCAAGTGTTGAGCCGATCGGCTCAAGATCAGGGTGAACCGCTTGCTTCAAATGTTGAAACGATCAATTCAACTGGTGCAACCGAGCAAGTTGGGAAAATAGGATTGGTGAGAATTTTCCTTTCGTTTCAATTGCCCAATTTGATTGGGAAATAGGATTGGTATTCGATACCAATTAGAAACAAAAGAAGAAAAGTCAATCAGGAACCGACCAGGACCACCATCCGACCGGTTCACTTGTGAACCGACCGGTTGAGGTTTCCCAACCGACCGGTTCACTTGTGAACTGATCGGTTCAGGTCCCCAACCGACCGGTTCACTTGTGAACCGATCGGTTCAGGTTGCGAGTTGGTTGCTTTTGTGGAAAATCTCAAACCCTTCTACTCCTACCTTTTAGTCCCGCATTGCCCGGGATGGAGAACCCTGTCCCATGACCCTCCTATATATATAGGGGTATTAGGGGCTTCTCCATGTACAACTCAGTGCAACCAGTTGCTCTGCAAAGTTGTCGTTCTCTGGTTTTGGTAACCGAGAGAGCCCGAGCAAGTTCTACCCGCAAAGGGAGGCGCAGCAAGGGAAAGACAACTGCAGTTGCAACTAGAGGCAGGAGAGTGTGTTGGCGACTAGTACGTCAACAGGAGGGTGCGACTCCTTCCACTTCCTTGTGGGACAAGGAGTGTGGAGTTCCAGGTGGTCTGTATGGACTACTTCAGAGGCGGGAGGTTTCTGCCGCTCAGGAGGACAACTGTCAACCCGACAGTCTAGTGCGATCAGGAGTCGTCAGTCCCCGTGCGACCATGAGCTGCACAGACACCGTAGAAGACCAGCCATTGAAGACCGCGCAAGGCGCGAGGTATTATCGCCGAGCAAGCCTCGGGACAAAGTATGATTCCACAAACCATCATTTCCTATTATATAGACGTTGACGAGTTTCCTTGTTCCGGGTTTGGGGGAGAAATTTTTTTTGTTTCCGCTGCCTTCTCTGTCTCCCCTAAAACCCAACAATATATGTATATATATATATATATATATATATGTATACAAACATATATATACATATATACATACATATATACATATATATACATATATACATACATATACATACATATATACATATATACATATACATATATAGTGTATATACATATATGTATATATACACACACACATATATATACGTATATATATACATATATACGTGTATATATATATATATATATATATATATATATATATATATATATATATATATATATATATATATATATATATATTCATATATACATATACATATATATATATATATATATATATTCATATATACATATACATATATATATATATATATATATATATATATATATATATATATATCATATATACATATACATATATACGTATATATACGTATATATATATATATGTATGTATACGCACACACACACACACATATATATACCCATATGTATTTATACATATATATGTATGTGTATATATATATATGTGTGTATATGTGTGTGTGTGTGTATATATGATTTATGAAGTTTGTACCGACCAGTACATGTAACTTATATGTATTGACCATTAAAATAGCACAACTATAATTCATTAATCAAATCCGATCATATGGACTGAATCAAAATTGTTTAGATTAGATATGTTTAAAATATAAGAACCATATCTCATGTAAATAATGAGATGTAACAATATCTCATTTAAATATTTCTGCAATTTATGCATCTTACTGTTGATTAAAAAATATACATTTTCTTTTGTTGGATAATCTAGAATGTCATATTGATATGATTTTTTGATACACTTACTATCGAAGGGGTATACAACACATCTATATAGTTAGATTATATTGTGGACTTGAGCAATCATCATAAAATGATGATGGGTACATATAAGATACATCATACTTGTCAAGGCGCTCGTCTAGGCGCGCCTAGGCGGCTTCCTAAGAGGCAAGGCGTCCAAGGGTTGCGCTTAGGAAATGTCGTCTTGCCTATAATACCACATTGACCTATTTTTCTAGATCTGGTTCTATATTTATGTATTTTAATGTTTAATGTGGATATCCAAATGTGTAAAATTAATATTGTTGCCTATGTTATGTGCCAAATATCACTTTTAATTGGATCTAATACTCTTTTCTGTACTATTAATACACATCTTTTGGTTTTTCTTAGTTTGCATCTTCAATTCAGACTGTATTCAGTAGCTATTCTATGAAGGAAAGTGTTTATATTGCTTAATAATTATACCTATGAATGACAATAAATATATATTTACTTATTGATCACACTATTACATTCTTTACAATAATTTTTTTCTTATTCTTGACATTATTGGTGATGGTAATATATTAAAACTGTAATTGATTATATTGTCATAAGTAAAAGATATATATGGGGAGATCGACAATAAATATGTATATAACTACATATATAACTATACAATGTGTGTATATGAGTGGGGAATGTTCATACGAATGGTGACACATATGTTATACATAAATTAATGTTTTTAAAGGTCACCTAGGCAACGATTAGTTAAGCCTAGTCACAAGGCATTCATTTGGAACACTGTGTCACCTTGACGTCTTAACAAGTATGGAATACATGTACTTAGGTACACAATTCTTTTAGCCATATATGTACATTATATATATACATGATATATAATTATATATACACACACACACACACATATATACAATATATGTACACACACACATATATATACATTCGTTCTTAGTATGACTCAGTTGACAAAGCATGTTAAGGATGATATCCTTTGGTGTATGTTATTTGTTGATGATATTGTATTGATCAATGAAACCAAAAATAAATTCAACAATAAAACTGAACTTTGGATAAATGTGTTAGAATCAAATGTATTGATGATTAGTAGTAGCATAAATGAATGTGTGCATTACAAGTTTGCCGATATAGGATTGTGACTGGTGGGGCCAAGTTGGACGGAGAGGATATACCAAAATCTGATAAATTCAGTTACTTGAGTTCTATTATTCAAACAGATGTAGATGTTCAAGATGATGTTTGTCATAGGATTATTGTAAGATGGCTGAAATGCAGCAGCACAACTGGAGTATTTTGTGACCAAAAGGTCCATTTCAGATTAAAATGTAAGATTATAAAATATATATAAGGACAACCATGCTATATGTGAGTTCACATTGGCAGTGAAGTAACAAGGTCTCACAAAATGAATGTACATGATATGCATATTTTGAGTTGAATGTGTGGGAAGAAAAGAAAAGATCGCTTGAGAAAGGACTATATCAGGAATGTTTGGGGCTGGCAAGCATTTAAGATAAGTTGCACGACTTAGATGGTGGACATGTGCAATCCAGATCGACTAACACACCTATACAAAGTAATGCCACTGAATCAAGCACAATTAAAATAAGAAAAGGCAAGCCCAAGTTAACATGGCAGTGCTTATAAAAAGAGGGCTATTGAATCTTTACATCTTGATTATAATATGTCCAATAATAGAGAAAATTGTAAAAAAAGGAACTATGTAGCTGGCTCCAACATGGTTGGCCTTGAGGATTAGATGATGATGATGATGATGATGATTGTTTTATCCATGTCATAATATCATGGATAATTCTACACAATGAACACAGAATATATTGTTTGAATATTGTATGTTCAATTTTTTTTGTTTTCTAAGATAGATGTAAATCCCTTCTATTGATGTGTAATTTGAGTTAAGTGTGATGTACATAATTATATAAAATAATTTAGAATAGAATAAAAATAAAAATTCTAGACATTTACAATAGTAAAAACAGTCATGTATCCATAATTAAGCAACTCAATGGTATGCTTCTAATTTATTCCATATGTTTTCATGCTAAATATTGAAAAAAAAGAGAAATGAGCTCTTTTTTTCAACTTGTAGCTTTTTTTATTTTGTCTAAATGTATAGGGATTATAACATATAGTTCCAGACTTGCATGTAATATCTTGATTAAATGAATGGGTGAATAATATAGATTCTTATTTAACAACAATAATTTTTTTTAGATGATATTGATGTCATACATATCTCGTACAATCTACTCTGAGATCAAGAAAGTGAATGAACGTTGACAGGATGACTGTTCCATGCCTTGAGTTCATTCGGGATATCAGTGACAAAGGAATTATAAATTCGCTGTAACACCATTCACAGATTGTAGGATTGAAAGTTGTTCTCCAACTTTCTACTTTCACTTGGGTAGCAATGATGTGTGACTAGGCACCGCTCTTTGCTTGTAAAGTAATAAGTGCTATGGACTTTCACTGCCAACGTGAAATGGACCTGCAGGGTCACACACAAAGGATTTAACCTGGAAGAGGAGTTTTGTCCACAAGCAATGTTTAGATTGATTACTAAAGGAGTTTAGTAGTTCAATTAAACACTCAATTGATTGATAGCTCAAAATCATAGTGTTCAAGGTGTTGGACAGATTGATTGGAGTATCGGATTGATTGAAATCGCAATTGACTGATTCTGCACAACCTGCACTCCCAACCGATCGGCTCATGTGATGAACCGGTCGGCTGAGGTTGTTGAACCGGTCGACTCAAGTGTTGAGCCGATCGGCTCAAGATCAGGGTGAACCGATTGCTTCAAACGTTGAAACGATCAATTCAACTGGTGCAACCGAGCAAGTTGGGAAAATAGGATTGGTGAGAATTTTCCTTTCGTTTCAATTGCCCAATTTGATTGGGAAATAGGATTGGTATTCGATACCAATTAGAAACAAAAGAAGGAAAGTCAATCAGGAACCGACCAGGACCACCAACCGACCGGTTCACTTGTGAACCGACCGGTTGAGGTTTCCCAACCGACCGGTTCACTTGTGAACCGATCGGTTCAGGTCCCCAACCGACCGGTTCACTTGTGAACCGATCGGTTCAGGTTGCGAGTTGGTTGCTTTTATGGAAAATCTCGAACCCTTCTACTCCTGCCTTTTAGTCCCGCATTGCCCGGGATGGAGAACCCTGTCCCATGACCCTCCTATATATATAGGGGTATTAGGGGCTTCTCCATGTACAGCTCAGTGCAACCAGTTGCTCTGCAAAGTTGTCGTTCTTTGGTTTTGGTAACCGAGAGAGCCCGAGCAAGTTCTACCCGCAAAGGGAGGCACAGCAAGGGAAAGACAACTGCAGTTGCAACTGGAGGCAGGAGAGTGTGTTGGCGACTAGTACGTCAACAGGAGGGTGCGACTCCTTCCACTTCCTTGTGGGACAAGGAGTGTGGAGTTCCAGGTGGTCTGTATGGACTACTTCAGAGGCGGGAGGTTTCTTCCGCTCAGGAGGACAACTGTCAACCCGACAGTCTAGTGCGATCAGGAGTCGTCAGTCCCCGTGCGACCATGAGCTGCACAGACACCGTAGAAGACCGGCCATTGAAGACCGCGCAAGGCGCGAGGTATTGTCGCCGAGCAAGCCTCGGGACAAAGTATGATTCCACAAACCATCATTTCCTATTATATAGACGTTGATGAGTTTCCTTGTTCCGGGTTTTGGGGGAGAAATTTTTTTTGTTTCCGCTGCCTTCTCTGTCTCCCCTAAAACCCAACAATATATGTGTATATATATATATGTATACAAACATATATATACATATATACATACATATATACATATATATACATATATACATACATATATGTACATATACATACATATACATACATATATACATATATACATATACATATATAGTGTATATACATATATATATGTATACACACACACATATATATACGTATATATATACATATATACGTGTATATATATATATATATATATATATATATATATATATATATATGTATATATATATTCATATATATATACATATATATATATATATATATTCATATATACATATACATATATACGTATATATACGTATATATATATATATGTATATATATATATATGTATGTATACGCACACACACACACACATATATATACCCATATGTATTTATACATATATATGTATGTGTATATATATATATGTGTGTATATGTGTGCGTGTGTGTATATATGATTTACGAAGTATGTACCCACCGGTACATGTAACTTATATGTATTGACCATTAAAATAGCACAACTATAATTCATTAATCAAATCCGATCATATGGACTGAATCAAAATTGTTTAGATTAGATATGTTTAAAATATAAGAACCATATCTCATGTAAATAATGAGATGTAACAATATCTCATTTAAATATTTCTGCAATTTATGCATCTTACTGTTGATTAAAAAATATACATTTTCTTTTGTTGGATAATCTAGAATGTCATATTGATATGATTTTTTGATACACTTACTATCGAAGGGGTATACAACACATCTATATAGTTAGATTATATTGTGGACTTGAGCAATCATCATAAAATGATGATGGGTACATATAAGATACATCATACTTGTCAAGGCACTCGTCTAGGCGCACCTAGGCGGCTTCCTAAGAGGCAAGGCGTCCAAGGGTTGCGCTTAGGAAATGTCGTCTTGCCTATAATACCACATTGACCTATTTTTCTAGATCTGGTTCTATATTTATGTATTTTAATGTTTAATGTGGATATCCAAATGTGTAAAATTAATATTGTTGCCTATGTTATGTGCCAAATATCACTTTTAATTGGATCTAATACTCTTTTCATTACTATTAATACACATCTTTTGGTTTTTCTTAGTTTGTATCTTCAATTCAGACTGTATTCAGTAGCTATTCTATGAAGGAAAGTGTTTATATTGCTTAATAATTATACCTATGAATGACAATAAATATATATTTACTTATTGATCACACTATTACATTCTTTACAATAATTTTTTTCTTATTCTTGACATTATTGGTGATGGTAATATATTAAAACTGTAATTGATTATATTTTCATAAGTAAAAGATATATATGGGGAGATCGACAATAAATATGTATATAACTACATATATAACTATACAATGTGTGTATATGAGTGGGGAATGTTCATACGAATGGTGACACATATGTTATACATAAATTAATGTTTTTAAAGGTCACCTAGGCAATGATTAGTTAAGCCTAGTCACAAGGCGTTCAGTTGGAACACTGTGTCACCTTGACGTCTTAACAAGTATGGAATACATGTACTTAGGTACACAATTCTTTTAGCCATATATGTACATTATATATATACATGATATATAATTATATACACACACACACACATATATATACAATATATGTACACACACACATGTATATATACATTCGTTCTTAGTATGACTCAGTTGACAAAGCATGTTCAGGATGATATCCTTTGGTGTATGTTATTTGTTGATGATATTGTATTGATCAATGAAACCAAAAATAAATTCAACAATAAAACTGAACTTTGGATAAATGTGTTAGAATCAAATGTATTGATGATTAGTAGTAGCATAAATGAATGTGTGCATTACAAGTTTGCCGATATAGGATTGTGACTGGTGGGGCCAAGTTGGACGGAGAGGATATACCAAAATCTGATAAATTCAGTTACTTGAGTTCTATTATTCAAACAGATGTAGATGTTCAAGATGATGTTTGTCATAGGATTATTGTAAGATGGCTGAAATGCAGCAGCACAACTGGAGTATTTTGTGACCAAAAGGTCCATTTCAGATTAAAATGTAAGATTATAAAATATATATAAGGACAACCATGCTATATGTGAGTTCACATTGGCAGTGAAGTAACAAGGTCTCACAAAATGAATGTACATGATATGCATATTTTGAGTTGAATGTGTGGGAAGAAAAGAAAAGATCGCTTGAGAAAGGACTATATCAGGAATGTTTGGGGCTGGCAAGCATTTAAGATAAGTTGCACGACTTAGATGGTGGACATGTGCAATCCAGATCGACTAACACACCTATACAAAGTAATGCCACTGAATCAAGCACAATTAAAATAAGAAAAGGCAAGCCCAAGTTAACATGGCAGTGCTTATAAAAAGAGGGCTATTGAATCTTTACATCTTGATTATAATATGTCCAATAATAGAGAAAATTGTAAAAAAAGGAACTATGTAGCTGGCTCCAACATGGTTGGCCTTGAGGATTAGATGATGATGATGATGATTGTTTTATCCATGTCATAATATCATGGATAATTCTACACAATGAACACAGAATATATTGTTTGAATATTGTATGTTCAATTTTTTTTGTTTTCTAAGATAGATGTAAATCCCTTCTATTGATGTGTAATTTGAGTTAAGTGTGATGTACATAATTATATAAAATAATTTAGAATAGAATAAAAATAAAAATTCTAGACATTTACAATAGTAAAAACAGTCATGTATCCATAATTAAGCAACTCAATGGTATGCTTCTAATTTATTCCATATGTTTTCATGCTAAATATTGAAAAAAAAAGAGAAATGAGCTCTTTTTTTCAACTTGTAGCTTTTTTTATTTTGTCTAAATGTATAGGGATTATAACATATAGTTCCAGACTTGCATGTAATATCTTGATTAAATGAATGGGTGAATAATATAGATTCTTATTTAACAACAATAATTTTTTTAGATGATATTGATGTCATACATATCTCGTACAATCTACTCTGAGATCAAGAAAGTGAATGAACGTTGACAGGATGACTGTTCCATGCCTTGAGTTCATTCGGGATATCAGTGACAAAGGAATTATAAATTCGCTGTAACACCATTCACAGATTGTAGGATTGAAAGTTGTTCTCCAACTTTCTACTTTCACTTGGGTAGCAATGATGTGTGACTAGGCACCGCTCTTTGCTTGTAAAGTAATAAGTGCTATGGACTTTCACTGCCAATGTGAAATGGACCTGCAGGGTCACACACAAAGGATTTAACCTGGAAGAGGAGTTTTGTCCACAAGCAATGTTTAGATTGATTACTAAAGGAGTTTAGTAGTTCAATTAAACACTCAATTGATTGATAGCTCAAAATCATAGTGTTCAAGGTGTTGGACAGATTGATTGGAGTATCAGATTGATTGAAATCGTAATTGACTGATTCTGCACAACCTGCACTCCCAACCGATCGGCTCATGTGATGAACCGGTCGGCTGAGGTTGTTGAACCGGTCGACTCAAGTGTTGAGCCGATCGGCTCAAGATCAGGGTGAACCGATTGCTTCAAACGTTGAAACGATCAATTCAATTGGTGCAACCGAGCAAGTTGGGAAAATAGGATTGGTGAGAATTTTCCTTTCGTTTCAATTGCAAAATTTGATTGGGAAATAGGATTGGTATTCGATACCAATTAGAAACAAAAGAAGGAAAGTCAATCAGGAATCGACCAGGACCACCAACCGACCGGTTCACTTGTGAACCGACCGGTTGAGGTTTCCCAACCGACCGGTTCACTTGTGAACCGATCGGTTCAGGTCCCCAACCGACCGGTTCACTTGTGAACCGATCGGTTCAGGTTGCGAGTTGGTTGCTTTTATGGAAAATCTCGAACCCTTCTACTCCTGCCTTTTAGTCCCGCATTGCCCGGGATGGAGAACCCTGTCCCATGACCCTCCTATATATATAGGTGTATTAGGGGCTTCTCCATGTACAGCTCAGTGCAACCAGTTGCTCTGCAAAGTTGTCGTTCTTTGGTTTTGGTAACCGAGAGAGCCCGAGCAAGTTCTACCCGCAAAGGGAGGCACAGCAAGGGAAAGACAACTGCAGTTGCAACTGGAGGCAGGAGAGTGTGTTGGCGACTAGTACGTCAACAGGAGGGTGCGACTCCTTCCACTTCCTTGTGGGACAAGGAGTGTGGAGTTCCAGGTGGTCTGTATGGACTACTTCAGAGGCGGGAGGTTTCTTCCGCTCAGGAGGACAACTGTCAACCCGACAGTCTAGTGCGATCAGGAGTCGTCAGTCCCCGTGCGACCATGAGCTGCACAGACACCGTAGAAGACCGGCCATTGAAGACCGCGCAAGGCGCGAGGTATTGTCGCCGAGCAAGCCTCGGGACAAAGTATGATTCCACAAACCATCATTTCCTATTATATAGACGTTGATGAGTTTCCTTGTTCCGGGTTTTGGGGGAGAAATTTTTTTTGTTTCCGCTGCCTTCTCTGTCTCCCCTAAAACCCAACAATATATGTGTATATATATATATGTATACAAACATATATATACATATATACATACATATATACATATATATACATATATACATACATATATGTACATATACATACATATACATACATATATACATATATACATATACATATATAGTGTATATACATATATATATGTATACACACACACATATATATACGTATATATATACATATATACGTGTATATATATATATATATATATATATATATATATGTATATATATATATATATTCATATATATATACATATATATATATATATATATTCATATATACATATACATATATACGTATATATACGTATATATATATATATGTATATATATATATGTATGTATACGCACACACACACACACATATATATACCCATATGTATTTATACATATATATATGTATGTGTATATATATATATATGTGTGTATATGTGTGCGTGTGTGTATATATGATTTACGAAGTATGTACCGACCGGTACATGTAACTTATATGTATTGACCATTAAAATAGCACAACTATAATTCATTAATCAAATCCGATCATATGGACTGAATCAAAATTGTTTAGATTAGATATGTTTAAAATATAAGAACCATATCTCATGTAAATAATGAGATGTAACAATATCTCATTTAAATATTTCTGCAATTTATGCATCTTACTGTTGATTAAAAAATATACATTTTCTTTTGTTGGATAATCTAGAATGTCATATTGATATGATTTTTTGATACACTTACTATCGAAGGGGTATACAACACATCTATATAGTTAGATTATATTGTGGACTTGAGCAATCATCATAAAATGATGATGGGTACATATAAGATACATCATACTTGTCAAGGCACTCGTCTAGGCGCACCTAGGCGGCTTCCTAAGAGGCAAGGCGTCCAAGGGTTGCGCTTAGGAAATGTCGTCTTGCCTATAATACCACATTGACCTATTTTTCTAGATCTGGTTCTATATTTATGTATTTTAATGTTTAATGTGGATATCCAAATGTGTAAAATTAATATTGTTGCCTATGTTATGTGCCAAATATCACTTTTAATTGGATCTAATACTCTTTTCTTTACTATTAATACACATCTTTTGGTTTTTCTTAGTTTGTATCTTCAATTCAGACTGTATTCAGTAGCTATTCTATGAAGGAAAGTGTTTATATTGCTTAATAATTATACCTATGAATGACAATAAATATATATTTACTTATTGATCACACTATTACATTCTTTACAATAATTTTTTTCTTATTCTTGACATTATTGGTGATGGTAATATATTAAAACTGTAATTGATTATATTTTCATAAGTAAAAGATATATATGGGGAGATCGACAATAAATATGTATATAACTACATATATAACTATACAATGTGTGTATATGAGTGGGGAATGTTCATACGAATGGTGACACATATGTTATACATAAATTAATGTTTTTAAAGGTCACCTAGGCAATGATTAGTTAAGCCTAGTCACAAGGCGTTCAGTTGGAACACTGTGTCACCTTGACGTCTTAACATGTATGGAATACATGTACTTAGGTACACAATTCTTTTAGCCATATATGTACATTATATATATACATGATATATAATTATATATACACACACACACACACATATATATACAATATATGTACACACACACATGTATATATACATTCGTTCTTAGTATGACTCAGTTGACAAAGCATGTTCAGGATGATATCCTTTGGTGTATGTTATTTGTTGATGATATTGTATTGATCAATGAAACCAAAAATAAATTCAACAATAAAACTGAACTTTGGATAAATGTGTTAGAATCAAATGTATTGATGATTAGTAGTAGCATAAATGAATGTGTGCATTACAAGTTTGCCGATATAGGATTGTGACTGGTGGGGCCAAGTTGGACGGAGAGGATATACCAAAATCTGATAAATTCAGTTACTTGAGTTCTATTATTCAAACAGATGTAGATGTTCAAGATGATGTTTGTCATAGGATTATTGTAAGATGGCTGAAATGCAGCAGCACAACTGGAGTATTTTGTGACCAAAAGGTCCATTTCAGATTAAAATGTAAGATTATAAAATATATATAAGGACAACCATGCTATATGTGAGTTCACATTGGCAGTGAAGTAACAAGGTCTCACAAAATGAATGTACATGATATGCATATTTTGAGTTGAATGTGTGGGAAGAAAAGAAAAGATCGCTTGAGAAAGGACTATATCAGGAATGTTTGGGGCTGGCAAGCATTTAAGATAAGTTGCACGACTTAGATGGTGGACATGTGCAATCCAGATCGACTAACACACCTATACAAAGTAATGCCACTGAATCAAGCACAATTAAAATAAGAAAAGGCAAGCCCAAGTTAACATGGGAGTGCTTAT
Source organism: Alisma plantago-aquatica (assembly GCA_963693085.1). NCBI lineage: Eukaryota > Viridiplantae > Streptophyta > Magnoliopsida > Alismatales > Alismataceae > Alisma > Alisma plantago-aquatica. Next base: position 308,436,908 of record OY856415.1, read on the forward strand.
AAAAAGAGGGCTATTGAATCTTTACATCTTGATTATAATATGTCCAATAACAAAGAAAATTGTAAAAAAAGGAACTATGTAGCTGGCTCCAACATGGTTGGCCTTCAGGATTAGATGATGATGATGATGATGATTGTTTTATCCATGTCATAATATCATGGATTGTGGGCTCTGATCTCCAAACCATAACATAAACACGATTAAAACTTAGCGGAAGCGAATCGGTAATCAGCGGAAGACAAAAATCACGGGAAATTAAAACTTTTTGAGACAAGAGCTTGGATCCATAAAAGCTTCTTTCATAAAGAGAGGTAACTGTTTACATCTCAGGATAATTACTTCTTGAGTAATTATATACATCAAGATACAAAATCTCAAGATCGCATAACACAAGACTCCAAGACCTGAGAGTACAGAGGACACATAAGACTAACTCTAACTACACCACATGGCAGGACAAATCTCCACCTGAGATTACTGCTGCCCCTGGTGCTGCTGCTGAGACTGGTCACCTGTAGGCTGGTTCCTTCGTCTCCGACGTCCACCTAAAAAGTTGAAGCCTACAGGGTGAGACAATTATACATAATTGTCCCAGCGAGAGTTATAACTCTTCGCCAGAAGCTTTATTATAACATCAAAGATTATTTTAAACAGTAAAGCCTTCAAATCATTCTATAACAGTTGCAGGTATAACAAGATCTCTACAATTTAGGAGATATGGAGAATATCAGCATTATTGCAATGTAATATCAATCAACTAACTTGGAGTCATCTCTAACAAGTTATACTACATGGTTGATTATGTTTTACAAAAAACATTATGCCCTGTGGAGATGAGGCTTACCACTCATACTCCAACTGATCGCTGAGAAGCCGCATCAGTATCATACATAGGTCATTAAGAGAGCCGGATTCTCATGGCCTTCACCTTCCTCAGTCAGTAAGAGGATCACTTGTAGGACATCTCGTGTCTCTACTACTATAGCTCACCAGGGTAAACTGGTCCTTCGCTATTCTAGAGTCACAGTGGCGTTCTGTACTCTCTTCGTCATTAGGAGGTTTCATATTTACCTACCACTGATACGGATATCTGTGCTTTCTTCGTCATCAGGAGGTTTCATGTTTACCTACCACTAATACGGTATGGAACTATAGTGAAGGATGGATGGATTCCACATCTACATCACTTTCCTACACTAGGATGTAAGGTTCTACACATCCATGTACCCCACATACTCAAAAGTATGTGCTCCAGGAGTTCCCTGAGGAAAACCTGTTTCACCATCATTTAATTTCTGACAATGATGGATCTATGATCAGGGCTCTACATTATACTTGATTAGTTAGGTACATTTAGTATTCTTTGACAGCATACATCGTTTTGCAAACAATAACAATAGCATAGCAGCTATAAAAGAAGAATACTAAATGTAACAGGCCTAACTCATATCAATCATCATTTCTCATTATCCTCATCACAAGTCATCTCTAAGGCATGACCTTGATGGTATTTATGGCTCTCATAGCCCAGTATCAGCATAGGATGCCACTGGCAAGGCATCAGATTACTTTACTTATTCATAAGGCTAACAACATGCCTTTAATGAATATAATATCAACATCCATACCTGGATATGATTACCTTCATATCAGAACCTACATGGTTAATACATCTGATAAAGGTAATGCAACAATAAGGAATGTACTTCCTACTCTTGTCATAAGAGTTAAATCTCTAATTCAAATCAAATAGAGTTTAATACGCAAAAGCATGCCATTACCCTTGAATTTAGAGTTTACTATTCACATTACATGTCATCACCCTTGAATTAGGGTTTACTATTCACATCAAGGTGAATTAAACTCATAACATCATCATGTATGAGTAACATCTTCATTGATACTCTTAGATTGGTTAAAGGTTCATCATTTATCATAATTAGGGTTTCTATGACCTCACACAGGTGGATCATACCCTAATTATACTCACTCATGTGTATTGGAGGTGCTTTAGTTGAGTTTCTACTTAAAAAGGGTACTTTCTCTCTCTAGAAGTACTTTCTCTCTCTAGAAGTACTTTCTCTCTCATCATAAGGTTAGGTGATGTCAACATCACTCTAAAACATGTTGGGTTGAGTCATCATAGGCTAACATAGCCAAAAAACATCACCATTATGTGATTAGAGTTACTTTCTCTCTCTAGGTTACTTTCTCTCTCTAGAGTACTCTCTCTTTCATCATACTAATGGTTGATGGTAACATTACACTAGATCAAGTTGGATTGAGTCATTATGACTAAAAACATCATTCTCATGTAATTAGGGTTTGAATTGAGCAAGGTATAACTTAATTGACCCTTCAGGGGTATTTTGGTAATTCACCCCATTGATCATCATCATGGTCAAAAACCTTAGTCAAATAACCCCTTACTATCCTAGATTATCATTAGGGTTTGATTAGGGCAACATTGAACCATTTACATCATCAAATGATTGAATGAGGTCAACCTTGAATCACATTGATTGATTTCAATCATTAATCATCAATTGGGGTGAGATTGGTTGAAAGTGTTGACCGTTTGCCCACTTTGACCCTCCAAGACCGCGAGCCTCTTTCTAACTCCAAGACCGCGAGCCCCCTTAGGCTTCAAGACCACGAGCCTCTTCAAGGGTTCAAGACCGCGAAGCCTCCCATTGGTTCAAGTAAAAGTTGAGACCGCGAAGGCCAATTTGAGTTGAGACCGCGAGGGTCATGAAGACCGTTTGCCCTTCTTTGACCTCAGGACCGCGAGGCCCTTCGCGGTCTTGAGACCGCGAGCCTCCTCTCGGTCTTGAGACCGTGAGCCCCCTCTCGGTCTTGAGACCGCGAGCCCTCTCACGGTCTTGAGACCGCGAGGCTCTCATGGTCTCAGCCGCTTGGTCCTTCAACAAGGCTCAAAGGTGCAACCACTAATGTCAAACGATGTTGAAGCCTTCAAAAGGTCCAATCTATGTTGACCACTTATGGATTGGGTTAATCAAGATTGTGCTTGACCAATTGGTCAACCAATTGACCCATAATGGTTAAAATCGATTCAATTAGGGTTTATTAATGTTCACCCATCAACACTCAACAGTGTGCATCAACACAAGGTTGAACCCTTCAATTGAGCTCCAATTGGGCCCAAACTTGGCCCAAACGGTCTTGAGGTCATGTGGGTGGACCCCACATGGTATTGAGACCGTTTTCCCAAGATTTCATCAAAGTCTAAGGTGATTTGATAGGGGTTGAACCATGATTGAACCACAAAACAGAATTTTGATTAAATTGATAACTTATTTGCAATTGGGTCCTCAATTGGTCAAATTACTCAACCCTAGACCTTCAAACGGTCTTGGGTGATTGTCCTCTCGGTCTTGAGACCATTTGGATGAGTTCCAAACGGTCTTGAGACCGTTTGCCCATCCAAATTTTGGATTCTAGTGCAGATTTATCAAGGTCTGACCCATTGAGTTGATGATTATATCAATATTTAATTGCAAAGTAATTTGGTGTAATTGTACCTTCAAATGGTCAACAAATCTTGACCCCAGACCTCCAAATGGTCTTGGTTGATTGCCCTCGCGGTCTTGAGACCGTTTGGTGACCCCCAAACGGTCTTGAGACCGTTTAGGTCAATCAACCCTAAAAACCCTAATTAGGTCACCATAATTTCAGTACTGATTTTGTCTAGGGTTAGCCCTAGTATTCACCTTTCAACTCTTAGCCCGTTTGGAATTAGACCATCAATCTTGGTGAGTTGTTAATTAACATAATTTTGAACAGTAATCTCATACGGTCAACGCTTAGTCAACGACCTTACACGGTCTTGAGACCGTTTGCCCAAAAAGGCAATTTCAGACCGTTTGAAAATCAGTAATTAATTCATTTAAAGTTGTGACTTAAAAAGGTCATATCTCCCGATTCCTTTGGAGTTAGTCTCCCAAATTTTGAGGGTAATTAGCCTATATAATTAGGAACAGATTTCTTATACGGTCCACGCTCGGTCAACGGGGCCAAACGGTCTTGAGACCGTTTGCCCTGTCGCGGTCTCGAGACCGTTTGCTCACCTCGCGGTCTTGAGTCCGAGAGAGCAAACTGTTAGGACCGTTTAAGGAAAAGAAAAGCGGTGGGTTTTTCTTGGAAATCACGCCTTCATCTTCTAGATCAAGAACAGTACAGATATCCCACGGGTTTGCTTGCAAAATAGCAGGGAAAAGTAGGAAAACACTAAGAGCTATCATCAAAACGCATATAAAGATGCATATAGTAAAGCATGGGTTTAGAGTTATAAAACCCGCCTAAAGCTTGCTTCTTGAGCTCCAAGCTTTCAAGCTCCAAGATCTAATGGCGTCCTTGAGTTCTTACAGGTTGTCCAAGGTGAAAACTCCAAGGAAGGATGAAAAGAGACGGCTAGAAAGGTAGGGTTTCAAGAGTTAGCCATGAAGATGACCTTGAATTCGAGTTTTAACCATGGAATTAGGCAAGAAGAGGGGTTTAAACCTACCTTGCACCCCTTGGTCGTCCTCCTTAGCTCCAAGGCAGTCCTTGGTCGTCTTTGGTGAAATGAAACAGTAAGGGAACGAAGGGTAAGTTCCCTTGCAACTAAGGGAAGGAGAGCTTATATACATGGGATAGGATTTTCAACATTAGTTCATAAGTTTCCCTTAATTCCAACTAAATCCTTCCTTTATTACTTGCTCGTCCCTTCCTCTTTATTCTAAGGACAAACCTTAACTTAAGTTATAGAAAAGAAGGCAAGGAAGAACAATCTAATAATAAAGTTCATACTTAAAGGGATATTGCACATATACCCTGATTATTCAATCACAAAGCCTATTTCTTAACTTGATAACTCAATTGAGGTGAATTCCTCATCATTTATTCTCTAAATGATGGCAAAAGTCTAAAAAGATAAATTAGATGACATTCTTTACAAATTGCATCCCATCATTTGGGTAAATTGCATTTTACCCCAAATTAGGGTTTCAAGCCCTGGGATTGCTTCCACAGCTGCACCTTGGTGCTCTAGCTTGGGAAATACCTCAAACTTTGCCAAAGAGATTCTCATGATGTCTCAACATCAGAGGAACATCTCAACATGTGCAAAATTGCAAACTAACCCTTTTTAACTGGGTAAATTGCACATAAGTCCCTGTATATCAAAACAATGCTACAATTTTAAATAAAAAGGAGCAAATACTGAAATATATGTTTCTGAGAAACTAAATTACATGCTCAGAGTTAATCACAAAGATTTAATTACATATTTAGGCAAAACACCTAGGGTTGACTCATAACCCAGGTCAGGGATGTTACAAATTATCCACCCCTTACAAGGATTTCGTCCCCGAAATCGATAAAACATACTAAGAGAAAAGGGCAGGATACTTCCTTATCATCTCATCCTCTAACTCCCAAGTGGATTCTTCAATGCCACGATGGTTCCAGAGGACTTTCACAAGACTTATATCTTTCTTCTTTAACTTTTTAATTCGTTTATCAAGGATTGACACTGGTCCCTCCTCATAGGATATGTCATCATTCAATTCTACCTCCATAGGTTGTAGAACTGACTCGGTGTCTGGGTGACATTTCTTCAACATAGAAATGTGAAACACAGGATGTAACCTCTGTAATTCTGGGGGAAGCTCTAGTTTATATGCTACCTTTCCAATCCGTTCAATGATTGGATAAGGCCCCATATATCTAGGAGCTAACTTCCCTTTCCTTCCAAAACGAAGGACCCCTTTCCAAGGTGAGACCTTAAGATACACTTTGTCTCCAACCTGGAACTCTAAGGGTCTACGACGTTTGTCAGCATAAGATTTCTGCCTATCCTGAGCAGTCTTAATCTTATGTTGTATAACTTTAATCTTTTCTGTGGTTTGCTGTACCAGGTCAGGACCTAACAACTGGTGCTCACCAGTCTCAAACCAACACAAGGGTGATCTACAACGTCTACCATATAAGGCTTCATAAGGTGCCATATCAATACTATGCTGGTAGCTATTGTTATAGGCAAACTCTATCAGGCTTAGGTTTAGATCCCAACTTCCGGTGAACTGGAGAACACATGCTCGCAATAGGTCTTCTAAGGTTTGTATGGTCCTTTCCGACTGTCCATCAGTCTGTGGATGAAAGGCCGTACTAAACCTCAGCTTAGTGCCTAAGGCTCTGTGCAACTGTTCCCAAAAACGACTGGTAAACTGAGGACCTCTGTCAGAAACTATAGTGACAGGAACTCCGTGCAAACACACTATCTCTTGAACATACAATTCTGATAACTTTTCAGCAGAATAGGTTGTTTTGACAGGTAAGAAATGTGCTGTCTTAGTCAACCTATCAACAATTACCCAAATGGAATCATGCCCTTTGCTTGTCCTGGGTAGGCCAACAACAAAATCCATGGTCACATGGTCCCATTTCCACTGTGATATGGGTAAAGGTTGCATTATTCCTGCAGGCTTCTGGTGTTCAGCTTTAACTTGCTGACACACAGGACACCTCAGAACAAACTCTGCAACGTCCTTCTTCATCCCAGGCCACCAATACAGATCCTTCAAATTCTGATACATCTTGGTGCTCCCTGGATGCATAGCATACATGGAAGAATGGGCTTCTTCCAGGACTAACTTCCTTAAGTTGTCCACATCCGACACTATCATTCTTCCATTATAACAAGCTACTTGATCTTTTGAGTCATGAAACCCATCTTGCTTCTCATTCCCATACTCAGATCTTATATGTTGAACTGCAGCATCACCTAGCTGTGCTTCTTTAATTTGCTCTCTTAGGGTAGGTTTAATATGCATCTCAGCTAACAAACCGGCTAGCAATGACACCTTCAACTGTACATTGTCTTGCCTTAAAGAGATAAGCATATCTCTTCTAGAGCATACTAAAGAGTTTAGTTGTGCTCTATTCATGGTTGATGTTGCTGATTTCCTACTCAAGGCATCTGCAACAACATTGGCCTTACCTGGATGGTAATCAATTGTACAGTCGTAGTCCTTGATTAACTCCATCCAGCGACGTTGCCTCATGTTGAGCTCATGATGAGAGAAGATATACTTAAGGTTTTTGTGGTCTGTGAAAATCTGGAATGTCTCTCCGTAGAGATAATGTCTCCAGACCTTCAAAGCATGAACCACAGCTGCTAACTCCAGATCGTGTGTTGGATAATTCTCCTCGTGTTTCTTAAGCTGTCGGGAAGCAAAAGAAATCACTTGTTTATCCTGCATCAACACACATCCTAGTCCATTTTTGGAAGCATCACAGAAAACTACATATCCTTTTCCTTGTTCAGGTAGCACTAATACAGGTGCACTTGTCAACCTCTCCTTCAGCAACTGGAAAGATTGTTGACACTTATCACTCCAAGAAAAAGGAACATCTTTCCGGGTTAACTTGGTCAAAGGTAAAGCTATAGAACTAAAGTTCTTTATGAACCTTCGATAATAGCCAGCTAACCCCAAGAAACTTCGAATCTCTGTCGGTGTCTTCGGTTGTTCCCATTGTAGAACAGATTCTACCTTTGCAGGGTCAACACGAATTCCCGAGGCAGATATTACATGTCCAAGAAAAGATACCTCCGGCAGCCAGAACTCACACTTGCTAAACTTAGCATACAACTTATGTTCTCTTAGCAAGGTCAAAGCTTGGCGAAGATGCTGCTCATGCTGCTGAGCATCTTTACTATAAATCAGTATGTCATCTATGAAGATGACAACACACTGATCAAGGAAAGGTCGAAAAACTCTATTCATGAGTTCCATAAATGCAGCTGGTGCATTGGTTAGTCCGAACGACATAACCGTGAACTCATAGTGACCATATCTTGTCCTAAAGGCAGACTTGGATATGTCACTATCCTTAATACGGAGTTGGTGATATCCAGACCTCAAGTCTATCTTTGAAAAGACTGTTGCACCACGCAACTGGTCAAAGAGATCATCAATCCTTGGCAGAGGATACTTATTCTTTGTTGTCTCTTTATTGAGTTGTCTGTAGTCGATGCATAACCGCATTGACCCATCTTTCTTTTTAACAAACAAGACCGGAGCGCCCCAAGGTGAAGTACTCGGTCGGATAAAACCTCTCTCAAGTAGCTCTTGAAGCTGTTTCTTGAGTTCTGCCATCTCGGCAGGCGCCATCCTATACGGAGTTTGAGCTATGGGTTTCGTATCTGGAATCAGATTAATTTCAAAATCAATCTCCCGAGGTGGTGGTATACCAGGAAGTTCTTCAGGAAACACATCCTCGAATTCCCTGACTATGGGAACTTCAGCAGGATTGGTCCTTTCCTTGGTAACATCTACCACATGGGCTAAGAATGCATAACATCCTTGCCTCAACAGCTTATCAGCAACCATAGCTGATACAAGACAGGTGGGCAGAATCTTTCTTTCTCCTTGAAAGATCCATGTGCTGCTTTCATCAGCAAACACAGCCAACTTGGACTCACAATCCAAGACAACTCTATACCTTTCTAAGGTATCCATCCCGAGGATTATATCAAATCCCTGCATATCAAGTGGTATAAGATCCACTTGAATGCGATGGTCAGAAAAGAAAAGGATGCAGGGAGAACATACCTCCTGCAAAACGGCAGACCCACTCAACGGAGTCTCTAACAACAAACTATCTGCTCTATGACTAACAGTCACATTACAGTTACGAATCACTTCACGAGTGATGAAAGAGTGTGTAGCACCCGGATCAATCAGAACAGATACATCACAGGATATAGACATATCAGAATATAAAAGTTTCACCTGACCTGCCACTACCCGTGGATTGACCACTGCCTCAGGTGGGTTCATAGCATAGAACCTCGCAGTCGCCTGGTGTTGAGGTGGTGCTGATGATCCAGCTTGAGACGCTTGTCCACGTCCTCGAGCTGCTCCTTGATGTTGTCTATTCTGAGATCCCTGTTGATTCTGTCTCGGAGGTTGTTGTGTCACACCGACAGGCCTAGAACGGCAATCCTTCATCAAGTGTCCCACCTTACCACAGTTGTAGCAACTCTTCTCCTGTTGCTGTGGTCTGGGTGGTCCAGTAACTGACACTGATGCAGAACTGTGCGTCCCTTGAAGCGGTTGACTCCGCCCTCTACCTCTGCTTGGTGTCCATTGAGTTTGAAAACTTGATCTGGGTGGTGGAGGGTTAGGTGCAGAGAATCTAGGTTTCTTGGAATCCCTAGATGAAGAACCCTGGAACTGTGGATATCTTTTATGGGTTTGTCTTTTCTCAACCACAGATCTCTCTATCCTTCGGACTGACTCAACGAAGGTAGAGAATCTCTCTCTGTTTTCTAAGGCAGACACAGGGGTTGACATATCAGAATTCAAACCCTTCTCGAATCTTCTGATTCTTTCCTCATCCGTAGCAGCCATGTGCGGACAGAACCGCAATAACTCCATAAACTTAGCTTCATACTCACTAATGTTCATCATACCCTGCCTTAGTTTCTCAAACTGAGAGATCTTCTCATCTAGGAAGGTCTTTGGAAAATATCTATTGATAAATTCCCGACGAAACTCTTCCCATGAGAACTCTACTCCAGGTCTCTTCTGTTCTTCCATGTTCCACCAGTGACCAGCACTGCCTTTGAGAAGATAAACAGCATGTCTAACCTTCTCAGCTTCCGGAATCATAAGAATCCTGAAAGCCTTCTCCAACTCTGTCAACCATAAGTCAGCATCTGCAGGGTCGGCAGTTCCGAAGTACTCGGTAGCTCCGACACGATGAAGTCGTTCGAATGTCTTACCGATACCTTGTGCTTCGGGCTGGACAGGTGCCCTAGGTGTAGGAATGGGCATCCTATCAGTTATATGTGTCATGGCAGTCATGAACTGCCCGAACATCGTCTGTACAGCTGGATCACTCATGTCAGCTGGGTCGAACTGGGGTAGCCCTCTTGGCGACTCAGGTGCAGGTTGTTCTATTCTCGGAACTCTTGCACCGCCTCGAGGTGCACTAGCACTACTTTCTGCCACGTGCTCATCGTGATGTTCTGACATTCTTATGTATCTTCTTCTCCTGAGGAGCAGAAGATTCTATTAGATAAGGAAGGAGTACTAAAGGTAGACTCGACATCCTAAGTCCTATGCCTCTGTAGACTCAACTGAACCTGGAGCTCTGATACCACTACTTGTGGGCTCTGATCTCCAAACCATAACATAAACACGATTAAAACTTAGCGGAAGCGAATCGGTAATCAGCGGAAGACAAAAATCACGGGAAATTAAAACTTTTTGAGACAAGAGCTTGCATCCATAAAAGCGTCTTTCATAAAGAGAGGTAACTGTTTACATCTCAGGATAATTACTTCTTGAGTAATTATATACATCAAGATACAAAATCTCAAGATCGCATAACACAAGACTCCAAGACCTGAGAGTACAGAGGACACATAGGACTAACTCTAACTACACCACATGGCAGGACAAATCTCCACCTGAGATTACTGCTGCCCCTGGTGCTGCTGCTGAGACTGGTCACCTGTAGGCTGGTTCCTTCGTCTCCGACGTCCACCTAAAAAGTTGAAGCCTACGGGGTGAGACAATTATACATAATTGTCCCAGCGAGAGTTATAACTCTTCGCCAGAAGCTTTATTATAACATCAAAGATTATTTTAAACAGTAAAGCCTTCAAAGCATTCTATAACAGTTGCAGGTATAACAAGATCTCTACAATTTAGGAGATATGGAGAATATCAGCATTATTGCAATGTAATATCAATCAACTAACTTGGAGTCATCTCTAACAAGTTATACTACATGGTTGATTATGTTTTACAAAAAACATTATGCCCTGTGGAGATGAGGCTTACCACTCATACTCCAACTGATCGCTGAGAAGCCGCATCAGTATCATACATAGGTCATTAAGAGAGCCAGATTCTCATGACCTTCACCTTCCTCAGTCCGTAAGAGGATCACTTGTAGGACATCTTGTGTCTCTACTACTATAGCTCACCAGGGTAAACTGGTCCTTCGCTATTCTAGAGTCACAGTGGCATTCTGTACTCTCTTCGTCATTAGGAGGTTTCATATTTACCTACCACTGATACGGATATCTGTGCTCTCTTCGTCATCAGGAGGTTTCATGTTTACCTACCACTGATACGGTATGGAACTATAGTGAAGGATGGATGGATTCCACATCTACATCACTTTCCTACACTAGGATGTAAGGTTCTACACATCCATGTACCCCACATACTCAAAAGTATGTGCTCCAGGAGTTCCCTGAGGAAAACCTATTTCACCATCATTTAATTTCTGACAATGATGGATCTATGATCAGGGCTCTACATTATACTTGATTAGTTAGGTACATTCAGTATTCTTTAACAGCATACATTGTTCTGCAAACAATAACAATAGCATAGCAGCTATAAAAGAAGAATACTAAATGTAACAGGCCTAACTCATATCAATCATCATTTCTCATTATCCTCATCACAAGTCATCTCTAAGGCATGACCTTGATGGTATTTATGGCTCTCATAGCCCAGTATCAGCATAGGATGCCACTGGCAAGGCATCAGATTACTTTACTTATTCATAAGGCTAACAACATGCCTTTAATGAATATAATATCAACATCCATACCTGGATATGATTACCTTCATATCAGAACCTACATGGTTAATACATCTGATAAAGGTAATGCAACAATAAGGAATGTACTTCCTACTCTTGTCATAAGAGTTAAATCTCTAATTCAAATCAAATAGAGTTTAATACTCAAAAGCATGCCATTACCCTTGAATTTAGAGTTTACTATTCACATTACATGTCATCACCCTTGAATTAGGGTTTACTATTCACATCAAGGTGAATTAAACTCATAACATCATCATGTATGAGTAACATCTTCATTGATACTCTTAGATTGGTTAAAGGTTCATCATTTATCATAATTAGGGTTTCTATGACCTCACACAGGTGGATCATACCCTAATTATACTCACTCATGTGTATTGGAGGTGCTTTAGTTGAGTTTCTACTTAAAAAGGGTACTTTCTCTCTCTAGAAGTACTTTCTCTCTCTAGAAGTACTTTCTCTCTCATCATAAGGTTAGGTGATGTCAACATCACTCTAAAACATGTTGGGTTGAGTCATCATAGGCTAACATAGCCAAAAAACATCACCATTATGTGATTAGAGTTACTTTCTCTCTCTAGGTTACTTTCTCTCTCTAGAGTACTCTCTCTTTCATCATACTAATGGTTGATGGTAACATTACACTAGATCAAGTTGGATTGAGTCATTATGACTAAAAACATCATTCTCATGTAATTAGGGTTTGAATTGAGCAAGGTATAACTTAATTGACCCTTCAGGGGTATTTTGGTAATTCACCCCATTGATCATCATCATGGTCAAAAACCTTAGTCAAATAACCCCTTACTATCCTAGATTATCATTAGGGTTTGATTAGGGCAACATTGAACCATTTACATCATCAAATGATTGAATGAGGTCAACCTTGAATCACATTGATTGATTTCAATCATTAATCATCAATTGGGGTGAGATTGGTTGAAAGTGTTGACCGTTTGCCCACTTTGACCCTCCAAGACCGCAAGCCTCTTTCTAACTCCAAGACCGCGAGCCCCCTTAGGCTTCAAGACCGCGAGCCTCTTCAAGGGTTCAAGACCGCGAAGCCTCCCACTGGTTCAAGTAAAAGTTGAGACCGCGAAGGCCAATTTGAGTTGAGACCGCGAGGGTCATGAAGACCGTTTGCCCTTCTTTGACCTCAGGACCGTGAGGCCCTTCACGGTCTTGAGACCGCGAGCCTCCTCTCGGTCTTGAGACCATGAGCCCCCTCTCGGTCTTGAGACCGCGAGCCCTCTCACAGTCTTGAGACCGCGAGCCCTCTCACGGTCTTGAGACCGCGAGGCTCTCATGGTCTCAGCCGCTTGGTCCTTCAACAAGGCTCAAAGGTGCAACCACTAATGTCAAACGATGTTGAAGCCTTAAAAAGGTCCAATCTATGTTGACCACTTATGGATTGGGTTAATCAAGATTGTGCTTGACCAATTGGTCAACCAATTGACCCATAATGGTTAAAATCGATTCAATTAGGGTTTATCAATGTTCACCCATCAACACTCAACAGTGTGCATCAACACAAGGTTGAACCCTTCAATTGAGCTCCAATTGGGCCCAAACTTGGCCCAAACGGTCTTGAGGTCATGTGGGTGGACCCCACATGGTATTGAGACCGTTTTCCCAAGATTTCATCAAAGTCTAAGGTGATTTGATAGGGGTTGAACCATGATTGAACCACAAAACAGAATTTTGATTAAATTGATAACTTATTTGCAATTGGGTCCTCAATTGGTCAAATTACTCAACCCTAGACCTTCAAACGGTCTTGGGTGATTGTCCTCTCGGTCTTGAGACCGTTTGGATGAGTTCCAAACGGTCTTGAGACCGTTTGCCCATCCAAATTTTGGATTCTAGTGCAGATTTATCAAGGTCTGACCCATTGAGTTGATGATTATATCAATATTTAATTGCAAAGTAATTTGGTGTAATTGTACCTTCAAATGGTCAACAAATCTTGACCCCAGACCTCCAAACGGTCTTGGTTGATTGCCCTCGCGGTCTTGAGACCGTTTGGTGACCCCCAAACGGTCTTGAGACCGTTTAGGTCAATCAACCCTAAAAACCCTAATTAGGTCACCATAATTTCAGTACTGATTTTATCTAGGGTTAGCCCTAGTATTCACCCTTCAACTCTTAGCCCGTTTGGAATTAGACCATCAAACTTGGTGAGTTGTTAATTAACATAATTTTTAACAGTAATCTCATACGGTCAATGCTTAGTCAACGACCTTACACGGTCTTGAGACCGTTTGCCCAAAAAGGCAATTTCAGACCGTTTGAAAATCAGTAATTAATTCATTTAAAGTTGTGACTTAAAAAGGTCATATCTCCCGATTCCTTTGGAGTTAGTCTCCTAAATTTTGAGGGTAATTAGCCTATATAATTAGGAACAGATTTATTATACGGTCCACGCTCGGTCAATGGGGCCAAACGGTCTTGAGACCGTTTGCCCTGTCGCGGTCTCGAGACCGTTTGCTCACCTCGCGGTCTTGAGTCCGAGAGAGCAAACTGTTAGGACCGTTTAAGGAAAAGAAAAGCGGTGGGTTTTTCTTGGAAATCACGCCTTCATCTTCTAGCTCAAGAACAGTACAGATATCCCACGGGTTTGCTTGCAAAATAGCAGGGAAAAGTAGGAAAACACTAAGAGCTATCATCAAAACGCATATAAAGATGCATATAGTAAAGCATGGGTTTAGAGTTATAAAACCCGCCTAAAGCTTGCTTCTTGAGCTCCAAGCTTTCAAGCTCCAAGATCTAATGGCGTCCTTGAGTTCTTACAGGTTTTCCAAGGTGAAAACTCCAAGGAAGGATGAAAAGAGACGGCTAGAAAGGTAGGGTTTCAAGAGTTAGCCATGAAGATGACCTTGAATTCGAGTTTTAACCATGGAATTAGGCAAGAAGAGGGGTTTAAACCTACCTTGCACCCCTTGGTCGTCCTCCTTAGCTCCAAGGTAGTCCTTGGTCGTCTTTGGTGAAATGAAACAGTAAGGGAACGAAGGGTAAGTTCCCTTGCAACTAAGGGAAGGAGAGCTTATATACATGGGATAGGATTTTCAACATTAGTTCATAAGTTTCCCTTAATTCCAACTAAATCCTTCCTTTATTACTTGCTCGTCCCTTCCTCTTTATTCTAAGGACAAACCTTAACTTAAGTTATAGAAAAGAAGGCAAGGAAGAACAATCTAATAATAAAGTTCATACTTAAAGGGATATTGCACATATACCCTGATTATTCAATCACAAAGCCTATTTCTTAACTTGATAACTCAATTGAGGTGAATTCCTCATCATTTATTCTCTAAATGATGGCAAAAGTCTAAAAAGATACATTAGATGACATTCTTTACAAATTGCATCCCATCATTTGGGTAAATTGCATTTTACCCCAAATTAGGGTTTCAAGCCCTGGGATTGCTTCCACAGCTGCACCTTGGTGCTCTAGCTTGGGAAATCCCTCAAACTTTGCCAAAGAGATTCTCATGATGTCTCAACATCAGAGGAACATCTCAACATGTGCAAAATTGCAAACTAACCCTTTTTAACTGGGTAAATTGCACATAAGTCCCTGTATATCAAAACAATGCTACAACTTTAAATAAAAAGGAGCAAATACTGAAATATACGTTTCTGAGAAACTTAATTACATGCTCAGAGTTAATCACAAAAATTTAATTACATATTTAGGCAAAACACCTAGGGGTGACTCATAACCCAGGTCAGGGATGTTACATGGATAATTCTACACAATGAACACAGAATATATTGTTTGAATATTGTATGTTCAATTTTTTTTGTTTTCTAAGATAGATGTAAATCCCTTCTATTGATGTGTAATTTGAGTTAAGTGTGATGTACATAATTATATAAAATAATTTAGAATAGAATAAAAATAAAAATTCTAGACATTTACAATAGTAAAAACAGTCATGTATCCATAATTAAGCAACTCAATGGTATGCTTCTAATTTATTCCATATGTTTTCATGCTAAATATTGAAAAAAAAAAGAGAAATGAGCTCTTTTTTCAACTTGTAGATTTTTTTTATTTTGTCTAAATGTATAGGGATTATAACATATAGTTCCAGACTTGCATGTAATATCTTGATTAAATGAATGGGTGAATAATATAGATTCTTATTTAACAACAATAATTTTTTTTAGATGATATTGATGTCATACATATCTCGTACAATCTACTCTGAGATCAAGAAAGTGAATGAACGTTGACAGGATGACTGTTCCATGCCTTGAGTTCATTCGGGATATCAGTGACAAAGGAATTATAAATTTGCTGTAACACCGTTCACGGATTGTAGGATTGAAAGTTGTTCTCCAACTTTCTACTTTCACTTGGGTAGCAATGATGTGAGACTAGGCACCGCTCTTTGCTTGTAAAGTAATAAGTGCTATGGACTTTCACTGTCAACGTGAAATGGACCTGCAGGGTCACACACAAAGGATTTAACCTGGAAGAGGAGTTTTGTCCACAAGCAATGTTTAGATTGATTACTAAAGGAGTTTAGTAGTTCAATTAAACACTCAATTGATTGATAGCTCAAAATCATAGTGTTCAAGGTGTTGGACAGATTGATTGGAGTATCAGATTGATTGAAATCGCAATTGACTGATTCTGCACAACCTGCACTCCCAACCGATCGGCTCATGTGATGAACCGGTCGGCTGAGGTTGTTGAACCGGTCGACTCAAGTGTTGAGCCGATCGTCTCAAGATCAGGGTGAACTGATTGCTTCAAATGTTGAAACGATCAATTCAACTGGTGCAACCGAGCAAGTTGGGAAAATAGGATTGGTGAGAATTTTCCTTTCGTTTCAATTGCCCAATTTGATTGGGAAATAGGATTGGTATTCGATACCAATTAGAAACAAAAGAAGGAAAGTCAATCAGGAACCGACCAGGACCACCAACCGACCGGTTCACTTGTGAACCGACCGGTTGAGGTTTCCCAACCGACCGGTTCACTTGTGAACCGATCGGTTCAGGTCCCCAACCGACCGGTTCACTTGTGAACCGATCGGTTCAGGTTGCGAGTTGGTTTCTTTTGTGGAAAATCTCGAACCCTTCTACTCCTGCCTTTTAGTCCCGCATTGCCCGGGATGGAGAACCCTGTCCCATGACCCTCCTATATATATAGGGGTATTAGGGGCTTCTCCATGTACAGCTCAGTGCAACCAGTTGCTCTGCAAAGTTGTCGTTCTCTGGTTTTGGTAACCGAGAGAGCCCGAGCAAGTTCTACCCGCAAAGGGAGGTGCAGCAAGGGAAAGACAACTGCAGTTGCAACTGGAGGCAGGAGAGTGTGTTGGCGACTAGTACGTCAACAGGAGGGTGCGACTCCTTCCACTTCCTTGTGGGACAAGGAGTGTGGAGTTCCAGGTGGTCTGTATGGACTACTTCAGAGGCGGGAGGTTTCTGCCGCTCAGGAGGACAACTGTCAACCCGACAGTCTACTGCGATCAGGAGTCGTCAGTCCCCGTGCGACCATGAGCTGCACAGACACCGTAGAAGACCGGCCATTGAAGACCGCGCAAGGCGCGAGGTATTGTCGTCGAGCAAGCCTCGGGACAAAGTATGATTCCACAAACCATCATTTCCTATTATATAGACGTTGACGAGTTTCCTTGTTCCGGGTTTGGGGGAGAAATTTTTTTTGTTTCCGCTGCCTTCTCTGTCTCCCCTAAAACCCAACAATATATGAGTATATATATATATGTATACAAACATATATATACATATATACATACATATATACATATATATACATATATACATACATATATGTACATATACATACATATACATACATATATACATATATACATATACATATATAGTGTATATACATATATGTATATATACACACACACATATATATATATGTATATATACATATATACGTGTGTGTGTATATATATATATATATATATATTCATATATATATATACATATATATATATATATATATATTCATATATACATATACATATATACGTATATATACGTATATATATATGTATGTATACGCACACACACACACATATATATACCCATATGTATTTATACATATATATGTATGTGTATATATATATGTGTGTATATGTGTGTGTGTGTGTGTATATATGATTTACGAAGTATGTACCGACCGGTACATGTAACTTATATGTATTGACCATTAAAATAGCACAACTATAATTCATTAATCAAATCCGATCATATGGACTGAATCAAAATTGTTTAGATTAGATATGTTTAAAATATAAGAACCATATCTCATGTAAATAATGAGATGTAACAATATCTCATTTAAATATTTCTGCAATTTATGCATCTTACTGTTGATTAAAAAATATACATTTTCTTTTGTTGGATAATCTAGAATGTCATATTGATATGATTTTTTGATACACTTACTATCGAAGGGGTATACAACACATCTATATAGTTAGATTATATTGTGGACTTGAGAAATCATCATAAAATGATGATGGGTACATATAAGATACATCATACTTGTCAAGGCGCTCGTCTAGGCGCGCCTAGGCGGCTTCCTAAGAGGCAAGGCATCCAAGGGTTGCGCTTAGGAAATGTCGTCTTGCCTATAATACCACATTGACCTATTTTTCTAGATCTGGTTCTATATTTATGTATTTTAATGTTTAATGTGGATATCCAAATGTGTAAAATTAATATTGTTGCCTATGTTTTGTGCCAAATATCACTTTTAATTGGATCTAATACTCTTTTCTGTACTATTAATACACATATTTTGGTTTTTCTTAGTTTGCATCTTCAATTCAGACTGTATTCAGTAGCTATTCTATGAAGGAAAGTGTTTATATTGCTTAATAATTATACCTATGAATGACAATAAATATATATTTACTTATTGATCACACTATTACATTCTTTACAATAATTTTTTTCTTATTCTTGACATTATTGGTGATGGTAATATACTAAAACTGTAATTGATTATATTGTCATAAGTAAAAGATATATATGGGGAGATCGACAATAAATATGTATATAACTACATATATAACTATACAATGTGTGTATATGAGTGGGGAGTGTTCATAGGAATGGTGACACATATGTTATACATAAATTAATGTTTTTAAAGGTCACCTAGGCAACGATTAGTTAAGCCTAGTCACAAGGCGTTCAGTTGGAGCACTGTGTCACCTTGACGTCTTAACAAGTATGGAATACATGTACTTAGGTACACAATTCTTCTAGCCATATATGTACATTATATATATACATGATATATAATTATATATACACACACACACACACATATATATACAATATATGTACACACACACATATATATATACATTCGTTCTTAGTATGACTCAGTTGACAAAGCATGTTCAGGATGATATCCTTTGGTGTATGTTATTTGTTGATGATATTGTATTGATCAATGAAACCAAAAATAAATTCAACAATAAAACTGAACTTTGGATAAATGTGTTAGAATCAAATGTATTGATGATTAGTAGTAGCATAAATGAATGTGTGCATTACAAGTTTGCCGATATAGGATTGTGACTGGTGGGGCCAAGTTGGACGGAGAGGATATACCAAAATCTGATAAATTCAGTTACTTGAGTTCTATTATTCAAACAGATGTAGATGTTCAAGATGATGTTTGTCATAGGATTATTGTAAGATGGCTGAAATGCAGCAGCACAACTGGAGTATTTTGTGACCAAAAGGTCCATTTCAGATTAAAATGTAAGATTATAAAATATATATAAGGACAACCATGCTATATGTGAGTTCACATTGGCAGTGAAGTAACAAGGTCTCACAAAATGAATGTACATGATATGCATATTTTGAGTTGAATGTGTGGGAAGAAAAGAAAAGATCGCTTGAGAAAGGACTATATCAGGAATGTTTGGGGCTGGCAAGCATTTAAGATAAGTTGCACGACTTAGATGGTGGACATGTGCAATCCAGATCGACTAACACACCTATACAAAGTAATGCCACTGAATCAAGCACAATTAAAATAAGAAAAGGCAAGCCCAAGTTAACATGGGAGTGCTTATAAAAAGAGGGCTATTGAATCTTTACATCTTGATTATAATATGTCCAATAACAGAGAAAATTGTAAAAAAAAGGAACTATGTAGCTGGCTCCAACATGGTTGGCCTTGAGGATTAGATGATGATGATGATGATGATGATTGTTTTATCCATGTCATAATATCATGGATAATTCTACACAATGAACACATAATATATTGTTTGAATATTGTATGTTCAATTTTTTTTGTTTTCTAAGATAGATGTAAATCCCTTCTATTGATGTGTAATTTGAGTTAAGTGTGATGTACATAATTATATAAAATAATTTAGAATAGAATAAAAATAAAAATTCTAGACATTTACAATAGTAAAAACAGTCATGTATCCATAATTAAGCAACTCAATGGTATGCTTCTAATTTATTCCATATGTTTTCATGCTAAATATTGAAGAAAAAAAAAGAGAAATGAGATCTTTTTTTCAACTTGTAGCTTTTTTTTATTTTGTCTAAATGAATAGGGATTATAACATATGGTTCCAGACTTGCATGTAATATCTTGATTAAATGAATGGGTGAATAATATAGATTCTTATTTTACAACAATAATGGGAATGCCACAATATAGATTCTTTTTTAGGTAATCATTAGTATTCTTATTCAAGAAACCATACCATATAAAAAAAATGTAAATATCATTGGTTTCTAGATCCATTTGGCCCGTTCAAACTTAACCACCTTATGTTTAAGATAATCCACTGCTCTTTCAAATGTGAAGCCTTATTCCATTTAGCAAACGTTAATCATTAGCGCCATTATGACATTAGAGAGCTAAAACAAAAAAAGCATAAACATACCACTCACATATTGTATGTTTCATTTCTTTAATGAGATATAACAACATTGATGACATTATTCTCCTTTGTCCATTAGATACAAAGATTATACGTTGAGTATCCTCTTTGAATGCTTAATTCTAACAGCAAGGGTCCTTCCACATCAAGAATTTTTTCCATTTACCATTTTGAACGGCAATCATTTTAGTATCTTTCTCTTGTCATCAATCACAATCTTCAATATCTATCATATGTAGAAATCACCAAATTACATATCACTAATTTGCTTGACCCATAGAGTAACGTCAACATCCAAATCCAATATGCCTTTGATTAGGCCCGCATTCACCCATTTAGACATATATTCATACCTACGTCTCCTCTGACTTAGATTTGCAAATAAGATTATGATAGACTGGATGTAAGGGGTTCTTGTAATGGTTTGCCTCATTAGGATATTCTACATAACCAATGAAATCTCTTCAATGTTTCCCTTGGGAAAAAAGAAGTTTATGTCCAATATAAATATTAAAAAGGAGTTAAAACAATGAGATCCAAAAAAAGATCCTTATCCAATATATAAAGTTTCCAAGATTCAAACATAACCTTTAGATCTCACATTTTTGGTATGCGACCTATAATATAACATTCCTCTAAAATATCTAACATTCAATATTTCTATACCAGTACTAAATAATCAGCAAATATAATCCACCTTGGATGATTCATCATACAATTGTGTATTTTAGTAAGGATTATCTTCACCCCTAAAATGTTGCTAATGTTATTGATTACACTACAGAATGATGAAATTTTCTATAATATTTAGAATAAAAAGAAGATCATCAAGAAAAATCCAATGATACCAATTAAAGAGGAAAAATATTTGCAAGGAATCAATCTTAATATGCTTTCTTAAAATTCTTATTCATAGGGATAAGATTATGTGTTTTCAAGACAATAAAAACGTGCTTGATATCCCATTAAATGGTTCAACTATTACAATGCCAAGTTCTTGAAGATTCCCCATTAATCAATGTATATAATGTCTAAAATTAAGCATTTTGTAACACCACAAGTTCATGAATCATAAAAACTTATTGTTATTATCAATAATAGTAGAGTATCTTTTATTGGATCATTAGCCTTTGTGATATTATCTTTCATGATAATTTTATACAATTTATACCTTTTTCCAAGTCATTTGTGAACTCATTTGCAAGAATAGTATTTGCAAACCCTTCTGTCATAGTTGCAACTTGAACAGAGAAAATAGAAGTTCAAACGACCTCTTCAAAAATATATTCTGGATTCTATAAAGTCTCCTTTTTTCATTCAAGGGAGATGTATCTCTTAGTGATTACAACAATAAATTAAAATCATGGGAATAGAAATGAGAATTACCCAACCCGCATAATCTCTAGCTATTTTCCATAATATTACGAAAAAGGAGAATTGTTACCATTACAACTAGTAGCTCAATCAATATTTTTCATTTTTCACCTTTTTTATACTTATTGGGGTTGATGAGCTTAAATTATTGGATAGTTTGGGGAGCTATAGTCATAAGACCATGACAATGTGTAATTTAGGTTCCACTTTCTTTGGTTTTTCTAACATCAAAATGTTGAATACTACCACTTTATAGAATTTATAATATTTTGGGCGGTAAGAAGAGAAGTTATATAAAATTAACTTAGGAAATGCACATGTATGATGATGAGTGCCTATTGATACTAGTTGTAGCCACATACTTATCTTATTTTGGCATTATATCATAACATTTCGTCTTGTAATGACTTAAATTGTTTCACACTTTTATCTTATTTTATTTTATTTAATGGAAACTACTTGTTCTTAGTGTAGGAAATGCTCAAAGGAGAAAGAAGCACCCTCAAAATTCTTCCTTGGAACCACTTATGGACATATTAGGTCAAAAGTCCCCAACTTCAAGATTTAGAGCAATAATCCCAAGTTTATAGCCTTTTTGCACAACCCCACGACTCTGACTGATTGGCTAGTACTTCCAATCAATCTACTAGAGGGATAATTCTACAACAAAGTAAGGAAGGTAGTAATACTATTTTAATGACTCTTTATCTGATCGGCTTATCATGGCAATACACAACATTAAATTAATAAGGTTACCAATCAGTAGACTGGATCTCCTATTTGATCAAATGGGACCCCTCTATAGAAAGATACAACAAAGCTCATCTAATTGACTCCTCTATTTGTGATCGGCTCACAGATTAGATGTAAAGTTTAGAAGACAGATAGTTGATTCATCTTTCTAGTGGATCGATTCAGACTCTATATATGGAACATTCTACATGTGACGATCATCTTTCCATTGAGCTGATCAAATCATTTTCCTGACAAGAAAGAATTAGTGTGTATTGCATCCACTTATTCCACAAGCGGGTGAGCCCAATGCCATACATATATAATACTTTGACCTAATTTTGGGAGGCAGATTCACACCTATTCTGTCAAAGCATATACGTACTCGATGAGAAGGAGGCAAAGGATATGGAGAAGTCCAACGAAGGTTCGAATCTATCTTTGATTGTTGTGTTGGATTCCTCATTGCCTATGGGATTAAAGATCTATCCATCACATACCACAAAAACCTTTATTCTTCTTACTTTGACAATGATCTCCCCTCTATACAATCTTCAAAAATTGCAAGCAAGAAGGATGCAGTCATTGTCCCCTCTTTCTGGATTGGGGTATGAATCAGGGCCTGATTTATGGGAATGAACATTGTATTATATATTGCATCTTGAACAAGTAGTTTCCTCACTTACTTACAGGGAGTCTGCCCCTCACCCGTAATAAAAAACTATTATCCATTTTATCATTCTATGAGCTAGTGTGATTATGAATGAAAGGTTTCATGGTTTCCTTCTAGATCGATCACCTTGGTTATGTGTTAAATTAATCTTATACAGAGAGAAATATGAAATCTGATGTTATGCTACTTACATTGACTCCTTGATCAGGACTTTAGAAGGGAAGTCTCTGAGGCAATGGGTATGAGACCCTTAGGTAGTGCCACAACAAGCCTTTAGTGATTTCCACCTCTGCATGGATTGGAATTATTGTTGCCTTAATTAATTTTTTCATATATATGGAATATCAGTGAGAATGAGTGAATATTGGTAATGACATCGAAATTCATTCCCCCCATGTTTTCATCATTAATCTAGAACTAGTTTTTAATCAATCATTTCAATTCTTGAAATTAGCTTAGTAATAAATATATTTAAATACATGTTCTAATTGCTATTAGACTAATCTAGAAAAATAACCCATTATATTTTTCCCTTGGGGTTCGATCCTAATCTGTACTATGATAAGATTAATCCCAATGTTGGTTGGATTGTCATATGCCTATTTAGGTAAATCTAGTGTTCTTAGCTCTAGTATATTTGAGAGTATGAACAAATCAAACTTTAGCATTGTTTTTGTGTACATCATAATTTTTTATTAATTAAATTATCTTAGGATTATTTTAGAATTTTTATTTTATGATTGATATTTTTGCAAATATTCTAGAAATGAGTTTCTCTTCTTTCATTTGACTTGTGTTAATTGTTATGCTCTCATGTATTGCCTCCAATGTGCTCCAAAATTGTTGACCCTAAACTACAGTTTGACCCTGAATTGTGAGGGCCTATGATGGGTGAAACCATGAAAACATAGCCAAATAGAAAGAAAAAAAATAGTAGAAATTCAACCTAGGAGGACTAACATTAACTGCAAAGAGGAACATGTTACTAAATGAAGCCAGGGCAGCCATATAAGAAGGATCAAGGCAACACAAGAAGAACATAAAAGATAAGAGAACTTAAGGATTTTTCAATCCTCAGGGTCACAAATCTTTGCCACCTCGTGGTTCACCTGATGATTATAACATTATTTTTTAAATTAAATCTCAGTGGGTGTAGATTATTTATAATATTTCCTTTGCATATAGAATTGGTAGATATGCACAAGACCACTTAGAAAGTTTCATAGACCTTTATGCCATGAGTTAGCAATCAAGAGTGTCAAATGAAGTTATCAAACTACATTTTTTTTATTTATCCCTAACCAAAAAAGCCAATATATGGCACAATTTTTTAGAAGGTGAAAGAATCACTATGCGGGGTGAGCTTTAAAATATTTTATGGAGAAGATCTATCCATCCCTAAACCTATCAAATTTGATGGTAGGTTAATCAATTATTATAACTCCTAGGTGAGTCTCTCTTTGAAGCTTAGAAAAGATATAAGGAGCTCCTTGCCCACTGGTTCGAATCCAACGATAGGTGGGTGTCATTGTTGTGCTCTAGCTTCTCTCGCCCAACGACGCCGTTGTAGGATCTGCAGTCTACCTTTGAATTATTCTGGAAGAGGTGGCTATCGGGATACTTTTCATTGGATACATGTCCCTCTGGAGGTCGCAACGTCAGCGGGTGTCTGCAGCGTTACCCCTTGTTCACAATCCTCGTCACCAGGCTTTTCTCACTTTCCTATGGGTTCTGATTTTTATTTTTTTTCTTTGGTTTGTTGTCTTTTGGTTGTTGTTGTAAGCCGTGTCAGTTGTCGTTTATCGACATTTGTTAGTTGGTAGTTGGTAGTTGGTCGTAAGTATTGTTTATCGTGAGAGCATCGTTGTCTCCTGCCTTAGCTACGGCTAAAAGTTTTACAGGTTTTTAATTACTCTATTGTATGACTTTAGGTGTAGAGAAGATATCCCCTCAAATCATGGTTCTCGGACTGCTTTCTTACTACAGATACAAAATCAAATTAAAGGAACCCCTTATGAAAAGTTGGTTTAAACATCATTGTGGTAGAGGGATCAAAGCAGAAATGCCTTACTTAGATTCTGATATGAGATTTTGCGATATTTTTAGTGTATTCCTGATTCATGTATGTTCTAGTGGTTCTTATTCTTATTCATGTAGATGTTATATTACTTACAAGTAATGAATTTCATCAGTTTTGCTAAAAAACCCCAAGGAGCCTGCTTTCCATGGCTTTCCATGCTTGAAATATGAGCGTGTGAGATGCATTATGGCTTCAAAACTAGTTCTCCATCTCAATTTTGTGTCCTGAATCTCATATTGTTCTAAGTGCTTTTAAGCCCTTTTATCTCAGAGTTGACATCACTGCAGAAGGCATTCCATTGCATTCAAGCAATCGTTCAGATGGCGAATGAGTCACAGTGGTGAACTCATACGAAGAGGCACTTACCATATGGGATTTCAGTTAAGTAGTTCAAGTTTGAGATTTCATTCATTAGTATCTCTACTCCCAACAAATACTTTTGTTTTGACTCAAAAACTAATAATTGGTAAATTTCAACTTTAAGTATACTTTATACCCAGTATACACTAAAAATGCTCAATCTTTGCTTAAATAAATAAATATTTTTTCTTAATATCTTAGGCATTAATAAAATGGAAAGGACATGTTGAGGGATTAGTAGCTTGTTGATAGAGGCCTGAGTTTTCTAGAACAGGGACTTGGATTCAAAACCTCTCGGTGGGGCACTTCACTCAGCCTTATCCCATCATGTAGCTCGGCCTCTACGTGATTTAAACGTCCCATCCCGTTGTGTGGGTATATGAGGGAGGACGGGGGTTTACACTCTCAAGGGGGTTTCACTTAATTGCGGCCCATCTGGGATGGTGGTTCCCACGTATCTGGAAAAAATGGGAAGGACATCTTTCATTTGTTGTGTTGCTTATAACCAACTATTGGTATTTATGGTCACTAAAAGTTTTGGAAGTAACCAAGACTCAGGAGTTTGGGTAGATATCCAAGTGATTTGAGTTAACACAGGCTCTATGAATTCTAAATGTTATATTTCTCCCACTTCTTCCATGATTCAAATTAAAACAAGGACATTTGTTATATGTTATATTTATTTATATCAGCATAGAACGAAAGACATCCATACATTGTTAAGAAGGGGATCTACCCATTTTTTCACAAGTGAACCATATAATGTTCATGTCTCCCATAAGAAACTATGGCTTACCATGAGATCAAGAAAACAATATATAAGAATCATATACCAATTAGAAAAAACATACCATGATATATTTTCTTACAAAAAGGATCCTATTCCTTCATCCTCTTAGTTTAGAACATTCTCCCCTATGCTTGTTCTCCCTTCGGCATCACCCTCTAACTCACCTTGGAACCATTTCCACTACAACGTTTCCCTATATTTCATCCTCAATCTTCTCCAACATTCTTACTTCAAAACAAATATTTTCATTGTTTAAAAATGTACATGATTTTGAAAATGAAAGGAAGAGCCATATAGTTGGTAAAATTAACTAGAGATATCATATAGGGGTGACAATTGAGTAGAGGTGGAGTCGGTGATGATAGTATTTAAAGAAAAAGGGATTGTCATGGAAGGGGATTCTAATGGAGAAGAGAATTTACATGAAAATGTGGTCGCAATGAGATATGGTGGATATATGTAACATTTTCCTCTTTGTAAACCTTTCTTCATTCTCACTCACTTATTTAATCAACTTCCCTTCTTCAATAACTCCTTGTTCATCATTAATCCAGTTAAGTTCCTACGTGGAAACACCATTGCTACACCCTCACTAATATCTACTAAAACCTACTCTAGATCTATACTATCCCTTGCTACTTGTTAGAGTTATTGATATTTAGATTACTCTATAAATGGACCTAAGCATGTTTAGACTATAGGGTTTGATTCACCTTCCTTTTAAGTGTTCACCTCTCCTATATATAGGAACATGGATCTATCTAAGAAATATCTCATTAGTCTTCCATCTTATTTTCCACATGGTATCAGAGAATCAATCCTAACCCTAGAGAAAAATAGAGAGAGACTATGTATGTGGGCAGTCATTGTCTTTTCTTGGCTTGGCCGCCTGTCAGGTATCATCCAGGCCTCCATGGTCACCTCCTCCTTTATCTGTTATTAAAATTTAGTCTTTTATAGCATGACTGTAGGCCTTGCATCGTATCTTGTCACCTACTTATACCCATCCCATCTGCCGTCCTAATCAATCCCTCTCCAAGTTTCCACTGCCTCTCACATGCCAAGGTTCTTGTGAAAATCTTCACAACCAAGGGCCGTGTGAAGAAACTCAATGAAAAATGAAAGACAAACCTATCATTTCCCAGATCAACCTAGACAACAAGACACATCATAAGGTCTTAGACATTGGACAAAAACTCACAATCATACAGGAGGCTAAAAGATCTTGATGCACATCTTCATCAAAGACATCCATGATGTGAACCTTTTATCCCACCTCTCCGTCTACGCATCGACATGCTCTGTGCCATGAGGCCTACATCTTCTGGCTGTTTTCTCAACAAGCAGAACTCATCTCTTTGCGCCTGTGGGAAAAATCCAGAACACATTGATTCCCTATTGATGGTTCACCTTTCCCTGT
Source organism: Alisma plantago-aquatica (assembly GCA_963693085.1). Taxonomy (NCBI): domain Eukaryota; kingdom Viridiplantae; phylum Streptophyta; class Magnoliopsida; order Alismatales; family Alismataceae; genus Alisma; species Alisma plantago-aquatica. The sequence goes on from OY856415.1 coordinate 308,464,892, forward strand.
TGCTACCATCCCGACCGTTATGTTGTCTCTTCCAATAAGTATTCTCATTAGTTCATCCCCTACAACATCAATGCATTCTCTCACAGGCCTGATGCATTTCACAATCTCGCCATGCTATTGGATGGACTGATGGCTACGATAGATAAGTGTGTCACTTTCTTTGACTTGTTGATGTCTAAAGCCATGACTTCATTGGCTAGGGTCTTGATCCCAACTTGCACTAGATTTGCCTCCTCCACATGGCCTCTGTAGCCAGCCACCTGAGGTCCTGTAGCGTCCCTCTGATTATGATCTCGTAATCTTGGCTGAGGTGCTCGACGTCTGTCTCGATCCTGAAGCTGCTGAAGGCACAAAGTAGTAAGATGGTTATATAGTTGAGGATATAGAGCTGCTTAACTAAGCCATTGTCTGAGTCTTTTTGAATTGATCTGAAGGGGACTGGAGAGTACATCATGTTATGCAAAGACTGATGCATGTCCCTTGATATTGTTTTCCCCCTTATTGACTGTGAATATAATGTAACACTGACAAACTATACCTACTTCTAATGGGATCCTTAATCATATTTGATTTTCAGCCCAATTCATGCCACATGACCGGAAAAATGTGCTCTTCCCCCACCTCCTACATGTGTGAGACTAAGGCCTGAAAAAATGTGCTTTCAAGGTGCACAAAAATGGAGTTATATTTCTACCTGAAATATGCCTAATCACATCATGTAGCACATTGACTTGCATTATTGTTATATCAATGACATTTTGGAGACAAAAGACCACATGCTAGTATAACAAATAAGAAATAAAAGGATAGAAGAGGAATTGTACTATTTTTCTCCCTCTCCATGTGGTTCCCCTAACTAACATGGATGAGTTGTTTTGTCTGAAGTAGAGATCTTCTATGTTTCACACATATTCCTCTGAATTTTTCTGTAACGTGCATATATACCGGTAGTGCTTTATTCTTCCTACTACACCTTTATACAGCTAGTTTTGTGCTTTATTTATTATTAGTATATACAGTTTAATGCTATTTTTTACTTAGTGTATTTTGGTTATTTGTGTTTTAGTCACTTGTTTCTTTATCCCATATTGCTTGTCTCTAAACGATGTACTACTCTCTTGTCTTATAAAAGAGAGAGCATTGTAATGTTTTTATTCACTCAATAAGAAGCAATACTTTTCTATTCTAGATGGTATCAGAGCGTTCTGATCCTCCCTAAACCCTAACCGCCTCTATTCCCCCCAACCCTAGCTGCCCCTCTCCCTCCTCTCTCTCTCTCTCTCTCTCCCTTCCCTGCGCTGTCGCCGACTGGGCCGCAGCTTGCCCCTATTGTCGCTGCCTCCCCTCTTCTCCGCCACCGCCCCTGCTGCCTCCATCTTCTTCCAACCCTCCACCACCTTTCAACACCCTAACCCGCTTCATTACCATGGCTTAATCCATCAAGTACACCCAATCCTCTACCCATCTTCTTCCTCGAAACCTCCAGACAGCTTCGGTAACTTTCTAGTTTCTGGCACGTTGACGTCGTAAACAACGTCTTCTGCTATGTTTGCCTGCGTCTCATGGTGGAGTGATTGTCCCTCATGTTGGCGTAGGTTTCTGTCTTCTCCTGTTGCCCCTACGAGGGTTTCGGAGATCCATGCTTGGATCTTCTATCTACTACTTCTAGTCCATGTGTTGGACTTCTGCTGTTGACTGGTGACTACTACCTCTGCTGCTACATGCGCCCTTGCTTTTGCCTATCTTTATCATCTCGGATGGCAACTCCTGGCCTTCCTTGCAATCTGTGTGTCACTACCATCAATTTGGATGGCCCCAACTATCATCTCTGGGCAGCCTCCTTTGAACTGTACGTCAAGGCTCAAGGGGTTTCTCTCATCTGTCGACCAAGGGTCCGACCACCCCTGATGTTGATGATGATGACAAGACCAAACAGGCCTATGATCTCTGGTCCAAGGAAGATTATGGTGTTATGACCTGGATGGTCAATAGTGTGGAACCGAAAATCATCCAGTCTCTCCTTTGCCTCAAGACTGCCAAGGATATGTGGGATCAACTCTCCCACGTATACTCTCACCAGCAGAATCCGAAGAAGGTTTTTGAAATCTTCAAACTACTGGTCAAACAGGAGTACTCTGCTACTGACTCCGTGGAGGATTACTACAACAACTGTTGTGCTCTCTGGGATGAATTCAAAGTCTATCATCCTCTGTCTGCCGATATCACGGAAATCCAGCGTCAAAGGAACGAGCTTCAACTTGTCCAGTTCCCTACTGGTCTGCCTTCATCTTTTGCAGGAGTCGTTGATCAGATCCTCTCTAGTGATCCCCTTCCTACCCTGAGAGACGTTCTGAAGCGTATTCAACGCCTTCCTTCCATTTCGCAAAACCTACCTGACTCTTCTGATGGAACAGCCCTTGCTGTTCAGATTGGTGACTCCTTCCGTGGACGCGGTCGTGGTCGGGGATGTGGCCGCGGGTGTTCTTCTGGACCAAGACGTGGCTCCTCTTCTCCTGCTGAGACTATTGAACAACGCTTTTGTACCTTCTCTAAGCGTATCAATCACAATGAAGATCATTGCTAGATAAAGCATGGGAAGCCATCCTGGGTGAATCAAGTCACCACAGATCAGCCTGACACTACCACTACTTCTACACATCCGTCTGTCGATTGGATCTAATCGGAGTTTGAGAAACTACTACAAGCACGACTTGCTTCCTCTACCGAGGCCTCCACTGATGGTAGCACTGTTCTTCTGACTCGGTCCGGTAAAAACACTTGGGTGATCGATTCGGGTGCAACATCCCATATTTCTGGCAATCCTACGTTATTTTCTCATTTACATAACATTATCGTTATGCCTCCTATTACTTTGGCTGACGACTCTCAAACATCGGTTACTGGTTTTGGTGATATATGCACTCTTGGATGTCTGCCTCTGCGCTCTACTTTATGTGTTCCTAAGTTTCCTATAAATCTGTTATCTGTCAGTAGAACTATGAAGAGCCTTCGCTACTCTATTACATTTGACCTGGATGGTGTTGTTTTTAAGGATCTGCGCACGAGGACTAAGATTGGTTTGGGCCATGAGGGACCAGATGGTTTATATTACTTGGATGTTCCAAAGACTGCGGCGTATCTTACATCTTCTGTGACTGGCATCTAGTGGCACTATCGTTTGGGACACCCATCGGCAGCCAAATTAAAGCATTTACTACCTCATATTTCAGATTCTGTTTTTCATTGTGAAACTTATCAATTGGGCAAACAAACTAGAGCAACTTTTTCAAAGAAATTATGTATTGGTTCAAAACAACAATTAAGTGTATATACTAATATGGCTTAAAACAAAGTCTCCATGCTTGGTTTGATAAACTGAGCACCATTCTTCAGTAATTTCATTTTAGACGTTCCCAATCTGATCATTCTATCTTTGTTAAACAGACTACTTCTGGCATTGTTATTCGAATTGTATATGTTGATGACATCATTCTATCAGGGAGTGATCTTGCTGGCATTCAGGCGACTAAACGTTATCTGAAAAAACATTTTGTCACCAAAGATTTAGGCACCTTGCGCTACTTTCTTGGGATTGAAGTTTCTCGGTCAGCCTCTGGATTGTGTCTATCTCAACGTAAATATGTTCTGGATCTTCTATCTAAAGCAAGTCTTCTTGGTGCAAAGCCTGCTAGTACTCCTCTGGATCCAAACACCAATTGGGATGATGAGAATTCTCCTGCTTATCCTGATCACCATCAGTATCGACGCATGGTTGGCAAGCTAATCTATCTTACTATCACACGTACTGATATCACATCTGCAGTTGGACTTGTTAGCAGATATCTTGACAAACCCCAACAATGTCACTAGGATGCAGTCTGTCACATTCTCAAATATCTGAAGAGCTCCCCTGGGAAGGGTCTGCTGTATAAAAAACATGGTCATTGTAACCTTGTTGGGTATTCTGATTCTGACTATGCGGGGAGCAAGGTCGATCGACGCTCCACCTCCGGCTACTGTACTTTTATAGGTGGAAATCTGGTTACCTGGCGCAGTAAGAAACAGACAGTTGTTGCTCGCTCGAGTGCTGAAGCAGAATATCGCGCCATGGCGCATACTACATGTGAGCTGTTCTGGATACGTAGCCTGTTGAAAGACTTTGGCATTTCTGATTCTACTCCTATCCCTATGTACTGTGACAACAAGGCTGCTACCTTTATTGCCAGTAATCCTACCTTCCATGAATGAAAAAGCATATTGAGGTTGATTGTCATTTTGTTTGAGAAGCTGTCTTATCTGGCCAGATATCTACGCCCTACATACATACCTCAGATCAAGTGGCTGACATCTTCACCAAAATACTTCCGAAGTCTAGATTCACTGCTATGACTGACAAGCTGGGCATGATTGACATCTATGCTCCAGCTTGAGGGGGAGTATTAGTATATACACTTTACTGCTATTTTTTTACTTAGTGTATTTTGGTTATTTGTGTTTTAGTCACTTGTTTCTTTATCCCATATTGATTATCTCTAAACGTTGTACTACTCTCTTGTCTTATAAAAGAGAGAGCATTGTATTGTTTTTATTCACTCAATAAGAAGCAATAACTTCCTATTCTAAATTTATGTGTCATCTTCACATATCCATTCCTCTACCAGAGTGTATGACTTTACACCCCAATCACTCTCATGATCATTTTCGTGGTTGTTGTGAGGGGGAGAACAGACGAAGAGAAAAGAAATGAGATGGAGAACTAAAGATGAAGAGATAAAATCATCTAATCCAATCATGTTGAATATTTTTTACATACTCATCTGTATTGTTTACACCTACTATAGCGCATATTTCCTACAGTAGCACTTCTCAAACACATGCACACTTGCTATAGTGTAATATTTCAATTGTAGTGTTTTATCCTAACTACCATGTATTATTATGGTATTGGCACTTCTTTTGTAGAACCACTATGACGACAATTATGACTATTGACTTCTACAAATATATTCCACCATTTACTGCATTTCGGATGTTTGTCAAAGCTTTAGAAATTTATTCATGATTGCTCATGTAGGTGTAACGATCGTCAATTTCAGTGGGAATCCCATCTATAGCTAATGCTTCTATATTGGTGTAATCTTCCTTAGGATAAGAATACCACTTACTACCTCCTACATGCTACCTTCTTTAGAGAAAGTGTTAGTGTTTCGATTGTTGCATTGTAGAATTAAGGAAAAATTATTTTCTTGTCAGAGGAGATTGATTTATGTGGCAACTTTATCTTTTTATGTATTAACAAGATGGAAATGTGTTTCACCCATCCTCCAGATTGACAGTGAGTATTAAGCATTATTGTTATTTAAAATTGTTATGTAAATGGGCCTAAGTATGTTTCGCACATTGAGGTTTGGGTATGCTTTCTTTTAAGTGTTCCTCTCTCCTATATATAACAACATGACTATCTAAGAAATATGTAATTAATTTTTTTATCTTAATTTCCACAATGCTCTCTTTTTCATCCACATTTGTTTCCACATTCACATATAGAACAAAACATATAATGTGGTCTGATTATCAGTGATAGTAGTAGGAAAATATAAATAATGAGAGTTTGTGTAGGTGGGTGGGAAATTGGGATCTCAATGATAGTGGTGGCGCGGTAGAATCACAGTTAGTTCAAGGAAGGGGGAAATGAGAAACAAGGAAAGTAAGAAGGAAGATACAAAAAGGGTTTAACTTGATTTCCAATGAAGAAATCATGAAAAGGCACGTTTTAATGGCTAATGCATGTGGTATATGAGTTGTAATTTTGCATATGCTATACTACTTTGTACCTAACAATGGGAAACACAAAAATATCACATACTCATATGTTTTATAGAAAAAAAACTAATCTTTTTGTTGTTGTTTCGCAGAAACATGGACTTAGCCATGCGCACGAGTAAGCTTTATTTACCACATAATATAACACTACAAAATACTTTTTTCCTTTCGCAATTTGTTTTAGAATGAGTAGGTCTATAAATGGGCAGATAAGGGTAGGATAGATTTACTCATAATCTTATTCATCAATATTGCATATGGCTAATTTCATACAAGCTCAGTAAGTACTTAATTTACCTTCACTCATACCCGTTTACCCACAAGCTAAATGAGCAAGGTAAAGGGTGAAATAGGTAAAGGTGCATAGACTCACATATGTTATCTATAACTAATTTTGTGTATATTACTCCTTACTCTGATCACTAAACACAACAAAAATAGTAATCTAACAATAATAAGTTGTCTATCTCTGATGGTAAAAGAACCAATTAAATCAGATCGAGACATTAAACAATGACATTGTAAGCATTATAAAGATCTTTGATAAGTTTATAATTACTCAATTATATAGTAGAACATGTTATGACTCTTACTTTGAAAATAAATTCGAGTAGCTGCACTTAGCAGCTTGCTCAGTTTGTAACTTTGTATTGATATATAAACAAGCAAGGTAGAGGGTGAAATACGTAAAGCCACATAGACACACATGTGTGCAGTTTTCAATTAACTTTGTGTAATATACTCCTTATTTTGATCATTAACCACCATCAAAAATACGAAATAGAAAAATAAAAGTTGTAATTCCGATGGTATGAGAATCCAACAAACAAGGTCGAGGCATTAGCTAAAACAAAATTAGAGTGTATTATAACGACGTTTGATGTTCAATATTTATTTAATTGTGCCGTTTGAATCATATCATGGTTCATGTTAGGTGAATACATCCAGGTAGCTGCACTTAGCAGCTAGCTCAATATGTATTGAGAATAAATGAGCAAGGCAGTGGAGGGGCGAAATTTGCTCGGTGGGGCTAGTGTTCTTCGGAATGACTAACAAGTGTTGTTTTCAACTAATTTTTTAAATAATACACCTCATTCTGATTATTAAACACAAAAAACTAAATGCAATAATCATAAGTTGTATGTTTCAGATGGTGAAGACCCGATAAGCAAGATCGAGCCATTAGGCAACGGAAACTTAGAGCATATTATAAATGACTTTGATGTGTGGATAATAATTTAATTTTTCATTCAAGTCATATTATGACTCTTGGGGAGTAATTGTGGTTAGCTGCATTTAGTTGCTAGCTCAGTTTGCGTTGGAAATACATGAGCAAGGTAGAGGGTGAGATAGGCAAAGTCACGTAGACATGCATACCTATTGTTTTCAACTAAATTTTTGTATAATACTTCTTATCTAATCATTATACAACAACAAACAGTAAATTGTAACAATAACAAGTTGTATATTTCCTATAGTATAAGAACCCAATAAGCAAGGTTGATATATTAGCCAATGTCACCTTAGACTGTATTGTAAAAACCTGTAATGTGTGGATAATTATTAAATTATACCGTTCAAGTCATATTAGGACTCTTACTTTAGGAATATATTGTAGTAGGTACACTTAGCAGATACACTTTGTGTTGGGAAATAAATGAACAAGGTAGAGGGTGAAATAGGTAAAGAGACATATATTTTTTTTTTGGTAACTGAAATTTTATTTTTTAACTAACTTTCTGAATAATACTCCTTACACTGATCATAAAGACCAAAAAGAACATAAATTGTATATTCTAGTGGTAAGAAATCAATAAGATCAAGACATTAGCCAATGTCACCTTAGAGTGTATTATAACGACCTTTGATATATGGAATACTATTTAAATATGTTTTACAATTCATATTATGACTCATGTTTGGGGAATAAATTCCCGTAGTTGTACTTAGCATCTAGCTCAATTTGTATGGGGAACAAATGAGCAAGGTAGATGGTGAAATAGGTAAGGCCACATAGACATGCATATGTGCTGTTTTCAACTAATTTTGTGCATAATACTCCTTAGTCTGGTCATTGAACACCACAAAGAAAATGTAATCAATGTAAGTTGTATATTTTTTTAGGTATAATAAACCAATAAGCTAGATTTGAGGCATTAGCAAATGACACCTTAGAATAATTATCTTTGATGTCTGGAAAATATTTAGTGTAGTTCTCTTCATATTATGAATCATGTTTGGGAAGTAAATTCTAATAGTTGTACTTAGCAGCTATCTCAGTTTGTGCTGATAAACAAATGAGCAACGTAGAGGGCAAAAAAGCTACATAGACATGCATATGTGTTGTTTTCAACTAACTATGGGTATAACACTCCTCACTCTGAGCATTATACAACACCCAAAAAAGTTATATGACAATCATAAGTTGTATATTTTCTATGGTATAAGAACCCAATAAGAAAGCTCGAGATACCTTAGAGTGTATTATAAAGACCTTTGATGTGTGGATAATATGTTGTTTGAGTTATTTTATGAATCCTGCTCGGGAAATAAATTCTATTAGTTGCACTTAGCAAGTAGCTCAATTTGTACAGGGAAATAAATGAGCAAGGTACATGTTGAAATAGATAGATCCATATAGGCACACCTATGTGTTGTTTTCAACTAACGTTGTGTATAATACTCATTACTCTGATCATTGAACACCACAAGAATAAAATGTAACAAACATAAGTTATATAATTCTGATGGTACAAGAAAGCAATGAGCGAGATCAAGATATTAGACAATGGCACTTTAGAATGTATTATAAGGGACTTTTAAGTTTGGATAATTGTTAATTATATTATTTGATTCTTATTATGACTCATGTATGAGAAATAAATATAGACAGGTGCACTTTGCAACTAGCTTAGTTTGTGCTATGGAACAGATGAGCAAGGTAGAAGATGAAATAGGTAAAGTCACATAAAGTACATGTGTTGCTTTCAACTTATAGAGATATGTAGTTTCATGTATTTTTCATGTGTTTTTCTGTTCCTTTACCTTGAGTGTCATGTGCTTAGCATGTGCCTCACTTACTCCTTTTCTTATGTTGTTTAGTCCCATATGGGTAGCGCTTAGTTTAGTCTCTTGTTATGTTTGCTATATAAGAAACTCCTATGTATTCTTTTGTGATCATCCAATAAACAAAGATTCTCCATTCTACATGGTATTAAGAGCAGGCCCTCTTTTTCTCCCACCCTAATTTCCCACCCATGACCTAACAGCCCCCCCAGCCGCCGCCCCCCCCCCCCCCCGCCGCCACAGCCTTTCTCCCTCACCTCCTCACCCTTCCACCCATCCTAACCCTATCCCTAGCCGCCGCCCCCACCCCCCCCTTTTTCCCCTCACCATCCACCCTAGCCGCCAACCCTCCCTTTCCCCCCCATCCAGCCGCCGCCCCAGCAGCGGCACGTTTGCTGCTGCCGCTCCACCACACAGCCACCTCCCGTCGTTTTTCACCCTCCCTTCCTCCCTCCCCACCCTACCCTCTCACCCATATCTTCTACCCTCACCATCTCCACCATTACACCCACTTTTTCCTTCACAATCACCTTCTAAATCCTTACGTACAGCCCTGCGCACTTTCTAATTTTTCTACGTCTACGTCCGGAAAATTGCGGATTTGTGATCGGGAAGACTCTGGCCTTCTAAGTTGAGAGTCTACTTTGTTCCTCGGGATTTCTGCCTGCGCCTCATGCTGGAACGTTGATTTTTTTTCCTCATGACGACGTAGGTTTCTATGTCTTCTTTGCCCATATTGGGTCTTTATGATCTGCCTTGTCAGATCTCTGCTACTTCTGCCCATTAAGGGTCTCTGCTGCCTCTGCCTGTCACAGGTTTCTAGTGCTTCTCTACGGCGTGGTCCATTCTGCAGCCATGGCATATTCTGAGCCCCCCAGATCTCTGTGTGTTACCACCGTCAAACTTGAAGGAGGTTCCAACTACCATCTTTGGTCTGCGTCGTTTGTGCTATATGTCAAAGCACAAGGTCGGTACCATCATCTCACTACCGATCCCCCTGCTGCTCCTACTGCTGATGCTGACGACAAGACTAAACAGGGCTACATTCAGTGGTCCAAGGATGATTCGGGCGTCAAGTCCTAGCTCCTCAACAGCACTGATCCTAGGATCAGCCAGTCTCTACTCTGCTTGCATGATGCCAAGACGATGTGGGACCAATTGGCACATGTTTATTCACACCAGGAGAATCCCAAGTGGGTGTTTGAGATTTTCAAACAACTCGCCAGGAAGGAGTTCTCCAATGACTTGTTGATCGATGACTTCTACAATCAATGCTCTGCTCTATGGAATGAATACGAGATGTATCATCCGTTGACTGTCGATATCAAAATTGCACAGCAGCACCGAAATGAACTTCGACTGGTGCAGTTTCTGGCTGCGCTTCCTGACTCCTTCTCGGGGGTTGTTGATCAAATCCTGTCCAGTTACCCGCTTCCTACAGTTCGAGATGTCCTCAAAAGAGTCCAGCGACTACCTTCGATGACTCCTGCCTCTGCTCCTGCACCACCGGCTCTGGTTGCTCGCTCTACTGATTATGGCTGTGGTCGTGGCCGCGGTCGAGGCCGTGGTGGCCGACCTCCTACTTCTAGCGGATGAGGCACTCCTGCACCTGGACGGGGCACTTCACCTACCCCACACCACTGCGGCTGGTGTGGTCGTGATAACCATACTGAGGACCGCTGCTGGATAAAGCATGGTAAACCTGCTTGGGCCAACCAAGCGGATGATGATACTACTCCTGCTGCTTCTTCTGTGGATCAATCTGCTGCACCACCTAACACTGAATGGTTGCGCTCGGAGTTTGAAAGAATGTTTCAAGAACGTCTGGCACAACTACCTTCTACCTCAGACTCCTCAGCCATGCTTGCCTCGTCCTCTTCTGGTAACACAAAGTGGTGCATCGACTCTGGTGCTTCCACTCATATGACTGGTACTCGTCATTTATTTTCACACCTTACCACCCATACTCCTATTTCTTCTGTCACTGTGGGAAATGGTTCAAAAACTACTGTTAGTGGCACTGGCACTGTTCCTCTATCAAGGGAATTATTTCTCCGTTCGGTTTTATATATCCCAAACTTTCCTGTCAATTTACTTTCGGTCAGTAAAATAGTTAAACAATTAAACCGCTCTGTTAAATTTGACCCCTCTGGTTGTATTATGAAGGACCTCCGCACGAAGACAAGGATTGGTTCGGGCCGTGGGGGACCAGATGGGCTGTACTACCTGGATGGACCACCTACTCCGAAGGCGATGCTCTCTACTTCTGTGACAGGATTTCAACTGCATGTTAGACTTGGTCATCCATCTGCGACGAAACTAAAGCATCTTTTTCCTGGCATCTCTGGTGATACCTTTACTTGTGAAACTTGTGTAATGGGCAAGCATACAAGATCTGTTTTTCCTGCAAAGAAACTTATTTCTTCTACAGAACCTTTTTAACTTGTGCATGCGGATATTTGGGGGCCATGTTCTATGCCCAGTCATTCTAGTGTGAAATATTTTCTGACCTTTATTGATGATTACTCTCGTCTTACTTGGTTGTTTTTACTCAAAGGTCGAAACACTGTATTAGATTGCATTCGTACCTTTTTTGCTGAAATTAAAACTCAATTTGATCGGCCTATTAAAACCTTCCGGACTAATAATGCCCTAGAATTTATGCAACAATCTGTGACTCAGTTTTGCATCTCCCATGGCACACTCCACCAAACCACTTGCCCATACACTCCACAACAGAATGGTGTAGCGGAACGGAAAAATCGACATCTTCTTGAGGTTGCTCGCACTCTCCTGATTCATTACAAGGTGCCTCACTGTTTTTGGCCTGATGCAGTTTCGACGGCATGCTATCTTATTAATCGCATGCCTTCTTCTGTTTTGCAAAACAAAGTTCCCTACACTCTGTTATTTCCTGATAAACCCTTATTCTCTGTGCCGCCTCACATCTTTGGATGTACGTGTTTTGTTAAAAACCTTCACCCTGGTCTCACAAAGTTGGATGCCCGGTCTGTGAAATGTGTGTTTTTGGGATATTCTCGGACTCAGAAAGGCTATCGCTGTTTCAATCCAGATAAGAAACAATGGTTTGTAAGTGCGGATGTGATATTCTTTGAACACATGTCGTTCTACTCTGCTGCTGGGGACCGCCTAACTACTGATATTTTGGCTAGCACTCCTCTTCCATTGGTTGAAGAAATACCTTATATTCCTACTTCACAAGAGAAACCTCTACAGGTGTACAAGCGAAGACCAAAGCCCCTCACTGCCCCGGCCGAACCGAATCCTGCGTCAGCGGAGGATCCACCACAGGCTGAGGTATTTTCTGATTTGCATATTCCTATTAGTTTACGAAAAGGGGTTCGTTCATGTACTCAACATCCTATTAGTCGCTTTTGTTCTACTGATCATCTGAGTGACAGTCTTGCATACTTTACATCTGCATTATCTGCTGTGCACATTCCTAAAACTGCTGATGAAGCTCTTCGACACCCTGCCTGGAGACATGCCATGGAACAAGAAATGCAAGCTCTATATGAACAACATACCTGGGAATCTAGTTGATAAGCCTTCTTCTTGTCATCCAGTTGGCTGTTGATGGATCTTTACTGTTAAATATCAACCAGATGGCACCGTTGCACGTTTGAAAGCTCGATTAGTGGTGAAAGGGTATACGCAAACTCATGGCGTTGATTACTTTGAGACGTTTTCTCCAGTCGCACGTCTTAATTCTGTTCGTACTCTGATATCTGTTGTTGTCAATAAAGATTGGCCTCTTTATCAACTGGATGTGAAAAATGCTTTCTTATATGGCGACCTTCAGGAGGATGTCTATATGGAGCAACCCCCAGGATTTGTTGCTCATGGGGAGTCTGCTTCTCAAATCTGCAAGCTTCGCAAGGCGATTTATGGTTTAAAACAAAGTCCACGTGCATGGTTCGACAAACTTAGCAAAATCTTAATGTCCTTTGGATTTCGACGGCCGCAGGCTGATCACTCTGTTTTCATACGCAAAACCACAACAGGGCTGGTTATTCTTATTGTGTATGTAGATGACATCATCTTATCTAGCAGTGACCCCGCATGGATATAAGCAACCAAGCATTATATCGCACAACACTTCATTACAAAATACCTTGGCAAATTGCGTTATTTTCTGGGAATTGAGGTTGCTCGATCCTCTGCAGGCGTTTCTCTCTCTCAGTGCAAATATGTACTTGACTTATTACAAGAAATAGGAATGTTGGGATGCAAGCCAGCCACCACTCCTCTGGATCCCAATATGGATTGGGACAGTGATTCATCTCCTGCATATGCTGACCGCCACCAGTTCCAAAGAACAGTAGGCAAACTCATTTATCTGACTGTCACTAGAGTTGATTTAGTTGTTGTTGTGGGATTTGTTAGCCGCTATCTTGATAAACCAAGGCAATGCCACTGGGATGCTATTATTCATATTCTTCGGTATCTTAAAAGTGCTCCTGGAAAAGGCCTTCTGTATAAGAAAAATGGTCACTGTGACTTATCTGGGTTTTCTTATTCAGATTATGCAGGGAGTCGGTCTGACAGGAAATCCACTTCTGGATACTGCACATTTGTGGGTGGCAATCTAGTCACCTGGCGCAGTAGAAAACAAACTGTTGTGGCAAGATCAAGCATTGAGGCAGAATATAGAGCGATGGCTCATACTACATGCGAGCTGCTATGGGTTCATAGTCTTCTGAAGGAGTTTGACATCTCTCCGCCTAGCCCTATGCCCATGTTATGTGACAATAAGGTGGCCATTTTCATTGTGAGCAACCCAACCTTCCATGAAAGAACCAAGCACATTGAGGTCGACTGCCACTTTGTACGGGAAAAGGTTCTTTCAGGTCAGATCTACACTCCATACATCAGTACAGAACAACAGCTTGCGGATATCTTCACCAAAGTGCTACCCAAGACTCGCTTTCAGAATCTGAGTTCCAAGATGGGCTTCTTCGACATCTTCGCTCCAGCTTGAGGGGGAGTATAGAGATATGTAGTTTCATGTATTTTTCATGTTTTTTTCTGTTCCTTTACTTTGAGTGTCATGTGCTAAGCATGTGCCTCACTTACTCCTTTTCTTATGTTGTTTAGTCCCATATGGGTAGCGCTTAGTTTAGTCTCTTGTTATGTTTTCTATATAAGAGACTCCTATGTATTCTTTTGTGATCATCCAATAAACAAAGATTCTCCATTCTACACAACTAACATTTAGAACTATAATATTCAATATTGTGATCATTAAACACCACAAAGAAAACTAAATGTAACAATCACAAGTTATATATTTTGGAGGAGATAAGAACCAATAAGCAAGATCGAGGCATTAGTCAATGACACCTTCGATTGTATTATTGACCTTTAATGTGTGGCTAATTATTTAGTAATGTCGTTTGAGTCAGGTTGTGATTCATGTTTGGGGAATAAATTCTAATAGTTACACTTAGCAACTAGCTCGGTTTTTGTTGGGGAATGAATGAGAAAGGTAGAGCAAGAAATAGGTAAAATCACATAGACATGCATATGTGCTTTCAACTAACTTTGTGGATAATACTCCTTACTCTGATCAACAAACACCACCTGAAGAACAAAATTTAACAATCATAATTTCTATATTTCTAATGGTATAAGAACCCAAAAAGCAAGATCGAGACATCATCCAATGACACATTAAAGTATATTACAAAACTTGTAATGTGTGGCTAATTATTTAATTATGTTGTTGGAGTCGCATTTAGGACTCATTTTTGGGGAATATATTCTGGTAGTTGCACTTAGCTGCTTGCCCATATTCAAAAACATGTCGTTAGTTGTAGTGCATGAAAAAGGTAAAAAAGCAACAACAACATCCTGCTATGTGCATGTGTAACGACTAATGATCCCTGCTCCTAAACTAAGATATTAAAAAAATCTGACAAATCTAATGTGATACTAAGTGAAACTAATATACTCTAATCATTGTACTCATTTTTATGAGGTTTAAGGAGTAACATGTAAATTGTGATGAGTAAAAAATGTCCCCATACACCTTACCTACAAAGAACTAATGATGATTGAGAAGACAATGTACTCATTTACAAGTCTACTAGTTAGATAAATGTATTACTTGTAAGAATATAAGAGAATATAAGAATTGTACTTTATAAGAAAGCTAGTAGGATGAATAAAATGCAACCTTTGCAGCCATTTTTTTGGAATTATCAATTGTTCGATGTTGTCAAATATATTTGTTAGAAAATAGCTTTCATGTTACCTTTTTACTGTTTTTGTTTCATGTTGGGTATGTTATGTAAATGTTCTCACCCTATATAATAAAGGAGAACCCACTCTAGTTGGGTATCGCTATGACCCAAATATGCTAACATGGTATAAGAGCACATCCAACTACTATAACCCTTGTAGATGTCCTTCTGCCTTCGCCCTATCTCTTCCTTTTTGCTCTTTGTCTGCACTTCCTGTCACCACCGCAGGGCACTGTCGTCTCCACATCGGTGCCGACCTTCACCAGGTCAGGCTTCATGTGTCTTCATCTGATCATGGTGGCTACTTGAAGGAGAGGAGGAGAAAACCCTCCTTCTATCTCGTAGAGAGCAGGAGGAGAAACTCCCTTCTCATCTATTTTCCTCTCCACGTAGTCCCCTTATGTGGATGAGTGCCTAAGTCTTTAGGTGTACTGATGCGTCAGATTCACATCCTCAATTGACAAGTAACAGTGCTAATTCTCATCACCCCCAACACATCCTCCTGGGGTCATCTTTCTCTCTATTGCATTTCAAAGCCCATTATCTCTTTGACATATCTTATTCTCTTTGAGATCTACATCAGCTGCCACCACTCACATCGTGTTCTCCAAGAAACACCACGTGTTGCTTCCCAGGCTTCATTCTGACGATGAAGATTTCCGCTCCGATCGCAAGTTACATGGTGTGTCCCTACGTGACATAGCGTGTCACAGTTGTTGAAGTTTTTGCCTCCGACGGAGTACACAACATGTCTCATCTGTGACTCGGCGTGCTGACAATCACAAGAGTTTAAACTTTTGTTGACGAATACGGTGCGTCTTTTGCCTACATGGTGTGAGCCAGAGAATCAAAAGTTCTGCCTTTCATCATCATCAATTGACAGGGCGTGTATAGGTCCAACACGACCTGTCAAACATAGTCAAAAAGTTTAACTTCCATCTTTGTCAACTAACACAGTTCGACATGTTGCTTCCATACACATCGTGTTAAGTCCTCTACATGATGTTCTACTTGTTCTGTCCGTTGTTGTTATCTTGACCTAATCTCAAGATGGGAGATGAACATCTAGTTGCTTCCA
Organism: Alisma plantago-aquatica; assembly: GCA_963693085.1. Classification (NCBI taxonomy): domain Eukaryota; kingdom Viridiplantae; phylum Streptophyta; class Magnoliopsida; order Alismatales; family Alismataceae; genus Alisma; species Alisma plantago-aquatica. The sequence goes on from OY856415.1 coordinate 308,481,125, forward strand.
CTATGATCCGCTAAATGATCAATCTCAGATAACTTTTGTGAAGCTCAACTCGCAGAATTATCTTCTCTGAATGAATGATATTTACATTGTTCTTGAATCTCGAAAGAAGGTGAATCTTATTGAATCTAAACCTCCTGATGAGAGTAGCAAAGACTATCCTACTTGGTGGAATACTAATGGGTTGGTGAAGTCCTAGTTATGGAATAGCATTGATAACACTCTATTTTACGTACTTTCTGTATATATTTTACACCACTTTTAGTATGTCTTTTGTTAGCTTTTCACATAATTTTTCTATCTTTTTGACCAAAGCCTCGCTTACATGGTTGAAGGTATATTCACAATCCAGACCGCGATCAAGACCGCGACAGCGGTCCACTTATGCCTCAACCGTGATCGCGGTTCCAGAGTTCCCTAGAGGTCATGATTAGCAGACGACAAGGAGGATCACGGCTAGTTTATAGACCGCAGTCATCGCTCAACTGCGACCTCAAGGATGGTCGCAATCAGAACATACGCCTCAAGGATAGATCAGTGGTCGCGGTGTAGTTACATGCGACGATCAAGAAGGACCGTGGTCGGCTTGGAAACCACAGTCACTAATGAGCTATTGTAAACCGCGACTGAGTAGGGAGACCTCGACCGCCCAGATGCAAACCATAAGCGGACCTCGATTGCGATCATCACCAGGCCGCGACCAAGATCAATTGCAGTAAAAGATGAATAAAGCACAGACAGCGACCGTGGTCTCACCCTCACTTAACCAAGTCCGCGACTGCAGTCTAGGCTTAAGTCGGTGGAATGTGCCTATAAATAGCACACTCACATGTTTGTCAAATTATCAGATCATCGATCAGATCCCGAGGGCCACGAAGTGTTGCTGCGTTCCAAATCCGTCCCAGACCATCCCATCCATCAGTCTTGGATCTCCAAAGGCGGAAGCTGAGGAGAGAGAAGATTGAAGACCCCTTCTTCGAGAGAAGAAGACCGTCCACGCCATCCACATGATAGATCCAGATCGGAAGAAGTATTGTGTCGTATCACGTTTCTTCCTTACTATATCTATTGTTCTATCCTGCTGTACTTCCCTCCTCTCTTCGTGGAACCTCATGGATCTATCAATCTGTAATGTTGTTATGTTGTCCGCAAGCATGAGTGGCTAAACATCTTAGCTTTTGTTGGGAGTAGCCACTAAGGCTCTCCCAACGTGTACATTGTCTCTTTCTGTTGAATATACTTATTCTTATCAAGATTATCTCCATGCACATGTTTTAATGCTTCGCTTGTATGATTAGCTACCATCTTGTGATGTTTGATTGTTGATATCTCGAGAGAGTAATATCGCTTTTATCATGTGTCATGGAGTAGTATGAATGCATGAGAGTGTTGGAATGATAAGGCTTTAAACCATATGTTTTGTTGTGAAGTTTAACTACGTGTAGTCATCTCGAGAGAGAGGCTATCCTTAGACTAGGATTTTTCCTCATCTTGAGAGAGAGAGTGGAATAGACACTTTTGATGGTTGCTTGTAATCTTGGTAGGAATATGCGAGAGAGAGAGATGATGTTGCATGTTGGTGAGATGCTTTAGCAGGTGAACCCCAACCCGGGTTTCCCTCCATATATTTGTTTCACGTTATTTCTTTTGTTTCTTTTGTTCTTGATTATTCTTGTCTTTCTTGAGCTGCCTTAGTTTGTGTACTACTGTTCCCTAGGGAACATCTTGTATATACCCTCTTCGGCTGGAGTATACGAGTGCTAGATTCCATGTGCTTAACATTTCTGACCTTGTCCATGTGTTCGACCCCGATCGCTACATCGGACCCCGTTTATCGTTGGGGGGGGCTGAGAGTCAGGTTATCTCTTTAAAAGTTTGACTACTCTGAATCCACTCCTTTTGGACGTGCGATTTAGGCCGGTCAACTTTTTGGCACCGTTGTCGGGGACAAGGTAAAACGACACTGTTAAAAACCCGAGTCCACTTACTATACTCCTGTGCCTCAAGCTTAGCAATAAGCTTGACAGCACAGTAACTTTAAGATTACTAACCTGAGTTTGTGTAGAATAGTTCGTTTGAACAAAGTTCAGTTTGCTAACTTGGCAGTACGATCTATTCAGGCACCCAGGAAGAAGCAACTTGTTCCACCTTACTCTTTTTCGCCATGCCGCCTCGCGTGCACGTTACCCTCTCGGGAGACGAGAGGAACGCGAGGAACAAACACAACCTACCTCCTCCAAGAACGGATGAAGATAGAAATGGCCGGTACAATGACGACCATCCCTATGAAGAGCCAGAAGAACCTGAAGAAGAGCAACCTGAAGATCATCACTGTTACATTATATATTTCTTGTTTTACATAGCCTGCTATTTGTTTTGTTATTTCTCTTTTATATATGGACCTCTCTGTAATTCTTTCAGTATTATATATATAAGGGTGCACACATTGTGCAACCCTAAGCTCTCGAAATCTCATTGTTTTTCACATGGTATCAGAGCGGGATGATCCACCTTAAACCTAATCCCTATCTCCACCAACCCTAGCTGCCAACACACTCCGAAATCTCCTTTTTTCACCGCTACAGTACTGCTACAGTACCACCACCGCTGCTACAGTACCGCCGTCCACCCCTCCGCAGCCCTCAAGCCACCTCTAATCCCCTAATAAACTCCATCCTTGTGGCCTAATCCACCACAGAACCCTCCGTCTAGCTCTGTTTCTCTTTCTGAAATCTCCGGACAGCCTCGGTAACTTTCCAGTTCTGGCACGTTGACGGCGTAACGGGCTTCATCCTCTCTGTCTGCCTGCGCCTCATGGAGTGATTGATCCTCCATGTTGGTGTAGGTTTTTTCTCTTCATCTGCTACCCCTACGTGGGTTTTTTTTAAGATCTATGCGTGGATCTTCTACCTTCTACTACTAGTCCATGTGTTGGACTTCTATCTCTGACTGTTGACTACTCCTGCCTGTGCCTGCTTGCCTGTGCCTGCCTTCCTGCCTGTTCTCATGACGTCTTCTGGAGATGACTTCTGGAGAGACTCGGCATCGTCAAGTTACCACTGTTAAACTTGACGGGCGCAATTACCAGCTTTGGGTGTGCTCATTTGTGATATATGCCAAATCACAAGGGAAGTACTCTCATATGATTCGCACTGGTCCGCCTCAGCCTGCAACGAACACGGATGAAAAAGACGTCAAAACTTTTGATGATTGGGTCCGTGAAGACTCGACTGTGATGACATGGATTCTCAACAGTACCGTTGAGAAGATCAGTGTTACTTTACTTAGGCTACCTACAACGAAGCAGATGTGGGATCAGCTCACTAGTACCTAAAATCACAGTCAGAATCCCAAGAAGGTCTTCGACATAATCAAGCAACTTGGGCGACTCCAATTCACGGGATCTGACATCTCCGACTACTTCTCCACCTTCATCGGCCTGTCGGGTGAGTTGGAGACTTACCACCCGCTGTCTACTGATCTGGAGACTATGCAGAAACAACGGGCGGAACTACAGCTGATACAGTTTCTGAGTCGCTTGCCAGAATCCTATGCTGGCGTTGTGGATCAGATCTTGGCGAGTGATCCGCTCCCTACTTTGCAGAGTGCCTACCAGCGTCTCCAGCGCCTTTCTTCATCGACACCGTCAACTAAGACTGGAGATTCTACTGCCCTGGCTGCTTGGGCAGGGCGTGGCCGTGGTCGTGGCCGTGGTCGTTCCACTAATGGTCGTCCTCCCCTGGGTGCAGTACGGGGACGTGGACCTGGTGCTGGACGAGGAGCCCCTCCTGTTGCCTCACCTCCTGTTTTTGCACGTCCTCAGCAAGGACAGCGTGTGTGTACCTTTTATGGCCGGTCTAACCATATTGAAGAAAAGTGTTGGGAAAAGTACGATAAACCGGCTTGGGCCAATGCTGCTGCAGAGTCACCGTCTACTGCTTCTGAGACTGTTACTCCGACGCCTGAGCCAGCGACTGCGGGAGCGACTGCAAACTACATTCGTGCTGAGGTGGAACGTCTCCTTCTTGAGCGTGTTGGCTCTTCGACTGCTGCTTCTACTAGTGGAGCACATGCTGCATACTCTGGTTATGATACTGCATTCCTGAGTTCCTCCTCACCTTCTACTTCTGGTAATACCAAATGGGTGATAGATTTTGGTGCCTCTGCACATATATCTGGCAATAGATCTCTGTTTAAAACTCTATCTAAACCTGTCTGTAACTCTTCTGTTATACTAGTTGATGGCTCAAAGTCTTCGGTCTTTGGAGTCGGTGATATTTTTTTCAGTTTTGGTTCAAGTCTCCCTTATATGCCTAGATTTCCTCTGAACTTATTATCAGTCAGCAAAATTTTATGAAGTTTGAACTGTAGTCTGACTTTTGTTCCTGGTTCATGTGTTTTTCAGGACCTTCGTACGAGGACGAAGATTGGTGGGGGGTATGAAGGTGTTGATGGACTCTATTACTTGGACCAGTTACCGCGATCAGAGAAAGCTGCTATGGTATCTGCTTTATCGGCTTTTGTTTCTACACTGCAGTGGTACTACAGGCTGGGACATCCTTTGTCAGAGAAGTTGCGTCATTTAGTTTCTGATATTGGCAGTTGTAATTTTCAGTGTGAATCTTGTCAGCTGGGAAAACGAACTCGTACTGTGTATCCTAGACGTAGTACTGTGAGCAGTAAAAACATTTTTGATTTAGTTCACTCTGACGTATGGGGTCCATGCCATGTACCGAGTTTGTCTGGTTACAAATATTTCATTCTATTTATTGATGACTTTTCTATGACTACTTGGTTGTTTCTATTAAAAAGTAGGTCCGAAGTGCTATCTACTATCAAATACTTTTTTGCTGAAATAAAAACGTGGTTTGGTTTGCCTGTTAAACTTTTCCGCACCGTTAATGCTTTAGAGTTTGTTAAGCAAGAAGTGGCGGTTTTCTGTAAATCTGTTGGTACGCTCCACCAGACTTCATGTGCCTATACCCCACAACAAAATGGTGTCGCTGAGCGGAAAAATAGACACTTATTAGAAGTTACCAGGGCTATCATGATGCATTCTCATGTGCCCCGCTCCTATTGACCTGAGGCTATTTTGACTGCGTGTTTTCTGATTAATAGGATGACATCGTCTGTTATTGGAAATAAGATTCCTATACAGGTTCTGCAACCTGAGACTTCTTTGTTTGTTGTGCCTCCTAGAGTTTTTGGGTGTACCTGCTTTGTCAGATTACTTGGACCTGCCTCTAATAAATTGTCTCCTCGAGCTGCTAAATGCATTTTTCTGGGCTATTCTAGAACTCAGAAGGGTTACAAGTGTTATAATCCCAGTACAAGGAAATGGTTTACTAGTAGTGATGTTGTCTTTTTTGAAGATACACCGTATTATTCTTCAGCAGGAGATAGTTTGCAGACAGACATTCTTGCCTCTCCTTTGCCTATTAATTCTGACTGTGTGCCTGACAGTACTGACACTGTGACTACTGAAACTCAAAATCCTCCTCTTATTGTTTATCAGCGCAGGAATAGAGCACCTTCTACGCAAGTACCCCCCCCGCAAGGCAACCAATCTTCTCCTCCAGAAGGTTCTGCTGCACCTGAGGTACACTCTGACCTTGACATACCTATTGCACTCAAAAAGGGTACTCGTTCCTGCACTTCTAATAGCATTGCTCAGTTTGTATCTACTGCTCATCTGAATACTCATTCTAGCAATTTTGTATATGCTTTCTCTGTTGTGGTTGTACCTAAGAATATTCAAGATGCATTGAAAAGTACTGCTTGGACATCTGCTATGAAAGAAGAAATGATTGCTCTTACTTATAGAGACACTTGGGAGCTGGTGGATCCACCTCCTCAGTGTAAGCATGTGGGCTACAGGTGGGTATATGCCGTAAAATATCAACCTGATGGTACGGTAGAGAGGTTGAAAGCACGATTAGTTGCAAAGGGCTATACTTAGACATATGGCATTGATTACTTTGAGACTTTTTCTCATGTTGCTCATCTTAACTCTGTCGGGATTCTCCTATCTATTGTTGTGAACTGAACTGGCCTCTTCTGCAGCTTGATGTGAAAAATGCTTTTCTGTATGGTGACTTGCAGGAAGAAGTGTATATGGAGCAACCTCCTGGGTTTGTTGCTCAGGGGGAGTCTCACAAAGTATGCAGGCTTAAGAAATCTATCTATGGGCTCAAGCAAAGTCCTCGTTCCTGGTTTGATAAGTTGAGCAGGATCATGATTGATTTTGGTTTTCTGAGATCACAGGTTGACCACTCTGTGGTCACAAAAAAGTCTTCAGCAGGTATTACTATTCTGATTGTATATGTTGATGACATTATTATTTCTGGCAGCGACTCTCTTGGTATTCAGGCTACCAAAGATCATCTGGGCAAGCACTTTGCTACAAAAGATTTGGGCAGACTTCGGTATTTTCTTGGCATAGAGGTCTCTAGAACCTCTAATGCCCTGGTGCTTTCTCAGAGAAAGTATGTTCTTGATAATCTGCAGGAGACTGGTATGCTTGGAGCAAGACCTGTGGATACTCCTCTTGATCCCTATGTGAATTAGGATGTTGATTCCTCTTCTGTGTTTGCTGATCATAAAAAATTCAAGAGGTTGATTGGTAAATTGATTTATTTAATTGTTACTCGTCCTGATATTGCTACTGCAGTGGGTCTTCTTAGTAGGTACCTTGACAAACCCAAACAGTGTCATTGGGATGCTGTATGTCAAGTCCTGAGATACTTCAAAAAAGTCGCCTAGCAAGGGATTTCATTATAAAAAGAATGGGCACTGTGTTCTTGAAGGGTATTCTGATTCTGATTATGTAGGCAGCAAAGTTGATAGAAAATCTACCTCTGCTGCAAAGCTTATAAGGATTTCTTCAACTTGAAATCCTTTTGACACTTCCCCTGAGCAACATGCCTATGAGGTTTCTCCATGTATACCTCAAGTAGATCACCATGAAGAAAACATTGTTGACGTCCAACTGAAGAAGAGGCCAATCCAAATGAGTACCAATAGAGATAAGGATCCACATAGAATTCAACTGATCAATTGGATAGAAAGTCTCAATGAAGTATGTACCATGTGTCTGAGTGTACCCCTTTGCCATCAAATGGGCCTTCAAACGGTCAATAGACCCATCTGATTTTTGGTTCGTAGTATAAACCCAACAACAACCTACAACATACTTGCCAGGAGGAACATTTCCCAAGTCCCAAGTAGAGTTCTCATGAAGGGCAACACCTTTACGAGTTGCAACTGAAAGGTGCAAATTTGAAACTACACCATCAAGGAAACTTTTGCTAGAAATAGTTACCTCAGGTGTGTTGAATGATGAGGGGACAATCTGGTGGATTGGTGATGCTACATCCTCTCGGTGATGCTCTTTTCTCTTGGAGTAACTTGTGGAGAAGATTGAATCCATGGAGGTATAGGTATTGGTGATGATGAAGTGGGGGTAGTATCTAGAACGGTCTCATCACATGGCTCAGGATGTGGTGGCTCTCTCTCACGCTAAAAGATGTAGTCATTCTCAAGATTGTGCTCCCCCTCACTCTAAATTAAGTCATTAAAGAATGGAGTAGAGTCATGAAAAGTAACATCCACACTAAAAACAACAAAGACGAGGACAATAACATATGTATCCCTTCTGTGTGGGAGAGTATCCCAAAAAGACGGTGTGAATTGTGCGAGAGACAACTTCTCAGCATGTGAATCAAACATATCAACACGCCTGAACATGCCTGATAGAATCATCAACGAGTGCCACACGCTTGAACTCGCCCGATAGAATCATCAACAAGTGTCACAAAAGAATGTGGGATATACGAGTCAGAAGAGAGCAACATAGATCGTATACCTGTCATATGCTAGAAGGACCCATAATCCACCACTCATGTAGAGGATGGATGACAGGTAACAAGAGGAGTCTCCTGGTTACATGTATCTGAAACCAGATTGACAGAGGAGCCAAGGGAAGCTTGTTGAGTAGCTTGAAAAAGACGGTCATACTCATTGGAGACCGTGAAATCTGATTGCACCAATTTAGAAGCTCTAGAAGCAGATGCTTCTGATGAATTGTTTGTATAATGTGCAACACCAACAGGGGGTCGTCCATGCTTAGTATAGTAATTTTCTTATATATGTCCAAGTTACCCACATAAAGTATATTTGTTTCTAAGACGATTTCCTTATCCCCAACCGACACCTCATTCAGTTCCTTTGGCAGTGCCAACAAGAGAGGAATGATTCTCAGAATGGTGTTCTTCTAGAGTAGCAGAAATAGACTCAAATGAAGACTATTAGATTCTCACAAAGGCTTCTTCAAGTCTTGGTAGTTTCTCTGTGGAAAGAATAACACTCCTGGCTGAAGCATAGATAGGATTTAAGCCGGAAAGAAACCTTGTTGTTACTAGATCATCTCAGACTTTCATCTAATCATCAGTCTTTAGTGGCTGGTAGAAACTAAATTCCTTAGAAATGGATTGTATAGTATCAAAAAAATCATCGTGAGAGAAGTGTTTCTTTGCAGCTTCCCAGATTTGTTTGGTCGTAAGGTAGTGCATAAATCTAGAAGCAATCTAGGGCTCCATGCTTGACCGACCTAAATCGCACGTACAAAAGGAGTGGATTCAGAGTAGTCAGACTTTTAAAGAGATAACCTGACTCTCAGGCCCCCGCAACAATAAAGGGGGTCCGATGTAGCGATCGGGTCGAACACAGGGATAAGGTCAGCAGTGTTAAGCACGTGGAATCTAACACTCGTATACTCTAGCCGAAGAGGGTATATAAAAGATGTTCCCTAGGGAACAATAGTACACAAACTAAGGCAGCTCAAGAAAGACAAGAATAATCAAGAACAAAAGAAACAGAAGAAATAACGTGAAACAAATATATGGGGGGAAACCCGGGTTGGGGTTCACCTACTAAAGCATCTCACCAACATGCAACATCATCTCTCTCTCTCTCGCATATTCCTACCAAGATTACAAGCAACCATCAAAAGCGTCTATTCCACTCTCTCTCTCAAGATGAGGAAAAATCCTAGTCTAAGGGTAGCCTCTCTCTCGAGATGACTACACGTAGTTAGATTTCACAAAAAAACATATGGTTTAAAGCCTTAGCATTCCAACACTCTTGTGCATTCATACTACTCCATGACACATGATAAAAGAGATATTACTCTCTCGAGATATCAACAATCAAACATCATAAGATGGTAGCTAATCATATAAGCAAAGCATAAAAACAAGTGCATAGAGATAATCTTAATAAGAATAAGTATATTCAACAGAAAGAGACAATGTACACGTTGGGAGAGCCTTAGTGGCTACTCCCAACCCAAGCTAAGATGTTTAGCTACTCATGATTGCGGACAGCATAACGGCGTTACAGAAGGATAGATCCATGAGGTTCCACAAAGAGAGGAGGGAAGTACAACAGGATGGAACGATAGATATAGTAAGGAAGAAACATGATACGATATAGTACTTCTTCCTAATTGGATCTATCACGTGGATGGCGTGGACGGTCTTCTTCTCTTGAAGAAGGGGTCTTCAATCTTCTCTCTCCTCAGCTTCCGCCTTTGGAAATCCAATACTGATGGATGGGATGGTCTGGGACGGATCCGAAACGCAGTAGCACTTCGTGGCCCTCAGGATCTGATCTATGATCTGATAATTTGACAAGACAGGTGGGTGTACTATTTATAGGCACATTCCACCGACTTAAGCCTGGACCGCGGTCGCGGTCTTGGTTAAGTGAGGGTGAGACCGCGGTCGCGGTCTGTGCTTTATTCATCTTTCACCGTGGTTGAGCTTGGTCGCGGCCTGGTGATGATCGCGATCGAGGTCTGCTTGTGGTTTGCATCTGGGCGGTCAAGGTCGAGGTCTCCCTACTCGATCGCGGTTTATAATAGCTCATTAGTGACCGTGGTTTCCAAGCCGACCACGGTCCTTCTTGATCGTGGCATGTAACCACATCGTGACCACTGGTCTATCCTTGAGGCATATGTTCTGATCGCGACCATCCTTAAGGTCACGGTTAAGCGATGACCGCGGTCTATAAACTAGCCACGATCCTCCTTGTCATCTGTTGATCATGACCTCTAGGGAACTCTAGAACCGCGATCGCGGTTGGGGCATAAGTGGACCACAGTCGCGGTCTGGATTGTGAATATACCTACAACCATGTAAGCGAGGCTTTAGTCAAAAAGATAGAAAAATTATGTGAAAAGCTAACAAAAGACATACTAAAAGTGGTGTAAAATATATACAGAAAGTACGTAAAATAGAGTGTTATCAACTCCCCCAAACTTAGAATCAAGCCTGTCCTCAGGCTAAGTGTAGGTGCGAGAACCTAGAGAGAAAATGAGCAATCTTAGCAGACAAAATTTTAACATGACTGAAATATCTCATTCTTGCATCAAGATTGTTGTTGCATGTTTTCAAACCCTTAGGTTTCATTCCTCCCCCTCGACTGGAGTTGCATAACTTCATTTCCCTGCCATTACCTTTAATTGTAAAAGGTTCCTCCTTCTCAACTTATCACCCCTTCCCTTAGGTAATGACCGTACTAATGCAATATCTTTTTCGAGCGGTAGCTTTCACACAAATTCTTTATTTTTCAGTTGGCCCTATGCTAATGTGTTCGGGTAGGCTTAAGGCTTTAGGTATTTTCCTCTTCCTCCTTGTTACATTATATATTTCCTGTTTTACATAGCCTACTATTTGTTTTGTTATTTCTCTTTTATATATGGACCTCTCTGTAATTCTTTCACTATTATATATATGAGGGTGCACACATTGTGCAACCCTAGGCTCTCCAAATCTCATTGTTTTTCACATGGTATCAGAGCGGGACGATCCACCTTAAACCTAATCCCTATCTCCACCAACCCTAGCCGCCACCACACTCTGAAATCTCCTTTTTTTCACCGCTACAGTACTGCTACAGTACCGCCGTTGCTGCTACAGTACCACCGCTGCTGTCGATCGCCGTCCACCCCTCCGCAACCCTCCATCCACCTCTAATCCCCTAATAAACTCCATCCTTGTGGCCTAATCTACCACATGACCCTCTGTCTAGCTCCGTTTCTCTTTCCAAAATCTCCGGACAGCCTCGGTAACTTTCTAGTTCTGGCACGTTGACGGCGTAACGGGTTTCATCCTCTCTGTCTGTCTGCGCCTCATGGTGGAGTGATTGATCCTCCATGTTGGCGTAGGTTTTTCCTCTTCATTTGCTACCCCTATGTGGGTTTTTTTTTAAGATCCATGTGTGGATCTTCTACCTTCTACTACTAGTCCATGTGTTGGACTTCTGCCTCTGACTGTTGACTACTCATGCCTGTGCCTGCTTGCCTGTGCCTGCCTTCCTGCCTATTCTCATGGCGTCTTCTGGAGATGAATTCTGGAGAGACTCGCACCGTCAAGTTACTACTGTTAAACTTGACGGGCGCAATTACCAGCTTTGGGTGTGCTCCTTTGTAATATATGCCAAATCACAAAGGAAGTACTCTCATCTGATTCGCACTGGTCCGCCTCAGCCTGCAGCGAACGCGTATGAAAAAGACGTCAAAACGTTTGATGATTGGGTCCGTAAAGACTCAACTGTGATGACATGGATTCTCAAAAGTGTCGTTGAGAGGATCAGTGTTACTTTACTTAGGCTACCTACGGCGAAGCAAATGTGGGGTCAGCTCGCCAATACCTACTCTCACAGTCAGAATCCCAAGAAGGTCTTCGACATAACCAAGCAACTTGGGCGACTCCAATTCACGGGATCTGACATCTCCGACTACTTCTCCACCTTCACCGGCCTGTGGGGTGAGTTGGAGACTTACCACCCGCTGTCTACTGATCTGGCGACTATGCAGAAACAGCGGGCGGAACTACAGCTGATACAGTTTCTGAGTGGCTTGCCAGAATCCTATGCTAGCATTGTGGATCAGATCTTGGTGAGTGATTCGCTCCCTACTTTGCAGAGTGCCTACCAGCGTCTCCAACGCCTTTCTTCATCGACACCGTCTCCTGAGATTGAAGATTCTACTGCCCTGGCTACTTCGGTCGGGCGTGGCTGTGGTCGTGGTCGTGGCCGTTCCACTGATGGTCGTCCTCCCCTGGGTGCAGGACGGGGACGTGGACCTGGTGCTGGACGAGGAGCCCTCCTGCTGCCTTACCTCCTGGTGCTGCACGTCCTCAGCAAGGACAACGTGTGTGTGCCTTTTGTGGCCGGTCTAATCATATTGAGGAAAAGTGCTGGGAAAAGTACGGCAAACCGACTTGGGCCAATGCTGCTGCAGACATAGAATTAAATGTCCGATTTCGATGCCGTGTCCGATGGCCCAGAAACAGAAATTTTTCGGAATTTCGCACTAAATTTCGATATTTACGGCCCTAACAATTTCGACGACCAAATAAGCGAATTAAATTATGAAAATTTACCAGGATGATCTAAACGCCAAGATCTACTCAAATATACAATAATATTTCATATTGGATATGTGGGGGGGGGGGGTCTCCCACATTTGTAAGTGAAGGAAGCTGAACAATTTCGACAGAATTTCGATGGCAATTTCGATGGCAAAATGAAGGAATTAAGCTTTGAAATTCTACAAACACAAAGTCTAGACATAAACACACTAGATTATATAATAAATTTATATGTTTAGAGGTTAGGGTGGGATCCATGTCTTGATGAGTGGGTGCACAAATGAACAGAATTGTCAAGTCCGTTAGACTGTAAACAGCTTACAAACCCACAATTTACCACTTAGACCTTAAAACTTACAGTTGCAAGTTACAAACTTACATGTTACAACTTATATAAGTCTAGTGTTAAAATTTAGTTAGGTTACATGGGTCATGTATACATAGATCAAAGAAAATGCATTATTTTTAAGTCGTTTTATGTATAAATATGTGTAATAATAACAAATTTATTGTAGAGTTGCAGACTTAATACTATTATTTCATAGATCCACAAGTTTGTTTGTAGTTCATGTGATTTTCGAAAGAGAATCGCCAAAATACCTAACATGTAGTAGCAGCACTTAGAAATGTGTTATTTTTCATAGTATCTCTTCACATCTTTTAGAAGAGTGTAAACATAGAAAGAGGTATACATGGGCTAGGGATAGGGGAAACGTACCTTAGAATCAAAGAAAATAGCCTCTATAAGCAAAAGATACAAAGAGAATCGCCAAAATACCTAACATGTAGTGGCAGCAGTCTTAGGAACAAATATCTCGAAATTTCTATCGAAATTTTGTGCCATTTCGCGAAATTATGGCCCAAACTGGGCGAAATTTACACTGTTTTGCGAAATTTCGCACCTAAGTGCAAAATTTTTGCGAAATTTCTGCGAAATGACGTCCCATTCTCTGCGTACATGCGTTTCGATGTCCGATTGGAAAAAAATCGGAAATTTCGATCGAAATTTTGCAATTTCGATCGAAATTTTGTTCCATGGCTGCAGATTCATCGTCTACTGCTTCTGAGGTTGTTACTCTGACACCTGAGCCAGCGACTGTGGGAGCGACCGCAGACTACATTCGTGCTGAGGTGGAACGCCTCCTTCTTGACCGTGTTGGCTCTTCGACTACTGCTTCTACTAGTGGAGCACATGCTGCATACTCTGGTTATGATACTGATGTATGCACAAATTGTCGTTATTTTGGTATCTAATTTGGTTATTTTCTGTGTCATTTGTGCTTAATTGAATATCTTTTTAATACATATTTTACCAAATTAGTAAAAATCACTTGTGCATCATTTCAAATATTTTTACATGTACTTTACATGCATTTTACATGTTTTAATTATTATAATAATTATTTGATTTTATTCATTGATTATTTTGTTGCAGATAATTATTATTTACTGGAACAAAGTCGATACCATCGACTTGCAACTCGATGGTAGCGACATGGCATCAGAGTACAAATATTTTTTGCTCGAGATTGAAAAGGAAAAGGACGTTTTACTGTGAAGAAGTCGATACCATCGACTTCCAACTCGATACCATCGACTCAGACGTTGCAGACGAAATTTAAATGTGTTAAATCTAACACATGTTTGTATTAAAAATTGTATTTTTAGGTTTCCTCTTGACCTAAACATATACGATGGCTATAAAAGACACCATTAGAACCGCAATTGAGAGATTAATCACGGGGGGACGATACGACAGCGGAACGGAGGGAGAAAAGTAGAGGAACCCTACACGGAAGACCTCGGAGGCGTTTTGGCGGCGGAAACGACGGCAAATTCTCTCCATCTTCTCCAGATCCACTCTTTAACCCTTTCTCCAATTTACTGTATCTCGAAATTCATGTTTTACATCTTTTCGACTTACTGTGATACCATGTCGTCTATTTCCGGTTAAAAACCGTAATTCTTTAGGACCGGGAGTAGCCCGGGTAATCATTGTATGATACTTTTTTTTATCATAGTAATTCATCATTAATCTCTTAAATCTGTGGTATGAATTCATTTTCTCAATTATATTGTTATGCTTGATCACCATAATAATAACATAATGCCCTTAATTACTTTGAAAGAAGGGTTAACGGTTGAAAAGAGATGAATGTCACATTAATTAACAAATCCCTTGAACAAGGTGATGTAAGATTAATGGTGGAAACCCAGAGGTCGATATTAATGCACCTAGTTTAGGGTATAGGTTACTACGACGGTGGAACCGACCTAGACATAGGTAGTGAATTGTACCACGACAGTGGACAATTCTGACTACAGGCCACTACCCGGAATTGAGAGATGAACCTGAATTATTAGATAAAAATTCATACAATGATAACCCGTGGTGAAACCGCAATCCTAAAGATTGTCACCTGAATTGATTAAATTAAACCTTTAATCGATTGTTTTGTTTTCTTTTTATTTTATTTTATTTTCTTTTGTAATCAACTCTTGTTTTTGGCTTAGCTGATCAATCCTAATTAGTAATAGTCTTTAATCTCACAACTCCCTGTGTTCGATAACTCGAGACTCATAATCACATATTACTTCGACATGTACACTTGCGTATTACACGCACGTTATACGCGTGTCAAGTTTTTGGCGCCGTTGCCGGGGAGTTGGCATGGTTAACACTATGAAAAGTTAGGATCATCCACTCTAGGCCATTGTATTTATTTTCTTTTTTTTATATATTTTTTTATTCTTCCCATTTTTCATTACATAAAACTTTACTTTTAGTTTAGGCATTGTACATATTCATCTAAATATTTCTTTGTAGTTAGTTTTCTTTCATTAAAAAATAAATAAAAAAAGCACATGGCCCCTATTTGTTCTGAGTGTGGAAATGCACATGTAGGTTATAAATGTCTGAGTCCACCTTCATTACATCATGAGAAAACCTTAAAGGAAATTCATCATGAGCATATTAGGATTTTGGTTCAATATGTTTTAAATCGCAAAGGTCCTATTTCTAATGGAGGATGGGGTAGAATGGAGAAAATGGAAGAAGTTGAGATTGAGGATAAGGAATTAGAGAGTGAGGATAACATATTGGAAGAAGTTTTAGAATCACCTCTATCATGTCCTTCCATTGAGCCCACACCCACACCCTCGAATCCTAGGATTGATTTTGAATATGATTGGGGATCTGATGAGGAAGATGAGAATAATGGTGCAAATAAGGTGGAAGACAATTTTGATACATGTGTTTGGGATATGAGTGAAGGAGAAGAGGATCCAGAAGGTGCTTTATTTGATAGTGATCTTAGAGAGGAGGAAGAGAATGAGGAAGAGGATATTGAGAGTGAAAAGGTGGAGGAATTTCCCATTACTCATCACATAATTCCTTCACCACAAGACCCATCTCTTCATTTCCTTATGGGGGATCCTATATGGGATATATATCCAGATGATAATTTTGAAAGTTTTTGTGAGGATACCAATGAATGTGGGGGAATTGAAATATTAGAAGAGGAGGAGGCACATAATTTCACCTTTGATATAACCCCTTCATTATGTGTAGATAGGAGTTATCCATTGGGGATGGTCATAGAAATTAAGGATCAATCATCATTATACCTTTCACCTCATGGCTATCTATTTCTGCATGTGCTTCTACATCAAGACTTGATCGTGAGTCGTGTTCATGTTCATGATCATTACAATAATAATTTACTTTTGAATTGGAATGTCAACCTTACATGTCAGACTTCTGACTATTATTTATTTTTGCTTATTGTTGCAAGGAACCAAAAGTTTAGAAGGAAGAGGCAGAGAGAGCTTCACCCTCCTCCACGACCACCTGATTATTGTTGATTGACATGTGTCCATCCTAAGACGTTAAATAAGGAAGCTTGTGGGAGGCAACCCACCAATTAGGTTTATTTTATTAAACTTTCAATTCTATTTTTACATTCCTATTTGTAGATTGTGATATCTAGTTTTGATGCAAGTAAAAAAGGTGCCTTGATATGTGCATTCAGTGTGCAGGGACGCATTGAGTCGGTACCACCGACTTCACTGTCGGTAGTACTGAGTTCTCATCAGTGACATCTCACAAGCTGAGCAAGCATCGACACTTCACTGAGCTCGAGTGCTTATTGAGGGCATGTCTTCATGTGGATCCCACCCACCCCTCTTTTGCCCAGATCTGAGCTCACATATCGGTACAATCGTTCCATTTATCTTCCTTTACTTTTGACATTGCGGATAATGTCATATTCAAGCTTAGGGGGAGGAATGGAACGGTGCTTCTATCTTTACCTCTTGCATCTTTTCTTTTTATCACACATCTACATGTTTTTGTTTCAGAAAAATTAGATTTTTCATTTTATTTTTAGGGTCCACTTCTATCTAGTGTAATTGTGGACAAAATATAAAATTTTGGTTAGGATTAGCCATTTGTTGATGATGTGGTATCAATTCTGATAATTGTTGAAAACTGAATGTGCTTTTATGCTTTGCACTTTAAGCTAAATTTGCTATGTTTAAGAGTACATAACTGGAGGAATTGTTTGGATTAGTCAGCTTGAAGATATACTGATTGAATGAAAAACCTAACTTAACCCTATGGCTTGTGTTATGACGATGATGTTTGAGTCCAAACAAACCAAACAGTAACGTGATCTTTAATGTGAATTCTAGAAATAAACTCTAAGGTTACCTTGTTACACAAGTTGATAGAAGAGGGACATATCATGGTTGGGAAAGACATTGTCTCTTAGTCATGTGATCTCATCCACCTTCCATTCATCTTCATTCACCACCATAGGATGATCAAGTTTAATCCAAGTTATTTTTCTCTTGTATGCATTACATGGCATGATAGGAAGCATATAGTTAGTTCATTTTATTATGCATCAAAAAAATCATATAATCTCTTTTGAGCACTTGTAGTTTGCATAACAAAATTTCATATAGTTGCATTTGCATTGCATATTTTATAAGGTGTTACATATTTGTTATCTTCTACCATCTTCTGTCATGAAAGATTAAAAAAAAAAGTTGTATCTCCTTACTCCTCCAAATAAAAAAAAGCAAAAAAAAAAAACCCAAGCATGAACTGTTCATTTTGCTAAAAATAGGGTAAGAAAAAAAGAGTTATTGCCAAAGAAAAAGAAAAAATAGGAGAAAAGGAGGAAAAGGATTTTTATTTCAATGTCATATTCTCTCTAAGCAACAAATGAGGGGATTGTGGATCTTTTTATAAGCACATTTCCACCTATATTCATCATTAGGATGGGACATTCATTGCATGCATCATTCCACCAAAATGAAAAAAATAGTCATTAAAAGTCATACATTCACATTTTATCCATCATACAGGTGCATCATATTTTTACTTTTTGCATAAATGATTTGGATTATTCTTGTGATTCCTAATTTCATAGCAACCCATCTTTTCCACCCATTGCTCTGCATGGTAGGCCACCATCATAATTAATCCCCTCGTCCATTTTTATTTGGGGATCTGCTTCCAAGTAGTTTATTTAGGTAGATCAGAGCAATGTAGATACGGAGATCACATGGTGCATCAAGCATGTGTCCTACTAGCCATGATATTAACTGCTTCATATTGATAGTGTTTTTCATTAATCTTATTGTGGACATCTATTATGAACATGATTGATCGCTTTAGAGTAGTTACTTGTTCAGTGGTTGGCAAGAACCGGTTTGGACCGACTGGTGGAGGGTGGTTAGGAAAAATAATTCATAGGTACTTGTCTTCTTGTTGACTTTTTAAAACAAATCCAAGAATAGTGTTGCTCGAGGACGAGCAATATTCAAGCTTAGGGGTGTGATGTATGCACAAATTGTCGTTATTTTGGTATCTAATTTGGTTATTTTCTGTGTCATTTGTGCTTAATTGAATATCTTTTTAATACATATTTTACCAAATTAGTAAAAATCACTTGTGCATCATTTCAAATATTTTTACATGTACTTTACATGCATTTTACATGTTTTAATTATTATAATAATTATTTGATTTTATTCATTTATTATTTTGTTGCAGATAATTATTATTTACTGGAACAAAGTCGATACCATCGACTTGCAACTCGATGGTAGCGACATGGCATCAGAGTACAAATATTTTTTGCTCGAGATTGAAAAGGAAAAGGACGTTTTACTGTGAAGAAGTCGATACCATCGACTTCCAACTCGATACCATCGACTCAGACGTTGCAGACGAAATTTAAATGTGTTAAATCTAACACATGTTTGTATTAAAAATTGTATTTTTAGGTTTCCTCTTGACCTAAACATATACGATGGCTATAAAAGACACCATTAGAACCGCAATTGAGAGATAAATCACGGGGGGACGATACGACAGCGGAACGGAGGGAGAAAAGTAGAGGAACCCTACACGGAAGACCTCGGAGGCGTTTTGGCGGCGGAAACGACGGCAAATTCTCTCCATCTTCTCCAGATCCACTCTTTAACCCTTTCTCCAATTTACTGTATCTCGAAATTCATGTTTTACATCTTTTCGACTTACTGTGATACCATGTCGTCTATTTCCGGCTAAAAACCGTAATTCTTTAGGACCGGGAGTAGCCCGGGTAATCATTGTATGATACTTTTTTTTATCATAGTAATTCATCATTAATCTCTTAAATCTGTGGTATGAATTCATTTTCTCAATTATATTGTTATGCTTGATCACCATAATAATAACATAATGCCCTTAATTACTTTGAAAGAAGGGTTAACGGTTGAAAAGAGATGAATGTCACATTAATTAACAAATCCCTTGAACAAGGTGATGTAAGATTAATGGTGGAAACCCAGAGGTCGATATTAATGCACCTAGTTTAGGGTATATGTTACTACGACGGTGGAACCGACCTAGACATAGGTAGTGAATTGTACCACGACAGTGGACAATTCTGACTACAGGCCACTACCCGGAATTGAGAGATGAACCTGAATTATTAGATAAAAATTCATACAATGATAACCCGTGGTGAAACCGCAATCCTAAAGATTGTCACCTGAATTGATTAAATTAAACCTTTAATCGATTGTTTTGTTTTCTTTTTATTTTATTTTATTTTCTTTTGTAATCAACTCTTGTTTTTGGCTTAGCTGATCAATCCTAATTAGTAATAGTCTTTAATCTCACAACTCCCTGTGTTCGATAACTCGAGACTCATAATCACATATTACTTCGACACGTACACTTGCGTATTACACGCACGTTATACGCGTGTCAGATACTACATTCCTGAGTTCCTCCTCACCTTCTACTTCTGGTAATACCAAATGGGTGATAGATTCTGGTGCCTCTGTACATATATCTGGCAATAGATCTCTGTTTAAAACTCTATCTAAACCTGTCTGTAACTCTTCTGTTATGCTAGCTGATGGCTCAAAGTCTTCGGTCTTTGGAGTCGGTGATATTGTTTCTCAGTTTTTGCTCAAGTTTGCATTATATGTGCCTAGATTTCCTCTGAACTTATTATCAGTCAGCAACATTTTATGAAGTTTGAACTGTAGCCTGACTTTTGTTCCTGGTTCATGTGTTTTTCAGGACCTTCGCACGAGGACGAAGATTGGTGGGGGGTATGAAGGTGTTGATGGACTCTACTACTTGGACCAGTTACCGCGATCAGAGAAAGCTGATATGGTATCTGCTTTATCGGCTTCTGTTTCTGCACTGCAGTGGCACTACAGGCTGGGACATCCATCATCAGAGAAGCTGCGTCATTTAGTTTCTGATATTGGCAGTTGTAATTTTCAGTGTGAATCTTGTCAGCTGGGAAAACAGACTCGTGCTGTGTATCCTAGACGTAGTACTGTGAGCAATAAAAACATTTTTGATTTAGTTCACTCTGATGTATGAGGTCCATGCCATGTACCGAGTTTGTCTTGTTACAAATATTTCATTCTATTTATTGATGACTTTTCTAGGACTGCTTGGTTGTTTCTATTAAAAAGTAGGTTCGAAGTGTTGTCCACTATCAAATACTTTTTTGCTGAAATAAAAACGCAGTTTGGTTTGCCTGTTAAAGTTTTCTGCACCGATAATGCTTTAGAGTTTGTTAAGCAAGAAGTGGCGGTTTTCTGTAAATCTGTTGGTACGCTCCACCAGACTTCATGTTTCTATACCCCACAACAAAATGGTGTCGCTGAGCGGAAAAATAGACACTTATTAGAAGTTACCAGGACTATCATGATGCATTCTCATGTGCCCCGCTCCTATTGGCTTGAGGCTATTTTGACTGCGTGTTTTCTGATTAATAGGATGCCATCGTCTGTTATTGGAAATAAGATTCCTATACAGGTTCTGCAACCTGAGACTTCTTTGTTTGCTGTGCCTCCTAGAATTTTTGGGTGTACCTGCTTTCTCAGATTACTTGGACCTGCTTTTGATAAATTGTCTCCTCGAGCTGCTAAATGCATTTTTCTGGGCTATTCTAGAACTCAGAAGGGTTACAAGTGTTATAATCCCTGTACAAGGAAATGGTTTACTAGTAGTGATGTACATCGTATTATTCTTCAGCAGGAGATAGTTTGCAGACAGACATTCTTGCCTCTCCTTTGCCTGTTATTTCTGACTGTGTGCCTGACAGTACTGACACTGTGACTACTGAAACTTAAGATCCTCCTCTTATTGTTTATCAGTGCAGTAATAGAGCACCTTCTACGCAAGTACCCCCCAAGGCAACCAATCTTCTCCTCCAGAAGGTTCTGCTGCACCTGAGGTACACTCTGACTTTGACATACCTATTGCACTCAGAAAGGGTACTCGTTCCTGCACTTCTCATAGCATTGCTCAGTTTGTATCTACTGCTCATCTGAATACTCATTCTAGCAATTTTGTATATGTTTTATCTGTTGTGGTTGTACCTAAGAATGTTCAGGATGCATTGAGAATTACTGCTTGGACATCTTCTATGAAAGAAGAAATGATTGCTCTTACTGACAGAGACACTTGGGAGCTGGTGGATCCACCTCCTCAGTGTAAGCCTGTGGGCTACAGGTGGGTATATGCCGTAAAATATCAACCTGCTGGTACTGTTGAGAGGTTGAAAGCACGGTTAGTTGCAAAGGGCTATACTCAGACATATAGCATAAATTACTTTGAGACTTTTTCTCCTATTGTTCACCTTAACTCTGTCAGGATTCTCCTATCTGTTGCTGTGAATCTGAACTGGCCTCTTCTGCAGCTTGATGTGAAAAATGCTTTTCTGTATGGTGACTTGCAGGAAGAAGTGTATATGGAGCAACTTCCTGGGTTTGTTGCTCAGGGGGGGTCTCACAAAGTATGCAGGCTTAAGAAGTCTATCTATGGGCTCAAGCAGAGTCCTCGTGCCTGGTTTGATAAGTTGAGCAGGATCATGATTGATTTTGGTTTTCTGAGGTCACAGGTTGACCACTCTGTGTTCAAAAAAAAGATTTCAGCAAGTATTACTGTTCTGATTGTATATGTTGATGACATTATTTGGTATCGCTTTGAGCCAAATACACTCACAATATATATTGTCTTTATTTTTTTAAACTACATATCGGTCTTGTGTGTTGTAACAAAGTTGTATGTACATATTAGTATTCAAACATCCTTGCAATGTCCTTAAGCTCGTGCAACACACTTGCTTATTAGAGGGATAATTTGTAATATTTTCTTTTGTTCTGGATTACAAATTAGTCCTGTGTCTATATTAGTCTATTAGTTAAATAGGCTAATTAGTTTAGTGGGTCTTTATATTCCGGCCCGTCTAGTTTAGATTACTTGGGACACAAGTCTCAAGATTTCTCCCTTGCTCCTATATATAGGACAGGGGTGTCCAGTCTTGTATCTATCACAATCAATTCATATTCAATCAATCTTTTCTATTTTAACAAGTCCTTTAGGCTGGATAAAATGCAACGTCTAAAGTCACCTTTTGAAATTATGAATTGTGTACGTGTGTGTAGAATATACTTTTGACTTTTTTGGAATGACAAATTGGCCTGGTGTAATGTTCTTAAGTTCGTGTACAGGATGTCTTTACGGAAGAAGTATCTTATATCTTTTTTCTTATTTTTTAAAATTAGAATCATGTCATGTGGCTGGTTGTGGTATCTATACTATATTAACTTCATGGGATGGATAAATTATAATTTTTTTCTTCATTATTAGAATTATGAATTAGTTTTTGTAAATAATCTACATTTTTATCATTATTTTTTAAAATTTGAAACTGGTCTTTACGGTTCTAATAAAGTTGGTGCAGCACACGTGTTTATAAAAAGGATAATGTATAACATTTTTCTTTACTTTTTAAGATTACAAATTAAATATTGTTTCCTAATAAGGAAGCCACCTACTTAAAATAAAAAGAAGGATGTCACCTATCAATAATTAGATTTCTGTTTCTGATCATACACTTTAATTATTGCGTACCAATTCCAAGCTTGTGAAGCAGAGGCATCTCTCTCTTGAAGTCGGGGACGCACCCATCTCCGGTAGCATTTCCGTGGGTATCCGACTTGCAGGTGCAGGTGTAGCTCCCAGGCGTGTTCGTGCAAACCCCCTTGCAATTTATGGATGGGGATTCACACTCATCAATGTCTGCGAACTCGCAAATGGCAAATGCCAACCCGGAATAACAAAGTAAAAACAGGATTAGAACATGAAAATCAAGTATGGCAGGTGTACTACACAATTCCGATCTTTGACCAAATAGACTTAATAGTTTACCTTTGCATCCTTCCGGAAGATATGGATTGCCTGTGTATCCTTCGGAGCACTTGCAGCTGTACCCTGAGCCGTTTGTGGCGTTGAAACACTCGCTGTTGTTACTGACGCACGCGTAGCCGCCGTCGTCAACGGCACCGGAGTTAGATGATCGCTCCTTCTGTGCTTGCTGGCAGGTCTGGTTCCCGATCGACCAGTCCAGGACTATGGGGTACCTCTGCTGGAGGTCCGTGTTATTCAGATCTGACAGCCTGAATGTGTAGTTGTTACGGTCGACCATGAAGGCAAAGCTGCAGGGGTTGAAGTCGATGCAGTCGCTGTGGTTGGAAACGCTAGCAAGAGAGGCTGAATACTTCTTCAGACCTTTGGGGATGGGGGTCTCGCAGCAGCCTATACCGGAGCAAGTGCCCTCAGGGATGCCTTCCTTATCGCTACAGACAGACACGCAGCCGCCTAAGTAGTTTTTGCCGCGGGTGCCCTGAATGAACGCGATGGTGTCACAGCCGGTGCTGACGAAGACGTTCTCAGTATCGGAGAAGACGTAGGGGCTGATTATGAGGTCAACCCAACCTTTGAACGTGGAGTAATTGGTCCCGGCGCGGCTATAGCAGTCGTGGGCCGCGTAGGTGAGGAAACGAAGTTGAGGTGTGAAGAGGGTGATGTTCGTTATCTCCAGATTGGAGGTTTCCTTACCAATGTAAGCCTTGGAGGTTGTCACATTGCATTCCACTTCAAAACCTTGCCGGTAGCAGTAGTCAGCACCCATGCCGAACGGGTAGGGAACGACGAGGTCCCCGCAGGTGCTCGGGCAGCCGGGCTTTGCCATGGCGTAAGCTCCTGCCACCATTGCAGCTGCGAATATTATGGATAACAGAGCCTTCCTATTACTATCTGAACCCATCTTCCTCCAGCCCCCCTCTTGTTTATGTGTTTTTTTCAGGTGCTCTTCTTGCCATGGATGTAAGATATATCACACGCTATATAAAGATAGTCTGAGCAGATAAGAGTTGACGCCATCTCAGGTCTAGTCTGAGAGATGAGCGTTGACGATATTGCAGGTCTTCGCCCCTGTCTTCCGGTTCTGGTGGATATTATTGCCCTACTGCCTTTAAATTTCGCATTTAATTTTGTCCAAGAGTTCGCTGTGATCGGGGGTGTGTGTTTCTTTAAGAAAGTCACTTTCTTAGCCGTTCGGCTATGCTCCGGCATAAAAATACAGCTGAACTAGCAGCTACTGGTATTTTAATACAGGGACCATTTGTAATTCGGAAATGATCGGGTCACGCGTAGCCCCCTCACGCGCGGGTGCTACGCGCGCCCCCTTGGTGGTTTAGTGTGGGGAAGGTGGTTTGGTTGGGGGGAAGGCTGAAGTGGGGTGATGAGGTGTCATGTTTTAATTGGATGGGCTGGTAGGTGTTGTGTAATATGCAAATAAATGCGTTTTGCTTATAACTTTTGAACCATAATGAATTTTTTAATAAAACAAAAACCATTGGATTCGTCATGAAAAATGCATTCAAACAAGACTAATATTGATATATTTTTAATAAAAAAATATAAAAATGATATGAATGCATTATTCTGGATGTCAATAAACCATGTAGGCGTCAAATAACTATATTTGAGTGTCATTTGCCATTTATGAGTGTCTTTAGCCATTTGTGGGCGTCCTTATGATTTTAGGTGTCAGTGAACCATTTTAGGCGTCAAATAACCATATTTAGGTGTCATTTGCCATTTATGGGTGTCATTAGCCATTTGTGGGCGTCGTTATGATTTTAGGTGTCAGTGAACTATTTTAGGCGTCAAATAACTATATTTGGGTGTCATTAGTCATTTATGGGCGTCATTAGCCATTTGTGGGCGTCATTATAAATTTAGATTTCAATGAACCATTTTAGGCATCAAATAACCATATTTGGGTGTCATTAGCCATTTATTGGTGTCATTAGTCATTTGTGGGAGTCGTTATAATTTTAGGTGTCAGTGAACCATTTTAGGCGTCAAATAACCGTATTTGAGTGTCATTAGTTATTGGGTGTATGCGCGTCGTTATAATTTTAAGTGTCAGTGAGCCATTTTAGGCGTCAAAAATCATTTATGGGTGTCCTTGGTCATTTATGGGTGTCATTAGACATTTGTGGGCGTCGTTATAAATTTAGGTTTCAATGAACCATTTTTGGGCGTCAATTAACCATTTTGGGTGTTAATAACCATTTATGGGTATGGGCACCATAGTTGGTTGTCAATTAACCTATATATATCATTTTTTAATTTTTTTATCTCAAAAATATATCAATATTAGGTTTGTTAGATTGCATTTTTCGTAACGAAACCAACGGTTTTTGTTTTATTAAAAAATTCATTACGGTTTAAAAGTTATAAGCAAAACAAATTTATTTGCTTTTTACATAATTCCGAAAAACTGGCCCAATCGCCATCTGACACGTGGCTGATTCCACGGCTGGTTTCCCATCGTGTGAAACCAGTCACGCGGGGAGCGTGAGCGTCCCCTAAGTTTAACTCTTTGTGATTTGTGGTTGTTGCACTTCCTAGTGTCCAGCGCTCAGTCTCCACTCTCCAACATGCAACATGTGCTACAACTAGTACTAATTAAAAAAAAAACAATTACCAGCTGAGTTAGCTACTATGAAGAGCGTGAGCGTCCCCTAAGTTTAACTCTTTGTAATTTGTGGTTGTTGCACTTCCTAGTGTCCGGCGCTCGGTCTCCACTCTCCAACATGCAACATGTGCTACAACTAGTACTAATTAAAAAAAAAACAATTACCAGCTGAGTTAGCTACTATACATACGAGGCATTCGGAGATGCAGAAGAAACAAGGGAATGAAGAGGATAAATAAATAGAGATATAATAGGAGAGCTAAAAGATGAAAGAATCTATACACAAGAAAGTCTGTGGAGAAGCTAAATACAATTTTTTCAATTATTTTTTAAAATTACAAATTTGGTTCATGTGTATACATTATATTTTTTTCTTAACTGTTTTAAAATGGTATATCATATGCGGGGATATATATGTACTATACAAGAAACCACACAGAGAAATCGGATGTAATTTTTTTATTATTTTTAAAATGTCTGTTGCGGTGCCTACTTTCTCGTCCAAGAGCTTGTCGAGATCGTGTGCTTTTTGTTATTAAATTTTCGTAGACACATAAAATTGTGATGCCTTATTTTTGACGACGTTCTATAATAATATCGTATGAGAAGTAGTGGAAACAAGTTCATTAGAATTGTTTCTCTCCATATAATTTTTAGAAGGTAGGAATTGATAAATGTTAAAACTCAATTGTCATCTTATTGAAATGCATTAGGAAGTATTTTATCATGTAGCGTTTAGTATAACTAGACATAAACATGTGTTATGCACCGGTGCCTTAGTAGGCTGCAATCAGTATTTCTAGGTTAAACTTTGAGAAAAAAAATATGCAAATATGTATAATACATATCTCAATTGGTCTTGTCATACACATAGGGACCAATATATAATTCTAAAAAATAACAGAGAAAATTATGTCCTACCCCTTGTACGGACTTTGTTATATAGTATAGTTGAGTCTCCTAATTTAATATATATAACTAAAAAAATTAAAGAAAAAAGTGTGGTGTACACACAAAGACTAGTATGTAATTTAAAAAAATAATGGAGAAAACTACATCCAATCCCCTCCACAGGTTTCCTTATATAGTATAGATGAGTCTCGTAATATAATATATAATTTAAGAAGTTAAAGGCAAAAGTGAGATGTACATATAGAAAGACCAATATGTAATTTAAAAAAAAATAATAAAAAAAATACATCTAACCCCCTCTGCTGACTTTCTTATATAGTATAGATGAGACTCTTAATATAATATATAATTTATAAAGTTAAAGACAAAATGTGGTGTACACACACAAGAACCAATATGTAATTTTAAAAAATAATGGAGCCCCATCGTGGACTTTCTTATATAGTATAGATGAGCCTCCTAATATAATATATAGTTTATAAAATTAAAGACAAAAATGTGGTGTACACACATGGACAATATGTAATTTTAAAAACTAGTGGAGAAAGTTACATCCAACCCCCTCTGGAGGTTTCTTATATGCATAGATGAGCCATACTACAATATATAATTTAAAAAAAAAAGATAAAAGTGTGGTGTACACACAGTGAGACCAATATGTAATTTCAAAAAATAATAGAAAAATTGCATCCAACCCCCTCTGCAGACTTTTTTATTTAGTATAGATGAGTCTTCTAATATAATATATAATTTAAAAAATTAAAGATAAAAGTGTAGTGTACACATACAAGGAGTAATATGTAATTTTAAAAATAATAGAGCAATTGCTTCGAATCTCCTCTGTGAGTTTTCTTATATTGTATAGATGAGTCTCCTAATATAATATAAAATTAAGAAATTAAAGACAAGTGTTGTGTGCACAGGCAGGGACCAGTGTGTCATTTAAAAAAATAATGGGAAAAAACTAATTCAACCCCCTTTGTGAACTTTCTTATATAGTATAGATGAGCCTCCTAATATAATATATAATTTAGAATATTAAAGACTAAAGTATGGTGCACACACATGGACCAATATGTAGTTTTAAAAAATAGTGGAGAAAATTGCATCTAGCCCCCTCTGGGGCTTTCTTATATACTATAGATGAGCCTCCTACGATAATATATAATTAAAAAAATTAAAGATAAAAGTGTGATGTACACTGACATGGACCAATATGTAATTTCAAATAATAATAGAGAAAATAGCATCCAACCCCCTCTACAGACTTTCTTATATAGTACAGATGAGTATCCTAATATAATATATAATTTTAAAAATTAAAGAGAAAAGTGTAATGCAAGCAATATGTAATTCTAAAAAATAATAGAGAAAATTGCTTCGAACCCCCTCTGTGGGCTTTCTTATATTATATAGATGAGTCTCCTAATATAATATATAATTTAAAAATTAAAGTGCAGTGTGCACACGCAGGGACCAATACATTATTTCAAAAAAATAATGGAAAAAACCCCCTCTGCGTACTTTCTTATATAGATGAGCCTCCTATTATAATATATAATTTAAAAAATTAAATACAAAACTATGATGAAGACACATAGGGAGCAATATGTAATTTCAAAAAATAATGGAGAAAATTGCATCCAACCCGTATTATGGGCTATCTTATAAAGTATAGATGAGCCTCCTACTAATATCTATTATTTAAAAAACTAAAGACAAAAGTGTAATGTATACACAAGACTAGTATGTAATTTCAAAAAATAATAGAGAAATTTTCAGCCAACCCCCTACAGACTTTTTTGTATAGTATAGATGAGTCTCTTAATATAATATATAATTAAAAAATTAAAGACAGAAGTGTGGTTTACACACATTGGGACCAATATCTAATCTAAAAAAATAATGGAGAAAATTACATCCAACCCCTTCTGCGGAGTTTCTTATATAGTATAGATGAGTCTCCTAATATAATATATAATTTAAAAAATTAAAGATAAAAATGTGGTGTACACACAGAGACCAGTATGTAATTTCAAAAAGTAATAAAGAAAAATTGCAACCAATCCTCTCAACATGCTTTCTTATATAGTATTAAAGACAAAAATGTGGTATACACACATAGGGACTAGTTGGTAATTTTAAAAAATAACAGAAGAAACTGCATCCATATATTAGTACATATGAGTCTCCTAATATAATATATAGTTATAAAAATAAAGACAAATGTGTGATGCGAACACGAAGGGACCAGTATGTATTTTCTTATATAGTATTAAGATGAGTCTCTTAATACAATATATAATTTTAAAATTTAAAGACAAAAATGTGGTATACACACATAGGGATCAGTTAGTAATTTTAAAAAATAATAGAAGAAACTGCATCCATATATTAGTACATATGAGTCTCCTAATATAATATATAATTTAAAAAAAATAAAGACAAATGTGTGATGAGAACATAAAGGAACCAGTATGTATTTTTAAAAAGTAATGTAGAAAATTACATCCAGCTTCCTCTGTGGGGCTTTTTTAGATAGAAAGCATGTGTTTGTAATTTATAAAAATGTTGCGGAAAATGCATGATTGATCCAAAATGGCTTGTTTTATATAGTATATATTACACCCCAGTGGACAGAAAAGATATTTCTTTGTTTTTACACTCAAGTGTCCGGTGGATTCAACATGCAACATATGCTACAATGAAAAATTATAGTATAGGAGAACTCCCACATTTTTATAGGAGGACCAATAAGGATTTGGCATTGAGAAATAATATAGGGAGAAACACCGACGGAACGCCTTCATGGAATCATATTAGGCACATATCAAATAATAATAGGAGGCCTCTTATAGTATAAGTTATCTTATTACAACTAGCACCTTGCTACGAGGTGAGTTTGATGTTATGATAATCGTACATGACTGTTGTGACTAGAACTGGGCAAGAAATCAAACCAGACCATCAAACTCAACCAAATCGAAGCAAACCAACCAATTTTGTCTGATTTTATAGGGCTAAATGATTTGGCTCAATCCAATTTTTTTTTCAAACCATAAAACAACATTTCAGTTCAGTTTGAGGGTATAGTTTAACCACACCAAACAAAACCAAGACATATGTGTATATATTTTTAAAAGATATAGTTATATTGTGAAAAATACTTATCTAAACTAAATTTTATGACACTTTATAAGTCTTCATCTGTTAATGTGTAAAAGAAATGTTAAATAAATGAAAATATGGCTTACAATATTTTAGACTATGTGGTATAAGGCATTCATTATTTAAAGTTTGTTGGATACTATCTACTTATAGTTTATATAATATATATATATATATATATATATATATATATATATATATATATATATATATTCTAACATTACCAAGTTCTAAATAATATTTTTTAATACAAAGTTTGTTTATATTGCTATAGATTCATTGATTAAGATGATGAAATATATTTGAATTACCATAGAAAACTTATTATAAATCTTTATTGTTTCTCATATAACAGATTGAAATCAAACTAAATCGAACCGAACTACAAATAAATAGTTTAGTTTGGTTTGATTTTGGACTATGAATAGTTCAAATCAGTTTTAAAGTTGTACAAATCGATACCTATCATTCACTTTGTAGTTTTACTTGTAAATTGAACCAAATCGAACTATGCCCACCCCTAGTTGAAACATTCTATGATGTAGAAGAAACAAGGGGGAAAAGAGGAAGAGAAAAATAGGGATATAACATGGAGACCTGAAAATATGAAAGAATAGAAATACAAGTAGACCAAAAAGACAAATTTGACATTGTTGCGTGACTATATGTTTTTTGGTCTATGTAATGTATTTCAAATTTTCCTTTTATTTATATGTATTTATTTATATTTTTTCGTACTGACAGTGTATCATATTAAGTATTCATGCATTTTTTTTGTTTTATACTTCTATTTATGTATGGCTAGTGTAAATATAGGCATATAATATTTTTTCTTTCTCTCACATGCTTTCATTTTTTCCTCTTTCATTCAGCTTTTTTTTCAAATATGAAGTATGATGGCTTATGAGGAGATTCTCCAAGTGTCTTGAACCCTATCCCTCCCACATTTTCTCTCCCTTCACTCCATCCTACTACTTACACCGATAAAAAAAAAACACGAGTCACCCCCTAACCGCTCTTTCAATGTGATTTGGTGTTGGGGAGCATACATAAATAGTTAATATGTAAGGAGCGGGACCCGAGAAGGGTCCACTCCCTACTTCATTTAAGAAAATAAAGCATACAACCTCATTCATTCAAAAACACAATATAAAAAAATTCAAGTAAATGGGTGCATAATATTTCCTTAAACAGATTGATAAAGAACATAGTATTGTCACAACAAAAAAGTAAATCTATCTATTATAAAATTTTATCCAACTTCAACAATGGGGCCACAAGGGACATATTTTTGTTAGAAATGCATGAGGTTTTATTCATCTCGCCCTCCTTATATAAGAAAAATCATAGAAAATATATAGCCTACATTGTTAGAACTTGAACTAAACCTGGTAGTACTATTACCATTACATAAGTCAGATCTAAGTTGATCTAAATTCTCCTTAGGGGGTATACAATAGTAGTTGAAATCACTATTAGTTTCTTGGGGTACTTAGCTAACTTGTCTTCCACATGATTACACTCTCTTGAGGCTTTCTCGATAGTCTTCATAAGCATCATCTTATTTTGTATCTCCATAATCTATCTAGCCGCCCTGGGTTTGTCTCTTGGGTTCCCAACGATGGCATTCAAGCTTGCAAAGAGTCTATTTTAAGGCCAAAGAGATGGGAGTCAAAGGTCACCTCCATTGAAGAAGTGAGGAGACTTGGTGACATCCCAACCAAAGAGCTCATTGGCAGACTCCAAGCCCATGAGCCAAGGCTTGACAAACAAGAATAAGAAGCCAAGCAAGAAGAGAAGGAAGCCAAGAAGATCAAAGATAGTACTTTCAAAGCACAAGTGGAGGCGGTCATACTTCAACAATAACTTGCTTGCTGGACTTTTCCTTCCTCCTTCAGTGAAGATGATGGCCCAAGTGAGCATGAAGCAAATTACATCAAGGAAAAATACTTCAAGGGAAAGAAAGCCTCCTCCTCCTCTACTCTTAGATGCTACAAGTGCGGACAAAAGGGGCACTACAAGAGTGAATGTCCCAAGTCAAGAAAGTCAAACCACAAGGGCAGCTCAAAGAAGAAAGAGGATTACAAGAAGGAGAGCAAGTACAAGAGGAAGGACAAGAAGGAGAAAAGACACAATAATGCATATCATGCAGCTTGGGAAGCTTCATCTTCAAGCAGGTCAAGCTCTAAAGAAGATGGAGAGTGTCACCTTGCACTCATGGCCTCTACTAGTGAAGAAATTGGTGAGGTAAGTGAGGTGAGTTTGCATGAGTTATCTAAGGAAGCTATTATTGACATGCTTATCTCTACTCGTTCATCTTTTGCTAAATGTAAATCTAAAAGAAAATGGTTAGGAAAAATCATTGATGATCTATATGCTAAACTTGAAATTCTTGAGCTGAATGAGAAAACAAATCTTGACAGTATTGATTATTTGCAAGGAAAATACCTTGATCTTGAGCTCTATTACAATGGATTTGAAGTTGAGAATGGTATCTACCTTAAGAACATTGAAAATCTTAAGGAAGAAAACCAAAATTTCCTAAAAGAGCTTGAAATGATTAAAACTAAAAATGTTGAATTTAAGCTTCTTATTTTTGCTCGTAGAGACAAAAGAGATGTCTATATTAAATAAATCCAAATGCTTAAATCTGAAAATGCTAGGTTGCTTGGTCAAGTTAATAATTTATCTTCTAGACCTATACTGCCTAGTGCTAATGTTGCTTCCATTTCCCTTGAGAAGGATTCATATTTAACTAAAGCCCTCTATCTTGAGACTGATCTAGTTCATGCTAGGGATGGCATATCTAGCCTATCTTCTACATTATTTCTCTAAATGATGACAACCATAGATTGAGAGCATCCCTAGAGAAATTCCTCAAAGGGAAGAACTCCCTAAATGAAATCCTTGACCACTCTACCAAACAAAGTGGTACTAGTGGTTTGAGATTTGTAGGGGGAGCACAAAAGGGCAAGAGCAAAGCCAAAGGTAAGAAAAAGAGCAAAGAGACCTCTTTCTTTGTAGGAGAGTCTTTTGGAACTAAGAATCCTATGGTTTGTACTTATTATAAATGTGATGATCATTACTCTACTTATTGTCCTTACAAGCCTAAGGGGACCAATCCAAATATGAAATGGGTCCCCAAGCTAACTCTGGATCCCAAAGTTTAAGTTGGGAACCGACATTATCCTTTCTTGCAGGAAAAAGGAAGATGGATCGTTGATGGTTGCACTAAGCATATGACAGGTGATATAAGCCTTTCAACAACTTCACCAAAAAGAAAGGAGGTTCAGTCACCTTTGGTCACAATAAGAAAGGTAAAGTCAAAGGTTCGTGTGACAACCGTCTCGTGAAAACAAGATTAACTAATGCGGAAGCGTTCATCAAGCAGCGGATTAGCGAAAATCACTAAAAATTAAAACTTTTTGCAAAGAGATCCACACATAGGAAATCTTTTCCAACAAATGCCATTGTATATCATATACATTCTATTTCACACGTAGATATCTTGTACCATCTTTTTCCAGAGACTACATCATCAGCTGCCTTATAAACATATATGCAGGAAGCATACAAATCTCAGGGCATCAAGCCAAAACCTCAGACTGATATATCAAAAACACTGACTAAAAACTCCGAGGACCTGAGAGTACAGAGACGACATGTAGGACTACTATCTATATGACTAGACAGACAATATCTCCACCTGAGATCTTATTGTTGTCCCTGTTGTTGTTGTTGCTTCTACTCTTTCCCTGTTCTAGGGTTTTTGCTCTGCCTTTCATGCATACCTAAAAATGTTTCCCACAGGGGTGAGACAATTGTAAATTGCCCCAGCGAGAGATATAACTCTCCGCCAGAAACATTGTTATAGCAGAGTATGAAATTAAACTGAGCAGGGGTTACTTTTACATTATTAGGCAGAATTATTCTTCATAGAACAGAATAAGAAAATCTCCATTTTCAATAAGAGCATTGCATCTACCCATGGTAGACTCATAGTTCATCCATCTACTTGTAATGAATACAATAGATATGGATAATCATTAATGAACTATAGATATATAACAGAAATGTAACATCAACCAAGTTCTCTAGCATGACTTATTAACACAAATGCTACAATGAAACATGATACTTGTTACCCAAGCATCACACATGGCTTACAACGCCATTCATATCTTGTCACCTCTCACTAGGAAACAACTTATTCACATGGCTCACAAGGCCATTCACATCTTGTCACCTCTCACTAGGCAACAACTTATTCACATGGCTCACAAGGCAATTCACATCTAGTCACCTCTCACTAGGCAACAACTTATTCACATGGCCCACAAGGCCATTCACATCTTGTCACCTCTCACTAGGCAACAACTTATTCACATGGTTCATAAGGACATTCACATCTTGTCACCTCTCACTAGGCAACAACTTATTCACATGGTTCATAAGGCCATTCACATCTTGTCACCTCTCACTAGGCAACAACTTATTCACATGGCCCACAAGGCCATTCACATCTTGTCACCTCTCACTAGGCAACAACTTATTCACATGGTTCATAAGGCCATTCACATCTTGTCACCTCTCACTAGGCAACAACTTATTCACATGGTTCCTAAGGCCATTCACATCTTGTCACCTCTCACTAGGCAACAACTTATTCACATGGCCCACAAGGCCATTCACATCTTGTCACCTCTCACTAGGCAACAACTTATTCACATGGTTCATAAGGCCATTCACATCTTGTCACCTCTCACTAGGCAACAACTTATTCACATGGTTCATAAGATCCGTACACATTGTTACTTTTATTAAGCAACAACAACATCAACGCACAAAAAGCCAATCAAATGTCACAGCCCAAACTTGGCTATATTCATCATCTCATCATACTTGCATGGTTATTAGGCATGATAATAGTCATACAAGATATTCATCACATCATGTGATACAATAGTAACACCATCATTCCTTAACCAGGAATTAGGGTTCACTATCAAACAGGGCTTATCATTCCCTTTTCCCCAAATTAGGGTTAGGGTTCCCCATTTCTCATTAATTCAGACCCTCTTGAGTTAACCAACTTTATCTTGTATTAAGGTATTTCCCCTCTTAATACATTCCATCACAGAATACTCACCCTTAGCATATAATGCATAGGCCACACAGTAGAATTGTTCAACTATCTCACATGATATGGACTTATTTTAGTTTAAGGCATAACTTTATTATAAAGTTGCCTATAAACAATCGCAATGATACACCCTCAACTAGGGTTTCACAAGGATACACCCTCAACCAGGGTTCACAATGATACACCCTCCACTAGGGTTTCACAAGGTTACACCCTCAATCAGGGTTCACAATGATACACCCTCCACTAGGGTTTCACAAGGTTACACCCTCAACCAGGGTTCACAATGATACACCCTCCACTAGGGTTTCACAAGGATACACCCTCAACCAGGGTTTATAAGGATACACCCTCAACCAGGGTTCACAATGATACACCCTCCACTAGGGTTTCCTAATCATGTATTGGATCCATGCATTGTTATGCATTATTGATTAGTACCATTAAGGGTATCTCTCACCTAATTACATTAGGTTTCCAAAAAGGTTTGATCAATTGGACCTTCAATAACATGGGGTATCCAATTGAATTAGGGTTTCCAATGTTGATTCCTTCAATCATTGAATTCATGGAACCAATCATCAATTGGACCTATACTCATACTTCAATTGAGTTTAATATGTCAACCTTAAACTAATTTGACCCTCAATTGACCCTCAATTGATCATCAATTAGGGTTTGATTCAATTGAATTAGGGTTTGGAATCGAAGATCCAACAACACTCATCAATGCAAGATTGGTTACTTTGAAACTATTGAACCATTATCCAAATTGGGTATGACCTGACCCCAAACGGTCTTGAGGTCGTTTGGATGAACTCCAAACGGTCTTGAGACCGTTTTCCCATCATATATATGGGCTCTGATCTCCAAACCATGACATAAACACGATTAAAACTTAGCGGAAGCGAATCGGTAATCAGCGGAAGACAAAAATCACGGAAAAATTAAAACTTTTCGAGACAAGAGCTTGGATCCATAAAAGCTTCTTTCATAAAGAGAGATAAACTGTTTACATCTCAGGATAATTACTTCTCGAGTAATTATATACATCAAGATACAAAAGACTCCAAGACCTGAGAGTACAGAGGACACATAGGACTGACTCTAACTACACCAAATGGCAGGACAATCTCCACCTGAGATTACTGCTGCCCCTGATACTGCTGCTGAGACTGATCACCTGTAGGCTGGTTCCTTCGTCTCCGACGTCCACCTAAAAAGTTGAAGCCTACGGGGTGAGACAATTATACATAATTGTCCCAGCGAGAGTTATAACTCTTCGCCAGAAGCTTTATTATAACATCAAAGAATATCTTAAGCAGTAAAGCCTTCAAAGCATTCTGTAACAGTTACAGGTATAACAAGATCTCAACCATTTAAGAGATATGGAGAATATAAACACTATTGCAATGTAACATCAATCAACTAACTTGGAGTTATCTCTAACAAGTTATACTACATGGTTGATTATGTTTTACAAACAACATTATGCCCTGTGGAGATGAGGCTTACCACTCATACTCCAACTGATCGCTGAGAAGTCACATAAGTATCATACATAGGTCATTAAGAGAGCCGGATTCTCATGACCTTCACCTTCCTTAGTCAGTAAGAGGATCACTTGTAGGACATCTCGTGTCTCTACTTAATATAGCTCACCAGGGTAAACTGGTCCTTCGCTATTCTAGAGTCACAGTGGCGTTCTGTACTCTCTTCGTCATCAGGAGGTTTCATATTTACCTACCACTGATACGGATATCTGTGCTGTCTTCGTCATCAGGAGGTTTCATGTTTACCTACCACTGATACTGTATGGAATTATAGTGAAGGATGGATATATTACACATCTACATCACTTTCCTACACTAGGATGTAAGGTTCTACACATCCATGTACCCCACATACTCAAAAGTATGTGCTCCAGGAGTTCCCTAAGGAAAACCTGTTTCACCATCATTTAATTTCTGACAATGATGGATCTATGATCAGGGCTCTACATTATACTTGATTAGTTAGGTACATTCAGTATTCTTTAACAGCATACATTGTTCTGCAAACAATAACAATAGCATAGCAGCTATAAAAGAAGAATACTAAATGTAACAGGCCTAACTCATATCAATCATCATTTCTCATTATCCTCATCACAAGTCATCTCTAAGGCATGACTTTGATGGTATTCATGGCTCTTGTAGCCCATTATCAGCATAGGATGCCACTTGACAAGACATCAGATTATTTTACTTATTCATAAGGCTAACAACATGCCTTTAATGAATATAACATCATCATCCATACCTGGATATGATTACCTTCATATCAGAACCTGCATGGTTAATACATCTGATAAAGGTAATACAACAATAAGGAATGTACTTCCTACTCTTGTCATAAGAGTTAAATCTTTAATTCAAATTACATAGAGTTTAATACTCAAAAGCATGCCATTACCCTTGAATTAGGGTTTACTATTCACATTACATGTCATCACCCTTGAATTAGGGTTTACTATTCACATTAAGGTGAATTGAACTCATAACATCATCATGTATGAGTAACATCTTCATTGATGCTCTTAGATTAGTTAAAGGTTCATCATTTATCATAATTAGGGTTTCTATGATCTCACACAATGGATCACACCCTAATTATGCTCATTTTTGTGTATTGGGGATGCTTCAATTGAGTTTCCACTTAAAAAGGGTACTTTCTCTCTCTAGAAGTACTTTCTCTCTCTAGAAGTACTCTCTCTCTCTCATCATAAGGTTAGGTGATGTCAACATCACTCTAAAACAGGTTGGATTGAGTCATCATAGGCTAACATAGCCAAAAACATCACCATTATGTGATTAGAGTTACTTTCTCTCTCTAGAGTACTCTCTCTTTCATCATACTAATGGTTGATGATAACATTAGACTATATCAAGTTGGATAGAGTCATTATGACTAAAAACATCATTCTCATGTGATTAGAGTTTGAATTGAGCAAGGTATAACTCAATTGACCCTTCAGGGGTATTTTAGTAATTCACCCCATTGATCATCATCATGGTCAAAAACCTTAGTCAAATAACCCCTTACTATCCTAGAATATCATTAGAGTTTGATTTGGGCAACATTGAACCATTTACATCATCAAATAATTGAAAGAAGTCAACTTGGAATTACATTGATTGATTTCACTCATTAATCATCAATTGAGTTGAGATCGGTTGAAAGTGTTGATCGTTTGCCCACTTTGACTTTCGAAGACCGCGAGCCTCCTTCTAACTCCAAGACCGCGAGCCCCCTTAGGCTTCAAGACCGCGAGCCATCATGCATTCAAGACCGCGAGCCATCATGCATCCAAGACCGCGAAGACTCCAATCGAGGTTAAGACCGCGAGGGTCATGAAGACCGTTTAGCTAGTTTGACCTCAGGACCGCGAGGCCCTTCACGGTCTTGAGACCACGAGCCTCCTCTCGGTCTTGAGACCGCGAACCCCCTCTCGGTCTTGAGACCGCGAGCCCCCTCTCGATCTTGAGACCGCGAGGCTCTCAAGGTCTCAACCGTTTGGTCCATCAACAAAATCAACAAAGCAATCAATGATGTCGGCCGATGTTGAAGCCCTCAAAAGGTCAAATATATGTTGACCACCTATGGATTGGGTCAATTAAGGTTATGCTTAACCAATTGGTCATTCAATTGACCCTCAATTGTTGACCAATTAGGATTGAAATCGATTCAATTAGGGTCTGTCAATGTTCACCCATCAATACTCAACAATGTGCATCAACACAAGGTTGAACCCTTCAATTGAGCTCCAATTGGGCTCAAACTTGGCCCAAACGGTCTTTAGGTCATTTGGGTGGACCCCACATGGTCTTGAGACCGTTTGCCCAAGATTTCATCAAAATCTAAGGTGGTTTGATAGAGGTTGAACCATGATTGGGTCACCAATTCAGTATTTTGATCAATTGATAACTTATTTGCAATTGGGTCCTTAGTTTGTCAAATTACTCAACCCTAGACCTTCAAACGGTCTTGGGTGATTGTCCTCTCGGTCTTGAGACCGTTTTGATGAGTTCCAAACGGTCTTGAGACCGTTTGCCCATCCAATTTTGGATTCTAGTGGAAAAAAATTCATCAAGGTTGACCCATTGAGTTGATGATCATGTCACTATTTTATTGCAAAGTAATTTGGTGTAATTATACCTTCAATTGGTCAACTATTCTTGACCCCGGACCTCCAAACGGTCTTGGTTGATTGCCCTCGCGTTCTTGAGACCATTTGGTGACCCCCAAACGGTCTTGAGACCGTTTAGGTCAATCAACCCTAAAAACCCTAATTAGGTCACCATAATTTCAGTACTGATTTCATCTAGGGTTAGCCCTAGTATTCATCCTTCAACTCTTAGCCCGTTTGGAATTAGACCATAAAACTTGGTTAGTTGTTAATTAACATTATTTTGAACAGTAATCTCATACGGTCAATGCCTGGTCAACGACCTTACACGGTCTTGAGACCGTTTTCCCAAAAAGGCAATTTCAGACCGTTTGAGAATCAGGAATTAATTCATTTAAAGTTGTTACTTAAAAAGGTCATATCTCCCGATTCCTTTAGAGTTAGCCTCCCAAATTTTGAGGGTAATTAGCCTATATAATTAGAAACAGGTTTCTTATACGGTCCACGCTCGTTCAACGGGGCCAAACGGTCTTGGAGACCGTTTGCTCTGTCGCGGTCTCGAGACCGTTTGCTCACCTCGCGGTCTTGAGACCGAGAGAGCAAACTTTTGAGACCGTTTAAGGAAGTGAAAAGCGGTGGGTTTTTCTTGGAAATCACGCCTTCATCTCCTAGCTCAAGAACAGTACGAATATCCCATGGATTTGCTTGCAAAATAGCAGGGAAAAGTAGGGAAACACTAAGAGCTATCATCAAAACGCATATAAAGATGCACATAGTAAAGCATGGGTTTAGAGTTATAAAACCCGCCTAAAGCTTGCTTCTTGAGCTCCAAGCTTTCAAGCACCAAGCTCTAATGGCGTCCTTGAGTTCCCACAGGTTTTCCAAGGTGAAAACTCCAAGGAAGGATGAAAAGAGACGGCTAGAAAGGTAGGGTTTCAAGAATTAGCCATGAAGATGACCTTGAATTCGAGTTCTAACCATGGAATTAGGCAAGAAGAGGGGTTTAAACCTACCTTGCACCCCTTGGTCGTCCTCCTTAGAACCAAGACAGTCCTTGGTCGTCTTTTTGAAATGAAACAGTAAGGGAACGAAGGGTAAGTTCCCTTGCAACTAAGGGAAGGAGAGCTTATATACATGGGGTAGGATTTTCAATATTAGTACATAAGTTGTCCATAATTCTAACTAGGTCCCTCCTTCTTTACTTGCTCATCCCCTCCTCTTTATTCTAAGGACAAACCTTCTCTTAAGGTCTTAGGAAAAGAAGGTAAAGGAGAGCAGCTAATAATGAGGTACATACATAGAGAAACATTGCACATATACCCTGATTATTCACTCACAAGGCATATCTCATAACTTGATAATTCAATTGAGGTGACTTCCTCATCATTTCTTCTCTTAATGATGGCAAGAGTCTAAAAAGATACATTAGATGACATATTTTACAATTTGGATCCCTTATTTTGGGTAAATTGCATTTTATCCCAAATTAGGGTTTTCAAGCACCGGGATTGCTTCCACAGCTGTACCTTGGTGCCTTAGCTTGGGAAATCCCTCAATCTTTACCAAAAAGATTCTCATGATGTCTCAACATCATAGGAACATCTCAACATATGCAAATTGCAAGCTAACCCTTTTAACTGGGTAAATTGCACATAGGTCCCTGTATATCAAAACAATTGCTACAACTTTAAATAAAAAGGAGCAAATACTGAAATATA
This sequence comes from Alisma plantago-aquatica, assembly GCA_963693085.1. Lineage (NCBI taxonomy): Eukaryota > Viridiplantae > Streptophyta > Magnoliopsida > Alismatales > Alismataceae > Alisma > Alisma plantago-aquatica. Next base: position 308,522,026 of record OY856415.1, read on the forward strand.
TGTTTCTGAGAAACTTAATTACATGCTCAGAGTTAATCACAAAGATTTATTCACATATTTAGGCAAAACACCTAGGGTTAACTCATAACCCAGGTCAGGGATGTTACAAATTATCCACCCCTTACAAGGATTTCGTCCCCGAAATCAATAAAACATACTACGAGAAAAGGGCAGGATACTTCCTTCTCATCTCATCCTCTAACTCCCAAGTGGCTTCTTCAATAACACGATGGTTCCAGAGGACTTTCACAAGACTTATATCTTTCTTCTTTAACTTTTTAATTCATTTATCAAGGATTGACACTGGTCCCTCCTCATAGGATATGTCATCATTCAATTCTACCTCCATAGGTTGTAGAACTGACTCAGTGTCTGGGTGACATTTCTTCAACATAGAAATGTGAAACACAGGGTGTAACCTCTGTAATTCTGGGGGAAGCTCTAGTTTATATGCTACCTTTCCAATCCGTTTAATGATTGGATAAGGCCCCAAATATCTAGGAGCTAACTTTCCTTTCCTTCCAAAACGAAGGACCCCTTTCCAAGGTGAGACCCTAAGATACACTCTGTCTCCAACCTGGAACTCTAAGGGTCTATGACGTTTGTCAGCATAAGATTTCTGCCTATCCTGAGCAGTCTTAATCTTATGTTGTATTACTTTAATCTTTTCTGTGGTTTGCTGCACCAGGTCAGGACCTAATAACTGATGCTCACCAGTTTCAAACCAACACAAAGGTGATCTACAACGTCTACCATATAAGGCTTCATAAGGTGCCATATCAATACTATGCTGATAGCTATTGTTATAGGCAAACTCTATCAAGCTTAGGTGTAGATCCCAACTTCCGGTGAACTGGAGAACACATGCTCTCAACAGGTCTTCTAAGGTTTGTATGGTCCTTTCCGACTATCCATCAGTCTGTGGATGAAAGGCCGTACTAAACCTTAGCTTGGTGCCTAAGGCTCTGTGCAACTGTTCCCAAAAACGACTTGTAAACTGAGGACCTCTGTCAGAAACTATTGTGACAGGAACTCCGTGCAAACGCACTATCTCTTGAACATACAACTCTGATAACCTTTCAGCAGAATAGGTTGTTTTGACAGGTAAGAAATGTGCTGTCTTAGTCAACCTATCAACAATTACCCAAATGGAATCATGTCCTTTGCTTGTCCTGGGTAGGCCAACAACAAAGTCCATGGTCACATGGTCCCACTTCCACTGCGGTATGGGTAAAGGTTGCATTGTTCCTGCAGGCTTCTGGTGTTCAGCTTTAACTTGCTGACACACGGGACACCTTAGAACAAACTCTGCAACGTCCTTCTTCATCCCGGGCCACCAATACAGATCTTCAACTTCCGATACATCTTGGTGCTCCCTGGATGCATAACATACATGGAAGAATGGGCTTCTTCCAGGACTAACTTCCTCAAGTTGTCCACATTCGGCACTATCATTCTCCCATTATAACAAGCTACTTGATCTTCTGAGTCATGAAAACCATCTTGCTTCTCCTTTCCATACTCAGATCTAATCTGTTGAACTGCAGCATCACCTAGCTGTGCCTCTTTAATCTGCTCCCTTAGGGTAGGTTTAATATGCATCTCAGCTAACAAACCGGCTAACAATGACACCTTCAACTGTACATTGTCTTGCCTTAAAGAGATAAGCATATCTCTTTTAGAGCATATTAAAGAGTTTAGTTGTGCTCTATTCATGGTTGATGTTGCTGATTTCCTACTCAAGGCATCTGCAACTACATTGGCCTTGCCTGGGTGGTAATCAATTGTACAGTCGTAGTCCTTGATTAATTCCATCCAGCGACGTTGCCTCATGTTGAGCTCATGCTGGGAGAAGATATATTTAAGGTTTTTGTGGTCTGTGAAAATCTGGAATGTTTCTCCGTAGAGATAATGCCTCCAGATCTTCAAGGCATGAACCACAACAGCTAACTCCAAATCATGTGTTGGATAATTCTCCTCGTGTTTCTTAAGCTGTCGGGAAGCAAAAGAAATCACTTGTTTATCCTGCATCAACACACATCCTAGTCCATTTTTGGAAGCATCACAGAAAACTATACACCCTTTTCCTTGTTCAGGTAGCACTAGCACAGGTGCACTTGTCAACCTCTCCTTCAGCAACTGGAAAGATTGTTGACACTTATCACTCCAAGAAAAAGGAACATCTTTCTGGGTTAACTTGGTCAAAGGTAAAGCTATAGAACTAAAGTTCTTAATGAACCTTCGATAATAGCCAGCTAACCCCAAGAAACTTCGAATCTCCGTCGGTGTCTTCGGTTGTTCCCATTGTAGAACAGATTCTAGCTTTGTAGGGTCAACACGAATTCCCGAGGCGGATATTACATGTCCAAGAAAAGATACCTCCGGCAGCCAGAACTCACACTTGCTAAACTTAGCATACAGCTTATGTTCTCTTAGTAAGGTCAAAGCTTGGCGAAGATGCTGCTCATGCTGCTGAGCATCCTTACTGTAAATCAGAATGTCATCTATGAAGACGACAACACACTGATCAAGGAAAGGTCGAAAAACTCTATTCATGAGTTCCATAAATGCAGCTGGTGCATTGGTTAGTCCAAACGACATAACCATGAACTCATAGTGACCATATCTTGTCCTAAAGGCAGACTTGGATATGTCACTATGCTTAATACGGAGTTGGTGATATCCATACCTCAAGTCTATCTTTGAAAAGACTGTTGCACCACGCAACTGGTCAAAGAGATCATCAATCCTCGGCAGAGGATACTTATTCTTTATTGTCACTTTATTCAGTTGTCTGTAGTCGATGCATAACCGCATTGACCCATCTTTCTTTTTAACAAACAAGACCGGAGCACCCCAAGGTGAAGTACTCGGTCGGATAAAACCTCTCTCAAGTAGCTCTTGAAGCTGTTTCTTGAGTTCTGCCATCTCGGCAGGCGCCATCCTATACGGAGTTTGAGCTATGGGTTTCGTATCTGGGATCAGATTAATTTCAAAATCAATCTCCCGAGGTGGTGGTATACCAAGAAGTTCTTCAGGAAACACATCCTCGAATTCCCTGACTATGGGAACTTCAGCAGGATTGGTCCTTTCTTTGGTAACATCTACCACATGGGCTAAGAATGCATGACATCCTTGCCTCAACAGCTTATCAGCAACCATAGCTGACACAAGACAGGTGGGCAGAATCTTTCTTTCACCTTGAAAGATCCATGTGTTGCTTTCATCAGCAAACACAGCCAACTTGGACTCACAGTCCAAGACAACTCTATACCTTTCTAAGGTATCCATCCCAAGGATTATATCAAATCCCTGCATATCAAGTGGTATAAGATCCACTTGAATGCGATGGTCAGAAAAGAAAAGGATGCAGGGAGAAGATACCTCCTGCAAAACGGCAGACCCACTCAACGGAGTCTCTAACAACAAACTATGTGTCCTATGACTAACAGTCATATTGCAGTTACGAATCACTTCACGAGTGATGAAAGAGTGCGTAGCACCCGGATCAATCAGAACGGATACAATACAGGATGTAGACATATCAGAATATAAAAGTTTCATCTGACCTGCCACTACCCGTGGATTGACCACTGCCTCAGGTGGGTTCATAGCATAGAACCTCGCAGTCGCCTGGTGTTGAGGTGGTGCTGATGATCCAGCTTGAGACGCTTGTCCACATCATCGAGCTGCTCCTTGATGTTGTCTATTCTGAGATCCCTGTTGATTCTGTCTCGGGGGTTGTTGTGTCACACCGACAGGCCTAGAACGGAAATCCTTCATCAAGTGTCCCATCTTACCACAGTTGTAGCAACTCTTCTCCTGTTGTTGTGGTCTGGGTGGTCCAGTAACTGACACTGATGCAGAACTGTGCGTCCCTTGAAGCGGTTGACTCCGTCCTCTACCTCTGCTTGGTGTCCATTGAGTTTGAAAACTCGATCTGGGTGGTGGAGGGTTAGGTGCAGAGAATCTAGGTTTCTTGGAATCCCTAGATGAAGAACCCTGGAACTGTGGATATCTTTTATGGGTTTGTCTTTTCTCAACTACAGATCTCTCTATCCTTCGGACTGACTCAACGAAGGTAGAGAATCTCTCTCTGTTTTCTAAGGCAGACACAGGGGTTGACATATCAGAATTCAAACCCTTTTCGAATCTTCTGATTCTTTCCTCATCCGTAGCAGCCATGTGCGGACAGAACCGCAACAACTCCATGAACTTAGCTTCATACTCACTAATGTTCATCATACCCTGCCTTAGTTTCTCAAACTGAGAGATCTTCTCATCTAGGAAGGTCTTTGGAAAATATCTATTGATAAATTCCCGAAGAAACTCTTCCCATGAGAACTCTACTCCAGGTCTCTTCTGCTCTTCCATGTTCTACCAGTGACCAGCACTGCCTTTGAGAAGATAGACAGCATGTCTAACCTTCTCAGCTTCCGGAATCATAAGAATCCTGAAAGCCTTCTCCAACTCTGTCAACCATAAGTCAGCATCTGCAGGGTCGGCAGTTCCGAAGTACTTGGTAGCTCCAACACGACGAAGTCGTTCGAATGTCTTACCAATACCTTGTGCTTCAGGCTGGACAGGTGTCCTAGGTGTAGGAATGGGCATCCTATCGGTTATATGTGTCATGGTAGTCATGAACTGCCCGAACATTGTCTGTACAGCTGGATCACTCATGTCAGCTGGGTCGAACTGGGGTGGCTCTCTTGGCGACTCAGGTGCAAGTTGTTCTATTCTTGGAAGTCTTGCACCGCCTCGAGGTGCACTAGCACTACTCTCTGCCACGTGCTCATCACGATGTTATGACATTCTTATGTATCTTCTTCTCCTGAGGAGTAGAAGATTCTATTAGATAAGGAAGGAGTACTAAAGGTAGACTCGACATCCTAAGCCCTATGCCTCTGTAGACTCAACTGAACCTGGAGCTCTGATACCACTAGCTGTGGGCTCTGATCTTCAAACCATGACATATTAAAACTTAGCGGAAGCAAATCGGTAATCAGCGGAAGACAAAAATCACAGAAAAATTAAAACTTTTCGAGACAAGAGCTTGGATCCATAAAAGCTTCTTTCATAAAGAGAGATAAACTGTTTACATCTCAGGATAATTACTTCTCGAGTAATTATATACATCAAGATACAAAAGACTCCAAGACCTGAGAGTACAGAAGACACATAGGACTGACTCTAACTACACCAAATGGCAGGACAATCTCCACCTGAGATTACTGCTGCCCCTGATGCTGCTGCTGATACTGATCACCTGTAGGCTGGTTCCTTCGTCTCCGACGTCCACCTAAAAAGTTGAAGCCTACGGGGTGAGACAATTATACATAATTGTCCCAGCGAGAGTTATAACTCTTCGCCAGAAGCTTTATTATAACATCAAAGAATATCTTAAGCAGTAAAGCCTTCAAAGCATTCTGTAACAGTTACAGGTATAACAAGATCTCAACCATTTAAGAGATATGGAGAATATAAACACTATTGCAATGTAACATCAATCAACTAACTTGGAGTTATCTCTAACAAGTTATACTACATGGTTGATTATGTTTTACAAACAACATTATGCCCTATGGAGATGAGGCTTACCACTCATACTCCAACTGATCGCTGAGAAGTCACATAAGTATCATACATAGGTCATTAAGAGAGCCGGATTCTCATGACCTTCACCTTCCTTAGTCAGTAAGAGGATCACTTGTAGGACATCTCGTGTCTCTACTTAATATAGCTCACCAGGGTAAACTGGTCCTTTGCTATTCTAGAGTCACAGTGGCGTTCTGTACTCTCTTCGTCATCAGGAGGTTTCATATTTACCTACCACTGATACGGATATCTATGCTGTCTTCGTCATCAGGAGGTTTCATGTTTACCTACCACTGATACGGTATGGAATTATAGTGAAGGATGGATGGATTAGACATCTACATCACTTTCCTACACTAGGATGTAAGGTTCTACACATCCATGTACCCCACATACTCAAAAGTATGTGCTCCAGGAGTTCCCTGAGGAAAACCTGTTTCACCATCATTTAATTTCTGACAATGATGGATCTATGATCAGGGCTCTACATTATACTTGATTAGTTAGGTACATTCAGTATTCTTTAACAGCATACATTGTTCTGCAAACAATAACAATAGCATAGCAGCTATAAAAGAAGAATACTAAATGTAACAGGCCTAACTCATATCAATCATCATTTCTCATTATCCTCATCACAAGTCATCTCTAAGGCATGACTTTGATGGTATTCATGGCTCTTGTAGCCCATTATCAGCATAGGATGCCACTTGACAAGACATCAGATTATTTTACTTATTCATAAGGCTAACAACATGCCTTTAATGAATATAACATCATCATCCATACCTGGATATGATTACCTTCATATCAGAACCTGCATGGTTAATACATCTGATAAAGGTAATACAACAATAAGGAATGTACTTCCTACTCTTGTCATAAGAGTTAAATCTTTAATTCAAATTACATAGAGTTTAATACTCAAAAGCATGCCATTACCCTTGAATTAGGGTTTACTATTCACATTACATGTCATCACCCTTGAATTAGGGTTTACTATTCACATTAAGGTGAATTGAACTCATAACATCATCATGTATGAGTAACATCTTCATTGATGCTCTTAGATTAGTTAAAAGTTCATCATTTATCATAATTAGGGTTTCTATGATCTCACACAATGGATCACACCCTAATTATGCTCATTTTTGTGTATTGGGGATGCTTCAATTGAGTTTCCACTTAAAAAGGGTACTTTCTCTCTCTAGAAGTACTTTCTCTCTCTAGAAGTACTCTCTCTCTCTCATCATAAGGTTAGGTGATGTCAACATCACTCTAAAACAGGTTGGATTGAGTCATCATAGGCTAACATAGCCAAAAACATCACCATTATGTGATTAGAGTTACTTTCTCTCTCTAGAGTACTCTCTCTTTCATCATACTAATGGTTGATGATAACATTAGACTAGATCAAGTTGGATAGAGTCATTATGACTAAAAACATCATTCTCATGTGATTAGAGTTTGAATTGAGCAAGGTATAACTCAATTGACCCTTCAGGGGTATTTTAGTAATTCACCCCATTGATCATCATCATGGTCAAAAACCTTAGTCAAATAACCCCTTACTATCCTAGATTATCATTAGAGTTTGATTTGGGCAACATTGAACCATTTACATCATCAAATAATTGAAAGAAGTCAACTTGGAATTACATTGATTGATTTCACTCATTAATCATCAATTGAGTTGAGATCGGTTGAAAGTGTTGATCGTTTGCCCACTTTGACTTTCGAAGACCGCGAGCCTCCTTCTAACTCCAAGACCGCGAGCCCCCTTAGGCTTCAAGACCGCGAGCCATCATGCATTCAAGACCGCGAGCCATCATGCATCCAAGACCGCGAAGACTCCAATCGAGGTTAAGACCGCGAGGGTCATGAAGACCGTTTAGCTAGTTTGACCTCAGGACCGCGAGGCCCTTCGCGGTATTGAGACCGCGAGCCTCCTCTCGGTCTTGAGACCGCGAACCCCCTCTCGGTCTTGAGACCGCGAGCCCCCTCTCGGTCTTGAGACGGCGAGGCTCTCAAGGTCTCAACCGTTTGGTCCATCAACAAAATCAACAAAGCAATCAATGATGTCGGCCGATGTTGAAGCCCTCAAAAGGTCAAAGCTATGTTGACCACCTATGGATTGGGTCAATTAAGGTTATGCTTAACCAATTGGTCATTCAATTGACCCTCAATTGTTGACCAATTAGGATTGAAATCGATTCAATTAGGGTCTGTCAATGTTCACCCATCAATACTCAACAATGTGCATCAACACAAGGTTGAACCCTTCAATTGAGCTCCAATTGGGCTCAAACTTGGCCCAAACGGTCTTGAGGTCATGTGGGTGGACCCCACATGGTCTTGAGACCGTTTTCCCAAGATTTCATCAAAATCTAAGGTGGTTTGATAGAGGTTGAACCATGATTGGGTCACCAATTCAGTATTTTGATCAATTGATAACTTATTTGCAATTGGGTCCTTAGTTTGTCAAATTACTCAACCCTAGACCTTCAAACGGTCTTGGGTGATTGTCCTCTCGGTCTTGAGACCATTTGCCCATCCAATTTTGGATTCTAGTGGAAAAAAATTCATCAAGGTTGACCCATTGAGTTGATGATCATGTCACTATTTTATTGCAAAGTAATTTGGTGTAATTATACCTTCAATTGGTCAACTATTCTTGACCCCGGACCTCCAAACGGTCTTGGTTGATTTCCCTCGCGGTCTTGAGACTGTTTGTTGACCCCCAAACGGTCTTGAGACCGTTTAGGTCAATCAACCCTAAAAACCCTAATTAGGTCACCATAATTTCAGTACTGATTTCATCTAGGGTTAGCCCTAGTATTCATCCTTCAACTCTTAGCCCGTTTGGAATTAGACCATCAAACTTGGTGAGTTGTTAATTAACATTATATTGAACAGTAATATCATACGGTCAACTCCTTGTCAACGACGTTACACGGTCTTGAGACCGTTTGCCCAAAAAGGCAATTTCAGACCGTTTGAGAATCAGGAATTAATTCATTTAAAGTTGTTACTTAAAAAGGTCATATATCCCGATTCCTTTGGATTTAGCCTCCCAAATTTTAAGGGTAATTAGCCTATATAATTAGAAACAGGTTTCTTATACGGTCCATGTCGGTCAACGGGGCCAAACGGTCTTGGAGACCGTTTGCCCTGTCGCGGTCTCGAGACCGTTTGCTCACCTCACGGTCTTGAGACCGAGAGAGCAAACTTTTGAGACCGTTTAAGGAAGTGAAAAGCGGTGGGTTTTTCTTGGAAATCACGCCTTCATATCCTAGCTCAAGAACAGTACGAATATCCCATGGATTTGCTTGCAAAATAGCAGGGAAAAGTAGGGAAACACTAAGAGCTATCATCAAAACGCATATAAAGATGCACATAGTAAAGCATGGGTTTAGAGTTATAACACCCGCCTAAAGCTTGCTTCTTGAGCTCGAAGCTCTAATGGCGTCCTTGAGTTCCCACAGGTTGTCCAAGGTGAAAACTCCAAGGAAGGATGAAAAGAGACGGCTAGAAAGGTAGGGTTTCAAGAATTAGCCATGAAGATGACCTTGAATTCGAGTTCTAACCATGGAATTAGGCAAGAAGAGGGGTTTAAACCTACCTTGCACCCCTTGGTCGTCCTCCTTAGCTCCAAGACAGTCCTTGGTCGTATTTGTGAAATGAAATAGTAAGGGAACGAAGGGTAAGTTCCCTTGCAACTAAGGGAAGGAGAGCTTATATACATGGGGTAGGATTTTCAATATTAGTACATAAGTTGTCCATAATTCTAACTAGGTACCTCCTTCTTTACTTGCTCGTCCCCTCCTCTTTATTCTAAGGAAAAACCTTCTCTTAACGTATTAGGAAAAGAAGGTAAAGGAGAGCAGCTAATAATGAGGTACATACATAGAGAAACATTGCACATATACCCTGATTATTCACTCACAAGGCATATCTCATAACTTGATAATTCAATTGAGGTGACTTCCTCATCATTTCTTCTCTTAATGATGGCAAGAGTCTAAAAAGATACATTAGATGACATATTTTACAATTTGGATCCCTTATTTTGGGTAAATTGCATTTTATCCCAAATTAGGGTTTTCAAGCACCGGGATTGCTTCCACAGCTGTACCTTGGTGCCTTAGCTTGGGAAATCCCTCAATCTTTACCAAAAAGATTCTCATGATGTCTCAACATCAGAGGAACATCTCAACATATGCAAATTGCAAGCTAACCCTTTTAACTGGGTAAATTGCACATAGGTCCCTGTATATCAAAACAATTGCTACAACTTTAAATAAAAAGGAGCAAATACTGAAATATATGTTTCTGAGAAACTTAATTACATGCTCAGAGTTAATCACAAAGATTTATTCACATATTTAGGCAAAACACCTAGGGTTAACTCATAACCCAGGTCAGGGATGTTACAATATCACTCAAATCCAAGCCATCCAATTAAGGTTTGGATCCTTGGATTGATCACCAAATCAGCATTGCATTGTATAACAGCTTGGTACCTTTAGACCTTCAAACACCTAACCATACTCAACCCTAGACCTCCAAACGGTCTTGGGTGACCACCAAACGGTCTTGAGACCATTTAAATGAGCTCCAAACGGTCTTGAGAGCGTTTGGCCCATCCAACCGTTGGATTCTAGTGAAAAATCATCATGGATTGGTCTATCGAGTTGATCAACAAATCAGCATTGAGTTGCAGTATGATTTGGTACCTTTGGACCTTCAATTGATCAACTATACTTGACCCCAGACCTCCAAACTGTCTTGGGGTGATCCCCAAACGGTCTTGAACCCGTTTGGATGATCCCCAAATGGTCTTGAACCCATTTGGGCTAATCAACCCAAAATCTCAACTTAACTCATTGGAATTTCAGCACTGTTTTCAATTAGGGTTTGCCTAATTGAATAGCCTTCAATCTCACGATTCCTGGGGGGTTAACCCCTAAAATTTGGAGATTCACTAACCAACATAATTATCAACAGTAATACCAAACGGTCAATGCTTGGTCAACTCACTCAAACGGTCTTGAACCCGTTTTCCCAAGAAGGTCAAGTTAATCAGGTTGAAAATCAGCACTTAATCCAATTAGGTTTTCCTAATTGATTAGCCTTCAACCTATGATTTCTTTGGAGTTAACCCCTAAAATTTGGAGGGTCATTAACCAACATCATTATGAACATGAATCCCAAACGGTCAACGCTTGGTCAACCATCTCAAACGGTCTTGAACCCGTTTTCCCAAGCAGGTCAAGTTAATCAGGTTGAAAATCAGCACTTAATCCAATTCGATTTGTCTAATTGATTGGCCTTCAACCTATGCTTCCTTTGGAGTTAACCCCTAAAATTTGGAGGGTCATTATCCTACATAATTAGGAACGAGATTTCCAAACGGTCAACGCTTGGTAAACTCCTTCAAATGGGTTTGAACCCGTTTTCCACCAAACGGTTTGCAACCCGTTTAGTCACCAAACGGTTTTGGTGAAACCGTTTGGCCCAACTTTTGAGATCGTTTTCTCCCAAGATATTTGGTGAGGTGCTTGCTTATGATCATGTCATAATCATCTTCCTTCGTGCACCCAAGAACAGCAACCGTTCTTGATGGAATTTGCAGCAAAGAAACAAAAGTGTATAAAATTGAAGAAATCAATCAACAAAGCATAGAAGATTGATGCAATAGCAATGTTTGAGGGTTTAAGTTATAAAACCCACCTCCAATTGAGCTCCAAAGCTCCAATATCACGCCATTAATGGTGTATGAAGCTCTAGAAACTCCCCCTAGGCTCGTCCTCAAGCTTTTGATTGTAAAATTTGGCTAGGGTTGAAGAGGAGATCGAAATAAGAAGGAATCCATAATTTATTTTCGATTTCCACCATGAAATCAAGGAGAACGAAGGTCAAGGGCTTACCTACAGGTTGGGGACGTGCTCCCTGATCCTCCCTAGTTCCTTGGTCGGTTTGGCAAGCAAGGGGAAGAAGAAAATCCGAAAAAGGCCTTGGTTTGGGCTTGGAAATGGCACTTTTATAAAGAAATTGATGAGAGAGAATATGCCTTATAAAATCCAATTAATCCAAAAATTATGGCCGCCTCTTCCCCCTCAAATCCATGGATATGAGGAATATCCCTTTGCCTTTAATTCTCCTTCATTATCCTCAATTTAAAGAAAAGAAAATTAAGCACCTTAATGCTTATTATATTAATATCCCATATGTGAGTGGAAATTACTTTTCTTTATAATAAGGTGAGTGGAATTTCACCTACTTAAGATATTTTCGTTCCTTATCTTGGAAAAGGAACGTCCATCCTTATTCAAAATCAACCCAAAACATTTTGGTTGAAAGCCCTTCAATTATTTTTATTCATTTTTTCCCTAAATTGAATTAGGGTTTCAATTAGGATTAAATCTTGATTATTTTAATATCAAGATTCTCTCTCCTCCATCTTAATTAAAATGAGAAGTAACTCTAATTTTCTTTGCTCTACATGATGCCAAGAAACATTAGGGACTTTATTGAAGTGGTAATTTGCATATTGAACCCTAGATTTTGGGTAAATTGCACTTTTCACCAAAACTAGGTTTTAATGCACAACATTGCTTTACAAGCTTAATCTTAGTGCCCAAGCTTGTGGAAACCATACCACTACATCACATTCATTATTATGATGTCTTAACATCAGAGGAACATCTTATCATGCAACATTTTCAAGTTAACCCCTCGACTTGGGTAATTTGCACTTTAGTCCAAAATAAGCAAACATTGCTTCAACATTGTTCAAACAGGACCAAAAATTGAAACATAGGTTCCTTTTGAGCCTTAATTACTTTTCACAAGATGAGATTAAGCATATAATCATCTTTCTTAATCAAAACACCTAGGGTTAAAGCATAACCCAGGTCAGGGATGTTACAAATTATAAACCCTAACAAGGATTTCGTCCTCGAAATCCCAGGGAAAGGAGAGACAGATTGTTCATTAATCATGCCCTCAAGTCTCCACATATTATCTTAATATAATGGAGATACCATGGATCTTTAATCTGCACAAAGTTCCTTTCATTAATCCAACCTTTTCAATGTTTATGTTTATGCAAAGCATAAACCCCTAACATATGATGTTCATATCATTAAAAGGAACAAGCATAAAAGAGCATACTTCTATCATCACCCAGGAATATTTATTAAAAGAAAAACATATATATCTAACAGAGATAATTCATTTAGCAATCCTTTATTTATAAAGTTCACTTAGTAAACTCTATGTAATTGGGAATGTTCATATAGCTTTTCCTTTTTGAGTTGGGTATGTCACACAGCTTTCCCCTATTAGTTGGGAATGTCACACAACTTTTCCCTTTAAGTTGGGGATGTCACACAGCTTTCCCCTATTCATTGGGAATGTCACACAGCTTTTCCCTTTAAGTTGGGGATGTCACACAGCTTTCCCCTATTAATTGGGAATGTCACAGAGCTTTTCCCTTTAAGTTGGGGATGTCACACAGCTTTCCCCTATTAGTTAGGAATGTCACACAGCTTTTCCCTTTAAGTTGGGGATGTCACACAGCTTTCCCCTATTAATTGGGAATGTCACACAACTTTTCCCTTTAAGTTGGGGATGTCACACAGCTTTCCCCTATTAATTGGGAATGTCACACAGCTTTTCCCTTTAAGTTGGGGATGTCACACAGCTTTCCCATATTAGTTGGGAATGTCACACAGCTTTTCCCTTTAAGTTGGGGATGGCACACAGCTTTCCCCTATTAATTGGGAATGTCACACAGCTTTTCCCTTTAAGTTGGGGATGTCACACAGCTTTCCCCTATTAGTTGGGAATGTCACACAACTTTTCCCTTTAAGTTGGGGATATCACACAGCTTTCCCCTATTAATTGGGAATGTCACACAACTTTTCCCTTTAAGTTGGGGATGTCACACAGCTTTCCCCTATTAATTGGGAATGTCACACAGCTTTTCCCTTTAAGTTGGGGATGTCACACAGCTTTCCCCTATTAATTGGGAATGTCACACAGCTTTTCCCTTTAAGTTGGGGATGTCACACAGCTTTCCCCTATTAATTGGGAATGTTCACATAGCTCTTCCTATTAGTTGCATTATACTCTCTAGATTGTTTCAGAATGACTACTTGATCAGAGTAATCAAAAAGATAACAATCTAAGAGTTTCATACTTGCCTTATCTTCAATAATCATATACCTGGCCAAGGTATATAAGTATTGAGATTAGGTAGTATGCACTTTACTTACTATCATATTCCTCACTTTTCATATTATTATACACACAGGATTTTCCATTCTTGAATTTTCTTCAGGTATCATTTCTAAATCTCATCTTTCAACACACAGATAAAGGAGATTATAAAACATTTTAAGGAATCACTGAGTAAAATATAAGTTCTTATTTCCCTTGTGTCCTTGTAGGACTAGTCAAAGGAATTCAAAAACAACTACTTTCATATCTTTAACACATAGAATCATAATATGAAGTATCAGATTGAATATATTTCATTTAAGTATCACCCCTCAAGGTCTCCTACCACATTAGGTTGATTTCAACACATAGTGTCCAGTTACCTCATGTTGCTGCTTTTGCCTTTACTTAGTGGCCACTGCCCCGGTGCACTAGGCATTTATTTCACTGGTGACATCAAAACTTTGGCTTTTCAGAATTTTTAGGCAAATGTCTCTAAAATTATAGAGATCTTACCTTAATTCTCAGCTTATTGCCCCTCCTTGGGCACTATCATCACAGATGTACTTATCTGTCTAAACTTATGGCAGAGTCTACTTTCTTGCCATATGTTAATCTTTACATCATTTCCACTGTTCTAACATGACTATGTCACTCAGGAATCCTTTCAAATCCCAAAGTTTATGCATTAAAGACTGGTAACTTAGGTTGTGATACTAGTATCCAGCCTTCTATATGCATTACTATTGTCCTATCCTGCCCTTCAAGAGCATAACATAGGATTCTCTATCCTGATTAGGTCAAGGTGGGAATTCTCAGGCACTTGTTCTCCTCTTGCCTGGTCCCATGCACCCTCTCCTGGTGCAACAACATTGCCCTTAGCAATGTGTTCCTCATGTTCTCCAGTCATTTTCAAGTTCTTCTTCTCCTATGTGAGCAGAAGATACTATCAAATAAACTGGAAAACACTTAGAACAGACTCTACAACCTTAGTCCTATGTCTCTGTAGACTCAGCAAACCTAGAGCTCTGATACCACTTAATTGTGATGATCGTCTCGTGAAAACAAGATTAACTAATGCGGAAGCGTTCATCAAGCAGCAGATTAGCGAAAATCACTAAAAATTAAAACTTTTTGCAAAGAGATCCACACATAGGAAATCTTTTCCAACAAATGACATTGTATATCATATACATTCTATTTCACACGTACATATCTTGTACCATCTTTTTCCAGAGACTACATCATCAGCTGCCTTATAAACATATATACATGCAGCATACAAATCTCGGGGCATCAAGCCAAAACCTCAGACTGATATATCAAAAACACTGACTAAAAACTCCGAGGACCTGAGAGTACAGAGACGACACATAGGACTATTATCTATATGACTAGACAGACAATATCTTCACCTGAGATCTTATTGCTGTCCCTGCTGTTGCTGTTGCTGCTGCTCTTTCCCTGTTCTAGGGTTTCTGTTCTGCCTTTCATGCATACCTAAAAATGTTTCCCACAGGGGTGAGACAATTGTAAATTTCCCCAGCGAGAGATATAACTCTCCGCCAGAAACATTGTTATAGCAGATTATGAAATTAAACTGAGCAGGGGTTACTTTTACATTATTAGGCAGAATTATTCTTCATAGAACAGAATAAGAAAATCTCCATTTTCAATAAGAGCATTGCATCTACCCATGGTAGACTCATAGTTCATCCATCTACTTGTAATGAATACAACAGATATGGATAATCATCAATGAACTATAGATATATAACAGAAATGTAACATCAGCCAAGTTCTCTAGCATGACTTATTAACACAAATGCTACAAAGAAACATGATACTTGTTACCCAAGCATCACACATGGCTTACAACGCCATTCATATCTTGTCACCTCTCACTAGGCAACAACTTATTCACATGGCTCACAAGGCCATTCACATCTTGTCACCTCTCACTAGGCAACAACTTATTCACATGGCCCACAAGGCCATTCACATCTTGTCACCTTTCACTAGGCAACAACTTATTCACATGGCTCACAAGGCCATTCACATCTTGTCACCTCTCACTAGGCAACAACTTATTCACATGGCCCACAAGGCCATTCACATCTTGTCACCTCTCACTAGGCAACAACTTATTCACATGGTTCATAAGGCCATTCACATCTTGTCACCTCTCACTAGGCAACAACTTATTCACATGGTTCATAAGGCCATTCACATCTTGTCACCTCTCACTAGGCAACAACTTATTCACATGGCCCACAAGGCCATTCACATCTTGTAACCTCTCACTAGGCAACAACTTATTCACATGGTTCATAAGGCCATTCACATCTTGTCACCTCTCACTAGGCAACAACTTATTCACATGGTTCCTAAGGCCATTCACATCTTGTCACCTCTCACTAGGCAACAACTTATTCACATGGCCCACAAGGCCATTCACATCTTGTCACCTCTCACTAGGAAACAACTTATTCACATGGTTCATAAGGTCATTCACATCTTGTCACCTCTCACTAGGCAACAACTTATTCACATGGTTCATAAGATCCGTACACATTGTTACTTTTATTAAGCAACAACAACATCAACGCACAAAAAGCCAATCAACATTTATTATATAAATGTCACAGCCCAAGCTTGGCTATATTCATCATCTCATCATACTTGTATGGTTATTAGGCATGATAACAGTCATACAAGATATTCATCACATCATGTGATACAATAGTAACACCGTCATTCCTTAACCAGGAATTAGGGTTCACTATCAAACAGGGCTTATCATTCCCTTTTCCCCAAATTAGGGTTAGGGTTCCCCATTTCTCATTAATTCAGACCCTCTTGAGTTAACCAACTTTATCTTGTATTAAGGTATTTCCCCTCTTAATACATTCCATCACAGAATACTCACCCTTAGCATATAATGCATAGGCCACACAGTAGAATTGTCCAGCTATCTCACATGATATGGACTTATCTTACTTTAAGGCATAACTTTATTATAAAGTTGCCTATAAACAATCGCAATGATACACCCTCAACTAGGGTTTCACAAGGATACACCCTCAACCAGGGTTCACAATGATACACCCTCCACTAGGGTTTCACAAGGTTACACCCTCAATCAGGGTTCAAAATGATACACCCTCCACTAGGGTTTCACAAGGTTACACCCTCAACCAGGGTTCACAATGATACACCCTCCACTAGGGTTTCACAAGGATACACCCTCAACCAGGGTTTATAAGGATACACCCTCAACCAGGGTTCACAATGATACACCCTCCACTAGGGTTTCCTAATCATGTATTGGATCCATGCATTGTTATGCATTATTGATTAGTACCATTAAGGGTATCTCTCACCTAATTACATTAGGTTTCCAAAAAGGTTTGATCAATTGGACCTTCAATAACATGGGGTATCCAATTGAATTAGGGTTTCCAATGTTGATTCCTTCAATCATTGAATTCATGGAACCAATCATCAATTGGACCTATACTCATACTTCAATTGAGTTTAATATGTCAACCTTAAACTGATTTGACCCTCAATTGACCCTCAATTGATCATCAATTAGGGTTTGATTCAATTGAATTAGGGTTTGGAATCGAAGATCCAACAACACTCATCAATGCAAGATTGGTTACTTTGAAACTATTGAACCATTATACAAATTGGGTATGACCTGACCCCAAACGGTCTTGAGGTCGTTTGGATGAACTCCAAACGGTCTTGAGACCGTTTTCCCATCATATCACTCAAATCCAAGCCATCCAATTAAGGTTTGGATCATTGGATTGATCACCAAATCAGCATTGCATTGTATAACATCTTGGTACCTTTAGACCTTCAAACACCTAACCATACTCAACCCTAGACCTCCAAACGGTCTTGGGTGACCACCAAACAGTCTTGAGACCGTTTGGCCCATCCAACCTTTGGATTCTAGTGAAAAATCATCATGGATTGGTCTATCGAGTTGATCAACAAATCAGCATTGAGTTGCAGTATGATTTGGTACCTTTGGTCCTTCAATTGATCAACTATACTTGACCCCAGACCTCCAAACTGTCTTGGGGTGATCCCCAAACGGTCTTGAACCCGTTTGGATGATCCCCAAATGGTCTTGAACCCGTTTGGGCTAATCAACCCAAAATCTCAACTTAACTCATTGGAATTTCAGCACTGTTTTCAATTAGGGTTTGCCTAATTGAATAGCCTTCAATCTCACGATTCCTGGGGAGTTAACCCCTAAAATGTGGAGAGTCATTAACCAACATAATTATGAACGGTAATCCCAAACGGTCAACGCTTGGTCAACTCACTCAAATGGTCTTGAACCCGTTTGCCCAAGAAGGTCAAGTTAATCAGGTTGAAAATCAGCACTTAATCCAATTAGGTTTTCCTAATTGATTACCCTTCAACCTATGATTCCTTTGGAGTTAACCCCTAAAATTTGTAGGGTCATTAACCAACATCATTATGAACAGGAATCCCAAACGGTCAACGTTTGGTCAACCATCTAAAACGGTCTTGAATCCGTTTTCCCAAGCAGGTCAAGTTAATCAGTTTGAAAATCAGCACTTAATCCAATTCGATTTGTCTAATTGATTGGCCTTCAACCTATGATTAATTTGGAGTTAACCCCTCAACTTTGGAGGGTCATTATCCTAAATAATTAGGAACGAGATTCCCAAACGGTCAATGCTTGGTAAACTCCTTCAAACGGGTTTGAACCCGTTTTCCACCAAACGGTTTGCAACCCGTTTAGTCACCAAACGGTTTTGGTGAAACCGTTTGGTCCCAACTTTTGAGATCGTTTGCTCCCAAGATATTTGGTGAGGTGCTTTCTTATGATGATTTCATCATCATCTTCCTTCGTGCACCCAAGAACAGCAACCGTTCTTGATGGAATTTTTAGAAAAGAAACAAAAGTGTATAAAATTGAAGAAATCAATCAACAAAGCATAGAAGATTGATGCAATAGCAATGTTTGAGGGTTTAAGTTATAAAAACCGCCTCCAATTGAGATCCAAAGCTCCAAGCTCACGCCATTAATGGTGGATGAAGCTCTAGCAACTCCCCTTAGGCTCTTCCTCAAGCTTTTGATTGCAAAAGTTGGCTAGGGTTGAAGAGGAGATCGAAATAAGAAGGAATCCATAATTTATTTTCAATTTCCACCATGAAATCAAGGAGAACAAAGGTCAAGGGCTTACCTACAGGTTTGTGACGTTATCCCTGATCCTCCCTAGCTCCTTGGTCGGTTTTGCAAGCAAGGGGAAGAAGAAAATCCGAAAAAGGCCTTGGTTTGGGCTTGGAAATGGCACTTTTATAAAGAAATTGATGAGAGAGAATATGCCTTATAAAAATCCAATTAATCCAAAAATTATGGCCGTCTCTCCCCCCTCAACTCCATGGATACGAGGAATATCCCTTTGCCTTTAATTCTCCTTCATTATCCTCAATTTAAAGAAAAGGAAATTAAGCACCTTAATGCTTATTATATTAATATCCCATATGTGAGTGGAAATTAATTTTCTTTATAATAAGGTGAGTGGAATTTCACCTACTTAAGATATTTTCGTTCCTTATATTGGCAAAGGAACGTCCATCCTTATTAAAAATCAACCCAAAACATTTTGGTTGAAAGCCCTTCAATTATTTTTATTCATTTTTGCCCTAAATTGAATTAGGGTTTCAATTAGGATTAAATCTTGATTATTTTAATATCAAGATTCTCTCTCCTCCATCTTAATTAAAATGAGAAGTAACTCTAATTTTCTTTGCTCTACATGATGCCAAGAAACATTAGGGACTTTATTGAAGTGGTAATTTGCATATTGAACCCTAGATTTTGGGTAAATTGCACTTTTCACCAAAACTAGGTTTTAATGCACAACATTGCTTTACAAGCTTAATCTTGGTGCCCAAGCTTGTGGAAACCATACCACTACATCACATTCATTATTATGATGTCTTAACATCAGAGAAACATCTTATCATGCAACATTTGCAAGTTAACCCCTCGACTTGGGTAATTTGCACTTTAGTCCAAAATAAGCAAACATTGCTTCAACATTGTTCAAACAGGACCAAAAATTGAAACATAGGTTCCATTTGAGCCTTAATTACTTTTCACAAGATGATATTAAGCATATAATCATCTTTCTTAATCAAAACACCTAGGGTTAAAGCATAACCCAAGTCAGGGATGTTATAGTTTGGGTGATGTAGGTGAATCCTTGTGTATAAAAAATGTTCTATTTGTGGATTGGCCTACATCACAATTTAATTAGTGTTAGTCAATTATGTGACAATGGTTACCTTGTGTTATCTACTTCTTTTGAATGCTTGATTCTAGATTCCCTCACCTACCAAGTTATATATAAGGGAACTAGAAGTGGTAATCTTTATGTTATTGTTCTTGACTCTATTAAGCATGTTGTTAGTAGATGCCTAGTAGTCAGCTCAAATGATATTTCTCTTTGGCACCGTCGGCTTGGTCATGTAAATATGCATCAGTTGAAGAAGTTGAGAAAAACGAACTTGGTCAAGGGACTTCCCAAATTGGATTTTGAAAAGAATTAGTAATGCCAACCTTGTACCCAAGGAAAGTAAACCAAGTCCTCCTTCAAATCCAAAGGAGTCCCCAGTACTAAGAGATCTCTTGAGCTTCTTCACATTGATCTATTTGGACCAATGAGAACTCAATCTCTTTGTGATTCCAAGTATTGCCTTATTATTTTTGATGATTTCTCAAGTTATACTTGGACCTTCTTTCTCGTTTCTAAAAGTGATGTGCTTGATGTTTCTCGAGCTTTTGTAAATGAGTTGAGAATGAAGCTTCTTGCTGCATAGTTTCCATCCATGGCGACCATGGGGGAGAATTTGAAAATGAGCTTTTTGAACATTTTTTTCTAGAATGTGGTTATGCACACAACTTATCTTCACCTCAAGCACCTCAACAAAATGGGTTTGTAGAGAGGAAGAATAGGTCTTTATAGGAGATGGCTAGGACCTTGCTTCTAGAGTATGATACTCCAAATAAGTTTTGGGCTGAAGCTGTTAGTACCTCATGTTTTGTGCAAAATAGGGGTTTTACTCATCCTTCTTTGAACAAAACCCCCTATGAGCTATGGCATGGTAGGAAGCCTTCTATTGAGTATTTCCATGTTTTGGGATGTCCTTGTTTTGTTTTGAATACAAAAGATTCTCTCGACAAGTTTGATTTGAAATCATACAAGGCTTTCTTTCTTGGATATAGCACTACTAGAAAGGCTTATAGAGTATTTAATGTTGATCTTGCTAAAGTAGAAGAATCCATAAATGTTAACTTTATTGAGACTAACACCTCTATTCCCAAAGATATTGTTCCAAATGATGATGTTGCAGGAGAAGTAATTCCTTTTCTAAAAGAGCTCAACATCACCCAAGAGGGAAAAGAGGTGGTCACTCAAGAAGAAGAGAAAGATGAAGAGAAGAAGGATCCAACCCCCCAGTTTGCAAAGAATCATCCAAAAGAGCTTATTTTAGGTGATCCTTTTGAAATAGTGAAGATGTGGGCTGCATTCAACAAAGAACAAGCCAACAACACCTTCATCTCACAACTCGAGCTGAAAAATGTTAAGGAAGATCTTGGAGATGATGAGTGGATCCTAGCTATGCAAGAAGAGTTGGAGCAATTTGAAAAGAACAAAGTGTGGAGCCTAGTGACAAGACCAAGTGATAGAAAGATCATTAGCACCAAATGGGTCTACCATAACAAGCTTGATGAAAGTGGCAAAGTGGTAAGGAAGAAAGCAAGGTTAGTGGCTCAATTAGTATTTGATATATTATTGTAATTGCTTATTACTGCCAAGTTTACTTTTGTCTTTATTGCCAAGTATGAAAAGAGGTAAATTAAATGACACATAGGCGTACTCAGTATAATATATATATATATTGTGCTGACGTGTACCACTTGCAACTATTTTATAGGTACCTTTTGCTTATGATGCTTATGATGATGAAGATGATATTGCTGCTCAACAAAATCAGATCTATCATGGGGATGCTAAATCTAAATGGGACTCTGAGATTATGTTCTTTTCTTCTATAATTAGTTTCTCATGTATTAAGTTTTCTTCTGTAGAACTCCTATGCCTTCAGGCCCCTATGTAATGAACAATTTGGTTTATGTATGGAAGCTCTTTATTCAGTGCATTTATATATTCATGTGTTTGATCCACTTAGGGACGGGAACTTCAACTCTATTGTACACCTTATGTTGGTGCCTGAGGTGTAGAGTGGAGTTAGGTTGTTAACCCGTGGCAGATGGTATCAGAGCAGGCACATGAATCAATATAGGTGTACCAAATAATTAGTAACCTTACCTAGACCTGGGGTAACCCACATTTAGCAGTAAATTGCCGAGGTGTCTAGAAGGGTACGTTGCGGAAGGTTCTGACATAATCACTCTCCCCATCTATTTTTACGGTGCGAGGGTTCCCGCCGCAAGCTATCTTCCTGGCTAACACAATTATTGTTAAAGTGGGCACCCTTACCTTAGAAAAATCTTTCCTCTCATCTTTTCTCAATTAAGGACTACCCCACCCAACCTATTTAATGAATGATACACACTAGGCCTCTCATCTACTTTCTCTCTCATGACCATGATCAATGATATATTCTCTCTATTATGTGGGTAGATTAGGAGAAATGGGAACAACTAAAAGACATGAAAAATTGGAAAAATATATGCCATGATTGCTAAATATTGATTTCTTGCTTTATGATCTATCTCAAATAAATCTCTAAACTATCCTTTATACAAACTTGCAGATGCCTCCAAAACTAGGTCTAAGAGAACAAGATCTAGTGATGGCTCTGGTGATGAATCTCAATCACGCCCTAGTAAGACCATGGTTGTAGGCAATTGGGAAGAACAAAAGAAGGTGATGTTGGAATGTATGCATGCCCTAGCCCTGAAAGAAACCAACAATGGTGCCTCATCCTCTAGGACCAACCCTAAAATCACCATTAGTGACTTCCTTAAGCTCAAACCCGAAACCTTTCATGGAGAAGACTTAGGTGAAGTCCTAGATAAAGCTGATGCATGTATCCTATCTATTGAAAATGCCTTTAGATCCCTTAAGTGTCATGAGGAAGATAAGGTCACCTTTGCTACCTACCAACTTAGGGGGGTCTGCAAAGTTGTGGTGGGAAAGTTATTACCATACATGAGCACTTCCATATGCCCCCATAGGTTGGGAGGAGTTTAAGGGGATCTTTACCAACCGTTTCATGCCCATATCTGCTAAGAAGGAGAAGAAGAAACAGTTCAATAACCTCACCCAAGGAAACCTATCTGTTGCTAACTATGTTAGGGATTTTAGAATCCTAGAGCGTCATGCTCATAACCTTGATGAAGATGAAAAGATTGAACACTTCATAGATGGCCTTAACCAAGAAATCAAAGTTTACCTTTGCACCTCCACGCATCCTACCTTTGAAGCTTCCATCAACAATGCCCTTACCTAAGAAAGAACCTTAGGGAAGAACAAAGCACCAAGCTTGGGATACCTAGGTCTAACCAATGCATCCATCACCAAGGGCAAGGAGAAGGAGAAGGATAGGAAGAAGCCTAATAGCCATGGCATGGGAAGAGGAGGAGGAAATCACCACAGAGGTCAATCATACCGAGGCGGACCAAACGGGGGAGGCCGAGGCCGAGGTGGGTCACACCGTGGATATGCATATGAGCACATCAGGTGTAGAAACTGTGGAGGTTCACACCCCAGAAAATGCAAGTTTGAGAAACATGTATGTTACTACTGCAAGAATGAAGGGTACATGAAGGTCAATTGCCCAAATCTATTCTAGGGGGCACCTCAGAATCGTCCTGCCCCATTACCTCAGCCTAGAGCTCCACCTGCTCAGCCAGCTATCCCTATAGCTCAGGCTTAGCCAGAATATCATCAGGGCCGAGTCTTTGCAATTAATGCAGAGGAAGCTAAGGCCAACGAAAACCGTCTGATTGAAGGTAATAATGTTAATAATTATTTATTATAATAAATCTTTGAAAACCATGATCTCGTATAAAATCATAATGTAGGTATAATATGTCTCTAAGATCATCATGTTGTGGCCCTATTCGATTCAGGATTAACACATACCTTCATATCTAGAAATCTTGCTTCCATGATCAAGTTAGAAATCAATGATCTAGGTTATATATTAGATGTGACAACTCCCAGTGGAAAAATTTATACTTCTTTTCAGAAAACCAAAACCTTGCCATTTTTCTTTTGGTGGTCATAAATTTCAATCTGCTTTCATTCTTCTTGATATGGAAGATTTTGATCTAATTTTGGGGATGGATTGGCTCTTTTCCAACTTTGATATGCTTGATTGCCGAGGCAAGAAAGTAGTCTTTTGTGCACCCAATTCTAAACCTTTGATTATTTCCAGGAGAAAAGAAAGAAACCAAAATATGATTATTTCTTCTCTTAAAGTCGAAACTTTGATAGCCAAAGGATGTAGAGCCTATCTTGCTATTGTATCTATGCCTGATTCCAAGGTGAGACCTTTAGAGAGCTTGGATGTGGTGAGAGATTACCCACACATTTTTCCTGAGGAGCTTCCAGGGCTGCCTCCAGTTCATGAGATTGAGTTCTCAATTGAGTTAGCACCGAGAACTGCACCAGTCTCTAAGGCACCTTATAGAATGGCACCTGCCGAGCTTGCAGAGCTCAAGAAACAACTAGAGGAACTTCTTGATAAAGGCTTCATCTATCCTAGTACTTCTCCTTGGGGTGCTCATGTCCTTTTTGTTAAAAATAAAGATGGGTCAATGTGAATGTGTATTGATTATCACATGATCAACCAAGCCACCATAAAAAATAAATATCCCCTTCCAAGAATTGATGATTTTTTTGATCAGCTTCGTACTGCCACTGTGTTCTCCAAGATTGACCTTAGATCAGGCTATCATCAATTACGAGTGAAGGATTGTGATATTCCAAAGACAGCTTTCAGAACTAGATATGGCATTATGAATTTGTGGTTATGCCATTTGGCTTGACTAATGCTTCTGGAGTGTTTATGAATCTGATGAATACTATTTTCCAGCCATTTCTTGACAGGTTTGTTGTGGTCTTCATTGATTATATTCTTATATATTCAAATTCTGCTGATCAACATCGTGAACATCTCCAGAAAGTCCTTGACATTTTGGGAGGCCATAAATTGTATGCTAAATTATCTAAATGTGAGTTTTGGATTGACCAAGTCATGTTTCTTGGCCATGTCATTTCAGGTGGGAAAAATTGACCATGCCAAAGTTCTAGCTGTCCTTGATTGGAAAGACCCTACCAATGCTTCTGGAATTTGTAGCTTCCTTGGTCTAGCATGCTATTACCGTCGTTTCATACTTAATTTCAGCAAAATAGCCCTACCCATGACTAAACTTACCAGAAAAGATGCCAAATTCGTTTGGACTCCTGAGTGTGAAGCTAATTTTTAGGAATTGAAATCTCTCTCAACTTCTGCTCTTGTTTTGATCTTAGCTTCTGGTAATGATGGCTTTGTAATATTTTCTGATGCTTCTAAAATGGGTTTGGGTTGTGTCCTCATGCAAGATGGTAAAGTTGTTTCCTATGCCTCTATACAATTGAAACCTAATGAGGTCAATTATCCAACTCATGATTTGGAATTAGCTGCCATTATTTATGCTCTCAAAATCTAGAGACATTATCTATATGGTGCTACTTTTGATATATTCATGGACTAAAAAAGTCTCAAATACCTTTTGACTCAGAAGGACCTCAATCTGTGACAGAGGAGATGGTTGGAGTATCTCAAAGATTATGATTTCACTATTGCATATCATCCAGGCAAGGCCAATGTTGTAGTTGATGCTCTTAGTCGTAAGAAGTTGATTTGTGCATCAATGCATCTGGAACCTTCATCTTCTAGGTCATCTCAAGCAGAATCTGGCTCTATTATTCTGGAAAACATCAATATTATTCCTAGTCTTCTTTCTGAACTCTTGACGTCCCAAAAGAACATCCATAGCTTGGAGGAAATGATAGCTCTTGTGGCTAAGCCCCAAACACATCTATCTGTTAGTATGGACGGTGGACTAAGGTACAAGCATAGGATGTGGGTACCTGTAGAGTCGGAGATTAAGAAGCATATTCTGCAAGAGGCACATGGGTCTAAGTATTCCACACCTGGATCTACTAAGATGTATAAGGATCTACAGAGACACTTTTGGTGGAGAGGTATGAAGAATGATATAGAAGAGTTTATCTCTAAGTGTCTCACTTGTCAGCAGATTAAGGCCGAGCATCAACGTCTCGGAGGTCTATTACAACCCTTACCAATCCCTGAATGGAAATGGGAAAATATCACCACGGATTTCATAGTGGGACTACCCAGGACCAAGAAGGGTTATGATGCGGTTTGGGTCATAGTAGACCGGTTGACCAAGTATGCACATTTCTTACCTATGCAGACTATGACCAAGGTTCCTGAGCTTGCTAAGTTGTATCTTAAGGAGATTGTACGGCTACATGGAGTACCCGTTTCTATTGTTTCAGATCGGGATCCAAAGTTCACATCACATCTATGGAAGCAGGTGTAGAATGAGCTGGGTACACAGTTGAATTTCAGCACAACATATCATCCCCAAACTGATGGCTAGTCAGAACGCACTATCCAAATCTTGGAGGATCTTCTCAGAGCATGTGTTTTAGATTGGAGGGGATCTTGGTATTAATACCTTCCATTACCAGAGTTCACATACAATAATAGCTACCAATCAAGTATTGATATGCCACCCTATGAAGCTCTCTATGGTAGGCCATGCTGATCCCCTTTCCATTGGGATGAAGTTGGAGAAAGGAGGATGCTAAAGTATGAGGAATTGCAATTCTATTTTGATAAGGTGTCCTTGATTAAGCATAGGTTGAAACGGGCCCAAGATCGTCAGAAGTCATATGCAGATGCACACAGGTCTGACAGACAGTTTAATGCTAGTGACTATGTGTTCTTGAAGATCAGAATCATCCGTGCCATAGCAAAGAACAAAGGGAAGCTTAGTATGATATATGTGGGTCCTTTTGAAGTTCTAGAGTGCATTGGTGAATGTGCTTATCGACTTGCTCTTCCTCCGCAGTACAACATGATGCAAAATGTCTTTCATGTGTCCAATCGGAAGCAGTATGTTAAGGATAATGGTCATGTACTAAATCACGAGCCTCTTGAGTCGCGGGAGAATCTCCCTTATCCAGAACAACCTACGAAGATTCTCGACTCCAGGGTCAAAGAGCTCAGGAACAAGCATATCTCGATGGTGAAGGTGCAGTGGAACCATCACGGTGCAGAAGATGCAACCTGGGAGTTACAAGTAGATATGGAGCAACATTTTCCTCACCTCTTTCATCCATTTTAATTTTGAGGGAAAAATTTCTTTTAAGGTTAGTAGTATGTGATAAAGTGATTTTTCTCTTTCCTTTATTACCTTGATTTATTCACCTTTAATCTAATTCAAAGCCCTAATTCTCCTAAAAGTTAATTGACCACCCAAAGATTTGGAATATCGAGCCCAAACTTTACCAACACGTGGGGTATGATAAGGTGAAGCTATGGTTCAAATTTCATGTCATTTGGATATTCCTAGCTCCCTTTATGATTTTTACAAGTTTTGAGTATAGTTTGATCAAATATTGTCACAATTTCAATCATTTAACCTAAGTTTGCGATTTCATTTCTTGGTCACGCGGTGCTGACGTCAGTGATATGTAAACTCCCTTTTTTTATCATTTTGGACCATCAGATGGCGTGTCCATGGATCCAGGGTGGATCAGATGACCATCTGATCATCCCCTACCTCCAAACAGCTCGCGAGATCGTAGCTCCAGGGACGCGCGTGAAGAAGCCCCACTCCCCGCCACTTCGTACCACCTCACACAAATCTGACCAAGATAAACAACTCCCCTCATCTCCACGAACTAGAAGAGCACTCCAACGACCCCCGAAATGGCTCTCCATGCCCTCACCCATGCGAGCCATCTCCAACTGTGCAGCTCGCCAGACTCCTAGTCGACCCATCGACTGGGAGGGAGCCACGACCTGCAAGGCCGTCGTCCAGCTGTGCTAGACATCCACGAAGGTCTTCCAACTTTCACCTTCACATGAGAGATCCTCCAGCCTCTGGCAAGAGCTCATTGGAGATCGATCGCCTGCCTTCTATGAACGTTGAGCAAGGAGAAGAGTGGGACCCACCTGAATGAGTTGGACCAACCACTCAAGCCCACGTGGAGCTGACTAGGATCCAAGTGGACGAATCACAACCCACCAAGTAAGCAGCTTAATGATCCACATCATAATCGCTGATCTTTTCTAAAAAATGCATGTGAGATCTCGGCCGTTGGATCTGATCATCCAACGGTCCACACTTTTCTAGATTCGATTTATTCTCGAAATGCAGTAAATAGTCTAATTTTGGGAAATTTGTTATAAATAGTAGGAATGTTAGAAAAATACATATAAGTAGTCCATCTTGCTCAAAAAAATTTTAGGATCACGAATCTGACATCTGTTGACCCTAAATCTGACTCAAATAAAGGATCTTGCCCAAATATATTTATATCTTATTTATTTAGTTAGAAAATACTCGAACCTGATTAAATCACCAAAAACCTATGATGATCATATTTTTGCATCTAGGTAATTATGTTATGATCAGATCCAATTATTGTGACTCAATTATCAATAAAACCTAATTATCACTCTTTTCCCTATTTTGATCTACCAAAATGTGCATAATTAGTTAATATGATCTAAAGACCATGATTCTGACCTTATAACCCTATTCTGATGTGACATTACTAATCTTGAACTCAAATCCATACTCTAAGACTCGTACTCAACTCTCATGACTCCAACTCTATAAAAGGGCCTTTTATATATACTCTTTAGAATAATGGTGATTTGAACAATATAACTAATAAGTACCAAATCTCCAATAATTTTAGAAAATCAAAGGTATAAGTGAGGAGCATCTCTGGAATCCCCACTTTTGAGTAGAAGGTACGCCATTACCTCTTGTTGGCTTACAATACTTTATGCTTGAAATATATGAGTAGTAGAACACTTGGCATAAGATATTGAATAAAATGAATGTCTTGTATGATGCTATGCTTGATTTGATATTATGCTTGAATTTCTACATGTATAATTTTGAACACATGCAAACATAATATATAATGTCCATCATATAAGCACTTGGTAGTCTAGTGCATGGAAAGTGATCTCAAACTCTTTGGTAGTAGATCACACGTGCAATGATCTCAAACTCTTTGGTAGTAGATCACACTTATAATGATCTCAAACTCTTTGGTAGTAGATCATAAAGGCCTGAAAACATCAAAGCCATTGGTGGCGGATGTATGAGAAAATATGATGGAAAATATGCTTAAAAGATACATGTTCATTGTTGTTAACAAACGTTTTCTTAGTATTTGATATATTGTTGTAATTGCTTATTACTGCCAAGTTTACTTTTATCTTTATTGCCAAGTATGAAAAGAGGTAAATTAAATGACACGTAAGGGTACTCAGTACAATATATTTATATATTGTGCTGACGTGTACCACTTGCAACTGTTTTATAGGTACCTTTTGCTTATGATGCTTATGATGATGAAGATGATATTGCTTCTCAACAAAATCAGATCTATCATGGGGATGCTAAAGCTAAATGGGACTCTTAGATTATGTTCTTTTCTTCTGTAATTAGTTTCTCATGTATTAAGTTTTCTTCTATAGAACTCCTATGCCTTCGGGCCCCTATGTAATGAACAATTTGGTTTATGTATGGAAGCTCTTTATTCGGTGCATTTATATATTCATATGTTTGATCCACTCAGGGATGGGAAACTTTAACTTTATGTTGGTGCCTGAGGTGTAGAGTGGAGTTAGGTTATTAACCCATGACAGGAAGACCTACAACCAACGTAGAAAGGGGGAAACCCCAACAACGTTGTACCCCAACACGAGAGGGCACTGGTTAGAGACCATGCCCTTATTCCATTCATCTCCCACTTGAGCTCATAATCAAACCGAATCTATTCACCCCATCCAACGACAGGAGAAAAGTACAACAAACACCAAAAAAGAGAAGGGAAGTCAGCCGCTTCATGGGCACCAGTAGCGCTGACGATCCTTATACAGAGGCGGGAGGGTCTAGCAGTAGCCAGAGGGGCGAACCATTATGACCACTAACGAGATAAACTTCGGGTGCCCCGCAACTACTCACAACAACCCTCCACCTCGCTGTCTAGGTACCATCTAGGAGCTCCATGACCGAAGACGACCAAACCGCCGAGAGAGGAAGGAGGGAAGGGAGAGGAGAGGGTAGCAAGAGGGGGCCTGGGAGGAGAAGGAAGGATCTCTCCAGCTGCCATCCCGCTCCACCAGGCCAGTGGCAAGCCCTAAATCGTTGAGGTAGTTGCCCTAGAGGAGCACAGAGTGCTTTTTTTGGGATATAGAAAGTCACTTATCTTTGAAACACTTCAATGGCTAGAATCACTTTTTATACACACTCCATACAGTGAATTCGGTCGAGTTTCCATAAAGGTAACTCAGTCGATAGCACTATGCGACAAAGCAAATTTGAGTCATTGGTCAAGTTTATCCTGGATGAAACTCAAATGATCGTTTAAATCTGATTTTTCATTGTAGGGTTTCCATTGAGTTTGTCCTGAGATGAACTCATTAGAACCTCAACATTCCCAAAACTCATCAAGGGTGTCGGTCGAGTTTATCAAGGATGAAATAGGACCGAATAGGCACTCTATGATGAATTTTAGAAATAGTCATTAGAGTGGATAAACATTTAAATTAAGTGCTCCTGTTTTTTTCTCATCTTAGTTACAAGTCATATCATCAATACAAATGATTACAAAAATTGTCCTAGGGGCTTTAGGGTGTTTTCTAAGAAAGTGCATTTGCATTGCTTCTGACTTGAACTAGATCAAGATACACCTTGAAGGAAATGATCATTTTATTGTACCTAATGCATGAAATCAATCTCAAATACACATATTAGATACATATGAATGGAATGGAAAATCTTAATCAAAATATGGACAATGTATAACACGTAGGTCAATATTTCCCCCTTTTGAAGTTGATAAACCATTGCTCAACATATTGGAAATGATTTTGATTTTAAAACATTTATCTTGTGATTTGTAAGGGGGTACATGAATGAACAATTTCAATTTCTCCCCCTCAATTCATGCTTACCTCAAATTCTCTATTTCTTCACCTATATGGTTAGTATCTTCCAAGTAGAAAAATAATCATAGCACATATATGTGATTGGGTCCTCTTACAAGTCACATGATATTTTAGAGAATGGACTTGAAAAGGATCACAAATCAATATGATTGGTCTCACTTCTCCCCCTTCGTCATATCTAAAAGGTAGGGGCTAAAAGAGAAAAAAAAGTCTTATCTCTAGGCAAAAACTGTACAAACAACCACCAAGCAAGCACCAAATAGAGAAAATAGAGAGAACCCACATACTAGATTCATGAACAAAATATGAAAACACATACCAAGAACTCATATAATATAGCCAACCAAAGAGTTAAGGTAATGAATATGAGATTATAAAACATAGATTCCTCTGGATATGAAAACTATAAGGCAGTGAGAAACAATGAGATGTGCACATAGTATCCCTCAGATACAGTGTCCATATGTCCAGTACATGGAAATCTACAAAAAGATATGTGTATGAGCACCCTATAGACTAAAGAACTAAAGATATAGGATATCTATATCAATGAGGTCATCATCAGCTTCATCATCCTCTAGATGATAATCCCCATCACCATTTGAAGGTGCATCAGGTGCAACAAGTGTGTCATCAACTTCATATCCATCATCAGAGCCATCATCACCAGCATCATCCTCATCCTCATCAGAATCAACATCCTCATCCTAAGCATAACCATCAACCATCTCCTCATCCTCAAGAGGTCCAGTGGAGAAAGTAGCCTACCACTTTGCATGTTTCTCTATCCAAGACATGCCACATCTAGTTAAAGCATTTTCTTGCCTGAAGTTGAATGTAGAAAGCCTATCAAAGCCATCAAGAATGGTATAGGAAGGTCCTAGAGGTAGAGAAAGCAGTAGAGTGACACTTAGTTGAGGAGCAACAAGGGTAGGTCCACCATCAGATGCATGAGGTATAGAAAAAGCAACAGGTGGAGGGACCATATAGAACTGACTATATGCATAAGAAGCATAGTCAGCACCTGGGTAGGGCTAGTAGGTAGGGTTGAGATGGTTGCATGACATGTTCATGTGTGACATGATCTGAACTAAGTTCTGGTGGATGTGGTCCTGAACCTAAAGGTTATATGCCTATTGGTGTATCATATATCCCATAAGGGCTTCATTTGACACCAAAAATGAGGCACGGTCGGGTCTAGGTGGAGGTGGAAGAGCTTGGGTTGATGAAGAAGCACCTGATGTGGTAGAGGAAGTAGGGTGAAAGTATTTCTTGATAGTTGTCTCACTGATAGAAACACCTTTTCTATTAGTTTTGTAGCTAAGATCATGGAAAATGGATTTTTTAGAATGGTAAGCAAACAAACCACATATTAAGTAAGGATAAGGGAGATGGGTACCACTAGTGTTCTTTCCTTATTCAAAGTTGGTCATATGGTGAAGAATATAATGAGCCCACTTGACTCTGACATCATTCAATATACAATACATGATCACATAAATATTCTCTACAATATCTATTTGATTTCACTTTGAATGGATATTACAAAGAATAATAATGCAATCAGGCGGACTTTGATGTCTAGGGAAGAGGTGGATATGATGGATTTCTTCCTGTAAGGGATATCAAGTTTCTTTAAAAACTGATGGATATTGGGAAGGGCAAGCACATTGACAAATCTTTTGTGGAAAGCCTCGAGGTCAAGCATCTCATGATAGATATGATAGAAATACATCCATGAACCGATAAAGTTGCCACTATTGAAATTTGTATTTAACAAATCTTCAGAGATTGTGATCTTGGTACCGAAAATCATGAAAGTCAATATGATTTGGGTGTTAGGTGGTGGCATGAGGGTGTTGTAGGTCCATGTTAGATTGGCATACAATTTGTGAACTTCTTTTGTTCTAGACATGGAATTAGTGAAGCATAAACGCTCTACACACAGAGACATAAGATGGTGTTCTTTGAACACCTCAACTACCTCTTTTATCACCTCACTAGATGTAAAATGAGATTCATACAAGGCATAAAAAGGGAAAGTAGTTCTAGAAAGAAGATCCTTTTTGTAACATCCCTGACTTGGGTTATGAGTTAACCCTAGGTGTTTTGCCTAAATATGTAATTAAATCCCTGTGATTAACTTTGAACATGTAATCAAGTTTCTCAGAAACATATATTTCAGATTTTGCTCCTTTTTATATAAAGTTGTAGCATTGTTTTGTTATGCAGGGACCTATGTGCAATTTACCCAATTAGAAGGGTTAACTTGCAATTTGCACGTGTTGAAATGTTCCTCTGATGTTGAGACATCATGAGAATCATTTTGGTAAAGTTGGAGGGATTTCCCAAGCTTGGGCACCAAGGTGCAGCTATGGAAGCAATCCCGGTGCTTGAAACCCTAATTTGGAGTAAAATGCAATTTACCCAAATTTAGGGATGCAATTTGTAAAATACATCATCTAATGTATATTTTAAGACTCTTATCATCATTTAGAGAATAAATGATGAAAGGTCACTTCAATTGATTAATCAAGTTATGAAAAACACCTTTGTGATTGAATAATCAGGGTGTATGTACTATAGCCCTTTTTATGTGTGTGCTTTAGTAATAGGTTGATCTTCTTTTCCCTCATTTCTTGGCCCTATAAGAAAAGTTGTCCTAAGAATTAAGAATAGAGGACGAGCAAAGAAGGATGGAGGGACTTAGTTGAAATTATGGAAAACACATGAGCTAATGTTGAAAATCCCACCCCAAGTATATATACCCTCAACTTCACTTAGCAAGGAACCTCTCCCTTCGTTCCTTTCACTGTTCTTTTCAACCAAACCGACTAAGGAGAGCTTGGAGCTCAGGAGGACGACCAAAGGTGTGCAAGGTAGGTTTGGATCCCTCCTTTTGCCTAATTTCATGGTTAGAACTCAAATTCAAGACCAAATTGATGACTAGCTCCCTTAATTCTACCTTTCTAGCCATCTTTTCTCAACTTTCCTTGGAAGGATCACCTTGGCCGACCTGTGGAAGCTCAAGGACGCCATTAAAGCTTGGAGCTCGAAAGCTTGGAGCTCAAAGAGCAAGCTTTAGGCGGGTTTTATAACTCTAAACCCATGCTTTGTTATATACATCTTGTTCATGCTTTTAGATGATAGTTCTTCTTCTTATCTATTTTCCTTTGCTACCTTGCAAGAAAATCCGTGAGAAATCCTTGCTGTTCTTGATCTAGGAGATGAAGACGTTATTTCCAAAGTTAATCCACTACTTTTTACTTTACCAAACGGTCTCCACAAATTGCTCTCTCGGTCTCAAGACCGTGTGGTGAGCAAACGGTCTCAGGACCGTGTAAGGGCAAACGGTCTTCAAGGCCATTTAGCCGCATTGACCGAGCATGGACCGTATAATATTTCTGTTCGTAATTATGTAAGATAATCACCCACAAAAGTTGAGATGATAACTCCAAAGGAATCGTGAGATATGGCCTTTTTAATCAACAACTTTAATTGAATTTACTCCTGATTTCCAATCTGTTGAAATCGCCCTTTTTGGGAAAACGGTCTCAAGACCGTGTAAGAACGTTGACCAATCGTTGACCGTATGATATTACTGTTCAAAATAATGTTGATTAACAACTCACCAAATTTGATAGACTAATTCCAAACGAGCTAAGAGTTGAAGGGTGATTACTAGGGCAAACCCTAATTGAAATCAGTACTGAAATCTCAATGGATAACTTAGTGTTTTTGGGGTTGATTGACCTAAACGGTCTCAAGACCGTTTGGGGATCAACCAAACGGTCTCAAGACCGTGTGGGGGATCACCCAAGACTGTATGGAGGTCTGGGGTCAAGTATAGTTGACCAATTGAAGGTACAAACATACCAAATTACATTGCAATTAAGTATTGATATGATCATCAACTCAATGGATCCAACCTTGAAGAATTTTCACTAGAATCCAAAAGTTGGATGGGAAAACGGTCTCAAGACCGTTTGGAACTCATCCAAACGGTCTCAAGACCGTGTGGTGACAACCCAAGACCGTTTGGAGGTCTAGGGTTAAGGTAAATTGATCAATTGAGAGCCCAATTGCAATAGGTTATCGAATTAATTAAAATACTGATTTTGAGACTCAATCAAGGTTCAACCCCTATCAAATCACATTAGATTTTGATGAAATCTTGGGAAAACGGTCTCAAGACCGTATGGAGTTCATCCACACGATCTCAATACCGTTTGGGCCTAGTTTGGATCCAATTGGAGCTCAATTGAAGGGTTCAACCTTGTGTTGATTCACATTGTTGAGTGTTGATGGTTGAACGTTGATGGACCTTAATTGAATCAACTTCAACCCTAATTGGATAACAATTGAGGGTCAATTGAGTGACCAATTGGTTAAGGACAACCCTAATTGTCTCAATTGGTAAGTGGTTAGCAATCTTGAGACCAATGGATGGCTTCAACATAGGAACCCTAATTGAATTTACCCTTTGAATCACCTTGGAGGTCTATACGATCTTGAGTTTTTGAGGGCACTCGACCTCAAGACCGTGCAAGGTCTCTCGACCTCAAGACCGTGCAAGGTCTCTCGACCTCAAGACCGTGTGAGGTCTCTCGACCTCAAGACTGTGTGAGGTCTCTCGATCTCAAGACCGTGTGAGGTCTCTCGACCTCAAGACCGTGTGAGGTCTCTCGATCTCAAGACCGTGTGAGGTCTCTCGACCTCAAGACCCAATGAGGGTAAACGGTCTTGAATGTTATATGGTCTTAAAGTCAACCCAAGCTCAAACGGTCTACAAAGCTTAAACGGTTTGCAACCTTATACGATCTCAAGATCGTATAAAGGTTGAAGGTGTGAAACCTAACAAAGACTTTTGAGGATAAGTCTGCCTTATGCCTTGAAGGCTTAATTAGTTTGATGATTGTTCAAACTAAACCCTAATGATACCAAGAGACATTAAGGGTCCAGTGATTAGTAAATTAACCCATGATGATGATCAATGTGTAATTCACCATAATACCCTTGAAAGGTTCAAATTGAGTGAAACCTTGTTCTAATCAAACTCTAATCACTCAACAGTGGTGATTTGGTCTATGTTAATCAAAGTGGACTTCACCCAACCTGATCTAGAGTGGTGCTATCACCATCTACTAGTATGAGGAGAGAGAAAGTACCTTAGAGAGAGAAAGTACCTTAAGAGAGAGAAAGTACCCTCATATGATGGAAAGTCAAGTAAAGAACCTTCAATACACATGAATGTGCATGATTAGGGTATGATCCACCTATGTGAGATCATGGAAACCCTAATTATGATATATGATGAATCTTAAGCCAATCTGAGATCATCAATGATGATGTTCCTCATACATGATGATGTTATGAGTTCAATTCAAGGGTGATGACATATAATGTGAATAGTAAACCCTAATTCAAGGGTGATGACATATAATGTGAATAGTAAACCCTAATTCAAGGGTGATGATATGTAATGTGAATAGTAAACCCTAATTCAAGGGGGATGACATGTAATGTGAATAGTAAACCCTAATTCAAGGGTAATGACATGCAATATAAGTATTAAACTCTAATTAATGAGAATCAGAGAACTCAGCTCTTATGACAAGAGTGGGAAATGTATTCCTTGTTTTGAATTACCTTTATCAGTTGAACTAACCATGCAGGTTCTGATATGAAGGTGA
The DNA here is from genome assembly GCA_963693085.1 of Alisma plantago-aquatica. Taxonomy (NCBI): domain Eukaryota; kingdom Viridiplantae; phylum Streptophyta; class Magnoliopsida; order Alismatales; family Alismataceae; genus Alisma; species Alisma plantago-aquatica. Next base: position 308,558,850 of record OY856415.1, read on the forward strand.
TCATATTCAGGTATGGATGATGATACTGTATTCATTGAAAGCATGTTATAAGCTTTATGAATAAGTAAAATATATTGATGCCTTGTCAGTGGCATCCTATGATTTAATGGGCTGTGTGAGCCATGAATACTATCAAGGTCATGCTTTAGAGATGACTTGTGATGAGTATAATGAGAAATGATGATTGATGAGAGTTAGGCTTGTTACATTTAGTATTCTCCTTTCATAGCTGCTATGTTACTATTATTGTTTGAAGAACAATGTTTAATGTTAAAAGAATACTAAATGTACCTAACTAATCAAGTATAATGTAGAGCCCTGATCATAGATCCATCATTGTCAGAGATCAAATGATGGTGAAACAAGTTTTCCTAAGGGAACTCCTGGATCACATACTATTGAGTATGTGGGGTATATGGATGTGTAGAACCTTACATCCTAGTGTAGGTGATTGATGTAGATGTGCAATCCATCAACCCTTCACTACAAAACCCTACCGTATCAGTGGATGGTAAACATGAAACCTCCTGATGATGAAGAAAACATAGATATCCATATTAGTAGAGATAAACATGAAATCTCCTGATGACGAAGAGAGTACAGAATGCCACTGTAACTCTAAAATAGTGAAGGACCAGTTTACCCTGGTGAGCTATAATAGTAGAGACATAAGATGTCCTACAAGTGATCCTCTTACTGACTGAGGAGGGTGAAGGTCATGAGAATCCGGCTCTCTTAATGACCTATGTATGATACTGATGTGACTTCTTAGCGATCAGTTGGAGTATGAGTGGTATGCCTCATCTCCACAGGGCATAATGTTGTTTGTAAAACATAATCAACCACATAGTATATTAGTTAGAGATAACTACGAGTTAGTGGATTGATGATACACTGCGATAGTGCTTATATTTCTTCATATCTCATAAATGTTAAGCTCTTGTTTATAGCTGCAACTGCTATTGAATAATTTGAAAGCTTTACTGCTTAAGTTATTCTTTGATGTTATAATAAAGCTTCTGGCGGAGAGTTATAACTCTCGCTGGGACAATTATGTAAAATTGTCTCACCCCGTAGACTTCAACTTTTTAGGTGGACGTTGGAGACGGAGGAACCGGTCTACAGGTGACCAGTCTCAGCAGCAGCAGCACCAGGAGCAGCAGTGAAATCTCAGGTGGAGATTTAGCCTGCCATGTGGTGTAGTTAGAGTCAGTCCTATGTGTCCTCTGTACTCTCAAGTCTTGGAGTCTTTTGTTATGTGTTCTTGAGATTTTGTATCTTGATGTATATAATTACTCGAGAAGTAATTATCATGAGATGTAAACAGTTTATCTCTTATTATGAAAGAAGCTTTTATGGATTCAAGCTCTTGTCTCGAAAAGTTATAATTTCCCGTGATTTTTGTCTTCCGCTATTTATCGAATCGCTTCCGCTAAGTTTATATCGTGGTTTGGAGATCAGAGCCCACAATTAGTGGTATCAGAGCTCTAGGTCAGTTGAGTCTACAGAGGCATAGGAATTAGGATGTCGAGTCTATCTTTAGTACTCCTTCCTTATCTAATAGAATCTTCTGCTCCTCAGGAGAAGAAGATACATAAGGATGGTTGAGCCTCATGATGAGTACGTGGCAGAGAGTAGTGCTAGTGCACCTCAAGGCGGTGCAAGGGTTCCAAGAATAGAACAGCCTGCACCTGAGTCACCAAGAGAGCCACCCCAGTTTGACCCAGCCGACATGGGTAACCCAGCAGTCCAGACGATGTTCGGGCAGTTCATGACTGCCATGACACACATAACCGACAGGATGCCCATGCCTGCACCTAGGGCACCTGCCCAGCCTGAAGGACAAGGTATCGGTAAGACATTCGAGCGACTTCGTCGTGTCGGAGCTACCGAGTACTTTGGGACTACCGACCCCGCAGATGCTAACCTATGGTTGACAGAGTTGGAGAAGGCTTTCAGGATTCTTATTATCCCGGAAGCTGAGAAGGTTAGACATGCTGTCTATCTTCTCAAAGGCAGTGCTGGTCACTGGTGGAACATGGAAGAGCAGAAGAGACCTGGAATAGAGTTCTCATGGGAAGAGTTCCGTCGGGAATTTATCAATAGATATTTTCCAAAGAACTTCCTAGATGAGAAGATCTCTCAGTTTGAGAGATTGAGGCAGGGCATGATGAACATTAGCGAGTATGAAGCTAAGTTCATGGAATTTAGGAAAGAATTAGGAGATTCGTGAAGGGTTTGAATGCTGATATGTCAACCCCTGTGTCTGCCTTAGAAAACCGAGAGAGATTCTCTACCTTCGTTGAGTCAGTCTGAAGGATAGAGAGATCTATGGTTGAGAAGAGGCAAACCCAGAAAAGATATCCACAGTTCCAGGGTTCTTCATCTAGGGATTCCAAGAAACCTAGATTCTCTGCACCTAACCCTCCACCACCCAGATTGAGTTTTCAAACTCAATGAACACCAAGCAGAGGTAGAGGACGGAGTCAACCGCCTCAAAGGACTCACAGTGCTGCATCAATTTCAGTTACTGGACCACCCAGGCCACAACAACAGGAGAGGAGTTGCTACAACTGTGGTAAGGTGGGACACTTGATGAAAGATTGCCGTTCTAGGCCTGTCAATGTGACACAAAAACCTCTGAGATAGAATCAACAAGGATCTCAGAGTAGGCAAAATCAAGGAGCAGCTCGAGGACGTGGACAAGCGTCTTAAGCTGGATCATCAGCACCACCTCAACACCAGGCGACAACGAGGTTCTATGCTATGAACCCACCTGAAGCAGTGGTCAATCCACGGGTAGTGGTAGGTCAAATGAAACTTTTATATTCTGATATGTCTACATCTTGTGTTGTATATGTTCTGATTGACCCGGGTGCTACGCACTCTTTTATCACTCGTAGAGTGATTCGTGACTGCAATGTGATTGTTAGTCATAGAGCAGATAGTTTGTTGTTGGAAACTCCGTTGAGTGGGTCTGCCGTTTTGCAGGAGGTATGCTCTCCTTGCATCCTCTTCTTTTCTGACCATCGCATTCAAGTGGATCTTATACCGCTTGATATGCAAGGATTTGATATAATCCTCGGGATGGATACCTTAGAGAGGTATAGAGTTGTCTTAGATTGTGAGTCCAAGTTGGCTGTGTTTGCTGATGAAAGCAACACATGGATCTTTCAAGGTGAAAGAAAGATTCTGCCCACCTGTCTTGTGTCAGCTATGGTTGCTGATAAGCTGTTGAGGCAAGGATGTTATGCATTCTTGGCCCATGTGGTAGATGTTACCAAGGAAAGTTCCAATCCTGCTGAAGTGCCCATAGTCAGGGAATTCGAGGATGTGTTTCCTGAAGAACTTCCTGGTATACCACCACCTCGGGAGATTGATTTTGAAATCAATCTGATTCCAGATACGAAACCCATAGCCCAGACTCCGTATAGAATGGCGCCTGCCGAGATGGCAGAACTCAAGAAACAGCTTCAAGAGTTGCTTGAGAAGGGTTTTATCCGACCGAGCACTTCACCTTGGGGTGCTCCGGTCTTGTTTGTTAAAAAGAAAGATGGGTCAATGCGGTTGTGCATCGACTACAGACAACTCAATAAAGTATCAATAAAGAATAAGTACCCTCTGCCGAGGATTGATGATCTCTTTGACCAATTGTGTGGTGCAACAGTCTTTTCAAAGATAGACTTGAGATCTGGATATCATCAACTTCGTATTAAGGATAGTGACATATCCAAGTCTGCCTTTAGGACAAGGTATGGTCACTATGAGTTCACGGTTATGTCGTTTGGACTAACCAATGCACCAGCTGCATTTATGGAACTCATGAATAGAGTTTTTCGACCTTTCCTTGATCAGTGTGTTATCGTCTTCATAGATGACATTCTGATCTATAGTAAGGATGCTCAGCAGCATGAGCAGCATCTTCGCCAAGCTTTGACCTTGCTAAGAGAACACAAGCTGTATGCTAAGTTTAGCAAGTGTGAGTTCTGGCTGCCGGAGGTATCTTTTCTTGGACATGTGATATCTGCCTCGGGAATTCGTGTTGACCCTACAAAGGTAGAATCTGTTCTACAATGGGAACAACCGAAGACACTGATGGAGATTCGAAGTTTCTTGGGGTTAGCTGGCTATTATCGAAGGTTCATTAAGAACTTTAGTTCTATAGCCTTACCTTTGACCAAGTTGACCAGGAAAGATGTTCCTTTTTCTTGGAGTGATAAGTGTCAACAATCTTTCCAGTTGTTGAAGGAGAGGTTGACAAGTGCACCTGTGCTTGTGCTACCTGAACAAGGAAAAGGATATATAGTCTTCTGTGATGCTTCCAAGAATGGACTTGGATGTGTGTTGATGCAGGATAAACAAGTGATTTCTTTTGCTTCTTGACAGCTTAAGAAACACAAGGAGAATTATCCGACACACGATCTGGAGTTAGCTGTCGTGGTTCATGCCTTGAAGATCTGGAGACATTATCTCTACGGAGAGACATTCCAGATTTTCACAGACCACAAAAACCTTAAGTATATCTTCTCTCAGCACAAGCTTAACATGAGGCAACGTCGTTGGATGGAGTTAATCAAGGACTACGATTGTACAATTGATTACCATCCGGGCAAGGCCAATGTTGTTGCAGATGCCTTGAGTAGGAAATTAGCAACATCAACCATGGATAGAGCACAACTAAACTCTTTAGTATGCGCTAAGAGAGATATGCCTATCTCTTTAAGGCAAGACAATGTACAGTTGAAAGTGTCATTGTTAGCCGGGTTGTTGGCTGGGATGCATATTAAACCTACCCTTAGAGAGAAGATTAATGAAGTGCAGCAAGGTGATGTTGCAATTCAGCAGATTAGATCGGAGTATGGTAATGAGAAGCGAGATGGTTTCCATGACTCAAATGATCATGTAGCTTGTTATAATGAAATAATGATAGTATCGGATGTGGATAACCTGAGGAAGTTAGTCCTGGAAGAAGCTCATTCTTCCATGTATGCTATGCATCCAGGGAGCACCAAGATGTATCGGAATTTGAAAGATCTGTATTGGTGGCCTGGAATGAAGAAAGATGTTGCAGAGTTTGTTCTGAGGTGTCCTGTGTGTCAGCAAGTTAAAGCTGAACACCAGAAACCTGCAGGGATAATGTAACCTTTACCCATACCACAGTGGAAGTGGGACCATGTGACCATGGACTTTGTGGTTGGCCTACCCAGGACAAGAAAAGGACGTGATTCCATATGGGTAGTTGTTGATAGGTTGACTAAGACAGCACATTTCTTACCTGTCAAAACAACCTATTCTGCTGAAAGGTTATCACAGTTGTATGTGCAAGAGATAGTGCGTTTGCACGGAGTTCCTGTCACTATAGTTTCTGACAGAGGTCCCCAGTTTACAAGTCATTTTTGGGAACAGTTACACAAAGCCTTAGGCACCAAGCTAAGGTTTAGTACGACCTTTCATCCACAGACTGATGGACAGTCAGAAAGGACCATACAAACCTTAGAAGACCTGTTGAGAGCATGTGCTCTCCAGTTTACCGGAAGTTGGGATCTACACTTAATCTTGATAGAATTTGCCTATAACAATAGCTATCAGCATAGCATTGATATGGCACCTTATGAAGCCTTGTATGGTAGACGTTGTAGATCACCTCTGTGTTGGTTCGAGACTGGTGAACATCAGTTGTTAGGTCCTGATCTTGTGCAGAAGACTACAGAGAAGATTAAAGTAATACAACAACAGATTAAGACTGCACAGGATAGATAGAAATCTTATGCTGACAAACATCGTAGACCCTTAGAGTTCCAGGTTGGAGACAGAGTGTATCTCAAAGTCTCGCCTTGGAAAGGAGTCCTTCATTTTGGGAGGAAAGGGAAGTTAGCTCCTAGATTTATGGGACCTTATCCAATCACTGAACGGATTGGAAAGGTAGCATATAGACTAGAGCTTCCACCAGAGTTACAGAGGTTACACCCTGTGTTTCACATTTCTATGTTGAAGAAATGTCACCCTGACACTGAGTCAATTCTGCAACCTATGGAGGTAGAATTGAATGATGATATATCTTATGAGGAGGGACCAGTGTCAATCCTTGATAACAGAATTAAAAAGTTGAAAAAGAAAGATATAAGTCTTATGAAAGTCCTCTGGAACCACCGTGGTGTTGAAGAAGCCACTTGGGAACTAGAGGATGAGATGAGAAGAAAGTATCCTGCCCTTTTCTCTTAATATGTCTTATCGATTTCGGGGACGAAATCCTTGTAAGGGGTGGATAATTTGTAACATCCCTGACCTGGGTTATGAGTTAACCCTAGGTGTTTTGCCTAAATATGTAATTAAATCCCTGTGATTAACTTTGAGCATGTAATCAAGTTTCTCAGAAACATATATTTCAGATTTTGCTCCTTTTTATATAAAGTTGTAGCATTGTTTTGTTATGCAGGGACCTATGTGCAATTTACCCAATTAGAAGGGTTAACTTGCAATTTGCACATGTTGAAATGTTCCTCTGATGTTGAGACATCATGAGAATCATTTTGGTAAAGTTGGAGGGATTTTTCAAGCTTGGGCACCAAGGTGCAGCTATGGAAGCAATCCCGGTGCTTGAAACCCTAATTTGGAGTAAAATGCAATTTACCCAAATTTAGGGATGCAATTTGTAAAATAAATCATCTAATGTATCTTTTAAGACTCTTATCATCATTTAGAGAATAAATGATGAAAGGTCACTTCAATTGATTAATCAAGTTATGAAAAACACCTTTGTGATTGAATAATCAGGGTGTATGTACTATAGCCCTTTTTATGTGTGTGCTTTAGTAATAGGTTGATCTTCTTTGCCCTCATTTCTTGGCCCTATAAGAAAAGTTGTCCTTAGAATTAAGAAGAGAGGACGAGCAAAGAAGTATGGAGGGACTTAGTTGAAATTATGGAAAACGCATGAGCTAATGTTGAAAATCCCACCCCAAGTATATATACCCTCAACTTCACTTAGCAAGGAACCTCTCCCTTCGTTCCTTTCACTGTTCTTTTCAACCAAACCGACTAAGGAGAGCTTGGAGCTCAGGAGGACGACCAAAGGTGTGCAAGGTAGGTTTGGATCCCTCCTTTTGCCTAATTTCATGGTTAGAACTCAAATTCAAGACCAAATTGATGACTAGCTCCCTTAATTCTACCTTTCTAGCCATCTTTTCTCAACTTTCCTTGGAAGGATCACCTTGGCCGACCTGTGGAATCTCAAGGACGCCATTAAAGCTTGGAGATCAAAGAGAAAGCTTTAGGCGGGTTTTATAACTCTAAACCCATGCTTTGTTATATACATCTTGTTCATGCTTTTAGATGATAGTTCTTCTTCTTCTCTACTTTCCTTTGCTACCTTGCAAGCAAATCCGTGAGAAATCCTTGCTGTTCTTGAGCTAGGAGATAAAGACGTTATTTCCAAAGTTAATCCACTACTTTTTACTTTACCAAACGGTCTCCACAAATTCCTCTCTCGGTCTCAAGACCGTGTGGTGAGCAAACGGTCTCAGGACCGTGTAAGGGGAAACGGTCTTCAAGACCATTTAGTCGCGTTGACCGAGCGTAGAATGTATAAGATTTCTGTTCGTAATTATGTAAGATAATCACCCACAAAATTTGAGATGATAACTCCAAAGGAATCGTGAGATATGGCCTTTTTAATCAACAACTTTAATTGAATTTACTCCTGATTTCCAATCTGTTGAAATCGCCCTTTTTGGGAAAACGGTCTCAAGACCGTGTAAGAACGTTAACCAATCATTTACCGTATGATATTACTGTTCAAAATAATGTTGATTAACAACTCACCAAATTTGATAGACTAATTCCAAACGAGCTAAGAGTTGAAGGGTGATTACTAGGGCAAACCCTAATTGAAATCAGTACTGAAATCTCAATGGATAACTTAGTGTTTTTGGGTTTGATTGACCTAAACGGTCTCAAGACCGTTTGGGGATCAACCAAACGGTCTCAAGACCGTGTGGGGGATCACCCAAGACCGTATGGAGGTCTGGGGTCAAGTATAGTTGACCAATTGAAGGTACAAACATACCAAATTACATTGCAATTAAGTATTGATATGATCATCAACTCAATGGATCCAACCTTGAAGAATTTTCACTAGAATCCAAATGTTGGATGGGCAAACGGTCTCAAGACCGTTTGGAACTCATCCCAACGGTCTCAAGACCGTGTGGTGACAACCCAAGACCGTTTGGAGGTCTAGGGTTAAGGTAAATTGATCAATTGAGAGCCCAATTGCAATAGGTTATCGAATTAATTAAAATAGTGATTTTGAGACTCAATCAAGGTTCAACCCCTATCAAATCACATTAGATTTTGATGAAATATTGGGAAAACGGTCTCAAGACCGTATGGAGTTCAGCCACACGATCTCAAGACCGTTTGGGCCAAGTTTGGGCCCAATTGGAGCTCAATTGAAGGGTTCAACCTTGTGTTGATTCACATTGTTGAGTGTTGATGGTTGAACGTTGATGGACCTTAATTGAATCAACTTCAACCCTAATTGGATAACAATTGAGGGTCAATTGGGGGAAAAATTGGTTAAGGACAACCCTAATTGTCTCAATTGGTAAGTGGTTAGCAATCTTGAGACCAATGGATGGCTTCAACATAGGAACCCTAATTGAATTTACCCTTTGAATCACCTTGGAGGTCTATACGATCTTGAGTTTTTGAGGGCATTCGACCTCAAGACCGTGCAAGGTCTCTCGACCTCAAGACCGTGCAAGGTCTCTCGACCTCAAGACCATGTGAGGTCTCTCGACCTCAAGACCATGTGAGGTCTCTCGATCTCAAGACCGTGTGAGGTCTCTCGACCTCAAGACCGTGTGAGGTCTCTCGATCTCAAGACTGTGTGAGGTCTCTCGACCTCAAGACCCAATGAGGGTAAACGGTCTTGAATGTTATACGGTCTTGAAGTCAACCCAAGCTCAAACGGTCTACAAAGCTTAAACGGTTTGCAACCTTATACGATCTCAAGATCGTATAAAGGTTGAAGGTGTGAAACCTAACAAAGACTTTTGAGGATAAGTCTGCCTTATGCCTTGAAGGCTTAATTAGTTTGATGATTGTTCAAACTAAACCCTAATGATACCAAGAGACATTAAGGGTCCAATGATTAGTAAATTAACCCATGATGATGATCAATGTGTAATTCACCATAATACCCTTGAAAGGTTCAAATTGAGTGAAACCTTGTTCTAATCAAACTCTAATCACTCAACAGTGGTGATTTGGTCTATGTTAATCAAAGTGGACTTCACCCAACCTGATCTAGAGTGGTGCTATCACCATCTACTAGTATGAGGAGAGAGAAAGTACCTTAGAGAGAGAAAGTACCTTAAGAGAGAGAAAGTACCCTCATATGATGGAAAGTCAAGTAAAGAACCTTCAATACACATGAATGTGCATGATTAGGGTATGATCCACCTATGTGAGATCATGGAAACCCTAATTATGATATATGATGAATCTTAAGCCAATCTGAGAGAATCAATGATGATGTTCCTCATATATGATGATGTTATGAGTTCAATTCAAGGGTGATGACATATAATGTGAATAGTAAACCCTAATTCAAGGGTGATGACATATAATGTGAATAGTAAACCCTAATTCAAGGGTGATGATATGTAATGTGAATAGTAAACCTTAATTCAAGGGGGATGACATGTAATGTGAATAGTAAACCCTAATTCAAGGGTAATGACATGCAATATAAGTATTAAACTCTAATTAATGAGAATCAGAGAACTCATCTCTTATGACAAGAGTGGGAAATGTATTCCTTGTTTTGAATTACCTTTATCAGTTGAACTAACCATGCATGTTCTGATATGAAGGTGATCATATTCAGGTATGGATGATGATACTGTATTCATTGAAAGCATGTTATAAGCTTTATGAATAAGTAAAATATCTTGATGCCTTGTCAGTGGCATCCTATGATTTAATGGGCTGTGTGAGCCATGAATACTATCAAGGTCATGCTTTAGAGATGACTTGTGATGAGTATAATGAGAAATGATGATTGATGAGAGTTAGGCTTGTTACATTTAGTATTCTCCTTTCATAGCTGCTATGTTACTGTTATTGTTTGAAGAACAATGTTTAATGTTAAAAGAATACTAAATGTACCTAACTAATCAAGTATAATGTAGAGCCCTGATCATAGATCCATCATTGTCAGAGATCAAATGATGGTGAAACAAGTTTTCCTAAGGGAACTCCTGGATCACATACTATTGAGTATGTGGGGTATATGGATGTGTAGAACCTTACATCCTAGTGTAGGTGATTGATTTAGATGTGCAATCCGTCAACCCTTCACTACAAAACCCTACCGTATCAGTGGATGGTAAACATGAAACCTCCTGATGATGAAGAAAACATAGATATCCATATTAGTAGAGATAAACATGAAATCTCCTGATGACGAAGAGAGTAAAGAACGCCACTGTAACTCTAAAATAGCGAAGGACCAGTTTACCCTGGTGAGCTATAATAGTAGAGACACAAGATGTCCTACAAGTGATCCTCTTACTGACTGAGGAGGGTGAAGGTCATGAGAATCCGGCTCTTTTAATGACCTATGTATGATACTGATGTGACTTCTTAGTGATCAGTTGGAGTATGAGTGGTATGCCTTATCTCCACAGGGCATAATGTTGTTTGTAAAACATAATCAACCACGTAGTATACCTATTAGAGATAACTACGAGTTAGTGGATTGATGATACACTGTGATAGTGCTTATATTTCTTCATATCTCATAAATGTTAAGCTCTTGTTTATAGCTGCAACTGCTATTGAATACTTTGAAAGCTTTACTGCTTAAGTTATTCTTTGATGTTATAATAAAGCTTCTGGCGGAGAGTTATAACTCTCACTGGGACAATTATGTAAAATTGTCTCACCCCGTAGACTTCAACTTTTTAGGTGGACGTTGGAGACGGAGGAACCGGTCTACAGGTGACCAGTCTCAGCAGCAGCAGCACCAGGAGAAGCAGTGAAATCTCAGGTGGAGATTTAGCCTGCCATGTGGTGTAGTTAGAGTCAGTCCTATGTGTCCTCTGTACTCTCAGGTCTTGGAGTCTTTTGTTATGTGTTCTTGAGATTTTGTATCTTGATGTATATAATTACTCAAGAAGTAATTATCATGAGATGTAAATAGTTTATCTCTTATTATGAAAGAAGCTTTTATGGATTCAAGCTCTTGTCTCGAAAAGTTTTAATTTCCCGTGATTTTTGTCTGCTGCTGTTTATCGAATCGCTTCCGCTAAGTTTATATCGTGGGTTGGAGATCAGAGCCCACACTTTTACCTATTCATAGATTTGGAGGAGATAAAAGAAGTGTCTTCGAAAGATATGTGCCTAGGAGCAATGGAGGAGTATGGAACTCTAGTTGATCCGGTGTGTTTCCTATGGTTGGAAGCCATGGAGGTCAGATGGACAGAAGAAGACCAACAAAAAAGGAGAGAACGCAAGTTGGAGGTCATCTAATCACCTAGGTCAAGGTTGGGATATGCAAAGAGGGCTGATCTGGGGCTAAGAAGGTTAGAAGAAAGGTTGGTTTAGCCCTAGGGTTGGAGGATGAATGTTGGAGAGATGGCTATCAGTCGACTTTCTCTAGTTGAGAGGGAGAAAAGACATCTGAATGCATATATATTTTTGCCTAGAAGAGTTGTCAGTCAATTTTGGATTGTTGGAAACTCGACCAAACCTATGATTTAGTTCAATCCTCAGCCTATGATCGGTTGAGTTTCTCCAAAATCAAATTTTACCAAATGCTCAACATATCCAAAAGATAAGAATTTAATTAAAAGTCACTGGAGTTTTATATAAATTGATTTTTCTAGCCTATCACGTATTTTGAACATATTCTAGCACATTTCATTCATCATTGGCTAATATTTTACATTAAAGCATGCATTTGTGAAAAAAACAAAAAAATAAGCAAAACAAGGCATGCAACCAAGTTAAATATAGCACTCTCAAGTAAGAAATTAGCGATATATGAGATAGAAAATATAGGTATGTGAACATGTAGCTATAAGGCATGTCAATATCATCAAGAGCAGTAATGAATAGTTTTGATCTACTAAAATTAAATTGCTCTCTAGCTACAGGTTTTGTGAAAATGTCCACAAGTTGATTCTCTATGTCCACATGCGCGAAATAAAGTTTTTTTTGAAAATGTGGTCATGAAGGAAGTGATGACAAAACTCTATATGTTTGGTTCTACTATGCAATATAGGAATGTACAAAAGATTAATTGGACTAGTATTATCATAGTAGATCAGAGAAGCATCAAATTGAATGCTAACGTCTCACAACATTTGCTTCATCAAAAGGACTTGGGCACCTCAACTCCCAGCTACTATGCATTTAACCTTGATAGTTGAAAGTCCCACTATACTTTGTTTCTTATAGAACCAAGAAACCAAGCATGGACCTAGGAAGAAGCAAGTGGAACTTGTGCACTTTCAATGAATCAAGAACCCTTCATATTTTGCATCACTCTAGGCGGTAAGAGTAAAGTACCTTGACTTGGGATACCATAGTCCAAAGTTTTGATTTTTGGCTAGATACCTCAAAATCCTCTTAAACACTATGAGATGAGATGTCCCAACACTTGATTGTATTCAAGCACACAAGCTAACACTAAACATTATGTTAGGTCTAGAGGAAGTTAAATAAAGTAAGCTACCAATCATACCTCTATGGAGCTTCTCATCAACTTTTTCACCGTCCTCATATCTATCAAGTTTTGTAGTGTTTGACATAGGGGTGTCCACGGATTAGTATTCTACATCCCAAAGTGCTCAATAAGCTCACTTGTGTAGTTTCTTTGGTTGATGAATTTTTCTTCCTTTGTTTCTTTGATTTGAAATACAAGGAAGAAAGTAACCCCCCATCATACTCATCTCGAACTCACTTTTCATATGAGAACTAAACTCCTTGCAAATGTCAAGTTCAGACCAAAATGATATTATACACATAAATTGGAATGATCAAAAAGTTGCTAGACGTGTATTTAAGTAAAAGGGTAGAATCAACTTTTCCCGTGATATAGCCATTGTCTAGTAAAAAGTTCTTTTATTTCTCATACCATGATCTAGGTGCTCTGTAGAGAGATGTTTACAATAAATAAACATGGTTAGGAAGCTTATCATGTTCAAAGTTGGTAGGTCGAGCCACATAGACTTCCTCCTCTATTGTACTATTTAAAAATGCACTTTTAACATCCATTTGATAAAGCAAGAAATTCTTATAGCTATCAAAGAAAAGTAACATTCTAATAGATTCAAATCTAGCAACAGGTGCATAAGTTCCATAAGAATCAATACATTCATGTTGGTTATAACATTGAGAAACTAACCTTGGTTTGTTCTTTACCACTTTGCAGGTTTCATCTAGCTTGTTGCAGTAGACCCACTTTGTATCAATGATCTTCCTATCATTTGGTCTTGGCAATAAGGTCCATATTTCGTTCTTTTCAAATTGGTCTAACTCTCTTGCATGGCTAGGGTCCATTCATCATCCTTGAGAGATTCTGTGACCATATTTGACTTAATTTGTGAGTTGAAAGAGATGTCGACTCGTTCTTTGTTAAATGCAACATGCACCTTCACCCTTTCAAAATGATCTCATATGATGAGATCTTTTGGATGATATTTTGCAGGGAGTTGGATCCTTCTATTCTTCATATTTCTCTTCATCATCTACTAACACCTCCTTTCCTTTGTCAACAATGTTGAGCTCTTTCAAGTGAGGAATCACCTCACCTACAACATCACCATTTACAATATTCTTGGAAATGGAGGGGCTAATCTCAACAAATTTAACATTGATAGAATCTTCAACTTTAGACAATTCAATGTTAAATACTCTATATGCCTTGCAAGTAGTTCAAGAACCAAGAAAAAAAGCCATGTATGATTTCACATCAAACTTGTCAAGAGAATTCTTGGTGTTTAAAATAAAACAACGAAAACCAAACATATGAAAGAAATCAATAGAGGGCTTTCTACCACACCATAGCTCATAAGGGATTTTCTTTAAATATGGATGACTGAAAACCCAATTTTGCAAAAAGCATGAGGTTCTAATGGCTTCGATGCAAAACTTCTTTGGAGTATCATACTCAAGAAGCATGGTCCTAGCCATATCTTGTACCTACCTATTATTTTTGTCTACAGTCCCATTTTGTTGAGGTGTACGAGGGGAAGAAAAATTGAGCATGTAACCGGATTCCTCACAAAACCTTTGAAACATATAATTTATCAAATTCTCCCCCATAGTCACTACGAACAGAATGATCTGGGAAGAAGCTTCATTTTGAACTCAATTGCAAAAAGTCAAGAAAACATCAAGAGTATCACTTTTTGAAACTAGAAAGATGGTCCAAGTAAAGTGAGAAAAGTCATCGACAATCACAAGGAAATACTTGCTTCCATGAAACAATTGAGTTCTCATAGGTCCAAAAAAATTGATATGAAGAAGTTCAAGAGCTCTCTTGGTAATAAGGAATCCTTTAGATTTAAAGGAGGATTTGGTTCTCTTTCCTTATGTGCAAAGTTGGCATTTCTCATCCTTCTCAAAGTCCATATTAAAAAGTCCCTTGACCCATTCCTTTTTGGTCAACTTCTTCAACTGATGCATATTTACATGACCAAGCCTACACTACCACAAAGATATCATTCGAACTAACAACAAGGCATATATCAAGAATAGTCTTAATAGAGTCAAGAAAAATAACATAGAGATTTCCATTTCTATTCCCTTATATATAACATTATAGGAGACATAATATATAAGTAAGCATTCAAGTGAGTTAAAAAGAACAATATAAACATTATAACATAATTGGCTAATATGAATTAAATTGTGATGTAGGCCATCCACAAGAAGAGCATTCTTGATGCATAGTTAATCACCTACATCACCCTCACCTATCACTTTACCTTTATTGTTGCCACCAAAGGTCACCGATCCTCCTTTCTTGTTTGTGAAGTTGTTGAAATGTCTTGTCTACTATTCATATGCTTAGAGAAGCCACTATCAACAATCCATTTTCCTTTTACCTTCAAGAAAGAATAATGTCAGAGACAAACTCAAACTTTGGGAGTTGGAGTAGATGTTGGTGCCCAACTCAAACTTTGGGTTCCAGAGTTAGCTTGGGGACCCAATTCATCTTTGGGTTGGTTCCCTTTTCCTTGTAAGGACAATAAGTAGAGTAATGATCATCACTCATGAAATTCACACAAACCATAGGGTTCTTAGAGCCAGATGGCTCTCCATGGAAGATAGGAGGTACCTTACTCTTTATCTTACCCTTACCATTGCTCTTGCTCTTGCTATTTAGATCTTCCTCATATTCCACACCAATTTTACCACTATGTTTGGTAGAGTGATCTAGTACTTCATTGAGGTACTTTTTCTATTTGAGAAATTTCTACAAGGAAGCTCTAAGGTTGTGATTATCATCACTAAGAATAATGATAGTAGAAGAAAGACTAGATAAATCATCTTGAGCATGAAGCAAGATGTCCTCTCGATAGAGGGATTTAGTATTATAAGAATCTCTCTAAAGAGTAATGATAGATACTTCATTACTAGGCAATAAAGGTATAGAATAAAGATCATCAATTTGAGCAAGAAATATAGTATTTTCAGTTCTAAGAATGATAATGTCCTACAAAACTGGGATGATAAACATCAGAAACAAACCTAGAGAGTCCAGAAAAGGACCTCCTGAAAGACCAAGAAAAAAGAGGAAACACAGACAACCAGCAACCAACTGACACCAGCCGACAACTGAAGAGGTCAGCAACCATGCCACCAACACTGATCACTAGCATTATGCACACCTTCAAAGAGTGACGTCTTTGGCTTCTGGAGGCTGAGTCAAGAGTTGCAGCATAACATCAGCATTTCTAGTTGCTAAAGCTCAGTTTCTTCTCAATAAAACCTAAAAAATACATCAAAGGCAATGAAAGTCACACAAGAATCCATCAAAACGCTGCACTGCACACTGGGATTCTGTGATTAGTCCACCTACTAGGCCTTCACTGGCAATAATGAGCACCCACAAATTTGTGAAGAACAGATAGATCTGTAACCCCATTCCTCCAGTCAACAGCAAAATGGGTCTTTGAATCCAAGAGGACCAAGCACCATATCCTTGAATATCTGTAGAATTTGTTTGCACAGTAACAAACAAAAACACCCAAAGGTGTTCCCTGCACGCAGCAACAGAACGGAAAAGAAGAACCCAGGAGCAAGCTAAAGGTGTTCCCTGCACGCAGCAACAAGAACGGAAAAGAAGAACCCAAAGGTGTTCCCTGCACGCAGCACACAGAGAACCCAGGAGCAGTTCTCTGTACCTAAAGTTTGGTTTCATTTAATAGCAACAGAACTTTTTACCGACCAAAAAAAAAGAATGATAATGTCATCAAGATAGATTCCATTTTCATCTTTAATAGCATCACAAGCAAGTCTAAGATCATCATTTTCAGTTCTACGTAAGACAAGCTCATCAAGGTGGATTTGGTTTTCCTCCTTCAGACTGTTGATGTTCTTAAGGTAGGTACTATTCTCTACATCAACTCCATTGTATTAGAGTTCAAGATCAAGAAATTATTCTTACAATGAATCAACACAATCAAGATGCAATTTCTCATTTTTCTCAAGAAAATCAATCTTAGCATACAAGTCATCAATGGTCTTCCCTAACCTCTTATTCTTTGATTTGCATTGAGAGTAAGAAGATCTGGAAGCATTAAGCATATTAATGAGGGTTTATTTAAAAAGTTCATTTATACTTACCACACTTATGTCATAACTTGTAGAGGCCATGAGAGCAATGTGGCATTTTCCTTCATTTGAGCTGGAATCACTAGAAGAAGACTCCTCCCGTGCGGCATGGGTTGCATATTTGCTCCTTCTTTCCTTCTTTTCCTTCCTCTTGTACTTTCCATCCTTCTTATAGTCCTCCCTCTTGGAGCTGATTTTGTGGTAGGACTTCTTTGCCTTGGGTCAATCATTGTTGTAATGTCCTTTTTAGCCACATTCATAACACCTTGGAGTAGAGGAGGAGGAGGGCTTCCCGTTGAATTTCTTCCCCTTGGAGTAGTTAGCTTCATTGTTGCTAGGGGCTTCATGTTCACTTGAGGAAGGAGGAGAGGACCGAAAAGCAAGTTGTTGTTGGCTTTCACTTGAGCTTTTAATGAATTGTCTATGATCTTCTTTGATTTCTTCTCTTCTTGCTTCTCATCTTCTTCTTTGTTGTCAAGTCTTGTCTCATGAGCGTGAATATTTCCAATAATCTCTTCAGTGCAATGTCACCAAGAATTCTAACTTCTTCAATAGAAGTTACCTTAGATTCCCATCTCTTGGGGAGAGACCTTAGAATCTTGGAGTTGATGGTTCCTCTATCCATGGGGTGGCCCAAGGAAGAAAGTCCATTGATGATGGTGTTGAGCCTTTTGTACATCTCAGCCACTCTCTCCTTGACCATCTTGAAATTCTCAAGGAGACCCTTGAGCATGTAGATCTTGGACTCCTTTACTTGATTGGTGCCTTCATAGGTAATGCACAACTTGTTCCATATCTCATGGGATGTGTCCCAAGAGGAGATATGGTTTAACTTAGAAGGAGTGAGGGTGCATATATAATGCTTATAGCCTTAGCATTCAGTTGTGCCTTCATGAGTGTTGTTACATCCCAAGTGGCAACATCACTGACTGACTCCTTAAGCATCTATTGCTTCCAGTAAAGGAAATTTATGTCATTGAAGATTGGAGGCCTCATGGAGAATCCACCCTCCAAGTTTAGAGAAGCTAAGAGGTTGTCACTCATCTTCTTGTCTTGTGGGAGATCTTGATATAGAAGATCGTACTCTGATACCACTTGTTGGATCAAAGGGCTCTAGTGGGGGGAATATAGCTAAAATACTCACACAAAAATTGTTAGACCTTCAAGTTACTTCAATAAGTAAGATTGCAATTGTGTAATTTTAGTGCAACTAAGCATACATAGCAATGATGAGATAGATTGAATCAAGCATAAGAACAATCTATTTAGAGTGGTTCCAATCCCTATGATAGGAGAAAATCAACCCACTACCTAGAGAGGTCAAGATCTAGGATCTTGCAACCAATGTATACTTATATTCCATTATAAGGATACCTTTCTTTTTTGGGGAAAGGGTACCTATCCTTCATTTTTAAGGAACAGAAGGATCCAATAAATCAACAAAGTTCTTACCTATCCTTGAGAGTTGAATCTTTAAACTCTACTAGGGCTTACCCACTGTTGCAAGCAGCTGGACACCTTCGTGAAGGACCTCCCCTTCTTGCAATGACTCTTCTGCCTAGAAGGAATCACCTATCCACCTCAAGGATCTTCAGCCTGGACCTACTCTATCACTTTGGAGAAGTGTTGCACCGTCTCCTTCACTCCTAGAAGCTTTTCACCAACTTTGCTTGAAGAAAGGGGTTAGGAAAGGGAAGCTTTGAGAGCTTTACAAGAATATAATGGAGTAGCTCTCTCACAAATAGCCTAACTCACTCATATAGATTGTTGGATTTGTAAACAAGACAGAGAAAGGGGATCTACTGGACTGAATTCACTCAACTATAGCTAGGAGCTTGAATAGAATGAAGTAGAAACCTTGAAATGAACTCTAAGAGGTCCTTTATAGTTGGGAATGTTTACTAGTGTCTAGGAGCACTTAGGAATGATTTCTAATCATTTGGGTGTGTTCCAATGGATCTATTTTTGATATTTGCAACAATCCAACACCTAGAATCACTTTTTTGCACACTTCATACAGTGCAGTCAGGTGTGTTTCCATAAAGGTAACTCAACTGATAACACTATGTGAAAAACAAAATTTTAAGCATCGATCGAGTTTATCCTGGATGAAACTCAACCAATTGCTTAAATCTGATTTGCTAATGTAGGGTGTCGATAAAGTTTGTCCTGAGATAAACTCGATGGCACCTGGACATTCCTAAAATTCATCAAGGGTGTCTATCAAGTTTATCAAGGATGAAACTTGACCGAATAGGTAGTATGTGATGAAATTTAGAAATAGTCATTATAGTGAATAAATGTTTGAATTAAGCACTCCAAATTTTTTCTCATCTTAATTGCAAGTCATAGCATCAACACAAATTATTACAAAACTGTACTAAGGGAGTTAGGGTGTTTTCCAAGAAGTTGCATGTGCATTGCTTTTGACTTGAACTAGAATCAAGCTAGGGCTTGATGGAAATGATCCTTTTCTTGTACCTTATGCCCAAAATCAATCTCAAATAGACATATTAGATACATATGAATGGAATGGTTAAGTCATCACCAAAATATTGACAATATATAACACTTAGGTCAACAAAAACCACCCCAATTTGGGTGTCACTGCCTGATGTCATGACATAATGGTCGACCAGAGAAATCATTGTGATAATGCACTGTTGGGTTTTGTGGGATAGAGAAGGCAGTGGAAACAAAAAAAAATTCTCACCACAAACCCATAACCAGCTGATTGCATCAACAACTATGAAATAGGAAGGATGGCTTTAGCGAGTCATACCTGGTCTAGAGGCTTGATAAGTGACAATGCCTCACAACAAGTGTGGTCTTCACCCACCTATCTTTGACTGTGTTTGTGCATCTCCTGGTCTTGACTCGGAATGCGGTTGACAGTCGTCCTCCTGAGTGGCAGAAGTCTCCCACCTCTATAGATAGTCCACACAGACCATCGGGAACTCTAGTCGTCCTGTCCTGAAGGACACTAGAAGGAGTCATACCCTTCTGTCAGTGTACTAGTCACCGACACACTCTCTCACAAGCAGTTGTTGTTATGTAGTTGTCTTTCCCTCATTATTCCTCCCTGGACAGGTAGAACTTGCTTGGGCTCTCTCAGTTACCCCAACCAGAGAGGAAAACAACTTTGCAGAGTGACTGATGTTCTAAGTTGTGTGTTCTGAGAAGCCCCCAGTACCCCTCTATATATAGGAGGAGTCAGGGTCAGGTTTCTCAGCCCTGGGCAACGCAGGACTAAAGTGGGAGTAGAAGGGTCTGGAATTTCCATGAATAATTTGCACTGCGACAGGCAAACTGGTCATTTCATAAATGAAATAGTCATTTGGCAAGGTGAGTCGATCGGTTCACTTCTGAACCTAATCAGTTGGGAGTGTGGACCGGTCAGTTCACTTAGTGAACTAGTCATTTCACTTCTCAGACTTTCCCACAATTGACTTTCCTTGTTCGTTTCTAATTAATACAAATATAAATTCTTGTCCCAATCGAACTGAACAACTGAAATAGAAAACTTTTCTCACAAACTGGGAAAACCCAACACTGCTCGTTTGGACACATGAAATGATCAGTTCACCAGAGTGAACCAGTCATCTCACTGGCCATGAACCGATCGATTCACCCAGTGAACTAGTCGGTTGGTGGTCCAGCTTGGGCAGAACACAGTCAATTCGATTCTCAATCAATCTGACACTCCAATCAGTTGGTTCAACACTTGAACTTAATGATTTTGAGTCAAGTCTATTGATTGAATGTTTGATTGAGTACATAAACACTTTAGTAATCAACGCAAACATAATTCATGGATAAACTCCTCTTCCAAGTTAATCCTTTGTGTGTGACCCTATAGGTCTTATTTCACATTGGCAGTGAATGTTCATAATTAGCTTATGAGATCACAAAAAAAGAGTGGTACCTAGTCGCACATCAGTGCTACCCAAGTGAAAAGGAAAGTTGGAGAACAAATTTCAAAGCTACAGTTTGTGATTGGTATTACAGTGAATGTATAATTCCTTTGTCTCTGATATCCTGAATGAACTCAAGGCTTGGTACTGTCATCCTTTCAACGTTCATTCATGTTCCTTAATCCAAAGCAGACTGTCTGAAATATGTGTTCCATAAATATCACATATTGAATCCCATGTTCATGCACATGCCTTTCTAAGTCTTGCTTATCAAGTGGCCATGGACATCATACTCCCTTAGGAGGGACAAATCCCATATCTATCACTCACAGTCAAAACCCCATGTGTCAAAGTCACCCAACCATCACCTTTATTTTAATCCATATTTCAGGACAGAATTTGATGATGTCAAAGTGTATCTAACGACATGTGATGAATGCAGTGATTTTAGGTCTAAGAATCACAATCACCACCACCACTGTGAGAGATGACTCTGACTACTATGTCATGGTTCCATGTGTCACCCTCACGCTGGGTCTATTCCAATACACTATTCTCTAACATGTATCTGTGTGCTTGGTTTGATATCATATATCATGACTAATGAGACACTCTCATCAACCAACACACACTCTAGTCTTGATGTGTCATTGTTGTCTATCAAACTTTCACAATGACATCTGACTAGGGACATAACAAGAATGCACATACTCTTAGCATCTATATGCTCATTGTTCAAGTCACGTACTTGAAGACATACATCGTTGAGTATTTTCATTCTTTAGGCATTCATTCTGCTCCATCATTTATCTCATAATTGATTGAGCTAGAATAAATTGGAAGTTTGCCTTTGATTTTTATCAATTCAATCATGATGTATGCCAATCCAATCATCATATGATTGGCTCTCATGGCATACATACCAACAGACTCCCACTTGCACTTAGAGCCAGTCACCTTTGAATCATATTCTTTATGATCTCTAAACATGTCCCACATGTTTCTACTGTGCTAGTGTTAATCCAGTGAGTTAGCAACACTTTGCTTTATTCGGTACATTGTATGTTTCACATCTCATCGATGTACGACATTTCATATGAGATGGAGTTGTCGTAATACGCAATCTGATATTCCTTGCCTAACATTTAGCTCCATTGTTTGACTCAGTATTCCTACTTGTCATCAATGGTTGGAATATCTATAAGTTCATTTGTATGAACTTCTAGATCCATATAATATCCTATGATGTTCATAACACAAGGATACTCGACATTCCCTTTTAGAATTAAATGGTGTTTAATTTTACTTGGAACACTTCCAATTATCAACTAATATTCACTTTTGTATTTTTATATTTTGCGATCAATTTTTTTCATTTCGAAATCATGCATAAGTGTAACTCATTTACACTCAACTCTTCCTTTTATTACCATAGAACTAATCTTTTACTACTTCGCAAGTACTTAAATGAGTTCTTTGTGCTATTCCAGCGACTCTGACTGGAAGTAGGCATACATCCAATCATCATGTCCAATACATACGTGTTAACAAGATGAGCACATCATATTACCATGTCCAATACATACAAGATGATGAATGCATATTTTCTTGTCATGTCCAATACATACAAGATAATGGGATGATTGCATACATGATATATCCAAAGGCATCTAACTATGTGTTCCTTTTCTTCATAAGAATTTAGGATGCATGGCATCTGAGATACTAGCTCCATTCAACATCCACAAGTTTTCTCCCACTGCATATGTGCATATTGAACCCTTTAGTATAGATTGCCAATGTATGCTAACTAGTCAAGAGACTTTCGAGAACTATATATATAGATCTCTATTCCTATCACATATGACATTTCTCTTTCTTATTTCCACATCTGTTTCCTTTCTTAGAACATTTCATTCCTCATCATCACGTGGATTGTGAATATGCTCCCACTAAATCTTTGTAATCACAAATCCCTTCTTTATTTCGACATATCAGTTAAACCTTTTGGCTATATAATCAAAGTAAAGACTCCAGTTCTAAGTTTTTTGTATTTAATCAATCACGTTGATTATTCTCTTTTAACTTGTAGATTGCATTGGCATTAATCGAATTAAAAAACCCTTTAGGTTGTGTCATGTACACAACCTTATCTTATTCCTACTAGGAATGTGGTTTTAATATCCATATGCCAAATCTCATAGTCTTCAAGTTCCAATAGCAAGCATGATCCTTTCTCTTAATGTCATCCATGTCAGTCTTAACTCTTAAGACCCAATTGCACTAACATGTTTTATCCCTACAAGTGTTACCATAAGGTCATACCTTATTTGGCTCACATGGAAGTCATTTTGGATCTTATGGCTTCAAGACATAACTCAAAATATAGTTCCTCGACATCATCTAGATTGATGAGGTGTATTTGTTACATAAGGAATTTGAGAATCCACAACACTTGTGACTCTTAATCTCCTTTATTTATTGTAAAACATTTTCTTTAGAAGAATTATAGAAGATTAGTTATTTGATGATCATGCTCTAACTATTTAGAGTATGACTCCTTCTTTGATTTAGACATCACTATGCCTTAATCATGGGTACTCTATGATACACTATCATAATTACTCACAAGGTCCTCAAACATTTGGTTTAAGCATCCCATTCATTGATCACATCAAGGAGTTAATACTCTTACCAAATTTGTCCTTAATTTTTGATATTCTTGAACACTTCAAGATATTCATATTGGTATTTCACTAAACACCATCTGAAGCATTAGCATTTATTACAATAGGTATATATATACATCAATACTATTATACCTCATAGAATAGTCATTCTCCCACTACATCTAGTGAAGATTGACTTGTCATCATTCCCAATAAACAAGACATTCATATCTCTTAATGGTTCATTGACCAAAAGAGTCTAGCCTATCCATCAACATAGAAACTAGAGATGAATTTCTCATTCATAGATGATAATGCTAATTAATTGTTTGATTCATCAATAACTTTTAGGCATCATTTACTTTATCTCATGCATACCAAGTATCGCAAGATAAATAAGGCATTGACACAATAGATCATATCTTTGAATTTGAAACATCAACTTTATTGATAGACATCCTTGTCATTGCAAGATGTAGAAATAAAGTGTTTCTATTTATTGGCAAAATAAAATAGCAGTTCATAACTCTATTACATGCCCTTTGGGCTGAAATAAACTAAAGTTACATCTATCTATGACAGCAACACTTGTTCCAATGTTGATGAGTGTTCCTTCTTGGTCCTTTCATAAAGGCCTTCATTTATTTTTAGATATTGCACATCATTATGTCGGATCTTTCTCCCGGTATCATATACCTGAGATAAAGAAGCATTTTAAGTTTATTTCATGACACATGTGGTGGAGACTTACATCCCCTCATTCTTCTTTTGTTCATCTAGGTAGAGAGGGCAATTAATCCTCTAATGTCCTAGCTCTTGACAATGGTGACATTTTCCTACCTTGTTCACCCCTCCTTTGTCCTTGAGAGCAGAAGGTGACTTGGGCTGTTAGCTAGCATCAGAACCCTTCTTAGCTTTTCCCTTGCCCCTGCCTTTAGACTTGCCCTTCTTTCTATTGATCAACATCAAATATTTGGGCTTGTCTTTCTTCATCTGTGCCTCTGCTATCCTCAACATGCCCAACAACTCTGTCAGTGGCCTGTCAAAGTTGTTCATGTTGTAGTTCATCACAAAATGACTATAGGATTCTGGCAACGATTGCAGTATCACATCAATAGCCAACTCTTAGCTTATAGGGAATCCCAATCTTGTCATGTTCTCCACATACCCAATCATCTTGAGCATATGAGGACCAACTAGATCTCCTTCTATTATAATGCACTTGAACAGTGCCCTTGAGAAATCATATCTCTCTTGTCATGCTTGGTCTTGATACATGTTCTTGAGATGTTGAATCATCTCAATGATGTTCATGTTCTCATGTTGTCTCTGCAACTCATAGTTCATTGAGTACAACATCAAGCACTTCACATCAATGGCATCTTCAGTATGCTTTCTGTAAGCATCCCTTTCTGCCTTTGGTATGGTGGGAGCGGGTTCCTTTGGCGATGGTGTATCTAGGACATAGAGCTTTTGCTCTTGAGTGAGAACAATTCTCAAAGTCCTAAACTAGTCGTGAAAATTATTCCCATTTAGTTTGTCCTTCTCAAGGACCGATCACAATGAAAAGTAATTATTGTTGAAGCCATTTGTTCTACAAAAGGAAATTTGCAATTTTAGTCCAAAACTCTTTTGACTTGATTTGATTTGAAAATTGACGATATTAATTAGGTCTTTAATTATTATCGCTCCCACTATTTTGATTAAATTGATAGCCCTCACCATCAATTCAGAAGATTGCAACGTACAACCTTCTAGTGAGCCAAGATCCAAAACAATTGAGTTATTACCCGGCCAACACCAGCATCCATAATCAATTATTAAGGTAGGTAACATTTACTAATTGCATCATATGCAATTCTCGGATAGATGTCATGCGCAATTCATTGACATATTCATCTTTATTCCTTAAGGTGCTTGATTCGATCAAGGTCACCTTGTTAAGTCTGACCCAAATGCCAACACAATGAATATGCACCCTGCTAGGTCAGACCCACATATTCACCATCACACTTCTACGAGATAGACAGTGCACCACGCTAGGGCTTTCCCACACTTGGTTGATCAATATTTTCATGTGTGCTATTTTTGGAAGGCATCTTAAACTTAATATTATGTTGAGGGGTTTTAATATTCTTATATATATGTATCCAATCACCACATATATAGTGTGTATCATATACATGCTATATCCCACAACTGAAAACATGCAATAATGATAAAGTGATGATTTTGTCCATCCTATTATAATTGCTTGAGCCATAAAGAATTACAATCATCTAGGTCTACATCACATGCAACATGTAGAAGATGAAGTCATGTGATTTAGCCATTCTGGGTTGATTAGCTCATCCCATGACTAATCAGCTCACCTACCGGCCGGTCGGTTGGGTGCCACCAGCCGATCGCCTGGTTCCTTCAGCCGATCGATTCATCTGGTCATCGTGCATGTTGTCAGTCCACCAGCTGCTAGTCTTGCTCCAGGTGACGGTCATCTCGGTCCATCAGCCAATCGTTTTGCTTCATGAGGTGTTCGTCTCGGTCCTCCAAACACTCCTATGGGTGCCCGTTGTTCTTTGACATAATAGGAAATAAACTATCCTATTTTACATATTGCTTTGGGAAACCTCAAGTTACATTCGGGGGAGCAAAGGTAGAAGAGAAGGCTCAAGTTATCTTGAGTTACATCAAGAATAAGAGAAAGGAATCAGTACACAGACTGATATGCAAACAACTACAACCAACCAAGCACACACATAGGGGTTTATAGGCCATAACCATGCTACACATCCACCATCAAAACCATTTTGAGCGATGCATATTGATTGCATATATATACCATATGATATATGAATATATTAGTTTGGGATCATGTGGTATTAATTAGATATTCACATCAGTCCTTTAGATATTCACATCATATGCAATAAATCAAACATGGTAAAACCAAAAAACTAATCATATCGATTAATCCTAAAACATAGTACATTGACCTGGCTCTGATACCACTATTAGGTTTTGTGGGACAGAGAAGGTAGCAGTAACAAAAAAAATCTCACCACAAACCCATAACCAGCAGATCGCATCAATGACTATGAAATAGGAAGGATGGTTTTAGTGAGTCATACCTGGTCCTAAGGCTTGCTCAGTGACAATGCCTCACAACAAGTGTGGTCTTCACCCACCTGGCTTTGATGACATCTGTGCAGCTCTTGGTTTTGACTCGGACTGCGGTTGACAATTGTCCTCCTATGCGTTAGAAGTCTCCCACCTCTATAGACAGTCCACACGGACCACCGATAACTCTAGTCATCATGTCTTGAAGGATAATAGAAGGAGTCGTCCCCTTCTTTAGGTGTACTAGTCACTGACACACTCTCCCACAACTAGTTGCTTTTCTGTAGTTGTCTTTTCCTCATTGTTCCTCCCTAGATGGGTGTAGAACTTGCTTGGGCTCTCTCGGTTACCCAACCAGAGAGGTCAACAACTTTGTAGAGCAACTGATGTTCTGAGTTGTGTGTTCTGAGAAGCCCCCAGTACCCTTCTATATATAGGAGGGGTCAGGGTCAGGGTTCTCAACCTCAGCCAATGCGAGACTAAAGTGGGAGTAGAAGGGTCCAAAATTTCCATGAATAATTTGCACTACGACAGGTGAACTAGTTGTTTCATAAGACGATCGGTTCACTTGTGAACTGATTGGTTAGGAGTGTGAACCGGTCAGTTCACTTAGTGAACTGGTCATTTCACTTCCCAGAGTTGCCCACAATTGACTTTCCTTGATCATTTCTAATTAATACAAACATTAATTCTTGTCTCAATCGAATTGAACAAGTGAAACAGAAAACTTTTCTCACAAACCGGGACAACCCAACACTGCTCGTTTGGAAACATGAATTGATCGGTTCACCAGAGTGAAACGGTCATCTCACTGGCCATGAGTCGATCGGTTCACCCAGTGAATAAGTCAGTTGGTGGTCTAGGCAGAATACAGTCAATTCGGTTCTCAATCAATCTGACACTCAAATCAGTTGGTTCAACACTTGAACTTAATGATTTTGAGTCAAGTCTATTGATTGAATGTTTGATTGAGTACCTAAACACTTCAGTAACCAATCCAAACATCATTCATGGATAAACTCATCTTCCAATTTAATCCTTTGTATGTGACCCTATAGGTGCCATTTCACGTTGGTAATGAATATCCATAACTAGCTTATGACATCACAAGCAAAGAGCGGCACCTAGTCACACATCAGTGCTACCCAAGTGAAAAGGAAAGTTGTATAACAACTTTCAATCCTATAGTCTATGATTGATGTTCCAGTGAATGTATAATTCCTTTGTCTCTAATATCTTGAATGAACTCAAGCCAAGGAACTGTCAACATTTCAACATTCATTCATGTTCCTTGATCAAAAGCAGACTGTCTGAGATATGTGTGCCATCAATATCACATATTGACTCCCACACACATGCACATGCCTTTCTCAGTCTCTCTTATCAAGTGGCCATGGACATCATACTCCCTCAGTAGGGAAAAATCCCATATCTATCACTCAGTCAAAACCCCATGTGTCAAAGTCACCCGACCATCACCTTTATAAAAATCCATATTTCAGGACTGTGTTTGATGATGTCAGTGTACCCAATGACATGTGATGAGTGTAGTGATTTTAGGTCTATCACAATCACCACCATCACTGTGAGAGTTGACTCTGACTACCATGACATGGTTCCATGTGTCACTCTCACGATGAGTCTATCTGATACACTGTTCTCTAACATGTATCTTTGTGCTTGGTTTGATATCATATATCATGACTAATTACACACTATCATCAACCAAACCAAACTCTAGTCTTGATGTGTCATTTTTGTCTATCAACCTTCCATAATGACATCTGACTAGGGACATAACAAGAATGTACATACTCTTAGCATCCATATGATCTCATTGTTCAAGTCACATACTTGAAGACATACGTCATTGAGTATTGTCATTCTTTAGGCATTCATTCTGCTCCATCATTTATCTCATAATCGATTGAGCTAGAATAAATTGGAAACTTGCCTTTGATTTTTACCAAATCAATCATGACGTATGCCAATCCAATCATCATATGATTGTCTCTCAGGGCATACATACCAACATGCACGTCATTGGGGAACCCAGAGCGATCAATAGAAGTCTGGACAGTTCACTCCTTGGATGTGCTAGATTCCGTGTCAAAATCTCTAGTGAGGAGGAACCACCTCTGGTGGTTATGGTGGAACTTCCTAATGGTGACAAGTGGGAGATCAATATCAAATATGAAGAGTTACCTGATAGGTGCTCAATGTGTAAGGTGTTTGGTCATAGTTATGGGTGTTGCCATGGTACCCAGAGTGAGGCCATATTCCTTAAACCTCCCATAATTAGCTAAAATCCAGAGCCGAAGAGGAAATGACAAACTCGCTAAAGCCACTCCAAATCTAGTGGAAAAAAGAATACTACTTTTGGAGGTTCTACTGTGTCACCAATGTTGGTAGAGGCATCATAGGCCATCCATGTCGAAACCAATATTGTAGAGGAAGGATAAATCCTTGCTGACATAGTTGGGGATCATCTAGATGAAGTAGTGGAGGTGATTGTTGATAGGCCTGAGAGGTACTAACCAGGAGGTAAGGCAGGATTGGAAAACTCAAAGATTGAGCAATCAGATGACTAAGGTAGAGGGGGTTATAGTTAACTAGTTTGCGATTCTTGAGAAAATGGGAGTCTAAGAGTAAGAAATTGATATGGGCAGAACCCCTAGCCACAGACAAAGAAGTATCAGGAGTTCTATGACCTAGAAAAAGAAGGTTCCTAACTCCAATGGAGGAGGAGAGGACACATCTACCATGTAAATGTTGATCCTCACATGCAATGTGTGAGGAGAGGGCCTACTAAAGATGTAAAGGAAGCTAAGGAAGATTCTGGACAGTCTGAAGGTGGACCAAAGATTACAAGATAATTGGTGGATCGTGTCAAAACAATTTACCCTGACACTTGGCACACCTTAGACAGTTTGGAGAAGGTTGATGTGTGTATAATTTTAGTCAGCTGGAACCCTAAGGTCTAGCTAGTCGAAACCATCTACACCTCAAACTAGACAATGACTATCATATGCTTCAGTGCTGACAGTTTCTCCTGCATAATCATAGGGATCTATGTAGAAAATTTGAAAGGAGACTATTGAAGGCCTTAGTAGGATACAAGAATGCGACGTAAGATGATTTCCTCTAGTTTGTTCTAGGGGATTTCAATAACGTCAGGAGATCAAGACAGAACTTTGGAGGTATCCCAGTGCCAGAGAGGATCATGGAAGCCTTCAATGACACCATGGATGCTACCAAGATTCTTGAACTACCTTCAATCAGGGTACACACCACCTAGTCCAAAAAATAAGGATCAGATATCCAGATTGCTAGCCAGCCCAAAAGAGGGCTAGTTAAAAACAATGGCTCATTGTCTTTCCCCATGCTGTGTTGAGATTGGGTTCTCATCCTTTTAGTGACCTTACTTGGATGAAAATTGATCTCACCCCCTCCACTGTCTCACCCAAACCATTTAGGTTTCTTCACCTATGGTGTGACTAGACATGATTCAGGAGCATTGTGGAAGAGAGCTAGAACACAAATGTCAGTGGTAATCTGATGTTAGTAGTGATGAAGAAAGTGCATAACAACAAAGCAGGATCTCAAATAATGGTATATCAAAAAGGTTATTATACCTAACCTAACCTAGGAGTCAAAATAATAGTATGAGATAATTTCTTACAAAGCTAGACACCATCCCCTCAATGACCAGGCCATTGAGGATGAAAAAAAAGGAAGAGATCTACCTACTTCAGCTAGAGAAAATGAATGATATTTTTTTGGCAAAGGAGTTGTTTGAAATGGATAACCGACAATTATCACAACTCCAAGATCTACCATGTTGCTATGAAGAAGGAAATGCTCGATACCATTCATGAATTGATAAATGACCAAGGTCAATTTGTTGGTGGCTATATGGAGATTGGTAGGGAGGTTTTTGAGTACTTCTAAAAGTTGTACAACCAGGAGCAGGCTTGTTCCAGTCATAATGGTAAGAACCTATCTGGAACAAGTGTAACTAATGCAATGAATAAAGAGTTGTGAAAACCATCTATGGATGAAGAGATCAAAGTTGTTGCCTTCTCCATAATTACACTAAGGCACCCAAACCTGACAGGTTCAATGATAAATTCTAGAAATTTATGTGGGATATCATTAATTCTGACATCTGTAAGCCTATTAAATGGTTCTTGAATGGTTCTCGCATGGTGATAGTTGTTAATCATGCTTGCATCAAGTTTCCAAACAGGCCAAAGCCCTACCAACCAACTGCATGCTATTCAATTCTTAATAAAATAATATCTATGCTCCTTGCTGAAAGGCTTAAATGTATTCTATTGGGTATCCTTTTGATTGAACAAAATGCATTCATTGAAGGTGGGCAGATTGCAGATTGTGCACTTCTGGCCTTTGAATTTCTGATTGGTTTCAAGATACAACGATCCACCTCCAATTCTTGTGTCAAAACGGACATCACAAAGGCTTATGAGTTCGTCAATTGGAATGCACTATGGAATGTTATGAATTTCACTGGGTTCTCTTCTCAATGAATCTCCTTGATGAGGAAATGCATGGAAACTATTTCGTTTTTTTTAATGTTGGTGAATGGTGCTCCTTCAGGCTTACTCTACGCATCTAATGGGTTAAGATAGGGGGACCCATGGTCTCCCCTTCTTTTCACCATTATCATGGAAGGCCTTACCAATTCTATCAAGATAGATGAAGACAAGGGAAAAGTGAAGACCTTTAAGATTAGTGTCATTAAATGAATGACCCATCTCATCTTTGCAAGTTACATTCTCCTCTTCTTAGTTAGACATGCTAGTAGATTGAAATAATACAAAAAAGTTTTGATCATCTTTGGCAGATTAATGCCTGATGCATTAGTAATATAACATCTCATATCTTCAGTTCCAAATCATGTGATTCCCATAGGGGTAGACTCAAAGTAGTTGTGGATGTGAGAAGAGGTACTTGGCCTACAAAGTACCTTGGAGTTCCTATTTCGGGTAGCAAGGGTACAATTAGTTATTTAAGAATGTGTGTGGATTTTGTGAAGGACAAAGTTGAGAAATGATACATAATTAATGTGTCTATGGTAGGTTGTATTGTGCTGATTAAAATTGTCATAAAGAGTATTTTCCTTTGCTATGATGAATTGTGTGACATTCTTGCCGCTTGCCTTAGTAGAATTAGTCTATTGCTGCTTCTTTTCTTTGGGGTTGTGGGAGTCATGGTATTGCCTAAGGTTCTGTTGCTCGATCTTATAGGAAAGGAAGTCGACAAATCATCAAATACCACAAGATCATGGATGAGTGCACCTTAAAGTGAGTGAATAATTTTTTTACCAGCTAAACAACATTTGGTCTAAATGGATGAGAAGTAGGTATCGAGCTATTTAACACCTAAATGAGAACAATAATACTTCCAAGATTTGGAGAAGGATGTGTAAGATTTATGAGGTTGTTGGGCATTTGTACAATGTGGATTCTTCGGGTAATGTTGCTTGTTCTCCGGTGTTACCTGGAATCAACATCTCAACAATGTTGGACATCTCGTGGCATCATTCCCTATGGGGTGGTTTCCACTATCCTAGATGGAGTACCCTCTTGTGCAGAGCTCTTCTGATCATGCTTCATATGAAAGACCACATGATTAGATGTGGTATTCAAGATGAACCGATGTGATGTCTGTGCAATAATGTCGTTGAGACAATGACCCATCTATTTTGTGAATGCCCCTTCACTATAAGTTTTTGTAAGATTACTTTCCTAAGGAATGAATGGGGGTGAGTGTCCCTTGCAACATTCTTGATGCTATCCGATGGATCCAAAGAAAATACAATAACAGGAAGAAGATGGTTAGCTTTGGTTGATTGGTTATATCCTATGTTTGCTATCACATATGGAGGGAAAGGAACAAAAGAAACCACAACAATGGTTCTAATGACAATTCTCATGTCATGATGAGTATTAGTAAGGACTAGTGTTGGTCCTTTTTTTTCTAGATTATATCTTACAACTAATTTAAGTACAACTTCTAAAATGTATTGGGGGTTTTGTAGATAATACCCTATTTTGCATTACTGTGACACATGATGCCTCTTCTTTTGTAAGTGTATAGCTTGCTATACTTTATTTTGGCAATATATTTACCTATTTACAAAAAACACCAAATGAATGTGGATTGATGTTTGAAAATAGAGGAGAACACATAATTTTAGTTTGTACCGTTCATTCAACAATAGTCTTTTACAACTAACTGTACTTTAAAACTTGTGTTTTTATCTTCCATAGAGGTTTCCTTTCTCTGATGATCTATTGGAAACCATCTTTTTGTCAGTGGGATACTTATCAACCTCCCAAGTACCATTCATATGAATATATTCCATTTCTTAGCTCATAGAAGAAACCCAAATAGAAGAATATGGAGAAGCTACAAATATAGTATAATTAGATGACTCACCAACAAAGTCAAGACGATGATGGGGTGGAAAGAAAAATTCCTTAGCAATGTCGGTAAAGAAGTGTTGATCAAATCAGTCATTCAAGCCATTCCTACCTACCTGATCAGATTCCTAGAAGGCATTATGAACAAGATGAACCATATGGTGGCTAAATTCTGGTGGGGTTCTAGTCAAGGAAAATGCATAATACACTAGGCTAGTTGGGAGAAACTTTGCATGTTGAAAAGGGACGGAGGCCTAACTTTTAGGGATTTCAAAACCTTCAACATGACCCTCTTGGTCAAATAATGTTAGAGACTCATGGGAAATCCTAATTCCCTTTATCATAATGTCATAAAGGGGAGATATTTCAAACCAGGTGCCATCCTAAATGCGCTCAAAGGCTATAATCCCAATTTCATGTGGCAAAGTCTTTGGGGGTGAGCTTTACTGAAGGAGGTACTTAGAGACTACGTCTATGAGGGGTCTAATGTCAGGACCTGGGATGATTCTTGACTTCCAAATGAGAAGGTATATTGTACACTCAGAGAAGACGTAGCTCCAGATAGACATGATAGAGTGGGGGATCTAATTGACCACTCGACGGGCAGATGGAAAATTGAGTCGGTCACTTTCCTGTTCTCTGTTGAAGATATGGATTGTATCCTCAAAATACCTTTAAGTAAAAGATAGACAGAAGAAAATCTTGGTACCCCTACACAAGCAAAATCTTCATGACAAAATAGCCTATTGGTTGGACCTCAGGGAATTGATGTTGTGCCTAGAGGAGAACACATATGTTATATGGGGTAAGCTTTGGAAATTCAACATGCCTACTATATTAATACATTTTGGCCGGTGAACATTCAAAGAGAAGACACCCATCAACTCTCAATTTTGCAGAAGACATGTGATTCCATCGAGGACCTATTTACGATGTGGAACAGCTGAGGAGAACACCTTTCATGTGTTGTGTGACTTCCATCCGGCTAGGGAAGTGTGAAACAACTGCAATTTCAAATCCAAGCTATCTTCGTTACCTAGAACTACCATGGTGGAGGCCTAGACATGGGCTTTGAACACCCTCAATAGTCGAGAAATGATTGAGTTTATGTCTATATGTGTTGTTGTTTGGAACATTCACAACAAATTCTTCTACCGCTAGGTTAATGAACACATTGCCATACACAAAAGGAACCTGGTGCAATGGGTCAAGGAGTATCAAGAAATCAACAATAGATATAAGAGACCCCTAGCAGTACTGAACTTAGAAGAAGACACAATAGATGAAAACCACCATAGGAAGGTGTCATAAAAATCAACATGGATTGTTCCTGCATTTAAAACAAGAGTACACCCTTCGTGACAATCTTCAGGTATCACAATGGAGACCTTTTTGTGGTGATCACCAAAATGCTAGTAGGGAAATGCCCTCTACAATAGTTGGTAGCAAAGGACATGAACATGAGACACATCACCATAGAAACATATGCTTCAAATGTAGTGAAAGAAATCAATTGTCTTAGATCCACTTTTACATCTTGGAAAGTCTCACATATCTCTAGAGAGAATAACAACACTTCTCACAACATAGAAGCCTTGGGTTGGAGAAGGGATAGTGATGTGATTATGATTGACAACTTTGCTAGGGTGATTTATCCACCCCATTGTTATTGACATTGTTTAGTTAATACAATGACCCATTCACCTTAGAAAAAAGATTACTTACCAACATCATTGATTTCCATGATAGTGGCTAAAGCATAAGCAAGTGTGCAATTTGAATGTCTTGTTGGTAGCCTAATCTATCTCTTTATTTAAAATGAAAAAATATGATTTTGCATCAGTTACCTCATCTTGATCATTATCTGAGGTATCTTAAGGATTCACAAATGGAGGTCTCAAACTCCATTAGGTGTGACACATCGTCAATAATTGGAACAACATTCTTTGTGACACTGGGACAAAGATCTATTCTAGAACTAGTAGACAAATATTTTTTCTTATAGAACATGACAAACTCAAAGTATAATTCGTTCTAATAAATAATTTTGGATACTTAGCTACCCTTTTAAACCTTCAATGTAATGTAAATAGATTCGTTTCTTGGTTTAGGAGAAATATTTATAGGTTTGGAGTAGACATAAGTAGAATAACAAAAAATGCAGATATTATAGTAGTTCATAGGATCACCAAACCAAACCTATTTAGGAGTTTTCAGACTTAGTAGATTAGAAATAGAGAGGTTACTAATATAAGCAGTTGTAGAAACAGCTTCAAGACAAAAAAATATACCAAGTTCATCATGAAAACACAAGCATCTTGCTTGCTCCAAGAGTTCTCCATTTATATGATCTACAACATCATTGTTTTATGGTGTACATATAATAGTTTGATGTCTAGTAATACTTGTATATTGTAAAGAATTTGTTAACTAGGATGAGAACAAATCTAAACCATAGTCGTTCCTCAATTTTATGACACTTTATAGTTTGCTTTTCAATCAAATTTTCCACTTCTTAAAGTGCTCAAAACCTTCATACTCATTCTTCATAATAAGACCAAGACTTTCCTTGAAAAGTCATCAATGATAGTGATCAGGTATCTAAAACCACCCTTGGATGGAACTTGAGAGGTGCACTAAATATCAAAATGATTGTAGTTAACAACACCTTATTTGTTATGAATTGTCATAGAGAAGCTAACTTTCTTTTATGTTCCCCTGACATTATATTCTAATAAATTTAATTTCCTAGGAGTACTTTCATTTAAGATTGATCTCGTCCTTATAATAGCAAGACATTTTGTAAGCATTAGGTTGGATAAGTGATGTTTTTAGAGGGTCATAAGAAGCAGGCATCTCCTGCCACAGTTGTGCCATTTTGACAACACAATTAATGAGTAAGCATTATTCCTAGAAGGAATGACCTTTGAGACTCTTAAAAACCTTGAAGTCAACTGTGTCTATTCCTATCCTCAACCTAGGGATTCCACCTTCTATTCCAATGAGTCTTGAGAAAGTTGCAAAGAAAGGGAACCCAAATATGGGGGGGTATTAAAGGTCCTCCTTGATGCCCACAATGATAAAACCTCATGGGAAATAAGATTTGGGGGACACTTCAATAGGATTTCTTCTACGATGCCCATAGGGGTGGTGATAGAAGAGTCAACAAGTTGGATCACAACACAAGTGGGAAGGATAATGTTGTGAAGCCTAGTCTTTTGCACAAATTATAGTGCATGATAGAAATGCTTGCCATAAGATCAATTAGGCCTTTTTGATATGTGGTTTCTCCACAAAAAAACAAGAGATCCTAAAAGACCCCAAATCTTTGAGTTTTTTAGGCATATTACTTTGGATTATGTATAATGCCAACTGTGATACTTTCACAGTTTCAACTAGCTATGTTAGAACTTGCAAGTGAGGAGAGTTTTGAAGAATTGTATCTAGAAAGGAATTTCTATGAGATCATGAAGGAAGGGAATATCGACATATAGCTTCTTCACTACTTCTTTAAAATTCATAGATCTTGAGTCTACTCATGTATGAAGTAGCCAACTTCTGTAAGGAACTTGTGGTTTGTAGAAAGGAATCACATGGACAAATGGGGAAGTTAGTGCAGCTTTAGATGCCCTTTTGGTTTTGCAAAAGCTTCTTATAACTGGAGATTCAAGCACAGGCTCCAATGGCATAGATTTTTGTATAGCCATTGGAGTGAATTTTTATTCATCGTTATCTTTGAGAACTAGTCTATTATTTTCAATGATTTGGGTTAGAGGTTTTGGTAGCACCCATCCATATTATGTCATCAATACCTTAAATTGGTCTTCCTAGTGTCTGGCATTATTTTTGGGTTCTTTACCAAATGATCCCACTAGAGGATGAATGCCACAACAATCTATGTGGGATGAGACACTATGGTTTTATTTAATGCATGTTGGCTTGGTAGAATCTTTTCGATAGCATTTAGAAAACCTTGACCATTAGTGATGAGCACACTCTGGTGCATACCCTAGCCAAGGAAACGTTGTTCATGTTGGTTGTATGGTTTCTGCCTTGGATTGTAGTTGTTTCCTTAGACAAAGTTATTGCGGTACTACCCAGGGTTGAATTATTTCATGTGATAATTCTAGTTTTGTTGGAAACCAGGTGGACCTCAAACTTGATTCTGACTATGGCCCGACTTGAGTTGTGAGTGTTCACTACTCCATATGGGTTTCCATATTGGAATCCTAGATGATTTCTTTTCCTATAGGGGTTATAGTACCCCTATCCTAGAATGTACTTGATAACATTGATTTCTTTAATGAGGGGGATTAAACTGGGGCTAGTGCATGTTCAATGTGGCCTAATTTAGGTGATTGCACTCTAGACTTGTGTGATTCTTTGCACTTTGAACCTAGAAGGCCTCTTTGGATGTTTTAGATTGAAAATAGAATTGACCTCATTGCCCATTGATCAGGAGATTTTACTCAGGGTTGACTTGTTTAAGAAATAGGTCCTTTAAGGATTCATCAATAGCCTTGATCTTAGATTTTTCTTCCTCCATATCACCCTTGAGAAATTTTCCTTGAATGAGGAGCCCAAAATTGATTAGTTCCCGAATCCCTTTCTTAACACCTTCAATGCATCAATAATGATTTTGCACATGGAGTTCCCATTGGAGGTGACATCTAGAAATTGTTTGACACCATCATTTACTCCCCTAAGTAAAGTTTTAATGAGTTATACAATGGTGATGCCATGATGAGGGGATTTTCATAGTGTCTCTTTAAATCATTTGCATAGTGGCTCTTCAAATCATCCCAGGAACTTTGAACACCAATATATACAAAATAGAAACTTTAGGGAAATTATATGAAACTAATAACCATCTATGGCTCCAAAAGTTTGGAAACAAAACATGGTTTTTTTAGTTTTCTTCCATTTTCCTTAATAATAACAATGATCATTGTCATTTTACCCAAAGATGTCTAAGAAGTATTGGCCGATATGGGGGTGCTAACACCATTCTCACTTGTGACAAGATCATCAAGTGTGATCTCTAAGATTATGTATATCTTTTTTATCCTCCTTTTGGTAGAGTCCAACCTAGTTTCTTATGTTTTTTATTCTTATTTTACCACCTATGTCTATTTTCTTAATTTTACAAGTAAGGCCAGATGGTGACTTTGAAAGAGTTATAATTCATCATCTTCTTTCATTTCTTTATTGTTTCACATGACAATAAGATCATCCTCGGTGAGGGAATTTTTGAGCCAAATATAATAGTTTGATGACTCTGATGGGGATGTTGACGATCTAGGTTGTGTTATCTTCTTTAACCATCTCAAGTATTACCAATTGATCGAGGTTTCTATTTTTTGTATGTTTTTCATTTTCATTTTTATTTTTGACATAATCTAGAGTTTTTCAAAAATGGAATTATGATCATCAATCATATAATTCCTCAAAAAAGAATGTTTATAAACCAAAAAACTCATCACAAAACACACTATTATACTAGTAAAAAAATATTTCTTGGCACTACTTTTTGTTTTCATGGTGCTTAGTGAAATGTTAGCATAATTATTTGTTCTACCAGCAAGAAAGAGTTTTTTCATTGCTTTGTTTTTCCTATCACTTTGATTTATCTTTTTGTTTTTGTAATTGTTCGTCAAATGTCATATTTTTTAAAAATTTTCACTTTTACAATTAGCGTCTGCTTCTCTCCTTATTTATTTCTTTATTACTCACTTCATTTCTATAATATATATAAATAAAGGAAAAGAGAGAAAAGGATGAGAGAGGTCTTCAGGATGATCAAGATCTTTTCTATCTTAAGTAATGCTTGATCATTTACTTATGTCCTTATTATTTGTCTTATATGATTTATTTTTGTAGAATTGCTTCTAGAAAAGTAAAAAGCCAACACTAGAACTATGCACATATATAAACCCATGCATCTATGAAATATATGCCACCACTCATGTTGGATCATTGAATGTGGCGGGGGTGTTACTATAGGTATGGGCTCAGTGTTAAGATAGACGTCCAAAGCATTTAAGGACAACCCCCTCTCTTAGCGCTCATGAATGATTGTGGTCTTTGTGGTAACAAGGTACATTGGTAATAATATCCATATTCAAAGAACTGAGGTTACTCCCACAATGAATACCATAATCCTATAGAGATGATAAAGACCAACCCCCACTATATTGGTTATACTTGAGTGAAGACACAAATCACATATAAACTCATGGAATAAAAAGTTGAACTTTATCTTCTACATATGCATCTTATGCTTAATTTTTTTAGTATTTTCAAGATTGTTGCTTTCTATTCCAATTACATGATTGTTGAAGAATTTATGATTTAAATATTTCAACCGTAACACATGGATTTTTCATCATTTGTTATTCCTCATATTAAAAGTAATGTTCTCAAAATAAAAATTTAAAAGTAACAATCCTATCATGCCCATGTTCTTAACGAATCACAAACAAACAATGTTAATTATTTATAATGATCTCAAATGCTAGCCGACACAAAAAAATTTACATGAGCAAGAGAAACTAGAAAGAAGGCAAGACAAGCTTTGTTACAACCCCAATTTTTGGGATCATCTGGTGAGAAATGTAATTTCTCATATTGGGCTTGAAAGAATGGTATAATTTGTTTGAATACATGGATTTTGTTTACAATAGCCTTGATGTTTGTGTTGTGGGCTTTATTGGCTATTGGGCCCAAATAACAAGAAAATTCTATTAGTGAATGAATAATTGAATATTTGAGAAAAGAAAGAAGTAGAAACCTCTAAAAGGCAAAGAGATGTAATCCAAGGATGGATTTCGTGCCTCTTGGGTTCCTTGGGTTCCAAGGAGTCCAAAGTTGCAAAAAGAAAGCAATAAGAAAAGAAAAGATTAATCAAGTATTTCTTTATTAAGAAAGAAATTGAAAACAATGAGAAAATGTGGAAAATAAGTGAAAAGTGGTATAATTGAGTTATCCTTGGTGGAATTTCGTATCCCAAGGATTTCTAATGATAAAAGGAACGCCAATGAGGAAAATAAAAGAGAAATAAAGAGAAATCCTCAAAAAGAGATATTTTGAAAAGAAATACATAAGATAATGAGAGATAATGGATAAAAGATAAGTAAAAAGGGCTAAAGTATATCCCCAAGATGGGATTTCGAGCCATTAAGGTTCCTTGAGGTTCAAGGAACTCAGAATAATAATTTAATAGCAAAGGAAAGAGAAAATAGGTGAAAAATATATATAATTAAGAGATATCTTGCACTTAAAGCAAAGGAACGTTTTCTTTGAGATAATGAGCCCAATTTTTAATAGAGAGGTAGATTAAGTCATTATGGACTTTCCCTCCAAATTTGGGAATAATTGGATACTTGGTTTGGGAGTTATAGCTTTTACAAGATTCCCTAAAGTATTGGGATTATGATAAATGTCACGATTTTAATGGAATTAGAATTCCTTTTATCAACCTTTTTTTTTCTAGCGCGTGCTTTCTGGACCATTGGATATTTGATCCAACACTTCACAGTTGTCTTCTAGTCTGATCAAGAAAGGAAATAGGAGCACATCTTTAAGGATGTTCCTACTCGATTCTCTTGCGAATCAATCTGTGTGCAAAGAAGGAAATCCCTTCTGTGGGTTCGCAAGGCAGAAATGAAACAAAATACCCTAAATTTCGGTGCCTTTTGAAGATAATCGACGGAAAACCCAAATCAACACCACGACAGTTCAAGCCTATGAACCAGACCTATAAAACGGAGGTCAAAGACCCTCTTCTAGAGCGTAAAAGCTATTCACTAGACGCTATGTGATCTCGCACTCCCTCTTCCGGCTTCAATCTCCTTCTCGGCCTTGACCCTCACAGCTAATCATGACCAGCAGCCTCGCCAGAGATCAGCCCTGCCGCCATGACGACTCGGACCACCATCAAAGGATCGGAAGGCGTCACAGAGTTTGCCAGAGTGAGGCGAAGGTAGCAGGCCTTTTTCCTGCGGAAGGGAGGGCCCAGATCGCAGGGTCAACTGCGGGGTTGACCACCTGTTCGCGTGAGAAGGAGAACGCGCACGAGGAAGAAGAAGACACAGGTCGAATGACTTGTTTGCCCCCGAGCGTGCGATGAAGAGGGAGGGGCGCGTAGGTCTTTCGCCAATTAAAAGTCGGCCCAACTATGAAATTCAGAAAAATGATTTTCGCTGATGTGTCAATCCGCCATTGGCCAAAAGCTATGAATCTCCTGAAAATCATATCTAATAATTGGTAAATCAGATGAAGACAATATGCATATGAAAATTGATCACAAGAAAATGAGGAATGCAATAAAAATATAAATGAACCCTGATTCTGAGTGCAATTCAAAAAGTATGTAAATATGCTATCTTTAATGGTTTTACTAATGAAAAACCCTAGATTTTGATGTTAATGAGTTTTAGTAAAGTTCAATGAACAAGTTAAGTTGATAATAACCTGTTGTTGGTAAAAGAGAGATTAAAGTCTTGAAAGATGATCTTTGTGGTTAATTGGCCTAATTTAGAGTTTATGTGCATAAGTATGCTTTAATGGGCCTTGAAACCCTAATATTGGAAAATTCAACTCTTAATAGCTTTAATTATTCAAAGTGGTGATTAAAGATAAGTTATAATGGTTCTAATCTATTTCGATCTTTAAAGTTCCTAATCATGGATAAAAACCCTAAAAGTAGTAATTAGGGTTTTCTCATGAATAAAAGGTAGTACTAATGGTAAATCGAGTTCATATGTGATTAGACCATAATGAACTTTGAATTGATGATGAATGAGCATAATAATATTGTCATGGATTAAAAAGGATAAAAATGGTATCTTTAATGTAAAAGAAGCTTAATGAAATTAACTGATGGTTAATGGTCCCTTTAAATCCGAGAATTGGGTTATATGTTGTTAAGATAACCTTAATGATGAAAAATGGATAAGATAATAAGGGTTTATGAGTAACGGTATAAAATAAGGGTTTGAAATAGTAAGAGATGAAAGGAAACCCTAATTGCAATGGAAACCCTAAAAGTGAACTAGAAACCCTAGGAAGCGAGTTAGGTTTAATGGGTCTTGATGACATGAGTAATAAAAAGGGAATTACATGATTATTTCAGGATCTTGTTGAAAATGCTTGCTTGCTTAGGATTCTTACTTGCATGGATATTTCTGTTCAAATCATCAAATCAGGTATGTGGTTATGCTTATGACTATATCGATTAGTTTTCTGAGGATTTTATCGATGTTTCCCTCAATGCTTGAAATAACTGTTGGATGTTTCAATTCATGCAACTATAAAGTGATTATGACTATCGCTATGAGTATACATGTATAC
The DNA here is from genome assembly GCA_963693085.1 of Alisma plantago-aquatica. Lineage (NCBI taxonomy): Eukaryota > Viridiplantae > Streptophyta > Magnoliopsida > Alismatales > Alismataceae > Alisma > Alisma plantago-aquatica. Next base: position 308,601,204 of record OY856415.1, read on the forward strand.
CTAGCTAGATCCGAGTCCACCCATGTGGCTATACAAAGCCTAAGGATAACCTAGAGCAAGGTCTAGGGTATCATGAGTTAGAAATTGGGCTACCTACGTGTAGTGCCATGAGACTCTTTAGCCTACCATGAGTCAAGGAGTGGTCTACCTATGGGTAGTTCCATGTGACTCAACCCTAGAAATGGGTTCACTTGATAGGTGGATCATGAGGGGTTTAATGGGGACAACACAGAGGATAGGGTATCCTTGGATCGCGTAGTTATACTTAAAATGTAAAATTGTTTGTTAAATGATAATTGAGTGAAGTACATTGTTATAGATAATTGTATGATTATTGTTTCCCCCACATACCAGCTTCCGCTGACCGACATTTTGTTTGTCGGTTTTTTAGGTACAAGCCAAAAGGACAAATAGTAAATCGTCGTAATGAGAAATACATGAAGTAAAATACAAGGAGGATTAGTTAGAGTAGAATCCTTAAATGGATAAAAGTTTAGAGATCCAAGTTTTCAAAAAGGTATGCAAAAATTTATTTTCTTACAACTTTTCAGTATAGTCTGTTAAAATTTGATAACTATTCTTGGTTAATTGCCGAACCTTTGATCAGGAAGTTATGGGTGCGGCTTTGACCTCTCAGTATCCCTTAATTGGGGGTTATCGGGAGGTGGGGTCGTAACATTTGGTATCAGAGTGTAGGTTCCTCAGTTAACCATTAATCATTATTAAATTTTACAAACTCCATAGAACTCAAGGGAGTTATTAGAGGATTATCTGAAAGACGGAGGTGTCTAGAAAAGGATCACGACCGGGGGCTGGCAATATTTTCCTCCGCACCACTAGTCAGAATACGAGGACTCCCGGATCCGTGTGACTACCTGGCCAAAGTCTTAGGGTATGAATCGAAATAAGATACCTTTAGGACTTTCTCATCTTATTCATCCCTTCTCATCACAAATTTTGTTAAGGACCTTACGGATTAGGGTTTTCTCTCTTCTCCTTACCCTCTTGAGGTATGGGTAAGATTAATAAGGTCTAAGGAATCCTCCATCAAGTTAATGAAAAGCATGTAAATAAGATGTCATGGACATAAGATTAATAGAGTAAGCGTAAACTAAAGAATAGATGCATGCTTAGGTCGTATGACATAAGTTGTCATGCCCTCAGGAGAGACCCGAGGATAGACCTCCTTGTCGGGAGGATGAGTAGAGGAAGTTAGTCTTGGAGGGAGAGGCCTCCATTAAAAGTAGAGACCTAGCACATCCTTTGAGGATGACGCAAACCCTAACCCTAAGAGAAGGTTAGAGAGAGAGAGAGATGACACAAAGAATTAAATGTCTTGATGGACCAAGTGTGTGGATATGCCTTTGGATGTCATATGAGCCTTGAACCTTGGATGACCTAACCCTGGAAGGGGTTGTCATATTAGAGTGCAAGATTGCTCCTTCAATGATGAGGTTGGTTGTAGGGATATCTCTAGAGAGCGAATAGGAAACACAGTAAGACGGTTGGAAACCTAAACTCCTAGATATGAGGGAAATAGGGAGTTGAGGATGATGCGACCTAAGTGGATGATAGTGGTTGCCAGATGCTTGATCCCTAGAGGTTGATGATGTCTTGGTTACCATGAGACGAACCAAACCTTAGAGAGAGGATGAATCTGTTAAAACCTATGTGCCTTCGGTATAGGTGTTTCCCTCCTTCTGAAAGGAAGGAGAAGTTCTGTATACCCTGGGGGGGTTTAGTAACAGGTTATGAGGCCTTGTACCTTGTTGTCCTTAAGGAGGACTCGACTCTAAAGTGTTGCTCGAGTAGAAGGATGACAGGAAGTGTGTGTCATGCCTTATACATGCCTGAATCGTGGTTAAGAGATTGAGCATGCAGTTGGTCATCAAAAAGTGAACCTAGGGTTCCTAGGCCTAAGAGGGGAAGTGGTGTACCTAATGCTCATGGAGAGAGTTGAGTTTCCTTAGATGCGAGCATGGTACCTCCTATGTTAAGAGGAAAGGAAAACCCCTTAAGTTTAAGGTATGTTTGATGAACCCCTCACAGCTAAGTTGATGACAAAGGAAGGTATAATCTTGATCCAGTTTTGAGGAAAGAGAACAAGTAGGACCTAGCCTGGTTTAGTGGTCTACTTGTGCCTTAATAGCCTATAGGGTTAAGCATAAGGATGTAAACCCTAGACCTAAGGATGTTTGTGACCTTGTGGTCAAAAGTTGTAGGTTCCTCCCATCTTGGGAGAGGGACCCCTTTTGAAGGGTGTACACTGGTTTTCATGAAAGCCTAAAGAGGTCTCATAGGATCTTGAGAAGCTAAGTGAAAAGTACACAGTATGAGGAAGAACCTCTAGACCCATAGATAGCCATCTCTATGTGCATATGGATGTGTTACCATGAAGGTAACTGATATGGGGCTTGACCAAGGTAGGCAGGTTGCCATGATCCCTATGAATGGATGAAAGTCAGCCCATGAATGCAGAGAGAGAGATGACGAAGGCTTGGGCAAGGTTCTAAGTTGAACATGTACTATAACAGAATCCTAAGTCTATCCTAAGGTCAGGTAGGGATAAGACCGATGGAAGTAGGAGTTGCCTAATTCCCTAGTTGCACATGACCATAGGGTCGGGATGTAACAACTAACATTGTCTGAGGGCCATGGGTTAGGAGATTGATCACCTTCATGAACTCATGGGACCTAAAGGGCAAATGAGTAGGGCACTCTCTGGATGCATAAGGGAAGAGGGATGACCCCCAAAAGTGCCGGCACCCTATAGACCTAGAGGAGATGACCAAGGATTGTGAAGTGACCCAAGTAGGTTCAAGACCAGTTTTCCATGGAGGTAACTTTGATATCGTGATGTTGTGACAAAGAGACATAGCTGGCATGTTTCAACTTATATTTAAAAGGTGTATTGGCAAGGTGGGATGTACCATCTCTACTCTTGGAACAGGAAGAACTCTGTATTTGGACTGCATCCAAATACTTATTTCCTTTTTTTATGGGAGTGAGAGATAGGACAGTACGCATGCCATACGAATAAAGATGAGGTGGGTTGGAACATGGCCGCGAGATATGGGGACAGAGAAGATAACATACGCTGGTAAAGTGAATGATACATGGATGGTTTGCAAACACTAAGAGGAATGAGGTAGTCACCTTATGAGGATGTGTTTATCATGAGATATGCGTCATATAAGGTTGATGTAATCACCAAAAAGATGAGTCCAAAGTGTTTTCAATAAAGACAAAGAGTTTAAGATTGTAAGTGAAATACATGGAAGTGTGTGTCTTCAATGTTACCTAATACATAAGAAGGTGAAGTAGTAATGGATGCCCTAGTAAGACATATCCAACTAGTTTGGCTAGAAGCTAGAAGAAGTTGTTAGGCTAACCCTAAGTTTGGAAAAGAAGATATGTTTGGCTAACACCCTGATGTAACGAAATCAGTTAATGGTTGTTTGGTTAGCCAGTCTAGTCCTTGAGATAATGAAAGGATGGTGATAGAACCCCAGATACACTTCTTTGGATAGGAAGGTGATGAAACCCTGATGAGAGTGGTTTATGATTTTTGAAGAAATCAATCTTGAAATCATGACATATAGGAAATCATGATTTTAAGGTCACCAGATACCATGGTACTATTGAAAAAATGAGTGGTAGCAGTACTATGGGTGTGGGAGATGAGGCTGCATGTGGTATGTTGCCATGCATGAAAGAAGGTGAAGGATAAGCACCGGTAACCCAGTACCTTGATATAGAGGATAACGAGTTCCCGAGAGGGAATGGGAGTTCATCGCTATGGATGTTGTGATAAGTCTCCCATAGACCAAGGAAGGTCAAGATGCAATATGGTTTATGGTAGATCGCCTTACCTAGATGACATGAGAAAGAAAGAGTACTGTCAAGGGACAGATCGGGTTGAACCACTTATGAGAGAGATAGTTCAACTACACTATGAGGCGAGTTCAAAAGTTCATGAGTATGACCTAAAGGTTCCATTCCATAAGATGAAAAAAGGTACATGAAGAACTCTATGATAGTACAGTTTATCACCCCTAACTAATGGTTTGTATGATCCAGACTAAAGGGTCTGATGAGAGCATGTATACTCATTCAGGGTGATATCTAGAGACAGTTCTTGTTATATGAAAGACCACCATAGCCAGTATCGGGATTTAAAGAAGCTCTGTAAGAGAGGTTGTGTCGGTCACCACTTCAGTAAGGTGATGTTGGTGAAAGGACCACATGATGGTTAGAAAAGGACCACAGTGCGTGTAGATGAAGTCGCTTTGATCATGCAATGGCTGAAAGTAGCCTAGAGACGACGAGAGTCGTGAGAAGATGCAAATAGACTGACATGTAGTTCACTGTGGGAGAATACGTGACATGAAAATCCGACACCTCTAAGTTATAGCTTAGAGAGCTGAGTCCCCGATGCATGGGTTCTTTTGACATGGTTTGGTGGAGAAGGTTAAGTTTGACCTTAACTCTCAGGATAAAGTAATGTGTGATGAGTTCCATGTGTCCAATTTAGAGCACTATGTGAGGTACCCCGACCATGTGCTGAGCAATGAACCTAGTGAGCCCAAGGGAGGCTGACATGGCCTGAGTCACCTGTGCGGTTTGTAGACGCCAGGATGAAAGAACTCAGAGAAAAGAATATGTGATGATAAAGGTTCTTTGGAAGCGCCATAGGTAAGGTAAAGCCACATAGGGGCCAATGATGGACATGGAAAAGTCTTATCCTGAATTGTTTGTTTGCTTGATAGAATTTTGAGGACAAAATTCCTATAAGAGGGGAAGGATGTTACAACCCCAATTTTTGGGATCATCTGGTGAGAAATGTAATTTCTCATATTAAATATAATTGAATAGAGAATGGTATAATTTGTTTTGAATACATGGATTTTGTTTACAATAGCCTTGATGTTTGTGTTGTGGGCTTTATTGGCTATTGGGCCCAAATAACAAGAAAATTCAATTAGTGAATGAATAATAGAATATTTGAGAAAAGAAAGAAGTAGAAACCTCTAGAAGGAAAAGAGATGTAATCCAAGGATGGATTTCGTGCCTCTTGGGTTCCTTGGGTTCCAAGGAGTCCAAAGTTGCAAAAAGAAAGCAATAAGAAAAGAAAAGATTAATCAAGTATTTCTTTATTAAGAAAGAAATTGAAAACAATGAGAAAATGTGGAAAATAAGTGAAAAGTGGTATAATTGAGTTATCCTTGGTGGAATTTCGTATCCCAAGGATTTATAATGATAAAAGGAATGCCAATGAGGAAAATAAAAGAGAAATAAAGAGAAATCCTCAAAAAGTGATATTTTGAAAAGAAATAAATAAGATAATGGGAGATAATGGATAAAAGATAAGTAAAAACGGCTAAAGTATATCCCCAAGATGGGATTTCGTGCCATTAAGGTTCCTTGAGGTTCAAGGAACTCATAATAATAATTTAATAGCAAAGGAAAGAGAAAATAGGTGAAAAATATATATAATTAAGAGGTATCTTGCACTTAAAGAAAAGGAACGTTTTCTTTGAGATAATGAGCCCAATTTTGATAGCGAGGTAGATTAAGTCATTATGGAGTTTCCCTCCAAATTTGGGATTAATTGGATACTTGGTTTGGGAGTTATAGCTTTTACAAGATTCCCTAAAGTATTGGGATTATGATAAATGTCACGATTTTAATGGAATTAGAATTCCTTTTATCAGCCTTTTTTTTCTAGCGCGTGCTTTCTGGACCATTGTATATTTGATCCAATGCTTCACAGTTGTCTTCTAGTTTGATCAAGAAAGGAATCAGGAGCACAACTTTAAGAATGTTCCTACTCGATTCTCTCGCGAATCAATCTGTGTGCAAAGAAGGAAATCCCTTCTGTGGGTTCGCAAGGCAGAAACGAACCAAAATACCCTAAATTTTGGTGCCTTTTGAAGATAATCGACGGAAAACCCAAATCAACACCATGGCAGTTCAAGCCTATGAACCAGACCTATAAAACGGAGGCCAAATACCCTCTTCTAGAGCGTAAAAGCTATTCACTAGACGCTATGTGATCTCGTACTCCCTCTTCTGGCTTCAATCTCCTTCTCGGCCTTGACCCTCACAGCTAATCATGACCAGCAGCCTCGCCGGAGATCAGCACTACCGCCACGACGACTCGGACCACCATCAAAGGATCGGAAGGCATCACAGAGTTCTCCAGAGTGAGGCGAAGGTAGCAGGCCCTTTTCCTGCGGAAGGGAGGGCCTAGATCGCAGGGCCAACTGCGGGGTTGACCACTTGTTCGCGTGAGAAGGAGAACACGAGCGAGGAAGAAGAAGACATAGGTCAAATGACTTGTTTGCCCCCGATCGTGCGATGAAGAGGGAGGGGCACGTAGGTATTTCGCCAATTAAAAGTCGGCCCAACTATGAAATTTAGAAAAATGATTTTCGCTGATGTGTCAATCCGCCATTGGCCAAAAGGTAATAATCTCCTGAAAATCATATCTAATAATTGGTAAATCGGATGAAGACAATATGCATATGAAAATTGATCACAAAAAAATGAGGAATGCAATAAAAATATAAATGAACCCTGATTCCGAGTGCAATTCAAAAAGTATGTAAATATGCTATCTTTAATGGTTTTACTAATGAAAAACCCTAGATTTTGATGTTAATGAGTTTTAGTAAAGTTCAATGAACAAGTTAAGTTGATAATAACCTGTTGTTGGTAAAAGAGAGATTAAAGTCTAGAAAGATGATCTTTGTGGTTAATTGGCCTAATTTAGAGTTTATGTGCATAAGTATGCTTTAATGGGCCTTGAAACCCTAATATTGGAAAATTCAACTCTTAATAGATTTAATTATTCAAAGTGGTGATTAAAGATAAGTTATAATGGTTCTAATCTATTTCGATCTTTAAAGTTCCTAATCATGGATAAAAACCCTAAAAGTAGTAATTAGGGTTTTCTCATGAATAAAAGGTAGTACTAATGGTAAATCGAGTTCATATGTGATTAGACCATAATGAACTTTGAATTGATGATGAATGAGCATAATAATCTTGTCATGGATTAAAAAGGATAAAAATGGTATCTTTAATGTAAAAGAAGCTTAATGAAATTAATTGATGGTTAATGGTGCCTTTAAATATGAGAATTGGGTTATATGTTGTTAAGATAACCTTAATGATGAAAAATGGATAAGATAATAAGGGTTTATGAGTAATGGTATAAAATTAGGGTTTGAAATAGTAAGAGATGAAAGGAAACCCTAATTGCAATGGAAACCCTAAAAGTGAACTAGAATCCCTAGGAAGCGAGTTAGGTTTAATAGGTCTTGATGACATGAGTAATAAAAAGGGAATTAAATGATTATTTCAGGATCTTGTTGAAAATGCTTGCTTGCTTATGATTCTTACTTGCATGGATATTTCTGTTCAAATCATCAAATCAGGTATGTGGTTACGCTTATGACTATATTGATTAGTTTTCCGAGGATTTTATCGACGTTTCCCTCAATGCTTGAAATAACTGTTGGATGTTTCAATTCATGCAACTATAAAGTAACTATGACTATCACTATGAGTACACATGTATAGCTAGCTAGATCCGAGTCCACCCCTGTGGCTAAACAAAGGCTAAGGATAACCTAGAGCAAGGTCTAGGGTATCATGAGTTAGAAACTGGGCTACCTACGTGTAGTGCCATGAGACTCTTTAGCCTACCATGAGTCAAGGAGTGGTCTACCTATGGGTAGTTCCATGTGACTCAACCCTAGAAACGGGTTCACTTGATAGGTGGATCATGAGGGGTTTAATGGGGACAACACAGAGGATAGGGTATCCTTGGATCGCGTAGTTATACTTAAAATGTAAAATCGTTTGTTAAATGATAATTGAGTGAAATAAATTGTTATAGATAATTGCATGATTATTGTTTCCCCCACATACCAGCTTCGGCTGACCGACGTTTTGTTTGTCGGCATTTTAGGTAAAAGCCAAAAGGACAAACAGTAAATCGTCATAATGAGAAATACATGAAGTAAAATACAAGGAGGATTAGTTAGAGTAGAATCCTTAAGTGGATAAAAGTTTAGAGATCCAAGTTTTCAAAAAGGTATGCAAAAATTTATTTTCTTACAACTTTTCAGTATAGTCTGTTAAAATTTGATAACTATTCTTGGTTAATTGCCGAACCTTTGATCCGGAAGTTATGGGTACGGCTTCGACCTCTCGGTCTCCCTTAATTGGGGGTTATCGGGAGGTGGGGTCGTAACATTTGGTATCAGAGCGTAGGTTCCTCAGTTAACCATTAATAATTATTAAAATTTACAAACTCCATAGAACTCAAGGGAGTTATTAGAGGATTATCCGAAAGACGGAGGTGTTTAGAAAAGGATCACGACTGGGGATTGGAAATATTTTCCTCCGCACCGCTAGACAGAATATGAGGACTCCCAGATCTGTGTGACTGCCTGGCCAAAGTCTTAGGGTATGAATCGAAATAAGATACCTTTAGGACTTTCTCATCTTATTCATCCCTTCTCATCACAAATTTTGTTAAGGACCTTACGGATTAGGGTTTTCTCTCTTCTCCTTACCCTCTTGAGGTATGGGTAAGATTAATAAGGTCTAAGGAATCCTCCATCAAATTAATGAAAAACATGTAAATAAGATGTCATGGACATAAGCTTAATAGAGTAAGCGTAAACTAAAGAATAGATACATGCTTAGGTCGTATGACATAAGTTGTCATGCCCTCACGAGAGACCTGAGGATAGACCTCCTTGTCAGGAGGATGAGTAGAGGAAGTTAGTCTTAGAGGGAGAGGCCTCCATTAAAAGTAGAGACCTAGCACATCCTTTGAGGATGACGCAAACCCTAACCCTAAGAGAAGGTTAGAGAGAGAGAGATGACATGAAGAATTAGATGTCTTGATGGACCAGGTGTGTGGATATGCCTTTGGATGTCATATGAGCCTTGAACCTTGGATGACCTAACCCTGGAAGGGGTCGTCATATTAGAGTGCAAGATTGCTCCTTCAATGATGAGGTTGGTTGTAGGAATATCTCTAGAGAGAGAATAGGAAACCAAGCAATACAGTTGGAAACCTAAACTCTGAGATATGAGGGAAGTAGGGAGTTGAGGATGATGCGACCTAAGTGGATGATAGTGGTCACCAGATGCTTGATCCCTAGAGGTTGATGATGTCTTGGTTACCATGAGACGAACCAAACCCTAGAGAGAGGATGAATCTATTGATACCTTTGTGCCTTCGGTATAAGTGTTTCCCTCCTTCTGAAAGGAAGGAGAAGTTCTGTATACCCTGGGGGGGTTTAGTAACAGGTTATGAGGCCTTGTACCTTGTTGTCCTTAAGGAGGACTCGACTCTAAAGTGTTGCTCGAGTAGAAGGATGACAGGAAGTGCGTGGCATGCCTTATACATGCCTGAATCGTGGTTAACAGATTGAGCATGCAGTTGGTCATCAAAAAGTGAACCTAGGGTTCCTAGGCCTAAGAGGGGAAGTGGTGTACCTAATGCTCATAGCGAGAGTTGAGTTTCCTTAGATGCGAGCATGGTACCTCCTATGTTAAGAGGAACGGAAAACCCCTTAAGTTTAAGGTATGTTTGATGAACCCCTCACAGCTAAGTTGATTACAAAGGAAGGTATAATCTTGATCCAGTTTTGAGGAAAGAGAATAAGTAGGACCTAGCCTGGTTTAGTGGTCTGCTTGTGCCTTAATAGCTTACTAGGGTTAAGCATAAGGATGTAAACCCTAGACCTAAGGATGTTTGTGACCTTGTGGTCAAAATTTGTAGTTTCCTCCCATCCTGGGAGAGGGACCCCTTTTGAAGGGTGTACATTGGTTTTCATGAAAGGCTAAAGAGGTCTCATAGGATCTTGAGAAGCTGAGTGAAAAGTACACAGTATGAGGAAGAACCTCTAGACCCATAGATAGCCATCTATATGTTCATATGGATGTGTTACCATGAAGGTAACCGATATGGGGCTTGACCAAGGTAGGCAGGTTGCCATGATCCCTATGAATGGATGAAAGTCAGCCCATGAATGCAGAGAGAGAGAGATGACGAAGGCTTGGGCAAGGTTCTAAGTTGAACATGTACTATAACAGAATCCCAAGTCTATCCTAAGGTCAGGTAGGGATAAGACCGATGGAAGTAGGAGTTGCCTAATTCCCTAGTTGCACATGACCATAGGGTCGGGAGGTAACATCTAACATTGTCTGAGGGCCATGGGTTAGGAGATTGATCACCTTCATGAACTCATGGGACCTAAAGGGCAGATGAGTAGGGCACTCTCTGGATGCATAAGGAAATAGGGATGACCCCCAAAAGTGTCGGCACCCTATAGACCTAGAGGAGATGACCAAGGATTGTGAAGTGACCCAAGTAGGTTCAAGACCAGTTTTCCATGGAGGTAACTTTGATATCGTGATTTTGTGACAAAGAGACATATGTGGCACGTTTCAACTTAGATTTAAAAGGTGTACTGGCAAGGTGGGATGTACCATCTCTACTCTTGGAATAGGAAGAACTTTGAATTTGGACTGCAGCCAAATACTTATTTCCTTTTGTTATGGGAGTGAGAGATAGGACAATACGCATGCCATACACCAAGGATAAAGATGAGGTGGGTTGGAACATGGCCGCGAGATATGGGGACAGAGAAGATAACATACCCTGGTAAAGTGAATGATACATGGATGGTTTGCAAACACTAAGAGGAATGAGGTAGTCACCTTATGAGTATGTTTTTATCATGAGATATGAGTCATATAAGGTTGATGTAATCACCAAAAAGATGAGTCCAAAGTGTTTTCAATAAAGACAAAGAGTTTAAGATGATAAGTGAAATACATGGAAGTGTGTGTCTTCAATGTTACCTAATACATAAGAAGGTGAAGTAGTAATGGATGCCCTAGTAAGACATATCCGACTAGTTTGGCTAGAAGCTAGAAGAAGTTGTTAGGCTAACCCTAAGTTTGGAAAAGAAGATATGTTTGGCTAACACTCTGATGTAACGAAATCAGTTAATGGTTGTTTGGTTAGCCAGTCTAGTCCTTGAGATAATGAAAGGATGGTGATAGAACCTCAGATACACTTCTTTGGATAGGAAGGTGATGAAACCCTGATGAGAGTGGTTTAGGATTTTTGAAGAAATCGATCTTGAAATCATGACATATAGGAAATCGTGATTTTAAGGTCACCAGATACCATGGTACTATTGAAATAATGAGTGGTAGCAGTACTATGGGTGTGGGAGATGAGGCTGCATGTGGTATGTTGCCATGCATGACAGAAGGTGAAGGATAAGCACCGGTAACCCAGTACCTTGGTATAGAGGATAACGAGTTCCCGAGAGGGAATGGGAGTTCATCGCTATGGATGTTGTGATAAGTCTCCCATAGACCAAGGAAGGTCAAGATGCAATATGGGTTATGGTAGACCGCCTTACCTAGATGACATGAGAAAGAAAGAGTACTGTCAAGGGACATATCGGGTTGAACCACTTATGAGAGAGATGGTTCAACTACATTATGAGGCAAGTTCAAAAGTTCATGAGTATGACCTAAAGGTTCCATTCCATAAGATGGAAGAAGGTACATGAAGAACTCTATGATAGTACAGTTTATCACCCCTAACTAATGGTTAGTATGATCCAGACTAAAGGGTCTGATGAGAGCATGTATACTCATTCAGGGTGATATCTAGAGACAGTTCTTGTTATATGAAAGACCACTATAGCCAGTATCGAGATTTAAGGAAGCTCTGTAAGAGAGGTTGTGTCGGTCACCACTTCAGTAAGGTGATGTTGGTGAAAGGACAACATGATGGTTAGAAAAGGACCACAGTGCGTGTAGATGAAGTCACTTTGATCATGCAATGGCTGAAAGGAGCCTAGAGACGATGAGAGTCGTGAGCAGATGCAAATAGACTGACATGCAGTTCACTGTGGGAGAATATGTGACATGAAAATCCAACACCTCTAAGTTATAGCTTAGAGAGCTGAGTCCCCGATGCATGGGTTCTTTTGACATGGTTTGGTGGAGAAGGTTAAGTTTGACCTTACCCCTCAGGATAAAGTAATGTGTGATGAGTTCCATGCGTCCAATTTAGAACACTATGTGAGGTACCCCGACCATGTGCTGAGCAATGAACCTAGTGAGCCCAAGGGAGGCTGACATGGCCTGAGTCACATGTGCGGTTTGTAGACGCCAGGATGAAAGAACTCAGAGAAAAGAATATGTGATGATAAAGGTTCTTTGGAAGTGCCATAGGTAAGGTAAAGCCACATAGGGGCCAATGATGGACATGGAAAAGTCTTATCCTGAATTGTTTGTTTGCTTGATAAAATTTTGAGGACAAAATTCCTATAAGAGGGGAAGGATGTTACAACCCCAATTTTCGGGATCATCTGGTGAGAAATGTAATTTCTCATATTAAAGATAATTGAACAAAGAATGGTATAATTTGTTTTGAATACATGGATTTTGTTTACAATAGCCTTGATGTTTGTGTTGTGGGCTTTATTGGCTTTTGGGCCCAAATAACAAGAAAATTCAATTAGTGAATGAATAATTGAATATTTGAGAAAAGAAAGAAGTAGAAACTCTAGAACGCAAAGAGATGTAATCCAAGGATGGACTTTCCCTCCAAATTTGGGATTAATTGGATACTTGGTTTGGGAGTTATAGCTTTTACAAGATTCCCTAAAGTATTGGGATTATGATAAATGTCACGATTTTAATGGAATTAAAATTCCTTTTATCAGCCTTTTTTTTCCTAGCACGTGCTTTTTGGACCATTGGATATTTGATCCAACGCTTCACAGTTGTCTTCTAGTCTGATCAAGAAAGGAAAACAGGAGCACAACTTTAAGGATGTTCCTACTCGATTCTCTCGTGAATCAATCCGTGTGCAAAGAAGGAAATCCCTTCTGTGGGTTCGCAAGGCAGAAACGAACCAAAATACCCTAAATTTTGGTGCCTTTTGAAGATAATCGACGGAAAACCCAAATCAACACCACGGCAGTTCAAGCCTATGAACCAGACCTATAAAACGGAGGCCAAAGACCCTCTTCTAGAGCGTAAAATCTATTCACTAGACGCTATGTGATCTCACACTCCCTCTTCCGGCTTCAATCTCCTTCTCGGCCTTGACCCTCACAGCTAAGCATGACCAGCACCCTCGCTGGAGATCAGCCCTGCCGCCACGACGACTCGGACCACCATCAAAGGATCAGAAGGCATCACGGAGTTCGCTAGAGTGAGGCGAAGGTAGCAGGCCTTTTTCCTGCGGAAGGGAGGGCCCAGATCGCAGGGTCAACTGCGGGGTTGACCACCTGTTCGCGTGAGAAGGAGAATGCGCGTGAGGAATAAGAAGACACAGGTCGAATGACTTGTTTGCCCCCGAGCGTGCGATGAAGAGGGAGGGGCACGTAGGTATTTTTCCAATTAAAATCCGACCCAACTATGAAATTCAGAAAAATGATTTTCGCTGATGTGTCAATCCGCCATTGGCCAAAAGGTAATAATCTCCTGAAAATCATATCTAATAATTGGTAAATCTGATGAAGATAATATGCATATGAAAATTGATCATAAGAAAATGAGGAATGCAATCAAAATATAAATGAACCCTGATTCTGAGTGCAATTCAAAAGGTATGTAAATATGCTATCCTTAATGGTTTTACTAATGAAAAGCCCTAGATTTTTATGTTAATGAGTTTTAGTAAAGTTCAATGAACAAGTTAAGTTGATAATAACCTGTTGTTGCTAAAAGAGAGATTAAAGTCGAGAAAGATGATCTTTGTGGTTAATTGGCCTAATTTAGAGTTTATGTGCATAAGTACGCTTTAATGGGCCTTGAAACCCTAATATTGGCAAATTCAACTCTTAATAGCTTAATTATTCAAAGTGGTGATTAAAGATAAGTTATAATGGTTCTAATCTATTTCGATCTTTAAAGTTCCTAATCATGGATAAAAACCCTAAAAGTAGTAATTAGGGTTTTCTCATGAATAAAAGGTAGTACTAATGGTAAACCGAGTTCATATGTGATTAGACCATAATGAAATTTGAATTGATGATGAATGAGCATAATAATGTTGTCATGGATTAAAAAGGATAAAAATGGTATCTTTAATGTAAAAGAAGCTTAATGAAATTAATTGATGGTTAATGGTGCCTTTAAATCTGAGAATTGGGTTATATGTTGTTAAGATAACCTTAATGTTGAAAAATGGATAATATAATAAGGGTTTATGAGTAACGGTATAAAATTAGGGTTTGAAATAGTAAGATATGAAAGGAAACCCTAATTGCAATGGAAACCCTAAAAGTGAACTAGAAACCCTAGGAAGCGAGTTAGGTTTAATGGGTCTTGATGACATGAGTAATAAAAAGGGAATTACATGATTATTTAAGGATCTTGTTGAAAATGCTTGCTTGCTTAGGATTCTTACTTGCATGGATATTTCTGTTCAAATCATCAAATCAGGTATGTGGTTACGCTTATGACTATATCGATTAGTTTTCCGAGGATTTTATCGACGTTTCCCTCAATGCTTTAAATAATTGTTGGATGTTTCAATTCATGCAACTATAAAGTAACTATGACTATCGCTATGAGTATACATGTATAACTAGCTAGATCCGAGTCCACCAATGTGGCTATACAAAGGCTAAGGATAACCTAGAGCAAGGTCTAGGGTATCATGAGTTAGAAACTGGGCTACCTACGTGTAGTGCCATGAGACTCTTTAGCCTACCATGAGTCAAGGAGTGGTCTACCTATGGGTAGTTCCGTGTGACTCAACCCTAGAAACTGGTTCACTTGATAGGTGGATCATGAGGGGTTTAATGGGGACAACACAGAGGATAGGGTATCCTTGGATCGCGTAGTTATACTTAAAATGTAAAATTGTTTGTTAAATGGTAATTGAGTGAAATACATTGTTATAGATAATTGCATGATTATTGTTTCCCCCACATACCAGCTTCAGCTGACTGACATTTTGTTTGTCGGCGTTTTAGGTACAAGCCAAAAGGACAAACAGTAAATCGTCATAATGAGAAATACATGAAGTAAAATACAAGGAGGACTAGTTAGAGTAAAATCCTTAAGTGGATAAAAGTTTAGAGATCCAAGTTTTCAAAAAGGTATGCAAAAATTTATTTTCTTACAGCTTTTCAGTATAGTCTGTTAAAATTTGATAACTATTTTTGGTTAATTTCCGAAACTTTGATCTGGAAGTTATGGGTGCGGCTTCGACCTCTCGGTCTCCCTTAATTGGGGGTTATCGGGAGGTGGGGTCATAACAAGCTTACTATAGAGAAGAAGAACAAGACTATAGAAATTGGGCACTGAGAGACTATAGTTATTGAGAAAGGGAAAATTATGACTGAAATTGGTTATATTAGTGAAACCAATGGTACTGCTAAAACAACTAACCCCAATGGTAATGAAGGAAACCATTCAGTTGAGGTGGTCATGCTTGAGATGATTGTTGCAATAAAGGAGCTTGAAGGTGTGTCTATCAGTAACCAATTTGTTGTCCATAACCAGATGGAGGGTGACGAGAACCTAGATAAAAATGAAGGTTCCTGTAGCATGAGCCCCACAAAAACCCAGAGTGATAATGCTAAGGAAATGAACTGAACCAAATCTAAAGTTGGAGGAGGGTCACCAACAACCTATTGATGTTGATCCTCACATGAAATGTGCTAGGTGCTTCCCTACCTAAGACACAAAATAGACTGAGTAAGATTTGGAAGGAGATTCAAACTTTGATTATATGTTACTTCAAAATAGGGATTAGGAGGAATATTGTTGATCTGGTGCGTTCCTTCTTCCCCGCACAGTGGAGGTGCATTTCAAACCTTGATTAGGTCGAGGAAGGAAGGACCATCATTGGGTGGAACTTGACTCTATGGCAACTTGACTTGATTAGTTCGTCTGACCAAGTCATGACTGTAAATTGTTTAAATCAAGGAGGCTTCTCTTGCATTCTATCCTCTATCTATGGAAAGAAACTATAGGTTGATCCAGAGATATTATAGCTAGTTCTGAATGCTACAAAATAGGATGAAGTCCAATGGCTCATTATGGGGGATTTAAATAACATAAGACATGCCAACGAGAAGTATGGAGGAAAGGGGGTTCCTAAGAGAATCATGAAAAAGCTCAATGGAACCATGGATAGTGTCAGGCCCCACTAGAAGACCATGATTGGGGGGTGTCCACCTGGTCAAATAAGAAGAAGTCAGATGGGTGTATCTCGAGCTACTTTGATAGGGTACTTGTCAAGACTACTTGATGAGATGTTCTACCCAATGTGGTCATAATGCTTGGATCCAACCACTTCAGTGACCACTCCTATTTGAAGGTAAATATTAACCAATCCTCACAACCTTCTAACCCTTTTAGGTTCTTGAACATATGATGTGAATGGAATGGGTTCAAGAAGATTGTGGAAGAGAGTTGGAATACACATACTGAAGGCAACCCCCTATACCATGTGTTAAAGAAACTTAAAATCACAAAGAAGGAGCTTAAGAAGTGGTCCAGAGAGAAGGTTACCCTTCCAAACTTGTTGAACCAAGCTAAGGTAGAGTAAGAGAAGGAAACACAAACACTTAGACATGACCAACTACCTGATGATGTGATAAAGGCCAAAATGAAAAGTGAAGAAATATTGAGAAATCTAGAGAAATACGAAGAATGTTTTCTATGATAGAGAAGTTTAATGAAGTGGATTACAGATGGTGATCAAAACTCCACAATCTAGCGCACCGCCACTAGGAAGAAGGAGATGAGGGATTTGTCTATGAACTCATTGACAACCTAGGTAATGTAGTTGAGAGAAGAAATGAAATAGCTAAGTGAGCCATCAAATTCTTCTCCGTGTTGTAGAATAATGACCATACTTACCGAAGTAGAAACATAAACCTACATAACTATAGGGTGATAGATTCCATGAATATCGACCTCTGTAGAGAGGCAATAGATATGGAAATCAAATAAGCTATCTTCTCTATACATCAATCCAAAGAACCCGGTCATGACTACTTTAATAATCGCTTCTTTCAAACAATGTGTCCTATTATCAAAAATGATATGTGCTTGGCTGTGTAGTGGTTCATGAAGGGTCATTCTATGGTCAGGGTAGTGACTTTTTTATTAAGCTAATTACCAAATTGAGCAATGCCAAGGAGATTACTGACTACATGCCAATTATGTTTTGTTTAGTTCTACACAAGATGATATCCAAGTGTTTAGCTAAGAGATTGAGGGAGGTATTACCACACATTATATTAGCAACCCAGAAGGTGTCATTAAGGTCAACAAATAACGGAATGCTCACTATTTTCCACAAAAATTTTAAATGATTTCCACAAAAAGACCACAACCACCAAGGTTGCATTAACATCGACATCAACAAAGCATATAACCATGTCAATTGGGGGTACTTATTGGATATCATGACTTCTATGGGGTTTGCTCAACATTAGATTAACATTGCAAAACATTGCACATAAGCATGCTCCTTCTCTATGTTGATCAATGAAATACCTACATGTCTTTTTAAATCCTCTAGTGACTTATGACATAGATACCCCCTATCACCATTGTTCTTCACTTTGGTGATGGAGGGAGTGTCACACATGATTAATACAGTGGAAAATAATGGCAAGATCAACATATATAAAGTAAAAGAGGTTGAAGTCATGACACATATCATATTTTTTGATGATTTGTTACTCTTCTCAGTAGGGAATGCAAGAAGGCTAAATGAATATAAGTAGGTTCTTATCCAATTTGGGAAACTAACTAGGATCTATATAAGATCTATCAAATCACAAGTTTTTCTCTCAAAATTGTGTGACAATAGGATAGGAAGACTAAAGACAATTGTCATCATGGAATTTGGTACTTTCCCATTTTGGTACTTGGGTATACCACTTGTAGTAGACAAAGGTACGACCACATATTTCATTACCAAAGTAGACAATATAAAGAAGAAGGTGGAAGACTAGAGTGGCTTGAGGATATCTCTAGCAGACTGACTTGTCCTGCTCGGTCAGTGTTTTAGGTCGTGGTATGATTCTGGTCATATGTGGGGGTGTTTCCTAATCCTTTTATCCAAAGAATATGTGTTATAACAACTATGCATTTGGGTTGACATGACATATAGAGTGGCATCAGAGATAGTAGTGAAACCCTACAAAATGGGTGGTGTACAGATCGTTGGGGCTGATGAGTTTATCTTGTAGGCACAACAAAAAAAGTCAACAAGTTTCTCTCCACATCAAAGAAAGTTTGAGTTAACTGGATATAACAAAGGCATGGTAGTAATTTTATGTTGGATAACGGTTCTAGCCCTCATATAATCTACAAAGGGATGCATAGATATGATTTTTATTATCACCATATGTATAGTGTCAAATGAAATGGTAATTAGATTCTTGCTAATCCATTACATCTGGTCAACACCAGTGCAACAAATAATTCAACTATAGGTTTGGCGAAGATCATTTCGAGCAGGGCCTACTATCCTAAATGGAGCTCGTTTAGTTATAGATCCATCCTCAATAGATTGCCCACAAAAGCTAAAATGGGAAATGGGGCTTTCTGGCAGATGAAACTTGCATCCTCTATGGTGAGGAGAATGAACCGGCCAAGCATTTACTCTTTGATTGCCGGAGATTGAAGAATTTTTGGAGGGTCATATGCCTTCAGAACAACTGGGGAAACTCAAAATGAGAATCAACAAAATAAATAAATTCCAAAAGATAAAAACATCAAATCAAAATGAAAAATAAAATAAAATAAAAAGGAAATGAAAAAGTAAAAAAATCAAAATCAATCAAAATTAAAACATAAAAAAGGAAAAATCCACCTAAATCACTTAACTCTCTAATGTGTCTTCCAGATCTTAAATAATGGGAACACTAAAACCAGTGGTTCGAAAGTAGAAGGATCATGACTATTATCATGAATCCTAAATGGTTCACAAACCTTATCTGACACATAAAAACCACTCAATCAATGAAATCATTTAAAGCTAAAATTGTAAGATGACATTACATATCAAAATGTCTTCTTCTGGGTCTTCTTAAACTGAGCACCTCAAAGGCAAGTTGGAGTAGACCCACGAAGTCATGATATCCTTAAAACCAAAGTTATGGGTCACTCCCTACATGAACTTTAATGTTTAAACATGACATCAACCATTCTCATGGGGCACGAAAAATAAATGTATACTAGAGGATAAGGGTATTTGAATCCCTTGCAAAGTTGTTCATGTCTCACCGTGTTCCATAATGATCTACCTAGGTACCACAAATGGAGAATATTCTTGAGGAAACTCCCATTAATCCGTAATTCAAACTGCCATACTAAGTCTTTCAACATTATGTCCATGATTTATAAGGATCAACTAAATATTCATTAATTGTGAAGCCCAAAGGGCACCCAAACATGGACATATGCTTGTGATGAATTTCTTCTGCTACTAAACATTGAGGATAGAGCCAACTATCATTTGAAGGATTAACCCAACTGGGTAGGGACCACTATGATACTCGCTACATGGCACAACATGAGTTCTACAACCATTAAATCAATATCTAGTTGAGCATCAAATCCATCATACATGAATCTTTCCCTTGTGGAAAATTTGAATATGATAATCCCAAGGGAAGAACCAACCTATTGACAGAAAATGTTTGACAAGCTTAAACACCCTTTGGGTCTTAAATCACCTTAAATTCTAGGACTAGAAGGTGGAAAGTAAGGTGAGAAGTGTAGTAGTCATTCACGATCATATTAGTTACAATGATTACATGGCCACCCCTTGCATCTCAGAAAGGGCCTCCAGAGTAACATGTGCTGCCACCAACTCGCTAAAGGGATCTTTGTCTAGAAAATCTCAATTTTGACCATCAAAACCCATCAAAGGTCCATATCCTAATGTTTGTTATTGTATATAGCAACATAAGAAGAACAAATTAATAAAAAACTTCAAAACAACTTCATTCTGACTAAGATTCTTATATTAATGTCAAAAGAAGAAATCAATATCTTTGAAATAAAACAATGGGAAAAATACAACGGTCATAATTCAATATTTGATAATTCCTTACCTCAACAAAGAAGAATGAAGATGGGAAATATTTGATGATGGTGGCCAACTCTAGATAAATATTTCATATCATTTTAACATCAAGAAGGTCTTCTTCAGAAATAATGACATATATTCACCAACAATATCCATCAAGAAACTATTGGAAGCATCTTCATAGAAAGTGTCAAACATGGAACATCATCTCTTGAGATATTGAAAACATTACATGCATTCCAACACATACATGCAACACATGAAAAGGGTTACCTCTAACCAGTTTATGTGGCCTACCATGCCATGCTCTCCACACAATAGTTACGGAATCATCAAAGGATATCTGGATAAATGACTCTATATCAATATATATTTGACATGATGAACTAATGTTACCTTAGAACACTTCCATCAAAATAGAGTCAACATTATACAACATCAACTAATGACATTGATAGAGAATTGTCAAGAATCTACCTCCCAAGAAAGATGCCTTGATCAATTTTCATGAGGCAACAAAAGACCTATCAAAACAACATCAGTGTCACATAACCAATGAAGAGTAGATGATATGTTGGACCTTTATTACAGACCTTTACAATCATCATCTCTTTTGCAATGAGATTCCTTCTATAATAGTTGAAACTGATGGGTTTAAAAGTATGTACAACCTGCACATGTTTCACAGATAAAGCATGTCTTAAAGTCATCAACCAAGTGATTAGTGGAAGCACATTTTCATAATCTCTTGCTTCAATTTAAAACTTCTACAATATTCTAGTCATCTTTAGTCATGGACACTTTTCTGGATGGTTGTTTCCAATGGTTTTGGGTCTTTTACAATGACCTAAAATTAGACAAATTAAATGCTTTATCTTCAAATCCCTTTGGGTCCTGGACCATGACTTTAAACTAGACTAGTCATCTTCTTTATCTTCAAATATTGTTCGGTCTTAGACTATGACCCTAAACTAATCAAACATCATTTTCAAATCTTTTGTGTGTCTTCAGATATTATTCACAATATTTAGTTAAACTGTTAGTCTATTTTTTAATATGGGCCTAGTTATGTATTGACCCACTAGGGTTTGTCTTGAGTCTATATGCTTCCCCTATTATCCTAAATATAGGAGAGGGGGGTTGTCCTTTTATAAATAATAAAATTACACACAAAGGAACTCTCCATCATATCATATTTCTGTATGGTATCTGAGAAGGCTTTCCTATGCCACCCCAACCTTAAGAGAGAGATCATACAAAGAAGCGAAGCATCTCCTTGCAGGTGGATGCCACCACTAAGTGTTGTTTGTCTGTCCACAAGGATTTTCCATCCCTACTTCTTCGTGGAGTTGCATCCATGATCTGTATCCATATAAAACAACAAAAACATCCACTTTAAAGTTTTTTCTACTAGATTGACAAGTGGCATCATGCCTCTATCCATACTTGTTGCTAATGGAGCCGTCTATATCTATCCTATGTACCACCTTCATCTACTCCATTATCTACCTACACTTCCATCATCTAACATTTGTAGATCTACACCACCTTCATCTACATATCTATAGATCTATAATGTCTATGTCATCTATGCATCTGTTAAGATCTAATCCCAAATATTGGATAAAAATCTCTCATTTCTGGTGATTTTTTGGGACATATCATCCCTATATTGATATGGTGGAGATCTAGAAGGATTAATCCATTTTTTGTGGTTGTCTCGGGGGTTGTGTTTCAGCTAACACGGTGTGTTGGTTCTTGACACAACATGTGGGCATTGTTTGTCTTCATTCATGACTTTTTTCACAAAACCTTCTTAATGACACGACATGTCATTTTTTGACATGGGATGTTGATTGCACTTTGACACAATGTTTCCCCTAAATGACACGATGTGTCACGTGTGTTCTGCCCTAAGTTGTTTTTCAACTTCCACGACATGTCACCTAAAATACAATGTGTCACCGGCTACTTGTCAATAATGACTTCTGCTTCTGCATCAACACAACATCTTCCTTTACCAACATGGCATGTCTACGGATTCAACATATTGGTGTGATACATCATCTATAATGATTGTATAACATGGCACATGTTTATATACACTGTGATTCCCTTCCTTATCCTTACCAACAACACTAATATTTCTTTTCCTAAATTTTGAGTTTTCCTTCATCTCCATCCCTACATATATATGGCTGACAACCTCTGTGACAACCCGTCACAAAGCAAGATTACTCAAAATGTAAACATGATTAACCACTAATAAAACACATCACTAAAAAGAGGGTTAATCAAAATCAATTAAATTTTCTCAAACTTACTCATCAACATTAGCATAAAAGCCCAACATCTCAAATTATTTCATAAATCATAGCAAAATATCTTACATTGACTGTGTGCCCCCAGCCACCTCATATACACAAGATATAACATACATATGTACAACATAAGCATATTAGGAAAGCTCGAGTCGATAAAAACACTATAACATTCCTTCCCAGACCTGAGAGTATAGGGACGAATCTAGGACATACTAGATATCTAAACAACTATATGTCTATGAACCATCACATCAGCTCCTCATTACAGCCACGGGTCAACTACTACTATTGACGATCACCTAAAAGGATTGTGGTAACCCATGAGTGAGACCCATGTCCTAGAAAGATATATAACTCACAACAACACTTATTGATTACGACATGTTATGTTATTAAACAAGTTCAGTAGATTAATCAGATTAAGCATATAGACAGATTAAGCAACACAATGGAACTATCAATCATAAGAGCTTTATAAAGAACAATTCCAATAAGAGTCTTAGAAGCTAGTATTATTCGCAACTACCAGAGGTAGATATTACCAAGAGCATAACCATCATCATGAGCCTAATTAGCATCATAAATATCGAAAACAACATGAGCATATTTGAATAGTAGGAACATGTCTAAAAATATAGCATGTCGACAATAATAAACAAAACTAAGAATATGAGCATGTCTCAACGTATAACATATCTAACATCATAGGCACCTCTAATAGCATAGCATATCTATACAATCTAATATATCCAACAGGATAAGCATATATACATCTTGAGTGGAGATAATAGTCAAAGCATAATTATCAACATGAGCATGATTAGAAGTTTGAGCATATCCAACTACATAGGCATGATTATGATAAGACATTCTAATCTCATAAGCATATCCAACTACATAGGCATGATTAACATCATAAGAAATTCTAATATCATAAGCATATCAAACTACATATGCATGGTTAACATTATAAGAAATTCTAATATCATAAGCATATCCAACTACATAAATTGATCTAAAAAATAAACATATCTACATTCTCTTAGAGTAGTTTACATCATCTATTATATGAAGGTACAAATAGGGGTTATCATCCAATGTGAAGCATTGTATATAATCCTAATAAAATATGTTACACAATTGGTTGCGTATTCTATTAATGCCTTGAGGATTTGATTTGTACCACCCAAATCCAACTGACCACTACTAAGTCAAAATCAGTGCCATACAAGGTCTATGGAAGAGTCAGAATCCACAAACTCACCCATTCGGTCAGTACAAGTGAACATGTAGTGACACCACAAGTCAAATTGCTACCAATGAGATATAGTCCAATTGTACAAGTCTATCCCTCCTTGGTACAGGTCACGAGGCTAGTGGAACTGAGCTATGGCCCGCAGCCACACTCCTGCTAAGGTATGACCCGCAACCAATCACATATCACTGAGCTACAACCCGCAACCACACTCCTGTCAAGGTATGGCCCGCAACCAATCATGTATAACATATCACTAGGAGACCAACTCACACATGACAGTCTTATATTTCTTGGACGTAAGGGGATATTTGTCCTCACCCCCGCATATTCAAAAATATGTTCTCCGAGTTAACCTCGTTTTACCATCCAACAAGTGCTGACACTGAATGGAGCTATGACACAGGGAAAACTACATGATTAAGGTTTCACTTTATTAGTTAAGTGGATTGAGTGAATTAATGCTATATAAAACAAGTGGACATACATATACTAATTCATTTCCAGCAAGCATTTGATATGTACAACTCTAGAAAATATAAAATGTATAGGACATTTTCCTTATTACAACACCACATGATACTATTGCATTGCTTTTCATGATTTTACTCATCATCTCACCAACACATGATATAAAGTCCTTGTCACATTATCTCAGGGTACCAACCTTATCAAACCATGAAGAGAATCACACCTTCATTAGGGTTCAATCATGCCCAAAGATCATTAAGTCCAACACATTATCCCATGCAAGAACATCATTACCTTTCCATGCCTCATCAAGGCTCAACTACCATCACATACATGTAATATATAATGTTTGGATTAACATTGCACATAACAAAAAATTAGAGTAACAAAAATGTTGAGAGAGAAAGTTCTCCATCATTACATTGATGCACAAGGAAACTAGGCAACATCTATGTGTTCTTAAATTAGTATTAAGGTACAAAAACTTCACCAATTTAGAGTTTCCAAAATAGCAATTGTATGTAGTCCCTAGTTCATACTAATTTCAAAAAATCTTAGAAATAAAGGCATTCCTTTATTATCACAATATGCAAGGGAGCTAGGTATAATTATCCATCATCATTCAATTATACTAGGATTAAAGTTAATAATGCAAGTTAGCTTAACATTGTGAATCAACACTTTACAATAGTCTTAGGTTTATATTCATTTGAGGGCAAGGGTAAGACTACCAACTCATGGGACTCAAAAACATTAATCCAAACTCATCAAATACCCAACATCAGGTGCAATAAACACAACCAATCAAATTATAGACCAAACATCAGACCATCATATTTAAGGTGATTGAAACTAGTGTATCGTATATATGAATCACCACCACTCGAATCACAATTGCATAAAACATAACCATCATATGCTAAAATGTAAAACGTTGAGGCATTCATCTAGGAAAACCATCGAGATATGACTTAGAAAAATCATTTATCACCGTCGAGTGTAAGCCTTAAACTCACCATCAGTTTCATTATCAAGGAAACCCCTAAAATTAGATATTGGTGAAATCATAATTTATCTTAGCCAAGCAAACTGTCAATTGAGCAACTAAATGAAACCATCGATCTAATACTTAACAGAAAATAGTCCATGACCACTTAGGATGGAAATCATTTGTGAACCCCAAGAGTACCATCGATCTAACACATGCATAAATCTACAAATCAACAATTAGAAAAGTTGTCGATTGTGAATCTAGTGAGACCATCAAAGTAGCCATTGTAAGAGCATCAAAACCATCAATTCCAAGAGGAAACAAAGCCATTATTTTAAAGAAAAAAGAATTCCAAAATAGAGACTAAGTAACCTTCATCGTTTGGCACAAGAAGCCCAACCATCGAGTTATGGAAACAAGAGAAAATCAACTCAAAGCATTTAGAGAAAAACCATCGTTTGAGAAAGAAACAAGACCATTGACTAAAACCACTCGGGAGAGCATCATGAGATTCGTTTTTCAAACATAAGAGAGTAAAAATAGAAGATAAATCCAAATCATTAATTGGAACAAAATGGTCGAACCATACAACATCAAAACCAACTATTGAGTTAAAACATAAAGAGGAAAAATCTGCTCAAAACTTTAGGAAAACCAACGTTCATGGGGCTTAAGATAACCATTGATCTTTTAGTAATCAAGACTATATAACAATCATTTATTGAGATCAATAAAGTCATAAAAAGGTAATTAAATTACCAAAATCATTTCTTCCTATGGGCCAACCCACCGGGTACCCAACAAGTAAAAAAAATTCAAGGTACCAAATAAATTATATAGCTAGTTTCAACCATTCAAACACCATAGATTGTTATGATTAAGGAAGCCATAAACCAACCAGAGGTAAGAAAATTATGACCATGGTTCTTAGACATATAATAAGGTCATCCAAATAGTAGCAACTCACCACAATAGTCCTACACAAAAGGCTAGTCATCGAATCATGAGGCAAGGTAGAAATCAGCTCAATTGAGTCAAGAACAACCATCAAATTCCACCATAACAACCCCATCAATTCGTGGACAAGCAAGGTATAAAACTCATATCCCAACACAGAGAACGTGCAAAATATTAAGTAGAGAAACCAGAGAGTTATGTACTCAAGAATAATCATATATGCACACAACTTAACTAAGGATTCGAATTTGCTACTCATTAATAGGTTTTAGAGCAAGATTTAGCATGGCAAGTTGAATGGTAAGCAATAAACGTGGAGAAAGTTATATAACTTGCCTCTAAGATGAAATTGCAGATCCAAATAGAAATAAACTCGATGTAGATGGAAGAAAATTCTATCTTTGAGCTTCCCCACTCGTCCAAACTAGTTCCATCTCCAAGAATGAGAAATCCTAGATCAAAGGAGCAAGAAGAAGAGTGTCTTCCATGTTTCTAGCACAAACCCAGCCATGGGAATCAGGAATCCGGCCAAGAAGAATAGAAAGGATGGTAGGATCAGAAAGGAAACGAATCTAAGAGAGAAAATCTTACTTGCTTGAGTCAATAACAACTGAGGAAGCTTTGAAATCTTAAAAGAAGACTAAATCTGAATCCCATGATCATATGCAAGTATATTGCCCCAAGATCCTTCTATCTTGATCTTCTTTATCTTCCTAAAGAGTGAGGGATAAGCTCAGCAATAGGGGAAGAAGAGAGGGCGTTCTAGGAGTGTAAGAAATAATTTTGCAAACAAGGAGGGAAGTATAAAAGCTAAAAGGGAGAGAGAAGGAAGAGGTGAGATGTCTAGCAAATATTGCCAAGTGTCCATGGTCAAGACCATCACTTGCATGCATCCCAACAGCCCATAGATAGTGGGAATCAAGAGGTCCACCAAAACATGTCTCCCAAAATAGTTGTTGGCCCCACTCACAAAGAAAGCCCTATTTCATGTACTCAGGGTAGCCCATTCATGAGAGGGAAAATCCTAAGTAGATGGCATGCACAAAACCAAGGTGTAACTAGGTGCCCCATGTCACAACTAACTCTAGAATGATATAAAAACATGTACGTGAAAATTGCAAGAAAAGCATCAAATGTGGGTAAATTGCATAAATTCCAAAACGTGCATAAATTACATAACTTGCTCAAACAATGTCCAAACTGGACCAAACTTGAAACATATCTTAATTAACTGATATCAAAGCATAGGAAAAAGTTTAATTAAGCATATTAAGCCTACAATTATGTAACTTAAGCTTTGTTAGGGTTTAGTCTAGGTCAGGGGCCTTACAGCCTCAGTACTTGTACCACCCCTCGTATAAATATTGTACCTAATCATGTCCAGTCATTTTTTGACCTAGGTCAAAAAAATCAGGTCAAAAAAGATACATCGTTTTTCTATCAGGATCTATGTAATCGGGGATGTTACACCTCAAGTTGTTAGCTACTCCCTCCACATAATTGCCTACATAGGCCTTTCCTCGACCATCATTTCTTAGTTTCCACCCCAACCACTCTCTTGCTCTTTTTATGGTTGTCATGAGGTGGATAATATTGGATGATGAGTAGAGGGGGAAAATGAGATAGATGAGAGAAGAATAAGACTTTAGTTATGCTATTTTATGGATCGTCATGCTACTTTTTTCTTCTTTGTGGTTCTATTACATGGATCCTTATGCTGCTAATATTGATTTGTATACCTATGAAGAGTCTGAGAAACTTATTCATCATTGTCTCTCCTACTGCTATATGTTGACTGATTACTACTTCCCCTTTACTTGTACTATCTATTTCTGATTTTCTATTTGGAGATGTCATTCCTACTAGTTGTGTTGTGATTAGTACATGTACTTACTTCTTTGTGTGTTTGCACTATTTGTTGTTTGTTCTCTATTTGCACATTGATGATTTGTATGTGCCTACACACCTCTGCTACTATTATGACCCAACACTCTTTGGAATGTGATGTATACTAGTGTGATGGAAAATATATGATGAGAGAATATGATGAATATTTCTATTGTTGATTTTACTTATACATGATGGAGTTTCATATATAATGGATCTTAGAGTCCTCTATCTACTTTCTACTTAAGGCACTATTCTTCTATTCAGATTTGTCGTCTACTATGTACTGGCACAATATGATTTGTCCTCACCTTCCATAGTTGACTCTTTTCTTGTCCATACTTTGCATGTATGTTGACTATTGATTCTTGTGTTTCAACACTCTCTGTTCTACTTGTAATGATAGTCATTGAGATGGGTTCCATGATGCCTACATGTTTCTATTTACTTTTGCTCTGGTTTCCACTTCACATGATCAAGAAGCTCCTTCTACTTAATTTCCTACCTACTTTGAGATTATTTTCTTGAGGGGGAGTATTTGAGTGAATTGTTGTAACATTGAGGAAGAGAAACATTCTTGTATGGGCTTGGTTTTTCTTTAGTCTATATGTTGGTTTGCAATCTGTCTTGGGATTCACCCAAGCTCCAATAAGGGTGAGTGTTAGAGAGTTTATCTAGATAAATTGCTTAGTCTATTTTGTAATATGGGCTTAGTTGTGTCCTGGACCATTAGGGTTTTTCTTGAGTCTATATTCTCCCACCATATCCTATATATAGAAGAGGGGGGCTTCTATTATATCAATAAAAAATCCATAGAAAGGAGAATTCCTCATCATATCAGTTTTCCACAAGAACCTCTCTTCTCTTTTGTATGTGACAATCCTTTTGGGGTCTTGGACTAAAAACATAAACTAGATCAAAACCTCATCTTGAATGGGCATCATTGTTCTCTCTTATATGTGACAAACCTTTTTAGTTCATAGAACAAGAACTTAAGCATAACCAACCCACATTCAAGCCCTACCTTGAGTAGGCACTCGACATTTTCAAAATCATAGTCCATATAGGTCTCATCATTTTAAAGCCCTACCATGAGTAGGAACCCTTCCATTATAAATACCCTACCCAGAGTCGGTGCCAATGTTATTAAGCCTGACAATGAGTGTGAACAAAAACTTCTAGTCATTATCCCTCATGAAGTCACCTCACCTTTTACAAAAGCCTTATAAGATGTGGACAGTTTTCTTTCTAAAGCCCTACCCAGAGTAGGCACCCTATTTTCATTCTAAATACCCTCCTAGAATAGGATTGACATTTTTTAAGTTGTATCCTAATCAGACACTCAATCTTAAATCCCTACCTTGAGCAAGAAATACTCTTCAAAGCCCTTCCCTGAGTAGGAACCTCTTATTTCTATGACCAATCTCATATAGTCATTCTTTGTTTCAAGCTCTATCACAAGCACACATCATACTTTAGTGGACTTTTTATAAATGTCCCCTATATTGAATGGGAACATCTCCCTTATTTTAAGACCTAAACCATATAGGCATTTTGATTATACGCCCTACACCCAAGTAGGCACCCTCTAGAAATCTGTATTAAGAATAGTCACTATACACTTTCAAAATCCTTATCCTTAAGAGGTACTCACCGTTAAATCCCTACCCTAAGTAGTAAATCCTCTTCAAAGCCCTATCATAAATAGGAACTTTACATTTTGAAATAGCCTATTGAGAGCAGACACTTTCCATTTTCAAAACCCTATCTAGAATAGGCACTTCTTGTTTAAAACACCTATATTGAATATAGGCTCCTTTTCTTCTCTAGAAAGTTCTACACTTATGTAGGCCTATGCTCAAACCCTACTAATGGTAGGAACCTCATATGTTGAATATGTATCCTTAATAGGCATTTCATTAGTCAGAGACCTATAGTCAAATAGCCATGTACATTATCTAATGCCTACACCACTTAGGCACTCCCAAATTATTTTCTTGATCACCCATTAGGCCTAACTACCATTTAGATCTTAAATCCCAAGTTGTGGTTCATTCTATGAAAAATATCAAAATGAGATTTGACCATGATTCATACATGGTGAATCACTATCTTGAATAATCATATCCTCGTATGAAAACCCTATGTTGAGTAGGCAACATCCTTCATTGAAATTCCTACTTTTAGGTAGGCATAACCTTAATACCTATTCTATATAGGCACTCCCAATAAAGACCTATAACATGGTAGGCATCTCTTTCAAATCCCTACATCTAGTAGGAGCCTTTCTCCAAGCCCCTATTCTAAATTGAAATTTCCTATGGTCTAAGACCTATTCTTAGATAGTCAGTGTTTGAAGACTTATCCTGAATAGGCATGTCCCCTTATGAGATCCCTATCCTAAGTAGGAAAATACCTTCTATAAATCCTTATATCATGGTAAGAAACTCTTTCAAAGCACTAAAATTAGTAGTAACCATTATCCTAAACATATTCCAAATAGGCATTTTTCATATAGCCCCATTCTTAGATAGTCACCTTTATTGAAAACCCTATCTTGAATAGGCATCTTCTCTTACAAAATCCATATATTGAATAGAAAATTCCCTTTGTTGAAGTCCCTACATTCAGGTTGGTATCACCTCAATCCCTATTTTATAAAGGCACTTCCTATATATCCCCATAACATGGTAGGCATCTCTTTTAGTGCCCTACATCCAATAGCCATCTTTATCCAAGCCTTATCCCAAATAGGCATTTCCTAATGTCTAAACCCTATGCTTATAGTAGGAACCTCCTTTGAAATAACTGCCTTGAATAGGCTCTTACAAAATCCCTATCTTGATCATGAACATATATTTGATACATTCTTTGTTGGGAAATTGAGGCAATAGATAAAGTAATGGAAACAAAGTTTAATGCCCTATTTCTAAACCCACAAATTGTGACAACAATGATGTAGCTAGGAAGGAAGGCTAGCAAGCGATATACGTGATCCTGGAGCAAGTCTAGTGACAAATCTTGCACGTGATGTGCACTTTTTGCTTAATGCACATGAACAATTGGTGATGTCCTCATGGTGTAGCACCACAGACGGTGGTGGTTGTTGCCCTCCTAGCATGGTGGAAATGACTTCCATGTATCTAAATAGTCTAATCGGACCACTGGGAACTCCAAGTTATGCTACCAGAGCCAACATGAAGAAGTTGTCCCTTTGAACGTCAACTTGATAGGGTCAATTCAATCTCTTGTGTTGTCTCTCCCTCATGTCCCTCGCTTTTATGGGAAGGACTTGCTCGGGCTCCCTAGAAACCAAAACTATGAGAGGAGAACAATTTTCAAAGATTATATTGTATCTTATTAAAGCCTTGACTACCCATCTATTTATAGGAGGGACAGTGTTAGGATGTCCAGATCATCTGGGAGACAGAGAGACAAAATCTCATGAACTTTATGGAATTTCCAAACCATGAACCAATTGGTTCACCACTAAACCTGTCGGTTCACATGTGAAATGATCAGTTCAACACTTGAATTAGTCATTTCACTTTCTTTCCTATTTTCAATCACATTGACTTTCAATATTTGATTGATGCACACCATGACATCAACATCATTCCTTGATCTAATTATATTGATCATTGAGCCTGGAGATTCACAAGTTGAACCAGTGGTTTCAAACTTTAAACCATGTGATTCATGTCCCAATTCAGGCAATGTTCCACCAATGTAGTTTAAATTGACCTCACACTTGAGTCCTTTGGTTCAACACTTAAACATATTGGTTCATAGTCCTAAAAGTCTGTCGTCATCCATTGTTGTTTAAATTGAATAGATGAACACTTTAATAATGAAGTTAAACCATATTCATGAGTATACCCCTTTTCCAGGTGCATCCTATGTGTGTCACTCTGTTGGTCCCAAGTTATTTTGACAGTGAATGTCCATAAACAATTTATGACATCACAAGTAATGAGAAGTATCTAGTAACACATCATTGCTACCTAAGTAATTAGAAAGTTGGAGAACAACTTCAACTTACAATAAATGACCAGTATTAATGTGATCATATTGTTCCTTTGTCTCTAATATTTGGATCAAACTCGAGGCATGTAATCATCATTCTCTTCAAAATTCATTCCATGTTCCTTGAACTAGAGAAGACTTTCTGAGACGCATGTGAACTCACATATCATATATCGAGCCACATGAGTATGGCCATACATTTCTCGATCTCTCTTATCAAGTGGCATGGATATCAATCTACTATAGCAGGGATAAATCCCATCTACATCACTCACACTCAATCTCCATGTGTCACAACGTACTCAAGCTTCACCTTTATGGCAACCCTTATTCAAGGTCACGTTGGATGATGTAAAAATACATCAAAAGACATGTGATGAGTGTAACAACTTTAAGTATAAGAACCACAATTACCACGATTACTACGAGTGTTGATTCTAACTACCATTCCATAGTATCTATGTATCACTCTCTAGGTGGGTCTGTCTGGTACATTATTCTCTAACAAGTACCCATGTGTTTGACTTGATATCCCACATCATGGCTAATGAGACTATGTCATTGGTCAACACATACTCTAGTCTTATGCATTATTTTTGTCTATTTTCCTTCAACAGTATTATCTAACTAGGGACATAACAAGAATGTATGTACTCTTATCATACATATGGTCTCATTGTGTAGGTCCTCAACTTGAAGACATACATTATTGAGTAACATCATTCTCATGACATCTACTATGTTTTTGTCATCATTTCATGATTGAGACAAACATAATACATGGAAATACCTTTATCATTATCAAATTAGGTATCTAATGCTTCATTACAATCATCATATGATTGTCTCTCTAGGAATACATACCAACAGACTCCCGCATGCACTTAGAACCAATTTCTCACTAAACTTATTCCAAGTGATCTGAACATGTCCATAATGTTTCTGCTACACAAGTCCAAATTAGCGCATTTGCTACAAGTCAGTACTTTGCAAGTATTCACATCTTCTCATTGTATAATATCTTGTATGAGATGAAATGATGTAATATGCTATCTGATATTTTTTTCCTATTTAGTAGCTCCATTGAGTATTTCTACTATGTCATCAATGGTTGGAACCTCCCACAAGTTCATCTATATGAACTTCTTGATCAATACAATATCCTTTGTTGTATTCGTAACACTAAGATACTCAGCTTCAAGTAAACAACTATCTCTTACTCAAAACTTTTCAAGCTTACAATTCTATTTTATGGTCTAACACAAATTTAGGAAGCTCACATCAGTGTAACCCTTTAAACCCAACTCTTTCTTGTTACCATAAGTTAAGGAACTAATCCTTTTAGTGCTTCAAGTACTTTAGGATTTTCTTTATGGTAGTCTAGTGACTTCAACTGGGAACTTATAGGTATCCACTCCTCATGTCCAATACATATGAGATAACATGATGAGTACATAATATTGAGAAATGCAATTGGCATCTTACTTATGTATCCCTAATCTTCACAATATCGAGGATGCTAAGATCCTGAGAGTCTAATTCCATAAGAAGTGAACAATTTTTCTCTCATTGAGTACTCTATGTCGAACCCTTCACCATTTTTCCAATACATGTGCTCTCACTTAGGTCTAAAATCTTTTTAGATCTTTCACTGTAGATGTCAATTCCTATCACATAGGATGCTTCGCCAAAACCCTTCAGAGAGAAGGTACTTTATTTGCCAAGCTTTAATGTTTTAGGATAAGGATGTTATTACCCATCATTATTTGGAATATAAATATGCTCCCATTCAACTTTTGTAATCATAGATTTCATCTTCATTTTGACAAAAGTCAAACTCTTTGACTATGTTGTCAAATCAAAGATACCATCTCTAAGATGCTTGCTTCAATCCATAGATTGACCTTTATATCTTACAAACTTTATTTTTCAATAAATGGATTTATAAAACCTTTAGGTTGTGTCACACACACATACTCATAGTTATCCTCATTAAGAATGCAGTGTTAACATCCATTGCCCAATATCATAGTCATAATAAGCTGCAAACAAAAGCATTTTTAGGATGGGTTTAACAATGGCAACTGGGGAAAATATTCCATCATGTTTAACACCTTGAACTTGTTTGAAACTCTTTGCAACCAATCTGTCCTTAAAGGTTTGTACATCACCATCTGTGTTGATAAAGTTCTTGAAGGCCCAATTTCACCATTTCGGTTTTACCCCTTCAAGTGGATCCACCAAGGTAATACCTTGTTAGTCTACATGAAATCCACATTTGATGTAATGGCTTTAAGACATTTCTCATACTCTAGTCCCTAAATATCTTCTTGTTAGGTTGTTGGCT
The DNA here is from genome assembly GCA_963693085.1 of Alisma plantago-aquatica. NCBI lineage: Eukaryota > Viridiplantae > Streptophyta > Magnoliopsida > Alismatales > Alismataceae > Alisma > Alisma plantago-aquatica. The sequence goes on from OY856415.1 coordinate 308,635,596, forward strand.
CATCATCTATCACCAACTCACCACCTTTCCCAGTTGTAAGATATTGTAATCTTTCAATATTAAACCATGTCCTTCAAGATCCATGAGGTTTTGTATTACATAAGGAACTTGAGTTTCCAAAACAATTTGTGATTCTCATTGTTCCCACTTTACCTCTTGAGGTTCAATTTTTTTTTAATTGGTCTCAAACTTTTTGAGTTCTACTTTTATCCTTATGATTACTTTGGAATTATATTACTCTTCATGAATGCATTGATCTTGGCAACAAACACTTCTGTTGTTAGATTAGAATATAAAAGTAGTATTCAACAAAATAACATTTATGTGATTTATGGACAAAGCTTTTTATGAATATTTTTTCTTAAACATTCTTTCAATCCTAATCCTTATAAAAGACATATTGGGACACCTCCCTTGCCATATCTCATATGGTGTCTTTTGAACCACTTTAGACGGTACATTGTTCAGTGTAAAGCATTTGCCAAAAAGGAAATTCAAAGATTAGCTAGATTTATTGAAAATTTCACCTTGACTACAGGGTGTGATACCTTCTTTGTGGTATACCATCATGATACAATATCATTATGTCTCAGGTTCAATCCATCATGATACACTATAGTCAGAAACTCAGGTTCAAAATGTATTAATACTTTTACCAAGCTAGTTATGTACTTCATTATGATGTCCTATAACACTTCAAGAGGTTTATATTTGTATTTAGATACAATCTACCATATCTGTTGTGATCATCAACATGTATAATGAGGTACTTTGCAATTACTTCTAGCATTTCTACTAAAAGGTTTAGATACATAAATGTGTATGAGACCTAATAGAATACTCTCTCTCGCCCACTACATCTAGTGAAAGGTACTTTTGTTATATTGGCCAATAAATAAGACTTGAAAGTATCAATTGGTTCATTAACCAAAGAGTCTAGACAACCATCATTATGGATTCTAGAAATTCATTCTCATTTATGAAATCTAGATGAAAATGGTATAGGTATTCAATGTTTGATCCATCGATTCACTCAGTATATGTATTACACATCTTTGTCTCTACAACAATCAAGTATAGATTATGAGACATACTTCATTTCCATATAAGATGTTATCTTTTAGAATGAAGCATCAAATTACTGATTACATTCTGGTCCATACAAGATACATGATGTTTTCATCAATGGTAGGTACATGATAGCAATTCATTAAATCTATTACATCTCATCAGGACGGATGATAGTTTCTGACTATAGTGGCAACAACTCTTGATCCACATAGTTCTAGCTTACTTCTTCTAGGCTCCTAAAGTTGAGATCTTTGTGTCCTTCTTCATCCTAATATCATGTAAATAAAGAGGATGGTTCCTTTTTTTAGTGTCTAGGGGTGACAATGGTGGTACTTTCCTTCCTTATACACTCCTCCCTTAGCTTTCAGTGTAGAAGACTTTGGCATTTGAATAGATTTAGCACTCTTCTTTACTTTGGCTTTTCCTTTGGAATTCCCTCTGTTGATCATCATAATAGATTTTGGTCTATCCTTCTTCATATGTGCTTAAGTCATCCTCAACATGGCAAGTAATTCTGACAACATCTTTTCAAAATCATTCATGTTGTAGTTCATGAGAAACTGGTTGTATGTCTCAGGCAGTGATTGCAGAATCACATATGTGGCCAACTCTTGACCCAAGGGAAATCCTAGTCTAGCATGGTTCTCCACATACCCAATCAACTTGTGTACATGATGACCTACTAGATCTCTTTCATCCATATTTCACTTGAACAACACCTTTGTGACATCATATATCTATTTTCTAGCATTCTCTTAGTGCATGTTCTTAAGATGTGTTACCATCTCAATAACATCCAAGTTCTCATGTTGTCTCTACAACTCATAGTTCATTGAGCACAACATCAAGTACTTGATATCCACAACATCTTAAGAGTGCTTCGTGTAAGCATCCCTATCAGCATTAGGCATGGTGGGAGAGGTTTCATCCAGCTCTAGTGTGTCCAAAACATAGGGATTTCACTCTTGAGTGAGAATGAATCTCAACATCCTGAACCAGTTGTGGAAACTATTAACAATCAACTTGTTCTTCTCAAGGACCAATCGCAAAGAAAATGTGTTTCTACTTGCCATTAGATTCTACAAAAGAAAATTTGCAACATTAGTCAAAATACTTTTGATTTGATAAGTATGATCATATTAATAAGTCTTTTTATTTAATTATCACTCCCACTATTTTGTTCAAATCGGTAGCACTTGGTTACCAATTTAGAAGATTGCAATGTATAGCCTTTTAGTGAGCCAAGATCCGTATTTCATCAAATCATGTGTTAGCTTTGGTTGATCCCTCACAACCTGACTATTTAGGTAGACAATATTTGTCAATTGCATTTCATGCAACGCTTGGATAGATGGTGTCCACAAATCTTTGTCACAATCCATCTCCATGCTTCTAGGCACTTAATCTCATTAAGGCCACCTAGTTAAGCCTGACCCAAAAGCCAACATGAAAGAATATGTACCATGCTTTGGAAGATTCATATATCTACCATCACACTTCCATGTGATAGGCGGTGCACCACACTTTGGTATAACCTACACTTAGTCGATCAAGCTTTTCATATGTGTTACTTATGGAATGCATCTTAGGCTTAATATTCATTGAGGGGTTTATTTAGAAGTGAATATGTATCCAATCACCATGTACTTATAATACATATTATCTACATGATATGTCCACAAATGAAAGACATGCAATTAGAAATATATTAGCGATGGTTATGGCCAGTCTAATGCAATTCTATGGAGCTACAAAGAATTTATACCACCTAAGGTCCACATCACATGTAGAAACATGTACTAGACTACTTGTGTAGGTCCAGTATGTCATCTGAGCCCTTTAGCCCATTGGTTGGCCTTCAAGTCAGTCTGGCAGTCACTGAATTGGCTCCTGTCTCAGGCGATTGGCTAGACTCCTCTGGATGATTGGTTGGGCCTCAAGTCAATCAGTTGGATCTTCCTATTTTTGTCCTCCTCGATCCTCCAGTCTATCGACTCAACTCTAAGTCAGTTGACTCATTTAGTACATAACGTCTTCTCATGCTGAAACATAAATTAAAACTATCATATTCCATATTATATAAGGGAAAAATTCAAGTTACATTCGAGGGAAATATAGGACAAAAAACATCAATTTACATTTGGCAGGGAGGGAAGAAGCTTGTTATGAAAATTGGGTAACAACATAAAAGAAAACTAACAAACTTGCACACAATCCATAGGGGTTTTATCCATAATCACATATGCATCCACCATCAACAGACTATTAGGGTGACACTTATAGATTATATATACATATATAGATGTATATATATATATATATTTGAATCATATGTTGTCTTTAATGGTATATGCACATTAATTAGTTTGATATTAGCATCTTATGCAATAAAATAAATCCCATCATATCGATTGAAATCTAGACATACTGTAAATTGATGTGGTTCTGATACCACCATTGGGAAATTGGGGGAACAAATAAGGCAACGGAAACAAAAATTTTAATGCCTGATTTCTGAACCAACAAATTGTGTAAACAACATATCTAGAAAGGAGGAGTAACAAGAGATATAACTGGTTCTTCAACAAGTCCAGCAACAACTCTTACACGTTCATGTCCATGAACAACTGGTGACGACCTCCAGGTGTAGCATCATGGATGGTAGTGGTTGTTGTCCTCCTACTGTGGTTGCAATGGCATGAACATCTCTATGTAACGTAGTCCACACAAACCAGAAGGAATTGAACGTTGTGCTATCATACCCAAAGGGAAGGAGTTATCTGTAACATCCAAATTTTCATACCACATGAGTAGAAGCATTCTTACTCAATGGGGGTGTCACAATATGCTAATCATGCAATTAAAGTAAATAAACACTTTGCATTGAGTTGAAGATGATTCATACATAGTTCTTGACATGAGGGAAACTACATAATAAACATCTATGAGAACTAATAATTTTGGTAACATGCCTAAACATGATAAACATGATTTTGAGATCTCTAGATCATCTGGGAAAATGTAACCCCACTAGACAAAATTTGAAGATCTCCTAGTCTTGATTTTCCTTTTTATCCTTCACTTGCTTCAAGTCCTGCAGACATCTCATCCCCAGCCATGCAAAACAAACATCACATCAGTAAGCGGTATTTAGCACTTTATATAACATAAAAGTAAATATAACTTGACATGATGAAATTGACTTGGCTTGACATAAACTTTAACATGGATTTTCTTAAGCATTTATAATTCATAAATTACATGAGGAATTGAATAGTAAGTATATACATCCCTCTCTGACGTCCCCTTAGGAGCACATGATTCCTAGGAAATTCCTTGATGCTAGGAAAGCCCTTGATGAACCCTTGAGGTCCATGATTCGGGAGCATATAAAAACTAATTCAATTCCATTTGACTTGATCATTAACTTGGCATTAACATTATCATTAACATTAACATGATCATTGAACTTTAACATGATGGGATTTCTCCCCTTAAATCATAATGGGATTTCTCCCTCATAAACCATAATAGGGTTTCCCTTTCTTGAACATGATTCCTTAAACCTTAATTTCATAATCATAATCATAATTAGGTTCATAAAGTAAACTATAATTAAGTAAACAATCAATCAATGATAATTATACAAGATGCATTCTTGAAAAGACATTCATAATTCATGAAATCAACTAATGTGCATAATCATAAATAAACATTCAAACAATCAAACTACTTGTACCAAATAGGTAGGGCCCGCTTACCTATAACAAAACACCATAAGGTAAAGTCTCTGGCTTGGTTGATCCCCTAATCACCTATAATTTGATTAATATCATAACATTTGCATTAATTCATATAGATTAAACCCTAACTTGTTCCTTGGATGTATTGAGGTGATTGAAGGTGTAAAACATCATTTGAAAATAGAACTAATCGATAGAGAATCTAGAGAGCTTTCCAAAACATATTCATTTATATTTTTCTGATAAACTATCAATTTATTATGAAATTTACAAGATCTGACCAATCATAAAACAAGAAAAAGACACATGGGCCAAACTCCGAACGTGTCAGTGCACAGTTGGACCCAACCCTTTGCTCGCATGGCCCAATAAGATCTGACCTTGTGGCAAGGTAAAGAGCTCGGCTAACAGTCTAGAAACAAAATGGGAATACCCAAAAAAGCCCTTGCAAAACAAATCAATCGATTAAAGTCACTGGGGCCCCATGGTCATTTCACAACTAGGGATCTTCCCCTTTGCCTTTAGCCCCAACGACCAGTAACCAGGCATGAAATCCTCTGATCAATCTCAAGGTATGACCATCATTTATGGAAAAAAAGAGTCGGCGGAATCCTCTTCATGCCAGGGAAAATTCAACGAGCCAAAGGAGAAGCTCTATGGTGCCATAAAACACCAAAGCTAGACCATGGTGATGGACGACTACAGCTGCAAAGGGGAAAGGTGTTTTCGAGGCTAGAAGAAGAAAGACTAGTTGAACGAATGACTCATTGTGATCATTAAATCCACATAAGCCCACTAGGAGGCGTGAGGTCCTCTACATTCAAGAAAAGCACTAAGGAAATTGAGAAATAGAGGAATAGGTGATAGATACAAAACTAGTGAAGAGGGATAGAGCAAGGACAAAATAAGATCGAAAAACTTTCTGGGAGACACGGTGAGGTCGGGGATACCACTTCCATGGTTGGAGTACCACTACAATTCCATGGAGACTGGCACCGGTATGACCCCCCCGAAAGTGGGTCTATAAGGTACGCCGCCTGAGATGAATGTACAGTAAAAGAAAAATGCAAAGAAGGAGAAGGGTCATTGGTGATGCTCACTGGGTAACCAATTGCACCCATGGAGTCGGAGAAGCCTGGGTGAGGTGAAGGTCGCGAAAACCCACCATGAGTAGGATGAGGTAACTCGGAGCCTATGGACAACAATTGATGGATGAGAAGGAACCTCAAAGGGTGGGTGAAGCTTTTGACACCCTTAAAAAATGGGTTCAAGGCAATGGAGTGGGGTATGTGATCTTATGGAGGATAAGGAACAAGAACCCTAAATGGACATTTCGTCAAATGGCCATGATAGAGGGAAATTAATAGATCGTTTGGTTTGGGGAGGGAAACCGCATTCAAATCTGAAGACATCTCACGAAAAATATTAGTAATTGGAGAGAGAGATCAAAGAAAGCAACATTTTTGAAAACTGATTCTGATCACAAACCTTTGAGCCATTGGATCATGAGTATATTAAAAGATGGTTCGGAACAATTTGGCCCCCGTTGCTGTGACTGTGGATCCGAAGACCCCATGCTTCAGGGAGAATGACGGGCATCTTTGGATGAAGATGTCGACCCCTGCGATGGATGAGCTGGCCGAGTTTCATAGGTGCTCAGTCATCGTCCAGGTGATGGGGGCTAAATGCCTTATCAATCAGCTTTACGGGTGGATGTTCAGGAGCTAGAGGCCCACGGGGGAGCTGTAGTGTTCTATGATGGTGGGCGGCCTCTTCCTCGTCAGGTTCTCTTCTGAGGCCGATATGAAGGTGGCGCTTGAGAGGGGGCCATGGTTCTTCGATCGTAAGCTAGTTATCATTCATAGATGGACACCTAAGGCTGACCTCCATAGAGCGACACTCACTTCGGTGCCTGTGTGGCTTACGATTCCAGACATGGGACATCACTGGATGAGAAGGGCCATCACCATCGTGGCTTTTGGGGTCGGCAAAACCATGGTGATCGACTTCCACTCTGAGGGTAGGTACGAAGGTGATGCTCACGTCTGTGTAGAGCTCAAGGCAGACCGTAAGCCTCCAGAGGTCGTCATGGTTGAAATTCCTGATGACAGCAAGCTTGAGTTCAAGATCGTCTACAACGCCCTTCCACAGCTTTGCCTTGATTGCAAGGTGTTTGGGCACTACCAGGGGGAATGCCCAGGAGACCGATCGACTCATCCCCGACCCCCCTTGATCCCTGGGTGTGAAGCTAGTAGAAGATCCAGGCACAGAACCAGTAGGGACAGAAGACCGAGAGGTGAGGGGCGTGGCTCTGGTTTAGAGGCTGATGCTGGTGTGGCCTTGGCTAGGTCTGAGTGGGTCATTCCAGCAAGTTCTCTGGGTGGAAACCATGAGGACGATGTGGAGGCTGTCGGTGTTGTTGGTGCTGCTGCTGATGAGGATGCGATGGGCGGTAGTGCACAAGAAGGTCCAGCCTCTACTGAACCTCCGGATACAGAGGCAATGTAGGGGATGAGGCCAGCCAGGAGTAGGTTCCTGGGTGCGGCTACAGTGGCAGAAGGAGTGGGAGGTATGCAGGGACACCAGGTAACTACCAACCAATTCTCTCTTCTAGAGAACTTGGAGACAGAGGAGTTGTTCGAGGAAATGTCAGGAACATGGATGAGTTGTAGAGTGCAGCAGGTCGCAGCCAGTGCACGGGGCAGGAGGACTTCCCCCAGGATGAACACCCCCGGAAGGGGGGGGGCACATTCCTAGCTAGATGTCAGTCCTCACATGGAATGTGAGGGGGCGACTAAGCCCAGAAGATAGAGAAGGGTTAGAAAGATGATACTGGAGAATGAGGTGACTTTGGTGTTTCTTCTAGAAACCTAAATCAAGAGGAGGTTTGAAGACAAGTTGGTGGGTCTTTTCCCTGTTGGGTGGGGATTGGATTCTAACCTTGCACATGTGGATGGAGGAAGGATTGCGCTTGGATGGGACAGGCAGGTGTGGGACATTCATGTCATAGGGGCTACCGAACAGACCTTTGTGGCTAGTTGCATCAATAATGGTGGTTTTTATTCTATTGTGAAAGAGGTGTATGACCATAATGTTGAAGCCAGACAGAGTCAGTGTTGGGAGACGATTGTTGAAACCACACAACACTAGGTTCTGCAACTGGTCATGGGGGATTTCAATCATGTCAGAAGAGAAGGTGAGAAGTATGGTGGTCTTCCTGTCCCAGACTTGGTGCTGAATAGATTCAATGATGCAGTTGATGCTGCAAGGTTGATTGAGTTGAACATGAGTGGGGGCCTTACTACTTGGCAGAACAAGAGGAGTCATGAACACAGAATTTCCAGCCAGCTAGATAGAGGGCTAGTTAATTCAGTATGGCTGGAATGCTTCCCTAAGGCTAATGTGGTGTTGGGGGGACATCCCAACAGTGACCATTTGTGGATGTGTGTCCGTCTGTTTGATTCAGATAAGAAGAACAGACCGTTCCGCTTCCTAAATTTCTAGACCGAGTGGTCGGGTTTTAGTGAGGTGGTGAAGAAGGCGTGGGAGGACAAGGTGGTGGGCAATCCTATTTTCTGTGTTGCGGAGAAGTTGAAAAAGATGAAGAAAGCACTAAAGGAGTGGTCTGCTGGGTTGGTAAATCCCTACAATCTGGTGACATAAGCACACAAAGAATACAAGGCTGCTGCACATGACCTAAAGCTACACCCGAGAGATACTGAGAAGATGAGGGTTGAAGAGGAGAAGGTGGGAAGGTTGCTTAATATAGAGAAGGCGGAGGAGATGTATCCTTGGTAGAGAAGCAGAATGAGGTGGATTAGAGATGGGGATAGAAACATGAATGTCTACCATAACGCAACCAAGAAGAATCACATAAAGGACTACATTCACGACCTGATTAAGGAGGATGGCACAACTTTTAGGGGATCTAGAGAGGTGGCCGACGAGGCTATTAGCTATTTCAAGAATCTCTATAATAAGGAACATCGAGTTCACCAGGGCTATTTTCCTGGGGTGAAGGTCAGTGAGGAGATGAACAGAGAGTTGTGTGGCCCAGTGACAGAGGAAGAAGTGAGGGAGGCTGTATTCTCCATTGGGGCTTCCAAGGCACCTGGACCCGATGGATTCAATGGAAAATTTTATCAATGCTACTGAGATGTCGTGAAGGATGACTTGTGCTGAGTTGTTCTGTGGTTTATGGTTGGGGGTAGTATGCTCAGGCAGGTGAAGCATTCCTTTATTAAGCTGATCCCCAAGAAGAACTTGACCACCTCTATGGCCGACTTTAGGCCTATAGCATGTTGTTCAGTGTTGTATAAAATCTTTGCTAAGATACTGTCCAGAAGGCTTAAGAAAATCCTACCAATGATTGTGTCCCCCCCAACCAGATGGCTTTTGTGCAGGGAAGGGATATAGCTGATGGAGTGTTACTTGCCGCTGAGTTCTTAAATCAGTTCAGCTCTAGAAATGCTACGAGGAAGGCGTGTTTCAAGTTATACATTACTAAAGCTTATGACCATGTCGACTGGGCCACTCTGTGGAAGATTTTGGAGGCACTGGGCTTTTCCAGGAGATGGATTAGTTTGATGGTGCAGTGCATGGAAGATACTTCATTTTCTATTTTGATTAATGGGGTGCCTCAGGGATTTTTTGGTGCGTCCAACGGGTTGAGGCAGGGTGACCCCCTCTCACCTATGATGTTTATTATCATCATGGAGGCCTTGTCTGCTGCCATTTCTAATGCGGAGAATGCGGGGAGGTTGAAGGTGTTCAAAGTTAAGGGAATGTTGGTGGTCTCACATCTTATCTTTGCAGATGATGTCATGATCTTTGTGGCTGGGCATTGCAAGTACCTCAAATAGGTGAAAGGGATTTTGAGAGTGGTGGGCCGCATGAAGGGGCTATATATAAGTGATATCAAATCTAAGGTTTTCCTATCATGCTCCTATGATGTGTGGCAAGGGAGACTGAGGATGGATGCAAGCATCAGTATTGGTCAGTTCCCTACTAAGTATTTGGGCATTCCCATCTCGGGGGGCAAAGGGTGTGGTAAAGATTATGGCAAGTTGGTTAATGAGCTAAGAGAGCGTGTGGAGAAGTGGGCGGGCCTATCAATTTCCATGGCGGGATGCCAGGTTCTTTGCAACACAGTCCTCTTGGCCAAAGTGAGATTTTGGTGTAGGCAAGTGGAGCTGCCTTTGTTCATTATTGAAAAATTGAGATGCATTGTCAGCAATTTTCTCTAGGGTGGAAGGAGCCATGACATTGCGTGGGATACTATCACCAGAGAATGGTGACATGGAGGTATGGGTGTGAGTGACCCTCTGTGGGTGGCTGGCACAACAACAAAGAGGTGCATTCATAGATTCCTCACACAGCCTAACTCTGTTTGGACAGACTGGATGAGGTGTAGATATGGCTGCTCCTTGGACTACACTATTAATGCTTGTGGGTTTGTCGTTTGGAGGAACATGACTAGGGAGTGGTTGGGTGTTAAGCAGGCGTATGTGCTGAATACGGATGGCAGCTAGGAGTGTCCTGATCCTAGACCTTGGGTGCCGGTCAGATTTGGCCCTCCTATTCCTTGGGCTGAGGTTGTTTGGAATAACATGCAAGTTCCAAAATGGGGGTGCTGCCTGTACGGGGCCGTGCTTGGTCGGCTGCCTACTACTGACAGAACGAATGATTAGGGACTCGACAGTGACCCTGTGTGTCGGCTGTGCAATGTAGCTACTGAGTCGCATGACCATCTCTTCTTCAGCTGCCCCTACTCAAAATATGTCTGGTACATATGGTCGCTATAGATTGGTTGGGGCGGTGCCCCGCCACTGAAGCTGCTGGAGGTTCTGAGTTGGGTTCAGCAGCGGGCAAACAACAATGGGGCTATGAAGGCCTTTGGGGCGTTGGGGGTTGCTGCCATTGTGTATGGGTTGTGGCGTGAAAGGAATGTCAGATTACAGGGTGGGCCGGAAAGAGATAAATTTTTGTTTTTTGATAGCTTGATCGACAGGTTGGGTTTGTTGTAAAGGTCAAACCTGGTTTATATAAAGGTTTGGAGCCGATCACTAAAGAACAGTGGGGCTTTTTGTAGGTACCACACCCCCTGTACAGTTTGTAGGTACCACACCCCCTGTACAGTATAGGTGCTCCTATATGAGTTTTTTGATATAGTAATATTTTACCTAATCCAAAAAAAAGAGGGTTGTCCGATGGCATGCAATAAGTGGAACTGAATCCAATAACATGTGACAATGTGAAAAATGAATGTAATAAATGCAATTTCGATTGATTCTACAGTAGAACTATATTCAAATCTCCCTTAAATTAATTGGAGGATCAAACATAGTCATAATGACTTGAAATTTGAACCATATGCTAATGTGAAGGTTTATAACGTTCTTGTATAATTAGATTTGTGTTTGTACACATTTTGGCCCATAATTTCTATATTGGCTATAAACCTTAACTAAGAGGCATTAATTGTAACATAACTTGAAAAGGCTCCTAATTTTGAATCCTTGAGTTGCCATTTCGAGTTTTACTCATTAAATAACAACATGGTCACCTCTTTAACTATTTACTAGGCTTTATGGCCACATTAAAGGAGAGAGAAAAGAAAAGAGGACTAGTATGTGTTAGTTAATATACAAAATGCTTAATTGAAAGTGAAATATGAATGTGAGTCTAGTTTTAAGTTTTCTCATCCCCTTTTCATATAAGGAAAACCATTATTGATATTTTGCATAAAAACCCCTCAAATGGTAACATTTATGAAAACTCCATATTTCAAGGTTAAAATTGCTCTTGAAATTTGGGAAGTTACAATTCTACCCACCTTAAATAAATTTTGTCCTCAAAATTTTCCTTAGGCTACTACCCACCTTAGTGTTATGCTTACTTCTTTATTCAATGAAAGCTAGCATACTCATGAAAAGGATTATATTATGAAAAAGGTTCACGTGGACATAGATTTAACTATTACATCATTCCTTATCTTATCAACCTTATACATTAGGGTTTATGAAACCAAGTCCATCTTTACTCTTAGGGAACCTACCTTCAACTTGGCATAACTTTTAAATATAGGCATAGGTGACTATCTACCTTTAAGTATTTATGTGATTCCTACATTCCTATATATGTGGTGATTAGGCACATACCCAGAGATGTGGGATTTTGACATGCTACCTCTCACTAACCCACTAATACACGTGTCCCATACCATATGGACTAGTAAGAAAGGAGAAGTGCATGAATAGGTATGATGCTCATGACATTCCTCTTCAAGTCTCAATTGGCTGGCCATAACCATTAAGAATGGAGAGGCTATATCATTAGCTAGGATTAGGACAACACCTTATATCTAAAATAGGTAACCATCTATCCATCTCTAATCTATTTATTCTCTAGACTTTCTAGGGCATGATATCTTTTCTTGGGAGTCAATTGCTAAACCCTAATTTTACATCTTTACTCTAGAGTGACTATGAGAATCATGTTTGCCTAGTGGCCATTTACCAAAATTGCTCAGATACCATAATGTAACACCCCAATTTTCATACCACATGAGAGGAAGCATTCTTAATCAATGGGGGTGTCACAATAATGCTAATCATGCAATTAAAGTAAATAAACACTTTGCATTGATTTGAAGATGATTCATACATAGTTCTTGACATGAGGGAAACTACATGATAAACATCTATGAGATCTAATAAACTTGGTAACATGAATAAACATGATAAAAATGACTTCTAGATCTCTGGATCATCTGGGTAAATGGCACCCCACCAGGAAACACTTGAAGATCTCCTAGTCTTGATTTTCCATTTTATCCTTCACTTGCTCCAAGTCCTACAAACATCTCATCACCAGCCATGCAAAACAAACATCACATCAGTAACCGGTATTTGGCACTTTATATAACATAAAAGTAAATATAACTTGACATGACATGACTTGACATAAACTTTAACATGGATTTTCTTAAGCACTTATAATTCATAAATTACATGAGAAATTGAATAGTAAGTATATACATCCCTCTATGATGCTCTCTTAGGAGCACATGATTGCTAGGAAAGCCCTTGATGACCCCTTGAGGTCCATGATTTGAGAGCATATAAAAACTAATTCAATTACATTTAACTTGATCATTAACATGGCATTAACATTATCATTAACATTAACATGATCATTAAACTTTAACATGATGGGATTTCTCCCCTTAAATCATAATGGGATTTCTCCCTCATAAACCATAATAGGGTTTCCCTTTCTTGAACATGATTCCTTAAACCTTAATTTCATAATCATAATCATAATTAGGTTCATAGAATAAACTATAATTAAGCAAACAATCAGGCAATGGTAATTATACATGTTGCATTCTTGAGAAGACAGTCATAATTCATGAAATCAACTAAGGTTCATAATCATAAATAAGCATTCAAACAATCAAACTACTTGCACCAAATAGGCATGGCCCGCTTAGCTATAACAAAACACCATAAGGTAAAGTCTCTGGCTTGGTTGAGCCCTTAATCACCTGTAATTTGATTAATATCATAACATTTGCATTAATTCATATAGATTAAACCCTAACTTGTTCCTTGGATGCATTGAGGTGATTGAAGGTGCAAAACATCGTTTGAGAACAAAACTAATCGATAGAGAATCCATATAGCTTTCCAAAACGAATTCATTTATATTTTTCTAATAAAAAATCAATTTATTACAAAATTTACAAGATCTAACCAATCATAAAACAAGAAAAAGACACATGGGCAAAACCCCAAATGCGTCAGTGCCCAGTTGGACCCAGCCCTTTGCTCACATGGCCCAATCAGATCTGACCTCGTGGCAAGGTAAAGCGCTTGGCTGGTAGGCCAGAAATAAAATCTAAATACCCGAAAAAGCCCATGTAAAACATACCAATCGATTAAAGTCATTGGGGCCCCATGGTCATTTCATGAATTGGGATCTTTCCATTTGCCTTCAGCCCTGACGAGCAGTACCCAGACATGAAATACTCTGATCAATCTCGAGGTACGACCATCATTTATGGAAAAAAAGAGTCGGCGGAAGCCTCTTTGTGCCAGGGTGAATTCAACAAGCCAAAGGAGAAGCTCTATGGTGCGCTGAAGCACCAAAGCCAAACCATGGTGATGGCTGGCTATAGCTGCAAGAGGGGAAGGTGTTGTTGAGGCCAGAAGAAGAAATACTAGTTGAACGAATGACTCATTGTGGTCATTTAAATCTACGGAAGCCCCTTAGGAGGCCTGAGGTCCTCTGCTTTCAAGAAAAGCACTAAGGAAAGTGAGAAATAGAGGAAGAGTCGACAGATTTAAAACCAACGAAGAGGGCTAGAGCAAGGCCAAAATAAGCTCGAAAAACTTTTTGGGAGACACGGCGAGGTCGGGGATACCACTTCTGTGGTTGGAGTACCACTAAAATTCCATGGTGACTAGAGTTGGCATGACCCCCCCCCCCAAAGAAAGTCTATAGGGTACGCCGCCTGAGACGAACACATGGTAAAAGAAAGATGCGAAGATGGAGGAGGGTCATTGGTGATGCTCCCTGGGTGACCAATTGCACCCATGGAGTCGGAGAAGCCTGGGGTGAGGTGAAGGTCACTGAAAAACCACCATGAGTAGGATGAGGTGACTCAGGGCCTATGGACAACAATTAATGGATGAGAAGGAACCTTAGAGAGTGGGTGAAGCTTTTAACACCCTTAAAAAATGGGTTCGAGGCACTGGAGTGGGGTCTGTGATCTTATGGCGGAGAAGGAACAAGAATCCTAAATGGGATTTTTGTCAAATGGCCATGATAGAGGGCGATTAATAGATCGTCTGGTTTGGGGAGGGAAACCGCATTCAAATCCAAAGACATCTCATAAAACATATCAGTAATTGGAGAGAGAGAGAGATCAAAGAAAGCAATGTTTTTGAAAACCAGCTCTAACCGCGAGAAGCGAAGGTTGATGTCAACCTTTGAGCCGTCGAATCGCGAGTATATTAAAAGTGGGCCGTCTGATGGTGTGCAATAAGTGGAACTGAATCCAGTAACACGTGACAATGTGAGAAATGTGAGACTTTAGAGAAATGAATGTAATAAATGCTATTTCTATTGATTCTATAGTAGAACTATATTGAAATCTCTCTCAAATGAATTAGAGGGTCAAACATGGTCATAATGACTTGAAATTTGAACCATATGCTAATGTGAAGGTTTATAACATTCCTATATAATTAGATTTGTGTTTGTACACATTTCGGCCCATAATTTCTATATTGGCTATAAACCTTAATTAAGAGGCATTAATTGTAACATAACTTGAAAAGGCTCCTAATTTTGAATCCTTGAGTTTCCATTTCAAGTTTTACTAATTAAATAACCACATGGTCACCTCTTTAATTATTTAGTAGGCTTTATGGCCACATTAGAGGAGAGAGAAAAGAAAAAAGGACTAAAATGAGTTAGTTGATATACATAATGCTTAATGGAAAGTGAAATATGAATGTGAGTCTAATTTTATGTTTTCTCATCCCCTTTTCATATAAGGAAAACCATTATTGATATTTTTCATAAAAACCCCTCAACTAGTATCATTTGGGAAAACTCCATATTTCAAGGTTAAAATTGCTCTTGAAATTTTGGATGTTACATTATCCCTTCAAACGTCAACCTGCTAGGGTTGATTTTCTTCCATGTGTTGTCTCTCCCTTGGTGTCCCTCCCTTTTATAGGTAGGACTCACTTCGGCTCTCTAGTTACCACAACTATGAGAAGACAATGATTTTCAGAGCTTACTGTTGTATCTTATGAAAGTGTTGACTACCACACTATTTATAGCAGGACCAGGGTCAAGGTTTCCACATCATCGGGGAGTCGAAGTGATAGAATCTCATGAACATTTAGGAAGTTGCAAACCATGAACTGAATGAATCAGTTGGTTCACATGTGAAATGATTTGTTAAACACTTGTTTTGGTCGGTTCACTTTCTTTCTTATTTTCAATCCTATTGACTTTTAATATTTGGTTAATGCACATCATGACATCAACATTAATCCTTGATCCAATAATATTGATCAATGAACCAAACTATTCACAAGTTGAACCGGTTGTTTCAGACTTTTAACTGGTTGATTCACTAATTGAATTTGTTGATTCATGTCAAAATTTTAGGAAATGTTTAGCAAATGTATTTTAAATTGACCTTTCACTTGAATCGATTGTTATAACACTTGAACCAGTTAGTTCATAGTCCTATAAGTCAATCTTCAGCTATTGTTATTTAAATTCAATACCTAAACACTTTAGCAATCAAGTTAAACCATATTCATGAGTATACTCCTTTTTTAGGTGCATCCTATGTGTGTGACCCTATAGGTCCCAAGTTACATTGACAGCGAATGTACATAACCAATTTATGATATCAAAGTAATGAGCAGTATCTAAAAACACATCATTGCTACCCAAGTAACTAGAAAGTTGGAGAACAACTTAAACCTACAATCCATGATCAATGTTACCATGATCATATAGTTCCTTTGTCTCTAATATCCAGATGAAACTCGAGACATGGAATCGTCACACTCTTCAATGTTCAATTCATGTTCCTTGAAAAAGAGTTGACTATATGAGATGCATGTGAGCTCGCATATCATATATCAGTTCACATGATTAGGTCCATACATTTCTCAGTCTCACTTATCAAGTGGCCTAGATATCAATCTCCTATAGGAGGGACAAATCCCATCTACATCACTCACAATCAATTCACATGTGTCATAACATACTGAAGCATGACCTTTATGACACCCCTTATTCAAAATCACATTGGATGGTGTCAAAATACTTTGAAAGACATGTAATGAGTGTAATGACTTCAAGTCAAAGAACCAAAATCACCACTATCACTATGAGATTTGATTCTGGCTACCATTCCATAGTGTCCGTGTATAACTATCTAGGTGGGTCTATCTGGTACATTATTCTCTAACAAGTACCTATGTGTTTGACTTGATATCCCATATCATGACTAATGAGACTATGTCATCAGTCGAACACACTCTAGTCTTATGTATTATTGTTGTCTGTTTTGCTTCAATAGTAATATCTGACTAGGGACATTTCAAGAATGTATGTACTCTTATCATACATATGATATCATTGTTCAAGTCCTCAACTAGAAGACACATGCTATTGGGTGAAATCATTCTTTAGACATCTACTATGTTTGTGTCATTATCTCATGATTGTGACAAGCATAATGGATAGATTTACCTTTATCATTATCGAATCAAGAATCTAATGCCCCATTACAATCATCATATGATTGGCTCCCTGGGCAAATATACCAACATTCTTGTCTTGAATGGGCATCTCTTCATCCCTTGTGTGTGGTGATAGTGGTGATCCTTGGCCATCTCTAACTCTGGTGAGTGTTTTATCTTCTTTATTTGGTGTTCCTTTGAATTTTCTACCCTATCTTCTTCTTTCTTCTTGGCCTTAGGCCATGATTTGACAAGGTGACACTCTAGTGAGAGAGAGTTTCTTCTCTCTTTTCTCCCTTCTTTCTTTGGTTTAGTTTTGGGGATTTTCTCTCTCTTCTTGAGCTTTTGTTTGACCTTGGTGTTTCTCCCTTATTGAGGTGCTCTTGTAAGTGATTTTGGAGCTTTTGGTGGAGCATATTCAACCCTTAGATCGTGTTCTTGGATCTTTTGATTTTGGATCTTGGATCTTTGGTGGTGATCTTCTTAAGGTGGGTCCATATAACACTAAAACCTCTCTATCATTGCACTTCTGGTTATGTTGTGCTGATGTTTTCCCTGTTCATGATGTTCCTACATCATTCTATCCTATGAATCTTGATCCTAGAATTTGTTTGGGAGAGTTATCATGCTTGCTTTGGAAGTAACCTAAAATCCTAATCTTTTTGTATCGGTTTTGGGTAGAGATGATGATATAGAGTTTGTTCCCCACGTTTGACCCATGATCTAGTCCCCATGCTTGGTGTTTGTACACCTAGAAGTAAGTGAGAGGTTAGTTTTGGTTTTGGTCATCTTGGTTATGGTTTCTCTTCCTTTTTTCATGCTTTTCTTGGACCTTTTCCTTAGGGCTTGTGCACATCACCTTCCTTAAGTCTCTTTTCATGATTATCATGGTTCTAGCTTAGTGTTGAGCCTGTTGTGGTGATCTAGGTGTTTACCCTTGACAAGATCGTGACCTAGGAGTTTTGTGGTTGAGACATGGTTATGGGAATCATGGTCGCGACATAGCCTATTGAGATGGTCACGTCTTAGTTGGGTTTGGTCAAGATGTCCCTTCTTGTGTTGATGTTTGACCTAGTGACATTGAGTTGAGATCTATGGAGCATAGCAGCCTTGAAACTCTTAGTTTCTTATCTTCGATTGGTGGAGGCAACCCTTGGAGGGGTGATCACAACTAGAGGACACCATGGTAGCGACATAGTGGTGTTGAGACATCACAGTCGTGACATAGAGATGGTTGAGGAGCTTGGTCGTGACACATGGTTGGAGGGTGAAGAGAAACCCTAATCCCTAAGATCGCGGGTGTGACATGTAGGAGGTGGTCATGATACATATTAAGGGAGTGAATGTTGAGATACCCATGGTGTCGCGACATACTGTGGAGGGTGGCAACAATCTATGTGCCTAAGTGGTTAACATGTGGTAATGGTAGGCGGTTATGAAACATATATGAACATCTGATGTTAATCATGTATACATATGTGTCATGTTGTTTTATATGATATCCAATCTTCTCTAATGATGTTGCTTAATCTTAACACACTCCAAGATGATGGAGGGTGATGGTCCTTGGGTTGATGGTTGAGCCTAGTCTTGTAAACCCTAATTGATTAAAAAGGAAAACCCTCACCCTAATAATGAATAATGAGCTTGCTTGTTTCCTATAATGGAAGGATTATAATGTCATGTGGTTAGTTTTCTCTCTTGTCAATCCACTTATAACCATGCAGATATTATGGGCTAGTGCATGTCATGGCAAGCATGATATAATACAGGTTAAATTAGCCTTGAGAGGCATGTTGAGGCACTTGTGATATCAGAATGATGTTGTGCATGGTCTTATGACTTGGCAATGACTTGTGGCCTGATATGAGATAAATTGAGGGATCGGTATCCCATGGCATGTGGTTTTGTTGATAATTTTATGAATGGAAACAATACAGGCATCATGTGGTGATAATGTGACAAGTTCACATCCTATATGTTTTATTTACTGGAAGAGTACTATGCCCTTATCTTTGTAGAATTTGCTATGATTTTATACGTTGTAACTTGATTGATGTTAAAAGACACTTAAATGACCTAACTAATGAGGTGGAAACTAATCATGTAGCTTTTCCCTATGTCATAGATCCATTTAGTGTTATCACTAGCTGAATGGTGAAATGAGTTTAACTCAGAGTGCATATTTTTTAATATACGGGGGTGAGGATGAATATCCCCTTACGTCCAGGATATATGAGACAACCATGCATGAGCTAGTCTCCAAGTGATATGTGATACAAGATTGGCTGTGGACCATACCCTGGTAGGAGTGTGGTTGTGTAGCTCAATTTCACTAGCGTTGTGACATGTACCAAGGCGGGCTAGACTTGTACAGATGGACTATATGTTGCTAGTAGCAGTTTGACTGGTAATGTCACTACATGTTCACTTGTACTGACTGAGGGGTGAGGTTGTAGATTCGGGATCTTCCATAGACCTTGTATGACACTAGTTTTGACTTAGCAGTGGTCAGTTAATCTCACCCCATGGGTTCCACACATCCTTTTTTAGGTAGACGTGCATGTGGAGGTAGAGATCGTGCAACAAAGGTTGAGCAACGGTGAGAAGGACTATAGCTGACAAGGTTAGAAGTTATGTTGGTGGTCCTTTTGTTGTTAGAGTCCTAGAGTTGTCCCTGTACACTTAGGTCTTTGGGATGGTTTTGGGTGTGTTTTGTAGACATGTTTTGATATGTGGTTTGGCCAGTATGTCCTTTTCATGTGTGGATATAGTGGATATGTATATATATAAATGGGACATGTTTTTTTGTAATAGGTTGATGGCATAGATGGTAATTAGCTTGTGACATGATAGGATTCATATGTAAAGGTTTTTGCTAGTTGGGAGCTTATTGAAAATGGTTTTAATTTCCAGTGTTTTCCTGTTATCTGCTTGTTTAAGTTCTTTTTCCGTAGTTAGTTTTGAGTTATCTCGTGGTTTGTGGGGTGGGGTGCCACAGTTTGGTTGGTATTAGAGCTTTAGGTTCGGTGGGTCTACATGGTCCTAGGACTAGGGTTTGTGTATGTTCTTGTGTCCTCCAGTCTGTCTTACAGTAAATTTCTGCTTATGCAGAAGCAAAAGAAAAGCCTAAAGATGTCTTCTAAACATGAAGAACACAATGATGAGAGCAGTGTTGCTACACCAGGTGGTGTGCAAGGAACCAAGAACAAGAAGATTGGGTGCCTGAGGATCCCCAGTTTGACCCAACCGTGATTGAAAACCTTGCCTTTTAGTTTCTTTTTGGGCAATTTATGGCTACGCTGATGCATATGGCAGACAAGATGCCTACACCTTAGCCTAGGAACTGGTCCCATTGCAGGATCTTTAGGTACTGGGAAGACCATTACACGGCTTCGATGTGTTGGAGAGGTGGAGTATGCTGAGACAGATGATCAGGAAGATGCATATTTGTGGCTTACTGATCTCGAGAAAGCCTTCAAGATCATCAACATCCCAGAGGTGGATAAGGTTAAGCATGCGGTGTACCTTATGAAGGGGAGTGCTGGCCATTGGTAGGCCATAGAAGAGGAGAAGAGGCCTGGGGTGGTTGTAGGCTGGGAGGAGTTTTGATGTGAGTTTGTCTGTCAGTACTTTCCACAAACCTATCTGTATGAGAAGATTAGTCAGTTCGAGTGGATCCGACAGGGACCTATGACCATCAATGAGTATAAGGGTATGTGTATGGAGCTTGTTTGATTCTATCCTTACATGGTTGCCATGGAGGATGAGCGGATTCACCGTTTTGAGAAGGGGTTGAATGTTGAGTTGTCTATCCTGACATCTTCTTTGGAGAACTGAGAAAGGTTTGCTATGTTTGTGGAGTCAGTTCGGTGGATAGAGTGATATGTGATCGAGAAGAGGGAGGCCAGTTCCAGGAAGAGACATGCATAGTCCCAAGGAAATTTGTCTAGAGGCTTTAAAAAGTTGAGGGTTTTTTTACAGTCAGCATTGCAAAGGTTCAGTGATCCGACGCAGTGGTCACTGAGTAGATGAAGAGGTCGTAGTCTTCCACCTACTGGAGCTCATAGCACCGCATCACTGTTTGTGATGGGGCTGTCTAGGCTACAGTTTGAGACCCGAGTTTGCTACAAGTGTGGGCAGACATGACATATGAAGTGGGAGTGCCCACTGAGGGACAATGATGTGACTCAACAATCGAGGCAGAGCCAAAAGGGCTCACAGAGAGAGTAGAACAGTGGTGTAGGAGGATGGGGATGTGGCCAAGCATCACAGGTCGGATCATATGCTCAGGTAAGTAAAGGATGGAGGTGAGAATAGGAAACAACTAGATTCTATGCTATGAGTCAGCCTGAGGTGGTGGTCAACCCCCGAGTAGTGACAGGTCAGATGGAGTTATTTCATTCTGATTTGTCTTCTTCTTGCTTTGCATCTATTTTGGTTGAGCCGGGTGCAACACACTCTTTTATCACTCGTGAAGTTCTTGAAAATTGTCTTTTGTTAGTCATAAGAGGGATAGTTTGTTGTTAGAAACCCCATTAGTTGGCTATGTAGTGTTGTAGGAGGTATTTCCTTCCTATATCCTTTCTTTTCTAGGGAAAAACATTCAAGTGGATCTCATACCACTTGACATTCATGGTTTCGATGTGATCCTTGGAAAGGACACCTTGGAGAAGTATAGAGTGGTCTTGGATTATAGTTCCATGCAGGCAACGTTCGTAGATGGTGATGAGACGTGAATCTTCCAAGGAGATAGGAAGATTCTTTTGATATGTCAAGTATCAGTAATGGTGGCAGGGAAGTTGTTGAGATAGGGTTGTGTAGCATTCTTTGCACACGTGATGGATGCTGAGGAGAGGTGTCTTAGTATACAGGAGGTGCCAGTTGTTAAACAGTTTGAGGATGTGTTTCCAAAGGAGTTCTCAGATGTTACCCCACCATGAGAGATTGATTTTGAGATCAGTTTGATCCCCGATACGTAGTCGATAGCTCAAACAATGTACAAGATGGCTCCATTTGAGATGGCAGAGTTGAAGAGACGGTTGCAATAACTACTTGACAATGGTTTCATCAGACTGAGTACGTCGCCAGGGGGTGCTCCGGTGCTCTTCATGGGAAAGAAGGATGGGTCTATGAGGAGGTGCATAGACTACATACATCTAAACAAGGTGACAATTAAGAATAAGCATCCCTTGTTGAGGATAGATGACCTATTTGATCTGTTACATGGTGCGACAGTGTATCTCGAAGATAGACCTGAGGTTAGGATATCACCAGTTCAGGATCCAGGAGAATGACATACCTAGGTCACCTTTTATGGCAAGGTATGGTCACTATGAGTTTTTGGTTATGTCGTTCGGACTGACCAATGCATCGAAAAAATTCATGGACCTGATGAATAGAGTGTTCTGGCCATTTCTTGACCAGTTTGTGGTTGTCTTTATCTTGATATACATTCTTAACAACCAGTAGCATGTACAACATCTTCGTCATGTGTTAACTGTGCAAAGGCATCATCATCTTTATGCCAAGTTCAGCAAGTGCGAGTTCTGGTTGAAGGAGGTATCTTTTCTGGGACATATTATATTTGTCAAGGTAGTTCGTGTGGATACTAAGAAGGTTGAGTCAGTGATAGCATGGGAATAGCCAAAGATGTTGGTAGAAGTGTGCATTTCTCTAGGTTTGGTAGGCTATTATAGGAGTTTCATCAAGGGCTTCAGTGCTATCACTTTGCCCCTAAAAAAGTTGACAAGAAGGGACGTGTCTTTTGTCTGGGATGACTGATGCCAACGTGCTTTCTAGATGTTGAAGGAGAATTGACAAATGCACCGGTTCTGGTCATACCTGAGCAAGGAAAGGGATACACACTCTTTGTGATGCATCCAGGAATGGCATGGGTTGTGTGCTAATGCAGGACAAGCAAGTGGTTTCTTTTGCTTCCTAACAGCTTAAGAAACACGAGGAAAATTACCTAAACCATGATTTGGAGTTAGCTATTATAGTCAATGCTTTGAAGATCTGGGGACACAACCTGTATGGTGACATGACTTTACTGAGCGTATAATGCAAGTGTAAGCGTCAATGTAATATAGGCCTTGTGAGGCCCGAGTCGAACACAGGGAAACGTGATTTTCAGTAGACTACTACTAACTACTCACGATCAGCTAAACCGATTGTAAAAGTTTGGAAGTTGTTTTGAAAAAGAAAAATAAAAACAAAAGAAAACAAAGCAATCGATTAAATGGTTGGTTTAATCAATTCAAAAGAAATCTCTAGGATTGCGGTTTTACTACGGGTTCTTGTTGTACTAATTCCTTCACAATTATCACAACTCGTCTCCCTTTTTGGATAGTGGCGTGTAGCCAGAATTGCTCGCTTTCACGATACAATTCACTACCTTAATCTAAGTCAGTTCCACGCCAGTAGTAACCCATGCCCTAGACTAGGTGCATGAAAAATATGTCTCTGGGTTCCCACCATTAACCGTACATCACCTTTTCCAAAGGATTTATTAGTTAATGTGATTACCGCCTCTTTTCAACCATTAATTCTTTGTCAAAAGAAATTAAGGGTATTAGATTACCATTATGGTGATCAGGCACAATGGTAGCAATGGCGAAAATGATATCATACCACAGATTTGAGGGATAAATTATGATAAACTATGTAAGAAGAGTCATACAATGATTGCCCGGGCTACCCCCGGTCCTAGAGACAAAGGGGATTAGCCCCGCATGTTCATCTCAATACAAAACACCATGATAGAAGGAGAAAACGTGGATGGAGATGGTGTAACCCCTGAACAGAAAAGAACTGGGTGATCCTCAGCATGGGATGAGCATTCTGTAGCCTTCCAGTGGTGGAAAACTCTATTTGCATCTGTGGAATCTCCCGGGGCATAGCTCTCAGCTCCGTTCTTCGCTCTCTCCTCCTTCGAGACTTGTGCATTGGAATAGAAAGTGAATGACGTCTTTGGGATGTCTTTTCCTAGGTATAGGTACCACTTACGACCGCCAAAAGAATGCAGCCGTCCGATTGAAGTCATGCTGGACAAAACTCTGATCTGACGACATCGATACCATCGACGCGGTGTCGATGGTATCGACACCTTAGGATACCGATGCTTTCTTCAATTTTTGGGAGCCACCTGAAGCCTTCTCGATACCATCGACCACTCTCGTTGATGGTATCGACAGAGTGATATTTGGCTCACTGTTGGACCTTCGAGACCATCAACAAAGTGTCGATGGTATCGAACTATATGCTTCCTCTCCGACTCTGTCACTATTGCTCTGTCGATTCTATCGACAGACCGTCGATGGTATCGACGAATCCAGAATTGTGAATTTCTTGAAAATGAGAGAAAAACACAAATCAAATCCGAAAAATATGATAATCTATACAAAACAATGTAAAATAAGATGAATTTGATGCAGGCAAGGATAATAGGCTAAAGGAATTGAATCATGCGATATTAACCACAAATATGACCAAAAAAGCGCATAAAATGAGTGTAAAACTAGCCTATAAAAGTGACTCAAAACCCCTACATCAAACTCCCTCAAGCTTGAACTTTGCTCGTCCTCGAGCAACAAAACTATAGAATAAAATCGCAAGGGTCAACTAAAGAACATAATCACATAAAAGACATCACAATATGATTCCCACCTGCAAGGCTCATACCAGCTCTCACTAACCACGGAACGATAACTACCCTAAAGGTGACAATAATCATCCATGAGAAATGTCCACCCCATAGTCAATGAACACAATCAAATAAAGCAAATAATATAATAAACTCCTCCGGTTCATGCATGGTGCATCTTGCGATCTCCTATCTACATTGCTCACATCCTAACTACCATCTACAATGGAAGTAGATCTCCTGATATACAAGAATGAGGAGATAACCATGGGTGGCCTACCATTTTGAGCAATGGGTGGATGGAATGGGCGGCCGTGAAAGAACAGAAAGCACAAAATAGTTTAACATGCAAAAACAACAAAAATGACCTAAATGATGCATATGCATATGAACATGACCTAATGCCTACATTTTAGGTGGAATGATGCATGCTCTACTAATCCGTCTCAATGTGAGATAGAATGTCTACAAAACAACATCATGTGCTTATTCTTCCTATTATGCAGGTGAAACAAGTTCCTTCCTCCCTCTGATCTCTACTTTTTTCTATTTTTTCAAGCACTAATTTTCTCAATTTACTACAGAATTATTTACAAAACATAGTTTGTTTGTTTGTTTTCGGGCTTATTGTCACATAACTGGTACAATTGATGCATTACAATCTACTTTTCAGAGGGTATAGAACAAATTACCTGCTTTTCTTATTTTTCAGAAGAAATCAGGCACATAATGTCCTATATGCTCAAAAATATGCAAAGTGCAACTACATGAAAGTAATTATGAAACTACAATGGCATGCACTCTAGAATGTGTGCATGCATAACTGATCTACAAAAATAATTTATTTTTCATTTTTTTAATGCAAAATCTAGCTACATTGCAATCCTAAGAAGATTGAGATCCGCAAAGCCGAAGACGATGCTCGGAGACGATTGGCGGCGGTGATCTTGGTTGCTCTTGGGCGCCCAGGGATGCTAAGCCTCGGATGTGGAAGGTAGGCAAGGAGATTGTGTGATTAGAATGAATATTTGCCTCCTTTTTATAAGGGACGATCGAGTCTACTGTCGGTGCGTCGATACCATCGACAGTTCTGTCGATGGTATCAACGGCTGTTGGAATCCGCCCCTCGCTGCAATCGACGGCTATTGATGGCTCGATGTGGGGACCCAGATCGGCCTTGTGTTGATGGTAGCGATAGGCTGTCGATACCATCAACACAACCCATGGATAGGCATTGTGGACTGCTTGATGAAGACCTTGGATTGCTGACGTCTCGTCGATACTATCGACCCATGTGTCGATAGTATCAACACATGTATGTTCCTTTGATCCTCACGACGTCTGACCAATTCAATGTCGTTGTAGACATGTCGATACCATCGACCAGTGTGTCGATGGTATCGAAATCACTAAGACAATTTCATCTGAAAATCTCCAAAAAACTCGTTACCATCGACGACGAGTCGATACAATCGACGCCCGATCCTTTTTCACATGTTCCAGTTTCGATACCATCGACGAGGCTGTCGATGGTATCAATGGAATGAAATTTTGGGAGAATGATGTGTTGTTCCAAATTTGATACCATCGACCCAGATTTCGATGGTATTGACCATTTTCCAGCCTGCACACTCAACAAACACATCAGGGTATCATTTTTAGAGACTAAGTGCTAAATTCATGAAAACTACCTAGGAATGCAAAAAATCAAAGAAATAAACATGTACACTACTAAGGTTGGGTTGCCTCCCAACAAGCGCCTCATTTAATGTCTTGGGCTAGACGCATGCATGCTCCTCATTCTTCATTTAGTGCCATTAATTTGAGCTCATGCACTTTCCTTGTGTAGTCTTCCCCATAATAGTTCTTCAACCTTTGACCATTCACCAAGAATGTTCTTTCACCATCACTCACCATGATGGCACCATGGGGTGGCACCTCCTCTATAACAAAAGGTCCACTCCATCGGGATTTCAATTTCCTGGGATGTAATTTTAACCTTGAATTGAACAATAGGACACTCACCCTTCTTGAACACTCACAATTGAATGTGGCGATCGTGTATTTTCTTTGTCTGCTCCTTATAAATCCTTGAGTTCTCGTATGCATTCATCCTTAGCACATCCAACTCATTGAGCTCTAACATGCGCTTTCTCCCTGCCTCATCCATACTCAAGTTCAACTTCCTCAGCACCCAGTGCGCCTTGTGCTCTAATTCCACCGGAAAATGACAAGCCCACCCGTAATCCAACCTAAAAGGCGTGGTGCCTATAGGTATCTTGAATGCGGTTCTATATGCCCATAGTACGTCCGGTAGTAATGCACTCCAATTCGTCCTTGAAGAGGCCACCGTGCGCTCCAATGTCTTCTTAATCTCCCTATTGGACACCTCCACTTGGCCCTACGTCTACGGGTGATATGGGGTACCTACAATATTCATGACCCCATATTTGCTCAATAGTGTAGCAAATTTCCTGTTCATGAAATGGGTGCCTCCATCGCTAATGATCATCTGTGGCACACCAAACCTACAAAAAATATGCTCCTTCACAAACCTACACACTACTGCAATGTCATTAGTCCTTGTGGGTATTGCCTCTACCCACTTTGACACATAATCAACAACAAGCAATATATATAAATTGGAATTAGAGGACACATGAAATCAATGCCCCATAAATCGAATACCTCAACTTCTTGAAATACATTGAGGGGCATTTCTTGCCATTTTGAGATGTTACCTGCCCTTTGACATGAATCACACCTCCTCACATAGTCATAGGCATCTCAGAAAAGTGTAGGCCAATAAAGACCACTCTCTAGTACCTTCTTCGCCGTCCTTGCACTCGCATGATGTCCGCCGATGGGCAATGTATGGCAGTGACTAAGCACACTATCATAGTCACTCTCAGGTACACACCTGTGTAATTATCCATCCCTGCATTGTCTCAACAAAGTAGGTTCATCCCAAAAATAATATCTTAAAGAATGGAAAAACCTCTTTTTCTCTTGATAGGTCCAATCATCCAGGATTTCTTTACATGCGAGATAATACATGATATGAAAAAATTTCTTTACATGTGAGATAATACATGATATGCAAAAACCACAAATCCTTAGATTGAATAGAAAGGATTTGCTCATCCGGAAAGGTCTTGATAATGGGTATGTTGGTATCTCTCTCATCTACCCGTTCTAACTGAGACAAATGGTCCACAACCACATTCTCAATGCCTGCCTTGTCCTTAATTTCAATGTCAAATTCTTGTAAAAGTAAGATCCACCTATTGAGTCTAGACTTGGTATCTTTCTTTTCCATTAAGTATTTTATGGCGGCATGGTCCGTCCATACCACAACTTTAGACCCACCAAATATTGCCTAAATTTTTTGAAAGAAAAAACCACGACAAGCAATTCATTTTCAGTGGTGGTGTAATTGAGTTGGGCATCATTCAAAGTCTTAGACACATAGAAAATAACTGTGGGTTTCTTCTCAAGACGTTGCCCAAGAACGGCCCCCACAGCAAAATCTGACACATCACACATAAGCTCAAAGGGCTTAATCCAATCTAGTGTTTGAACAACCGGTGTAGAAATCAACTTTTGCTTGAGAACTTCGAAGGCATGCATGCATTTATCATTGAAATAAAAAACCACATCCTTATCAATAAATTGGCGATAAAATCCTTTATAAATTGGCGATAAAACCCCGCATGACCAAGGAAGCTCCTCACCCCTTTCACCAAATTCGGTGGAGGTAGTTTGGAAATTACCTCAATCTTCACTGGATCTACCTCCAGTCCCTTGCTAGACACCTTGTATCCAAGAACTATGCCTTCGCTAACCATCATGTGGCATTTTTCCCAATTGAGGACTAAATGTGTGTCCTCACATCTTTGCAAAACTTTGTCAAGATTATACAAGCACTCGTCAAACGACACACCGTAGATGGAAAAGTCATCCATAAAAACCTCTAAATAGCGCTCCACCATATCCAAAAAGATAGCAAGCATGCAACGCTGAAAAGTGGCCAGTTTATTGCACAAACCGAACGACATTCGGCGATATGCGAAAGTCCCATAAGGGCAAGTGAAGGTAGACTTCTCTTGATCCTTATGGTCTATAGAAATCTAATTATAGCCAGAATAGACGTCTAAAAAAAAGTGAGAGCGGCCATCCAGCCGCTTTAAAATCTGATCAATGAATGGGAGAGGAAAATGATCCTTTAACGTGGCGGAATTCAACCGGTGGTAATCAATGCAAACACGCCACCCAGTTACCAATCGGGTGGTGACAGGCTCATTCAGGAGATTTTGAGTTACCGTTATCCCCCCTTTTTGGGGACTACCTGTGTTGGGCTCACCCATGTAGAATCTAAAATAGCATAGATGATTCCCGCAGAGAGAAGCTTGATCACCTCCTTTTTGACAACCTCCATCATGACGGGGTTGAGGCAATGTTGTGGTTGAATCACATGTTTAACTCCTTCAGCGAGCCGGGTCTTGTGTTGGCAAAGTGTGGGGGAGATCCCCTTGATGTCAGAAACTGACCACCCAAATGCACCACGGTGGTTCTTCAACACTATTATCAACTGTTCTTCCTCAACGACACTCAAATATGCTGAAATTATCACCGGCAGCTTTGCATCAGCCGCTAAGAATGCGTACTTCAAGTGAGGAGGTAGCGACTTAAGCTCTAACTCCGGCGGGCTGACCAAAGAAGATTTAAGCAGTGATGGCAACGGACCTAGTTCTTCATAGTGCTTGGCATAGTAGCAAGGAAGAACTTGGAGCATCTTCACGCATTCTTGTAATGACATGCTTCTCATCCAATCATCCATGATGTTAAACAAACAAGCTTCAAAGGGTAGTTGTGGGTATGAGTCAAGCATGGAGACTGCTATAGCATCATCCTCAGTAGATGGTGGGACTTCCTCTTCTTCATCATTAGGATAACCCACCGCTTTAAGAAGAGAAACCACCTTTGTTTGTTACATGATGTCCACCACAATTGTTCCCTTATCTACCTTTGTCATGACGTGAGCCATATCAAGAAACGGCTTCCCTAAGCAAAGAGATATGTTATGATCATAGTGCCTCACTTTATGACATTGCTCCTTTACTGCAACTGCTTTGAATTTGGCGACATGAGTATCTCAAATCTATCATTAGCTATACCCATTGTCAACTGGCCTCTACCCATCTCCAGTATCATATCAGCAGTGGCCTGGAAGGGTCTTCCTGAAAGCAGCTCATTTCCTTGCTCATCTTGCATCTCCATGATGCCAAAATCAGTTGGAAACACGAACTGATCAACTTTGACTAAGATGTCCTTGCAAATACCATATGGACGTACCACAGAATTGTCCACAAGTTGAATTGTCATGTTACTTTGTCGAGATTCTTTGAGATCGAGCTTTTTGAATGTAGAAAGGGGCATCAAGTTGATACTTTCCCCGGAATCACACAGTGCTTCACCAAATTTTACCTTCCCAATATAGCATGAAATATTGAAACAGCCTGGATCTTGTCGCTTTGGTGGCAATTTACCCAGAATAAAGGTGTTGACCTGCTCCTTAAGCACTACCACCTCTGTGTCAGGAATCTTCCTCTTCTTGGTAATTATATCCTTCAAGAACTTACCATAAGAAGGTATCTTCTCGATAGCCTCTAGCAACGGAATATTGACCGAAAGTTTCATAAAGCTATCTAGAAACTTCTTGAACTGTGCATCCACTTTCTTTGCTTCCAAACTATTTGGGTAAGGTGTCGGGACGGTCTGTGCCCTCTGATGTGTTGGCACATAAGGCGTCCTCTTCTCAGTTTCTTTCTCTGTAATGAGCTCCTCTGTGGTTTTCTCTATATCATCCTCCACTGTCTCAGTGACTATGACATCTTTTGTGACCTCACCTATAACTTCTACATGTGGTGTGCTTGGTTCATCGGCCTTAGAGTATAAAATTTTCTTTCCACTTCTCAACAAAATCGCCTTGGCTTGATGGTTCCCTCCTGGAACATTTGTATTTCCTGGAAACCCCTACTGCGCCGGTTTCTTCAAACTTGTGATTTCTGCTGCCATCTGCGCAATGGACATTTCAAGCATCCTCATCTGTGCTCCATGGCTTTGTAAAGTTTGACAAAATTGGTTCATAAAATATCCGTGTGACTTAATTTGTTGGTCGAATGTGCTCATCAACTCTTGGTTCTGCTTTATCACTTGATTGAGCAACTCATTGCTCTTCTCCTCTACAGTGGGTTGTGGTTTGGCATCCAGATCCTACAGAAAATTATAAGGGTCCTTCCATGAGAACTTCTTATCATTCCTCTAAGAGTAATCATTATTCCTGTACCCTTGTTGTTGGTGCATAAATTTGATCTGTGCCTCATCATCAGATCCTTCATCCTCTTTTTCTAGCAATCTCTTTTCTATCAGGTCCATCTTTTCATTTAGCTCTTTAATTGCCTTTGATTCCCCTGCAACTCTAACTTGTTCCAGTGCATCTCTATTACCCCACGACTACTTCTTGGCCATGTTCTTCAAGATCTCCCAACACCTTGTACCTGTGTTGTTCAAGAAGAAGCCCGAGCCCACTGAATCTAAGTTGCTTATGTCATGCTCATTGAGAGCAAAGTAGAAAATTTTAACTTGCTTGTCCTTATCTAGCCCATGATGTGGGCACTCCCTTAGCATGATATGAAAGCGCTCCCACCTTTTGATAGAAGTTATGGATCTTTCTCACGAGGTCATTCGTCTTCTTGGGTGGGAAGAATCTTTCGAACAAGACCTCTACCATCTGGTCCCAGGTCTCAACGCACTCGTCATCAAGATTGTGCAGCCATTCACGTGCATTTCTCGCTAAAGAACTGGGAAAAAGCTTTAAGTAAAGTGCTTCTTGCGGGAACCTGTCAATCTTTATCATATCACAGTTTTCCACAAATGTGCTGATGTGGGCCACTGGATCTTCATTGTTCAGCCCATGAAATGCATTAGACTTGACCAGGTTTATCAGTGCCATATCAATCTTGTATGTAGGAATGTTGATCGCCTGCTTTTTGATCGGCCCCTTGGATGCGGAAGAGGAAGCAGCCTTGGTCTTCTCCCATATTGTATGTTCCTCAGTCATTACTTCGGATTTAGAATCTATGTCTAAGCTTTCAGGTTGATTGTGGATATGTTCCTCCTCGTCACCCGATCTCGAAGGTGGAATCTCAGGTGTCGACTATGCGTAGTCTTTACTACGCGTCTTCACCATGTACTAGTACCTGAAATGCGAAAAATTGATTAAGTACAATACTAGACGAATAAAGAATTTGAAAGATAGACAATTTACTCTCAATTATTAAAATTATTAAAAGTGGCCTAGACTGGCCGTTTGTAGCACTCGTAGTGCCGAAAATTGCCATTTCCCCGACAATAGTGCCAAAAACTTGACACGACTTTACCGAGTGTATAACGTAAGTGTACGCGTCAATGTAATATAGGCCTTGTGAGGCCTGAGTCGAACACAGGGAAACGTGATCTTCAGTAGACTACTACTAACTACTCGCGATCATCTAAACCGATTGTAAAAGTTTGGAAGTTGTTTTGAAAAAGAAAAATAAAAACAAAAGAAAACAAAGCAATCGATTAAATGGTTGGTTTAATCAATTCAAAAGAAATCTCTAGGATTGTAGTTTCACCACGAGTTCTCATTGTACTAATTTGTTCACACTTATCACAACTCATCTCCCTTTCCGGATCGTAGCCTGTAGCCAGAATTGCTCACTTCCATGATACAATTCACTACCTTAATCTAAGTCGGTTCCACGCTAGTAGTAACCTATGCCCTAGACTAGGTGCATGAAAAACATGTCTCTGGGTTCCCACCAGTAACCGTACATCACCTTTTCTAAAGGATTTATTAGTTAATGTGATTACCGCCTCTTTTCAACTATTAATTCTTCGTCAAAAGCAATTAAGGGTATTAGATTACCATTATGGTGATCAAGCACAATGATAGCAATGGAGAAAACGATATCATACCACGGATTTCAGGGACAAATTATGATAAACTATGTAAGAAGAGTCATACAATGATTGTCCGGGTTACTCCCGGTCCTAGAGACAAAGGGGATTAGCCCTGCATGTTCATCTCAATACAAAACACCATGAAGGAAGGAGAAAATATGGAGAAAATGTGGATGGAGATGGTGTAACCCCTGAATCGAAAAGAACCGGGTGATCCTCGGCATAGGATGAGCGTTCTGCAGCCTTCCGACGGTGGAAAACTCCATCTACATCTCTGGAATCTCTCGGGGCTTAGCTCTCAGCTCCGTTCTTCGCTCTCTCCTCCTTCGGGACTCGTGAAATGCAATAGAATGTGAATGACGACTTTGGGTCGTCTTTTCCTAGGTATATGTACCACTTACGACCGCCAAAAGAAAGCAGCCGTCTGATTGAAGTCGTGTTGGATAAAACTCTGATCCGACAGCGTCGATACCATCGACGGGGTGTCTATGGTATCGACACCTTAGGATACCGATGCTTTCTTAAATTTCTGGGAGCCCCCTGAAGCCTTCTCGATACCATCGACCGCTCCCGTCGATGGTATCGACAGAGTGATATCCGGCTCGCTGTTGGACATTCGAGACCATCGACAAAGTGTCGATGGTATCGAACTATCTGCTTCCTCTCCGACTCTATCACTATTGCTCTGTCGATGCTATCGACAGACCGTGAAT
Organism: Alisma plantago-aquatica; assembly: GCA_963693085.1. Lineage (NCBI taxonomy): Eukaryota > Viridiplantae > Streptophyta > Magnoliopsida > Alismatales > Alismataceae > Alisma > Alisma plantago-aquatica. The sequence goes on from OY856415.1 coordinate 308,669,056, forward strand.
GGTATCGACGGGTCCAGAATTGTGAATTGCCTGAAAATAAGAGAAAAACACAAATCAAATCCGAGAAATATGATAATCTATACAAAACAATGTAAAATAAGATGAATTTGATGCAGGCAAGGATAATAGGTTAAAGGAATTGAATCATGTGATATTAACCACAAATATGACCAATAAGCACATAAAAAGAGTGTAAAACTAGCCCATAAAAGCAACTCAAAACCCCTGCATCATATGGTGAGAAGTTTTAGATCTTCACAAGCACCTAAAGTACATATTTTCACAATAGGAGTCGAACACGAGGCAACGACATTGGATGGAGTTAATCAAGGATTGCAACTATACGACTGATTATCATCCAGGGAAGGCAAATGTTGTGGCAGATGCGTTGAGTAGGAAGTCTTCATCTTCACCCATGGATAGCCCAGTTGAGTTCTTTGGTGGGCCACAAGCGAGACATGTTGATCTCCCTAAGTCAGATGAATCTTAAGCTGGAAGTTTCTTTGCTAGAAAGATTGTTATCCCAGTTGCAGATGAAGCCCATGCTGAGATGGTAGATCAAAGATGCACAACAGGTTGATACCATGATATAGTAGATTAGATCATATTTGGGTATTGAAGAGCATGATGGCTTCCATGAGTCATATGATGGGACAGTTTGTTACCAGGGCAAGATTGTGGTTCCTGATGTTGATGACCTAAGGAAGAGGGTGTTGGAAGAGTCTCACTCATCCATGTACGCCATGTACCCAGGTAGAAACAATATGTATCATAATATGAAGGATATGTATTGGTGTCCAAGATCAAAAGCCTACAGGGACATTGCAATTGTTACATATACCACAGTGGAAATGGGATCATGTGACTATGGACTTTGTGGTTGGTCTACCTAGGATAGTGTCACAGAACCGGAATCCCACTCCCATGAAACAAACATATACCAAAGGCGACATGTGGAAGTGTAAAGCTTAGCACACATGAATAGATAACAAGATACAACCACCAACATAATCTCAACAATCAGCAAGATATATTAAGCAACATTATTATATTACACAATTTGAATTACATATTCAAGAGTCACTTTGTACAAGTCTGCTCATGTATACTATATCTGGATCTTACAATAAGTACACCTAACATAGCTCACCGAGCCCGTCAACCTTCTAGCTATCTCTGAACCTAAAAACAACATACGAGAAATGGGTCAACACACGAGGTGCTGAGTACGGGCAGAAAGATACATATATATATAATCTTTGCATAATTTGAAAAGATTTCAAGATCAAATGAACAAGAATAAACATGTTAAATGGTTAACAAAATGTGAAACCATATTTTATGTCATTTCACACCATTATATCAACAATATCAAGCATGTTTAAGGCCTTTGACCATCTTCCCGTCGGAAGGGTCCGTAAGGGTTACAAAATTAGCTAACCCTTTTATATAAGAGGGACCTCAAGGCCATAGACAAGATCTAACCCTTTATCAACAATATTATAATGGAGTTTTGTCTATATATGTGTTCAAGTTATAAAATCGACGAGGCAAACATCGAGTAAGACATAGCAATACTACATGGCAATATTGGGCAAGTAACCAAACAAGCATACAATGCATATCGTTTCAAACAAGAAATCTAGTCATATAACTAGATAAGGCCCATACTTGATTCATAGATTCATAACCTAACTTATCCTTCATCATATAGACACATGCCATACCCGATTAACAACAAGATTGTATACATACATTAGATTCTCATCATTAACCCTAATTATCTTCATTTTAAGGGTTTTGGCCAAGTTAGGTTACAAGTTGCTTATTAGTACATTAGATGATCTTTTACTGATTTAGAGGTCATCATGATGGTGTGGTTTGAGTTTTATATCCTTTCGAGGTTTCATGTAGACATGACAAGATTTAGGACATTTATGCTCAGAATAGGTCACGAGACTCATAATAGAGTAATCAAGGTCAAAGATCATCAATACATCAGATTCAGACAAGATGCAAGATTAGATCAGCAAGATATAGATACATGAATCATATTCAAGAAACATAGAAACTTTGATCAAGATCATACATTAAAGTCCAAGGACAGGTTACATAGTGCAAATGGGAGTAATTCTTCAGCAATAGGGGTGATAAGGACCCTACTATAGATCAAAGATGTATTCAGGATTCTGGTTTCATGACAAGGTTGATAGATGGTCATTAGAGGTTCAAGTTTTATCACATAGATGCATTAAATGTACTCAACATGACTAAACCTAGCATTTTTAGGTAATCAGGAAAATAAACATTAGAATTAGAATCTAGGACCAATCCCAAAGTGTAGATCTTGTCGAGTAGATGAATTTTCATGTATTATATGTGAGATTTGGCCAAAGGAAAGTAAAGTTATCATCATTATACCACATTATGAAAAACTAGGATGTCACCTTGCGATTTGGATAGGGTCTTGGCAGCGGCTCACTGGGCCTCACTCCTGGACGGCCTTGGCCCACAAGGGTTGGGCTCTACTGGACCCAGCTTTCTCCCACACACGCGGACACACCAACGCTTCTCTTTCTCGTGATCCCTCTGCAGAGTAGGGGACGAACAGAGCACCTCTGCTCCTACTGCCCAACGACATTGCACCTTCTGCAATAGCCACGGGGAGGTGACTTGGTGGTGTGTGCGGCAAGGGTGGTAGATTCCTACGGTTTTCTCCGGACCTTCATGAACTATCAGAGCCCCTCCAGTTGCTAGCGGTGCTTGTTGGCTGGCACAGGTCTCCTCCCAGCCAGCCCTGATGATGTGGAAGAGAGGGGGAGAGGAAGGGCAGAAGGGAGAAGATTGGAGGTCACCCACAGGTAGGGGTAACGTTGCTGGTCTCCTTGGGGAAAGGTGGCGACACCAGTGCTGATTCCATTATCAAAACAGAGAGGGGGGATATTGGCAAGCGATAAAAAAGAGAACAGGGAGGACGATGGCTCCAAAACACCTTGGCGGCTGGGAAGATGGAAAGAGGAAAACAAGGATAACAGATCTAGGTTTAGATGGGAGGGATTTATAAAGAAGCAAAGATGGCTAGGGTTTAGGTTCCCTTCATTCATCGTGGGGTTTGATAGCTTTCCCGATCCGGCTATAGGAGGTGGAAGCCTCTAGTCAAGCGCTTCCGTTCGTTTTGGGAAGAAGGAAGACAACTATTTAAATGGGCCACGCATCCAATATTTAGCCCAATACGGGTTGAAACTCAACAAGAATAATTAAAACGTGTACAATATGAGTCAAAATTCAAATACCCATATCTTGGGCTGGGATGGTCCAAATGAGGTTATTCTTGAGTCGTTAGATTCATATTCGAAAGATCTACCACTTGGCATATAATAGGGAGCAAGTATATCACATTGAATAAATTCAAAAATTTCTTACAAAAGGTGATATGTTAAGAGCTAAAAACTTAGGTCCATGAGCAAATTATGTTACAAAGGTGAAAATCAAGCATATAGTAATCAAAATGGGTCATCGACAAGTCGAGTCATGGAATTAAACTCATGTTGAGTGATCTGAGTTTCTAATAAAGAGAGAAATAGTATAATGGAGGAGAGAGAAAATCGAGGTTGTCACATCCTTCCCTCCTTACAAGGAATTTTGTCCCCAAAATTCAACCAATATCATAGTTAAGAGTCAAGCCAATATCCATCGAGTCTAGGTATCCAACCATGGTTATCAAGGCATATCACATGATGGATGCACACTAGGTTATCCTCATCAAGGGTGTACTCATCTCGACTATATACATATTACTTATTGTTCCATCGTAATGTGACGTCATCATGGAATTAGGGTTTACCCATCCTTTAGTATCCATATATCAGGGTTTTTGTACTAATCTTCATACACGACCAGGGTGTATTATCAATCTATGTTATCACTTGTCAAAAGAATCATGTTTATGGACATGAATTCAAACAATACTATCATCGAGTGTGTATCTCATCTTTACTCTAGATTTCATGCATGATTTTGTTTTCCCCCAAATTTCCACCAACTCTAATCAATTATGTTCATTATTTTCCCTTTTAAATCTAAAATTAAACAATTTATTCATCATGTTCATCTGATTTATGACTCCAAGAGTATTGTCATATAAAGTTGATCATTTGAGTATGAGATTAGACATGTTACCCCTGATTATTCAATCTAAGTTTTCATGACATCATCATATTATTTTCATGATTTCAAGGCTACATCTTTTATGTATAGTATGATTTCATATTAGGTCTAGCTTATGAGAGTGGCTTATCGTTCATATGTTAAATTTTTAATGTACGTGAGATATTTCATATATCAAGCATCATATGAGGAACAACATTATCATCAACTTCGAGGTTTTGAAGCTTTCTCACTTGTATCTAGAAAGAGCTCCACAAGCTCAAGCCACTCAAGGTAAGACATATATGTGTCCAACAAGACATGTTAACCACAATTTTCTACCCGTAACATAAATTTCTACCCATCTTAAGGGTAACCACTATATTCCTTTATATGCAACTACTAACCCGAGTATGAGGCTCATCATGGATATCACACATCATATACATCATCTTAGGTCTTGGGATATCTCCCTCACCTATATATATCAAGCATCAAATTTTCAATTTCCTCTTTCTCTAGGGTTAGATATTTTCATAGGAAATCTAGGGTTCAACATTTTCAAGGAAACCACACGTTAGGTCACTCAACTCATATACTTAGAAGTATTCTAACTAGGGACTCATCATCAATTATTTCATCATTCCTATTTTTCAACATTTCAAATATTTTGGAGTTTAGGTCTCTAACTGTAACATACCAAAATCTGGGCATTTTGCCTTTTGGTCATCTTTTCCATCTTTTCCTTTCATTTATACCCTCTTTGGCCTTTTTGTTTAATTTGTGGAGAATATGATAGTTTAATGAACATTTGTTCACCTTTTATTCCAATATTTGGGTATATGAACAAATACCTCAGTGAAAGCTTAGTAATGGGTTTAATATGTAAAATGTCCACTTAAGTAATAAAAATAATAAAATATTTCGTCCTAGAACTTTCTAGTGCTTTTTAGAATATGAAAAAGAAAATAAATCCCAAAATATATATAAAGGAGATGATAAATGTGGTAATTGGAAATAATATGGAATATAATGGATAAAAGGAGATAATGAGGAATATATTGTCCCAAAAATCATAAGTGGGAACCCATTAAGATAATTTGGATATGAATCTCGTTTTCTTGGCTTAAAAGAAACTTAATGGCCAAGTATCATCTAATTTGGATGATAAATAAATATATAAAATCCTTTATTATAGGATAATGGGAAATAAGCCAAGAAAGAGAAATAAAATATCTAATATCCTCAAATTTGAAAACTAACTCCAAATTCGTAATCTATATATCAAAATGAGTCTATGTGTGAATTTGTATTTAATTTGGTCAATGTTTAATATTTTATTTTATTCAGGAGAGAGAAAATGACTTAAAGACCAAAAATATTAAATATATGGTGGTAAAAATTAATTAATGGCAAAATCATGTTGCACACGTTTATTATTGTTTATTGTACAAGTTTTATATTTTTAGAAGGTTTCTAGATGCCTCTAATAAAATAAAAAGATAAAATAAGTGATAACATTTAAATGAATTAAATAAAATAATAAAACTCTTTAAAATATATAATAATTCCAAATTCTTGTTGTACGTGTTAAAATAGACCTTTGGATGAATTTTGAATCAATTTGGAAAATATTTGATAAGAAGATAAATTCAAGAGAGAGAAAGTATGAAAAACTTTCAACTCATTATTTAAAATAATAAACAACTTCAACAATTGGAAATAATACCAAATTCGTGTCCAACGTACTTTATATGACTTGTAAGTAAAGTTTTGTAATTTTTGTATAATCCTAGAGTCATTAATGAAGGAGGAAAGAGAAAATATGATTTGGATTATTTAACCAAATAAATGTCCCCAAAAGGCAAAAATAATTTTATATTTGGATTCTATGCGTCAAAATCAGTCAGAATATAAAATTTGGTTAATTTTGGATGTTTTTTGGGCCTCCAAAAGAGGAGAGAGAAAATAGTTAGATAATATATGTCACACTTTAATCTCAAGTTATTTATGTGCGCGCTTTGTGAGCCGTATGATCTAGAATTAACGGTGGAGATTTTGTCTCCTACCTCGCTTAGGAGTCCTATTTGTGGTGAACAGTGACCATGGTTTTTCTAACCCGATTTCTTTTGAATTTCTCACTCGTTTCCAAACTGTTCTTCGCGATTTCTTTTGCAATGAATTTGTGAGAGAATTCCGCCCATGATGATCCCTTACTCGAAACTTAAACCCCTATATAAAGGAAATGCCCAATCCTCCTCTATTCATCATTTTTGGCAGAAGCCCCCTGCTTGATCCTCTTCCTCTTGCAACTGCTCCGAAACAACCCTTAACCTTCCTTCTCTGCTGCTTTGGCCTCAATTGAACCCAGGAACGCGTGGAGTAGTCGGGCCTACACAACTTTCTTCTCCGGCGACCTCACCATCGTTGTTTCCTTCCTCACCTTCTCCTGTTCAATTGCTTGATCGGTAAGCATCTCTAACCCTTTATCTTTTGTCTTCCGACGTTGTTAAGTCGTGAGTGGCCTTGAGTCGCCGGGTCCTATAACACCATTCTTTGCATCTGCCGCATGTTTTCCGATTGCTTAACTGTGCCTTCCTGAACGTGGAGCTTGTGCCAAGTTGTTCGTGTTGCTTCGGTGAACGAGTTCCAAACCTTTTCTAATGCTTTTGACTTCTTGGTTTAGCGAATCGGTTTCCATTCTTCTTAGCTTTCTGTCGAACCTGGTTCAGCTTTTGCTCGCCTCCGTTCAGCAAGCCTTAGCTCTTTGGCCTCGTCGTGAACTTGCGAGTTCGGCTGGGTTGGTCTTCGATCTAACGGAGGTCTGGGTGAGGGATTGATCCTCTGCTGATTATTTCCTCGCAGCCATGGCGCGAGGCTGCAGGTGGCTTAGATGCCCTGCAGTGTTATCCCTCTCCTACCCTTCTGATCTCTTTACTTTTTATTTTCGTTTAGGGGTAGGTTGGTCTTTTCGCCCCATCCTCTCTCTTCTCTCTCTCGGCTGTTGTTGATGATTTGGCTTTTCTTTATTTTCTTATTGGTTGGTTTTACAAAATGCATAACTAATTAATCCCTAATCAGAAAAAATATGAATAAATAGTCAATAAAACGAGAAAAATATAAGCTTTCTTTTGGTAAGAGTTTTATCGCCTCAATCCCATGTTTTATGATGAGTGATTTCAAGGGATCTAATTAATAAGTTAATAATTTATATAATTCATAACTAGTAAACCCTTGGGCCAAAATTGAAAGTAAAATATGTTCTAAACTCAGAAAAGTACGATCTGTCTAATAAAAATAAATTGGATGCCTAGTTTTGAGTTTTTCAAGTATGAGTTTTTAAGGATGATTTAAATTACTTAAAAATATGGAAAATAGCCTAAAAAATCAGTCACTCGAAAATATATAAATATATATGTTATTTTGATCAAAATAACGTAAATAAGACAGTAGTGAGGCTTTCAGAGTCTAATTCGATCATTTATGGAAAAAGTCAATGGTTTTGATGTTTTAAGCCTTTAATGAATATACATATATCTAATACATAAATATGATGATCATATTAGGGAAAGTGGATCTGATCTCACGTAAAAGTTGTGAAAAGTGGTTCTAGGATTCTAAAGAATAAGGTATGTGCTATGTATGTGCTTAATACACTTCAGTTGGGAATTATTTGTTCCTTAACCTATGCTTTCCACAATGAGGCTTATTTGCACCTTATATTCTATTCTCTTGAATCTATTGCTATACTTGCCTCATAATCAGTTTGGAATATTGTTCTTGGGTCTTGGTGCCCCACTGCCATGTTCTACATATGCGATTCTATTACTTGCCATAGTTTTTAGCATGTTGATTTTATTAGACTAATTAACTAGTGTAGTGGTACTTGTATGTACAACCACCCATAGTTGGGGAATGTGTTATTTCTCCCCTGGGGAACGTGTTATTCTCCCCCGCACATGAAATATGTGCAGGTGACTGGGAATGTGTTACTCTCCCCTCACCCTTTTGGTTGAAGGTCCGGTAGGTGCCTCAACCCTACATAGTTAAGATAGTCAATATTAATCATACATGCAATTCTTGGTTATATATTGTTTATGGCAAGCATCTATTGAAATATTCTTTTATATATATGGCCTCATTCTCTTGATGTCTCATCTTATGATGAACCCTAGCCTACTTTTACATGCTTTTCTTATCTTGCCATCTTAGAACAGTTTTTGTAACACATACTTGTTTTTCCTTCCCTCTTGCTGGGTGTTTTCCAACCACCCAGATGTGGAGCAAGGTGATGGATAAGGCATGAAGATCTTAGCATTGACATGGACAAGATGATGGATATGTTTCTCGGAGACAAAATTGGAGTAGTCTAGACTTCCCTCTACTTAGATCCTTTTTTTGTATAAAGCATGTACACCCATATTGGGGAAATTTTTATGTACACTTTATTTAAATTGAATATAGTCAAAATTTTATCTTCCGCTTCTATCTAAATTGGATTTTTTTTACCATTGTTATTAGTAGAGAGGTGGATTGATTTCACTTCTTTACACTAACCTTCTCTCGAGGTGGGTCGATTCATATCAAAAGGTCACCCTATTCATATGTCCCATGCTAGAGGTCCTTCTTTGTAAAGAGATTGAGGTCCGTGTTGGTCTCAAACTTTATGTCACATATCATATCTTATCATGTACAAAACTAGGTACAAGAAAGCATGCCAAACCACTAACTATGTTTAGCACATCAACCAAGCCATTTGTATCACACAAGGTGCTAGGTTTAGCTAGGGTTGCATGGTCCAACTCATTCCATATCATTAAACATACTCGACCTTCCTCAAACAACTTGGGTCTTATCCACATTGACATCATCATCAATATCATAATCATCATCTTAGGTTTCTAGGTTATTCACTTGCCTAACCTATATCATGGCTCTAGACAACTCTAGAGACTATCACTATCATATAAACTCTCTCATCTAGACTTGATGTTACATCTCTTTCTCCTAGCTTTTATGGAAACTCACTACCTTTCTGCGTGTGGTAACATTTTTCATATGTACATATAATAATACTTGAAATATGTTTTCTCCAACATTTAAACAGGCGATGAAAACCACCATACTCCATTCGAATAAAACCAAAATCAAAATGAGTTACCACACTCATAATGCAGTTTAGTATCATGACACCTAGAGAACTAGCAAGAACATGGTGCACACTTGTGTAGACATCCTAAGCACATGTCACGAATCATGTCAAGGGAGGTAATTTACACAAGTCTACACCTAATTCTAGAACATATAGGTTCTAACCTAGAGGCTAAGTCTACCTAATACACAAAGGACATCTTATTAAGTTTCTAGGATTGAGATGTAAAGTGAGTTTAGTTTGTGTTTGTGAGTTATGTTTGGTGTAGTTATTGTTCATGATCTGATACCATCTGTCACGGAACTGGAATCCCAGTCCCATGAACCAAACATATACCAAAGGTGACATGCGGAAGCGTAAAGCTTAGCATACATGAACAGATAACAAGATACAAGCACCAACATAATCTCAACAATCAACAAGATATATTAAGCAACATTATTATATTACACAATTTGAATTACATATTCAAGAGTCACTTTGTACAAGTATGCTCATGTATACTATATCTCGATCTTACAATAAGTACACCTAACATAGCTCACTGAGCCCATCAATCTTCTAGCCATCTCTAAACCTAAAAACAACATACGAGAAATGGGTCAACACACGAGGTGCTGAGTACGGGCACAAATACACACACATACACACACACACACACACACACACACACATATATATATATATAAGCGTTGCATAATTTGAAAAGATTTCAAGATGAAATGAATAAGAATAAACATGTTAACTGGTAGCAAAATGTGAAACCATATTTTATGTCATTTCACTCCATTATATCGACAATATCAAGCATGTTTAAGGCCTTTGACCATCTTCCCGTCAGAAGGGTCTGTAAGGGTTACAAAATTAGCTAACCCTTTTATACAAGAGGGACCTCAAGGCCATAGCCAATATCTAACCCTTTATCAACAATATTATAATGGAGTTTTGTATATGTATGTGTTCAAGTTATAAAATCGATGAGGCAAACATCGAGTAAGACATAGCAATACTACATGGCAATATTGGGAAAGTAACCAAACAAGCATACAATACATATCATTTCAAACAAGAAATCTAGTCATATAACTAGATAAGGCCCATACCTGATTCATAGATTCATAACCTAACTTGTCCATCATCATCTAGCCACATGCCATACATGATTAACAACAAGATTGTATACATGCATTAGATTCTCATCATTAACCCTAATTATCTTCATTTTAAGGGTTTTGGCCAAGTTAGGTTACAAGTTGCTTATTAGTACATTAGATGATCTTGTACTGATTTAGAGGTCATCATGATGGTGTGGTTCCATTTTTATATCCTTTCGAGGTTTCATGTAGACATGACAAGATTTAGGACATTTATGCTCAAAATAGGTCATGAGACTCATAATAGAGTAATCAAGGTCAAAGATCATCAATACATGAGATTCAGACAAGAAGCAAGATTAGATCAGCAAGATATAGATACATGAACCATACTCAAGAAACATAGAAACTTTGATCAAGATCATACATTAAAGTCCAAGGACAGGTCACATAGTGCAAATGGGAGTAATTCTTAAGCAATAGGGGTGATAAGGACCCTCCTATAGATCAAAGATGTATTTAGGATTCTGGTTTCATGACTAGGCTGATAGATGGTCATTAGAGGTTCAAGTTTTATCACATAGATGCATTGAATGTACTCAACATGACTAAACCTAACGTTTTTAGGTAATCAGGAAAATAAACATTAGAATTAGAATCTAGGACCAATCCCAAAGTGTATATTTTGTCGAGTAGATGAATTTTCATGTATTATATGTGAGATTTGGCCAAAGGAAAGTAAAGTTATCATCATTATACCACATTACAAAAAACTAGGATGTCACCTTGTGATTTGGATTGGGCCTTGGCAGTGGCTCACTGGGCCTCACGTCTGGACGGCCTTGGCCCACAAGGGTTGGGCTCTCCTGGACCTAGCTTTCTCCCACACACGCGGATACACCAACACTCCTTTTTCTCGCGAGCAGGGGACGAACAGAGCACCTCTGCTCCTACTGCCCACCGGCACTGCACCTTTTGCAATAGCCACAGGGAGGCGATTTGGTAGTGTGCACGGCAAGGGTGGCACATTCCCACAGTTTTCTCCCGGCCTTCATGAACTATCAGAGCCCCTTCGATTGCTAGCAGTGCTTGTTGGCTGGCATGGGTCTCCTCCCAGCCGGCCCTGATGATGCGGAAGAGAGGGGGAGAGGAAGGGCAGAAGGGAGAAGATTCGAGGTCACCCACGGGTAGGGGCAATGTTGCTGGTCTCCTTGGGGAAAGGTGATGACCCCAGTGCTGATTCCATTATCAAAACGGAGAGGGGGATATTGGCAAGCGACAGAAAAGAGAACAGTGAGGATGATGGTTCCAAAACACCTTGGCGACTGGGAAGATGGAATGAGGAAAACAAGAATAACATATCTAGGTTTAGATGAGAGGGATTTATAAAGAAGAAAAGACAGCTAGGGTTTAGGTTCCCTTCATTCATCGTGGGGTTTGATAGCTTTCCCGATCCGGCTAGAGGAGGGGGAAGCCTCCAGTCAAGCGCTTCCTTTCATTTTGGAAAGAAGGAAGACAACTATTTAAATGGGCCACGCATCCGATATTGGGCCCAATACGGGTTGAAACTCAACAAGAATAATTAAAACGTGTACAATATGAGTCAAAATTCAAATACCCATATCTTGGGCTAGGATGGTCCAAATGAGGTGATTCTTGAGTCATTAGATTTGTATCGAAAGATCTACCACTTGGCATATAATAGGGAGCAAGTATATCACATTGAATACATTCAAAAATTTCTTACAAAAGGTGATATGTTATGAGCTAAAAACTTAGGTCCATGAGCAAATTATGTTACAAAGGTGAAAATCAAGCATTAGTAATCAAAATGGGTCATCGACAAGTCAAGTCATGGAACTAAACTCATAGTGAGTGATCTAAGTTACTAATAAAGAGATAAATAGTATAATCGAGGAGAGAGAAAATTGAGGTTGTCACATCCTTCCCTCCTTACAAGGAATTTCATCCCCGAAATTCAACCAAGATCATAGTTAAGAGTCAAGCCAATATCCATTGAGTCTAGGTATCCAACCATGGTTATCAAGGCATTTTGCATGATTGATGCACACTAGGTTATCCTCATCAAGGGTGTACTCATCTCGACTATATACATATTACTTATTGTTCCATCATAATGTGATGTCATCATGGGATTAGGGTTTACCCATCCTTTAGTATCCATATATCAGGGTTTTTGTACTAATCTTCATACACGACCAGGGTGTATTATCAAAATCTATGTTATCACTTCTCAAAAGAATCATGTTTATGGACATGACTTCAAACAAGACTATCATCGAGTGTGTATCTCATCTTTACTCTAGATTTCATGCATGGTTTTGTTTTCCCCAAAATTTCCACCAACTCTAATCAATTATGTTCATTATTTTTCCTTTTAAATCTAAAATTAAACAATTTATTCATCATGTTCATCTGAGTTATGACTCCAAGAGTATTGTCATATCAATTTGATCATTTGAGTATGAGATTAGGCATGTTACCCCTGATTATTCAAGCTAAGTTTTCATGACATCATCATATTAATTTCATGATTTCAAGGCTACATATTTTATGTATATTATGATTTCATATTAGGTCTAGCTTATGAGAGTGGCTTATCGTGCATATGTTAAATTTTTAATGTACGTGAGATATTTCATATATCAAGCACCATATGAGGAACAACATTATCATCAAATTCGAGGTTTTGAAGCTTTCTCACTTGTATCTAGAAAGTGCTCCACAAGCTCAAGCCACTCAAGCTAAGACATATATGTGTCCAACAAGACATGTTAACCACAATTTTCTACCCGTAACATAAATTTCTACCCATCTTAAGGGTAACCACTAGATTCCTTTATATGAAACTACTAACCCGAGTATGAGGCTCATCATGGATATCACACATCATATACATCATCTTAGGTCTTGGGACATCTCCCTCACCTATATATATCAAGCATAAAATTTTCAATTTCCTCTTTCTCTAGGGTTAGATATTTTCATAGGAAATCTAGGGTTTAACATTTTCAAGAAAACCACACGTTAGGTCACTCAACTCATATACTTAGAAGTATTCTAGCTAGGGACTCATCATAAAGTATTTCATCATTCCTATTTTTCAACATTTCAAATATTTTGGAGTTTAGGTCTCTAACCTTCTTCCGAGGTGGGTCGACTCATATCAAAAGGTCACCCTATTCATGTGTCCCATGCTAGAGGTCCTCCTTTGTAAAGAGATTGAGGCCTGTGTTGGTCTCAAACTATATGTCACATATCATATCTCAACATGTACAAAACTAGGTACAAGCAAGCATGCCAACCCACTAACTATGTTTAGCACATCAACCAAGCCATATGTATCATACAAGGTGCTAGGTTTAGCTAGGGTTGCATGGTCCAACTCATTCCATATCGTTAAACATACTCGACCTTCCTCAAACAACTTGGGTCTTATCAACATCGATATCATCATCAATATCATAATCATCATCTTAGGTTTCTAGGTTATTCACTTGCCTAACTTATATCATGGCTCTAGACAACTCTAGAGACTATCACTATCATCTAAACTCTCTCATCTAGACTTGATGTTACATCTCTTTCTCCTAGGTTGCATGGAAACTCACTACCTTTCTGTGTGTGGTAACATTTTTCATATGTACATATAATAATACTTGAAATTGAAAAACACTAGAGGGGGTGAATAGAGTTTTAAAGTAATTTTAACAATTATTGAACTCAAACAACCACAATTGAAATTGGAAGAAGGAGACAAGTGTTTAGAGTGGTTCCAATCTTAGCAAATACTAAGATTGTCAGTCCACTACCCGGTTGCTTACCCAACCGGGATTTTGAAAGTATTTATTTTATTACCTTCTCAAGGATTTATACAAAATACAATACTTTCCTCACACCCCTTGAACAACCTTCACTTGAAGTAGATGCACCAACTTGAGGTATCCTTCTTGAAGCTTGAAGTAGCCTTCCTCTCTAGAAGTAACCTCCCGTTGCACCAGCCTTCTTGAAGTAGCTCAAGGTCTCCTTCTTCACCAAGAAGATCTCCACCCTCTCCAATCCGCAGCCTCCAACCTAGATCAAGCGTATAGATCTCCTAACCAAAGTGTATGAAATTGTAATTGCAGTGGATAGAAGATGCTAGCCTATAGGACACGAATTTGAGCTAAGGAAGGAAGTAGCCAATTGTCACAATGCTCAAATTGCTCACAAACAGATTGCAAATGTAATTGCTTGCTCAAAGAGTACTCAAGTGTGTAAAGATATGTTTGAGTGTCCTATGGCTTGTCCTATTTATAGGAATGGCCTATGGATGCTTAAGGATGTTCTAGACAAGTTCTAGGGGTTTCTAAGTGCTTAAATAGCCGTTAGGTACAAGTTTGTTGCGTTAGCAACGGCTAATTAATTTACTTTGCAGTTGCTGTCAGAGTTCATCTCGGTCGAGGAATGATCGACCGAGACACCTACTCAGTCGAAGGTTTGTCGACCGACAGGCTCTCTGGATCATGTGTATTGCAACGTTTATCTCCAACTTCCAACTACCTTGTCAGTTGTGTCTAACGGCTACTCTGGGTCTTTCTCGGTCGAGAAGATTGTCGACCGAGAGTGTCTCGGTCGAGGAGTTAGTCGACCGAGGTTGACCCTGTTTCAATTTTTTAATTAAGGCACTAAGTGTGTGTATGAGTGTGCATATGTGAAGCTATTTGAAGGGGATGACCTATCTAAATGTGGTGTTTAGCTAGGGAGAATCTAACGCTTGATTTACATGAAATCTAAGTACTTGTACATTATATATTTGTACAAGTTTTTACAAGGTGATTACATTTCATGAAAATACAAACATATAAGCATATGGATTTCCCTAGTTGCTTTGTCATCCACATTAATCCTGCAACAGTCAAGTAGCTCGTTAGATCAATAAGAATGAAATGTTTATCATTATCAAAACCAAGGGATTTATAGATGTCCATTTAGCCAACAATCTCCCCCTTTTTGAAGATGACAAACATTTCCAAAATATAATAAAGGAACTATAAAACAAATGAGTTTCATACCTGAAGATTGCCTTTTGTGGCCATTCTTGTTTTGCAAGTGAGTGCTTGGCCTTTTTCATTATGAAACTTATTTATTATATTATTTTCTCCCCCTTTGTCATTTCAAAAAGATATCCAAGTTGAATATTTGATATTACTTCTCCCCCTTAATTTTATACTATGCTCCCCCTTAGATAGATATCCCAAATGCTTTGCAATAGATGTCAATTTAGCCACAACTTAGGTATTTGCAAAGATTTCATCCTTTTTGATTTATTTTTATTTATTACTCCCCTTATTTTGTATGCTCTACAACCATATTTAGAAGATAACTCATATGCTTTAGAAGAGTATCCAGAAAAGATAACCAATTTCATTATAATCATGGAATTTGTTACAAACATGGAAAGATAATCAAATCATGTAGAGATAACCCATTTATTACAATCATTCAAAAATTTCATTACAACTAATACAACTCCAAAACTCACTGGAAAGACTTAAGAATTACATCAATATTAGGGTCTTTCCCAAGAAATGGCTCAGCTCCATAATATCTAACCAAAGTTTGCCACTCTAGAGCACCTGTCTTGGTTAATGCATACGCTTCCAAGAAGGTAGGAACACGATCAAATTGGAAGTGAGCAGCAATGTCTTGTAGTTGTATTGATGAAAACTGAGTGTGCGTGAGATCAGTAGATGGTGGAGGTGGAGTTTGATAGTAGTTGTAAGAGGGATTATATGGATTGAGCATGCCAGGATTTAATGAATAAGGATATTCGTCTGGT
Organism: Alisma plantago-aquatica; assembly: GCA_963693085.1. Lineage (NCBI taxonomy): Eukaryota > Viridiplantae > Streptophyta > Magnoliopsida > Alismatales > Alismataceae > Alisma > Alisma plantago-aquatica. The sequence goes on from OY856415.1 coordinate 308,685,290, forward strand.
TGGCTTGGAGAAAGGGTTTGCATTCTTTGGTTTAAATAAGTCATGGCATGATGGTTATAATCTAGTTGTTTACTAAGATGATATTGGGAGCCCACAATGTAGGTAAGGGTGTTTTGAATGGGATCATAGGATGGGTTAGTAGGAGGAGGAGGTGGTGGTATGTCTTGACTAGATGTCTCTCCTTCCACTCTAGCCCTCTTATGACCAAAATCAATGCCCATTTTCTCTACAATGTTCTTACTTATTTTTTGTGGTCTGCGGTCCCATGTGTATCCCATGTCCTCAATTTGTAACTTAAGACAGTGTTGAGTGATTTGGCATACAAAATCAGCATATGGTGGATTGCCAGAAAACTCAAGCATGTTCTTAAGAATTATGCGGATAAAATTTGTGGGAATACGGTTTATAATGGCATAGATTAGGCACATACGAAAAATTGGAACTTCAGACTTATTGGCTCTAGGATGTATATTTGTAGAAACAATAAGGTTGACAATCCTACATGTAGGTTTAAGATTTATGGCATAGTAGGTTCCCCTATCTTCGTGACAAGTAGTATTTGATTGAAAAATGGCTCTTTTGATGTCACTAAGACTAACAGTATGGTCACCTTGGGAAAATTGATTAAGTGGGTTTCCAGTGGTAAGGTCAAGGGTGTCTTGATATTCATCTAGGTCAATATTTAGCATGTCAAGAATATCCTCTTCAGTAAATCAAAAGCTATGTCCATTGACCATAGAATAGAAGAAGTTGATTTCATTTTCAGAATGGGAGATGAGGTTAGCATAGAATTCATTCACTACCTTGGTGGAGTAGGAAGGGAAGGAAGGGTTGATGAATTCTTTCAACTTTTGCACCTCAAAAAGATCCTCCAAGTCGACGATGTTGAGGAAGTCCAGAACTTCAACTGGTCTTCGTGGGAGAGGAGCTTTGGAGGAGAGCCGTAGATAGTGATCACCAGCATCTCCGTCGACAAAGGCAATGTCATTGATGATCGTCAATGGTGGAGTAGCCTCCCTTCCTTTCCTACCAGCGACCTTCTTCTTTCCACGAGCAGAGGATGATGCCATTGCGTTGCTTGATTGTGGAGAAGAAGAAAGGAAGTCTTGGGGATGAAGATACTAAAGGTTTGCACAAGAATGCACTAGAGAGAACCTATGGAAGCAAGAATATGAGAGTGTGAAGAAATGACCCATTTTTGGTCCCTTTTATAGCAATCCAGTGACCGGGTCGGTCGACAATTTGTCGACCGAGCGTCCGCAACGGTCATATTCCAGACGCGCCACTGTAACGGTCGGCCGCCCAACGGTAACGGTCGGATTTCAACGGTCATATCCCAGCGGTTGATTCTCGGTCGAACAATTGTCGACCGACACTGTCTCGGTCGAACAATTGTCGACCGGGAGTGTGTCCGATATTAATTCTGTCTGGGATCTGTCGATCGAAAGAGGTAGACTGACTGAGATATTTTCGGTCGAAGAATTCGTCGACCGACAGACTTACTGGGTAAGAATTTTTAAAGCTGATTTTTAATGCAAATGATAGACTAAATTTGTAGAGCATATATATATTTTCTAAGGGAGTAATATTGAGATTTATTATTGACAATATTGAGACAATTTTGTGATCATAAAATAACTATTCTTTTTAATCACAATTTTTATATATAAAATGATATTCAAATAAGTATTGTGTTAAACCTATTTTAGGTCGACTTTGACTACGACCTTAGCGCCCCTTGGTCGAATTTGATTTCAACCAAGAGGCAAAAATTGCAGATTTTCAATTCAAGCACTCATATGTGAAGTATCAATTTTGAAGTATGTTAAGTGATACTTAATATGAAAGGACCTTTGCGATTAACATCTCATGTCAAAAAAAATGCCAATTGAGAAAATTTTTCACCTTATGTGTTGCAAGCCTTAAAGTTCTTTTTCTAAGCAACAAATCCCCAATGAATCATTTTTCTTGCCTATGTCTCATCAAGGATCCACGCATACGATAATCATCACCTATTTGTTCTATGTAACATAGCATCATCTTTATGAGATGAATGAGAAAGTAGTGAAACCATATCCATGATGTAATGATAGAACAATAAAATTCCATGAAATACAGTGATTGTGATCATTTAAACTAAATGTCATAACGCATGATTTCTATATAGATAGACCAGAAGATGCTTAAAAAATCATGTAAAACATTATAAAATAGTGATTTCTAAACATGATTTTAAGTTTTACCTTATTTAGAGGATCAATCGAAATGATATCATTTATATTCAAAAATGATCTTCAACTTGTTTTGCATGTGAAACAGTTATTAACAGCAAATAGATAACCACTTGATTTAGCAATTTTACTGCAGACTGAAATCAGTGACCAGATCGGTCGACGATTTCTCGACCGACTGACTGCTCAGTCGAGGATTTTTTGACCGACAAGGTTTCTGTTTTATCTACAGAACTATTTATTGATTCCAAGTAAAATATAGACTATATTTAATTTAATTATGCAATTAAAAAACAGTTTTAGTTGAGATAAGACATATGAATATCAAAGTAACATTTAGATCAAATCTCAACTAAAAATCTTTAAGTTTTGAGGACCTTAATTGAGATAAATTTTCAAGTTAGAAATTTTAGTTACTTGAATCATTTTATTATCTCTTTATGTTAAGTTGAGATAGACATAAAGATATGCAATTTAAAGTCTTCGGTCATATCTCAACTTAGTCTAATCAATTTAATTTGGGGACACTAGAGGGGGGTTTTGGAACCCATACCAACTCAACATCCTTTTTCTTGTATGGGCATGAAAAAGAGTAGTGTCCAAGACGTAAGCAATAATGGCAACATATAGAATCAACCTCATATCTCTTTCTATGGTTGTGTTCTGTGTTGTTCGTGGGTGAAGATGTTCCTTTAGGTACATATATAGATTGATGTGCTTGTGTCTTTCTCCAACTAGGTTGTTGATAGGATTTCCCCTTAGGCTTGTAACCTAGTCCTCTTCTCCCAATTTGATGGTAGGGATTATCTAAGATTTGATCAAGAATGCCATTATTATTTAAACTACTAACTTTTTGTTGTAACTTGGCAATCTCATCCATTCTCTTCTTGATATCTAGATTTGCTTGATCTAGGTTAGATGACAACGAATTTCTTTCTTTGACAATAGAATCATAATCTAGATGGTTGCATAAGATGGGTTGTTTTTGAAGATCATTCACTTGAGTTTGCAAATTAATCTTTTCTAAAGAAAGTAGATTGCAATTTGCCTCTATAGATTTTATCTCAATATCATGATCTTCAATGATCTTTTTAAGATCTTTATTTTCAGATGTAATAGCAAGAAGCTTAGCATGTAATTCATCATTTTCTTTATTAGATTTCTTTAGTTTCTTCTTGCACTCAACATATTTATTATGTGTCTCTTCAAGACTAGCAACTAGTTCTTCTTTAGATAAATCAAAAAGACTTACCTCTTCTTCTTCTTCACTAGTTGTAGCAATAAGACAATCCTTGTGTTCATCTTCCCTTTTTGATCTCCATGGGCAGCTAGTTGTTGTGTGGCTTGTTCCTAAGAACCAATTGCAACATGTTGTAGATTTGTCCAAGCTGCACCTTTTGTTGTGATTGTAATCACCATTACCCTCCATTCTTCAAGACCTGGTTAGGGTTCCTTGAAGCCTGCTCTGATACCAATTGAAAAACACTAGAGGGGGGGGGTGAATAGAGTTTTAAAGTAATTTTAACAATTATTGAACTCAAACAACCACAATTGAAATTGGAAGAAGGAGACAAGTGTTTAGAGTGGTTCCAATCTTAGCAAATACTAAGATTGTCAGTCCACTACCCGGTTGCTTACCCAACCGGGATTTTGAAAGTATTTATTTTATTACCTTCTCAAGGATTTATACAAAATACAATACTTTCCTCACACCCCTTGAACAGCCTTCACTTGAAGTAGATGCACCAACTTGAGGTAGCCTTCTTGAAGTAACTCCAAGCTCCCCCTTGAAGTAGCCTTCCTCTCTAGAAGTAACCTCCCGTTGCACCAGCCTTCTTGAAGTAGCTCAAGGTCTCCTTCTTCACCAAGAAGATCTCCACCCTCTCCAATCTGCAGCCTCCAACATAGATCAAACGTATAGATCTCCTAACCAAAGTGTATGAAATTGTAATTGCAGTGGATAGAAGATGCTAGCCTATAGGACACGAATTTGAGCTAAGGAAGGAAGTAGCCAATTGTCACAATGCTCAAATTGCTCACAAACAGATTGCAAATGTAATTGCTTGCTCAAAGAGTACTCAAGTGTGTAAAGATATGTTTGAGTGTCCTATGGCTTGTCCTATTTATAGGAATGTCCTATGGATGCTTAAGGATGTTCTAAACAAGTTCTAGGGGTTTCTAAGTGCTTAACTAGCCGTTAGGTACAAGTTTGTTGCGTTAGCAACGGCTAATTAATTTACTGTGCAGTTGCTGTCAGAGTTCATCTCGGTCGAGGAATGATCGACCGAGACACCTACTCGGTCGAAGGTTTGTCGACCGACAGGCTCTCTGGATCATGTGTATTGCAACGTTTATCTCCAACTTCCAACTACCTTGTCAGTTGTGTCTAACGACTACTCTGGGTCTTTCTCGGTCGAGAAGATTGTCGACCGAGAGTGTCTCGGTCGAGGAGTTAGTCGACCGAGGTTGACCCTGTTTCAATTTTTCAATTAAGGCACTAAGTGTGTGTATGAGTGTGCATATGTGAAGCTATTTGAAGGGGATGACCTATCTAAATGTGGTGTTTAGCTAGGGAGAATCTAACGCTTGATTTACATGAAATCTAAGTACTTGTACATTATATATTTGTACAAGTTTTTACAAGGCGATTACATTTCATGAAAATACAAACATATAAGCATATGGATTTCCCTAGTTGCTTTGTCATCCACCTTAATCCTGTAACACTCAAGTAGCTCGTTAGATCAAGAAGAATGAAATGTTTGTCATTATCAAAACCAAGGGATTTATAGATGTCCATTTAGCCAACAGAAATATGTTTTCTCCAACGTTTAAACAGGCGATGAAAACCACCATACTCCATTCGAATAAAACCAAAATCAAAATGAGTTACCACACTCATGAGGCAGTCTAGTATCATGATATTTAGAGAACTAGCAAGAACATGGTGCACACTTGTGTAGACATCCTAAGCACATGTCGCGAATCATGTCAAGGGAGGTAATTTACACACATCTACACCTAATTCTAGAACATCTAGGTTCTAACCTAGAGGCTAAGTCTACCTAATCTACAAAGGACATCTTATTAAGTTTCTAAGGTTGAAATGTAAAGTGAGTTTAGTTTGTGTTTGTGAGTAATGTTTGGTGTAGTTATTGTTCATGCTCTGATACCAACTGTCACGGAACCAGAATCCCAGTCCCATGAACCAAACATATACCAAGACGACATGCGGAAGTGTAAAGCTTAGCAAACATGAACAAATAACAAGATACAAGCACCAACATAATCTCAACAATCAACAAGATACATTAAGCAGCATTATTATATTACACAATTTGAATTACATATTCAAGAGTCACTTTGTATAGGTCTGCTCATGTATACTATATCTGGATCTTACAATAAGTATACCTAACATAGCTCATCGAGCCCATCAACCTTCTAGCCATCTCTGAACCTAAAAACAACATACCAGAAATGGGTCAACACACGAGGTGTTGAGTACGGGCAGAAAGATACATATATATAAGCTTTGCATAATTTGAAAAGATTTCAAGATGAAATGAACAAGAATAAACATGTTAACTGGTTAACAAAATGCAAAACCATATTTTATGTCATTTCACTCCATTATATCGACAATATCAAGCATGTTTAAGGCCTTTGACCATATTCCCGTCGGAAGGGTCCGTAAGGGTTACAAAATTATCTAACCCTTTTATACAAGAGGGACCTCAAGGACATAGCCAAGAGCTAACCCTTTATCAACAATATTATAATGGAGTTTTATATATATATGTGTTCAAGTTATAAAACTGACGAGGCAAACATCGAGTAAGACATAGCAATACTACATGGCAATATTGGGCAAGTAACCAAACAAGCATACAATACATATCATTTCAAACAAGAAATCTAGTCATATAACTAGATAAGGCCCATACCTGATTCATAGATTCATAACCTAACTTATCCTTCATCATCTAGCCACATGCCATACCTGATTAACAACAAGATTGTATACATGCATTAGATTCTCATCATTAACCCTAATTATCTTCATTTTAAGGGTTTTGGCCAAGTTAGGTTACAAGTTGCTTATTAGTACATTAGATGATCTTGTACTAATTTAGAGGTCATCATGATGGTGTGGTTTGAGTTTTATATCCTTTTGAGGTTTCATGTAGACATGATAAGATTTAGGACATTTATGCTCAAAATAGGTCATGAGACTCATAATAGAGTAATCAAGGTACATCAGATTCAGACAAGATGCAAGATTAGATCAGCAAGATATAGATACATGAATCATATTCAAGAAACATAGAAACCTTGATCAAGATCATACATTAAAGTCCAAGGACATGTCACATAGTGAAAATAGGAGTAATTCTTAAGCAATAGGGGAGATAAGGACCCTCCTATAGATCAAAGATGTATGAAGGATTCTGGTTTCATTACTAGGCTGATAGATGGTCATTAGAGGTTCAAGTTTTATCACATAGATGCATTAAATGTACTCAACATGACTAAACCTAGCATTTTTAGGTAATCAGGAAAATAAACATTAGAATTAGAATCTAGGACCAATCCCAAAGTGTAGATCTTGTCGAGTAGATGAAATTTCATGTAATATATGTGAGATTTGGCCAAAGGAAAGTAAAGTTATCATCATTATACCACATTTCAAAAAACTAGGATGTCACCTTGCTATTTGGATTGGGCCTTGGCAGCGGCTCACTGGGCCTCACGCCTGGACGGTCTTGGCCCACAAGGGTTGGGCTCTCATGGAGCCAGCTTTCTCCCACACACGCGAACACACCAACGCTCCTCTTTCTCGCGATCCTTGTCCAGAGCAGGGGACGAATAGAGCACCTCTGCTCCTGCCGCCCGCTGACGCTGCACCTTCTGCAATAGCCACGGGGAGGCGACTTGGCGGTGTGTGCGGCAAGGGTGGCAGATTCCATTAGTTTTCTCTCGACCTTCATGAACTATCAGAGCCCCTCCGGTTGCTAGCGGCACTTGTTGGCTGGCACGGGTCTCCTCCCAGCCGGCCTTGATGATGAGGAAGAGAGGGGGAAAGGAAGGGGAGAAGGGAGAAGATTGGAGGTCGCCCACAGGTAGGGGCAACGTTTCTGGTCTCCTTGGGGAAATGTGACAACCCCAGTGCTGATTCCATTATCAAAACGGAGAGGGGGGATATTGGCAAGTGACAAAAAAGAGAACAGGGAGGATGATGGTTCCAAAACACCTTGGTGGATGCAAAGATGGAAAGAGGGAAACACGGATAACAGATCTAGGTTTAGATGGGAGGGATTTATAAAGAAGCAAAGACGGCTAGGGTTTAGGTTCCCTTCATTCATCATGGGGTTTTATATCTTTCCCAATCTGAATAGAGGACGGGGAAGCCTCCAGTCAAGCACTTCCTTTCATTTTGGGAAGAAGCACGACAACTATTTAAATGGGCCACACATCCAATATTGGGCCTAATACGGGTTGAAACTCAACAAGAATAATTAAAACGTGTACAATATGAGTCAAAATTCAAATACCCATATCTTGGGCTAGGATGGTCCAAATGAGGTGATTCTTGAGTTGTTAGATTCGTATTCAAAAGATCTTCCACTTGGCATATAATAGGGAGCAAGTATATCACATTGAATAAATTCAAAAATTTCTTACAAAAGGTGATATGTTAAGAGCTAAAAACTTAGGTCCATGAGCAAATTATGTTACAAAGGTGAAAATCAAGAATATAGTAATCAAAATGGGTCATCGACATGTCGAGTCATGGAAATAAAGGGTCTTACCCAGTGGTGACACATGTTGGGAATGTAGCCTATAGGTTGGAGTTTCCACCTGAGTTGCACATGTTTCATCCAGTGTTTCATGTGAGTATTTTGAGGAAGTGTCATCTGGATATAGAGTTAGTGTTGCAGCTAACAGAGATGGAGCTTGATGAGGACATGTCATATGTGGAAGGTCCGATATTGGTCCTTGAAAAAAGGGTTAAGAAGTTGAAGAAGAAGGACATAGTGCTTGTGAAGGTTCTGTAGCATCATCATGGTGTTGAGGAAGCCACGTGGGAGATCAAGGAGGAAATGAAGAGGAAGTACCCCTCTCTTTTCTCTTAGGATTTTGGGGGCAAATTCCTTATTAGGGGTTCATGGCTTGTAAGGACCTTGACCTGAATTTTGGGGTAACTGTGTTCTTTTTGGCTTGATCATGTTCTTAGAACCTTTCTCTAACCCTTTGAGATGTAATTAGGACTTCTGGAGAGGTTAAGTCTCCATTTTGAGCTTGTTTGGTTGATGTTTGTGCCTTTTGTGCTAGTTTTGGTGCAAATTGCAATTTACCAAATATAGGGGTTGATGTTCAATTTGCCACCCCTAGAGTGTTCCTTCTCTCTCTTGGCTTCATAATGGAGAGTGTGGTGCTTTTGGGTGCCTTGTTTGTCTCTTGGTTGAGTAGTATCACCCTTTGTGGAGATTAGGGTTTTTTCTAGGGTTTGTATGCCTTAGCTTTGTGACCTGGTTGTTTTGCGTTGACCTAGGTCATGACCTAGGGCCTCTTGTGGGGTGTCGTGGTCACAACACTTCCCCCTTAGTGTGATGGTCATGACCAAGGTTGTCTTGGGTTGAGGTAGAGGTTGTAGAGGTGTGTTTCAACCTAGGCTTCATGGGGTGATCTTAGTGTCACAATCTTGCAGTGATGTTGTGGTGTGTCATGACCCTGGGACCCTAGGTGTGTCACGGTCACAACATAGGGTTGGTTTCTTAGGTGGTCTTTAGAGATCACCTAAGTTCTTTCATGTTGGTCCTTTTAGTGGAGAAGTGTTTCTTCAGAGATCTATCTTATTGACACCTCATCCTTTGTATTACCTCCCTCCTCCTTTTATATATGAACCCACTTATCTCAATGTAAGTGGTCCTTTTCGGTCATCTACTTCCTCCCTTTCTCTTACACTCATCTTTGGAGCTCGTTGGAGCAAGAAGGAGTGCTCTTGGTGCCTTAGAGGTGGCTCATCCCTTGCATGTGGTGATAGTGGTGATCAATGGCCATCTCTAACTCTAGTGAGTGTTTTATCTTCTTTCTTTGGTGTTCCTTCAGATCTTCTACCCTATATTCTTCCAACTTCTTAGCCTTAGGTCATGTTTTGACAAGGTGACCCTTGAGTAAGATAGAGTTTCTTCTCTCTTTTCTCCCTTCTTTCTTTGGTTCAGTTTTGGGGTTTTTCTCTCTCTTCTCGAGCTATCCTATGACCTTGATGTTTATCCCTTCTTGAGGTTCTCTTGTGGCCAAGAGTGGAGCTTCTTCAACCCTTGGATCGTGTGCTTGGAGCTCTTGATCCGGGATCTTGGAGCTTTTATGGTTTATCTTCTTAAGGCAGATTATATAACACTAAACCCTCTCTATTATTGCATTTCTTGTAATGTTATATTACTAGTTTCCCTCTTCATGATGTTCCTACATCATGCTAGCTTATGAATCTTGACCATAGAATTTTTTTGGGAGAGTTATCATGCTTGGTTTGGAATCAACCTGAAACCCTAATCTTCTTGTCTTGGTTTTGGGTAGAGATGATGATATGGAGTTTCTTCCCCATGTTTGACCCTTGATCTAGTCCCTGTGCTTGGTGTTTGTACACCTAGAAGTAAGTGAGAGGTTAGTTTTGGTTTTGATCATCTTGGTTATGGTTTTTCTTCCTTTTTTCATGCTTTAATTAGACCTTTGCCATAGGATTTGTGGACATGATCTTTCTTGTGTTGGTATGTATGCCCTGAGAGCCAATCATATGATGATTGAATTGGCATACATCATGATTGATTTGATAAATATCAAAGGCAAGACTCCAATTAATTCTAGCTCAATTGATTATGGGATAAATGACGGAGCAGAATGAATGTCTAAAGAATGACAATACTCAACGATGTATGTCTTCAAGTACATGACTTGAATAATGAGATCATACGGATGCTAAGAGTATGTACATTCTTATTTATGTCCCTAGTCAAATGTCATTGTGGAAGGTTGATAGACAATAATGACACACCAAGATTAGAGTGTGTGTTGGTTGATGACAATCTCATTAGTCATGATATATGATATCAAACCAAGCACACAAATGTATGTTAGAGAATAGTGTATCAGACAGACCCACCATGAGATTGACACATGGAACCATGACATGGGAGTCAAAGTCATCTCTCATAGTGATGGTGGTGATTATGATTCTTAGACCTAAAATCACTACACTTGTCGAATGTGATTGGGTACACATTGACATCATCAAATGCAAACCTAAAATATGGGTTGTTATAACGGTGATTATTGGGTGCTTTGACACATGACACAGACTGTGAGTGATAGATATGGGATTTTCCCCTCCTAAGGGAGTATGATGTCAATTCCACTTGATAAGTGAGACTGAGAAAGGCATGTGCATGCACATGTCAATCAATATATGATATTGATGTCATAGATATCTTATACAGTCTGCTCTAGTTCAAGAAACATGAATGAACATTGAAAGGATGACAACTCCATGCCTTGAGTTCATTCAAGATATTAGAGACAAAGGAATTATACATTCACTGAAACACCAACCACAGACTGTAGGATTGAAATTTGTTCTCCAACTTTCCTTTTCACTTGGGTAGCAATGATGTATGACTAGGTGCCACTCTTTGCTTGTAATGTCATAAGCTAGTCATGGACATTCACTACCAACGTGAAATGGGACCTATAGGGTCACACACAAAGGATCAACCTGGAAGAGAAGTTTATCCATGAATGATGTTTGGATTAAATACTAAAGTGTTTAGGTACTCAATCAAACATTATATCAATAGACTTGACTCAGAATGATCAATTTTAATAGTTGAACCAACTAATTTGAGTGTTAGATTGATTGAGAACCGAATTGACTGTGTTCTTCACAACCTTGTCCACAAAGAACCAGTTCATTGGGTGAAACGACTAGCTCATGGTCAATGAGACAATCAGTTCACTCTGGTGAACCGATCGGTTCATGTGTCCAAATGAGTAGTGTTGGATTTTCCTAGTTTGTGAGAAAAAAGATTTTCATTTCACTTATTCAATTCGAATGGGACAAAAATTAATATTTGTGTTAATTAGAAACGAATAAGGAAAGTCAATTGGATGCAAGTTTGGGAAGTGAAATGACCGGTTCACTAAGTGAACTGACCGGTTCACACTCCCAACTAATTGATTTACTAGTGAACCGATCAGCTCAACTTGCCAAACGACCATTTCATTTATGAAATTACTGATTTGCCTACCGAAGTGCAAATTGGTCATAGAAATTATGGACCCTTCCACCCCCGCACATACTGGGAACCCTGACTCTACCCTTTACTATAAATAGAGGGGTATAGGGGGCTTCTCTAGAGACACAAATCAGAACATCAGTTTCTCTACAAAGTTTTTATCCTCTTTGGTTGTGATAACTGAGAGAGCCCAAGCAAGTTCTACCTGTCCAGGGAGGAACAATGAGGGAAAGACAACTATAGAAAAGCAACAGGTTATGGGAGAGTGTGTCAGTGACTATTATGACAATAGAAGGGGACAACTCCTTTTAGTTCATTATTCAAGATGACTAGAGTTCTCGGTAGTCTGTGTATACTATCTATAAAGGTGGGAGACTTCTAATGCTCAGGATGACGATAGTCAACTGCAGTCTGGGTCAAGACCAGGAGCTGCACAGATGTCGTCAAAGATAGGTGGTTGAAGACCACACTTATTGTGAGGTATTTTTGGTGAGCAAGCCTTAAGACCAGGTATATCTCACTAAAACCATCCTTCCCATTACATATATATTGATGTGATTTACTGGTTATGGGTTTATGATCAAGTAAAAGATTTGTTTCCGCTGCATACTCTGACCATGTAAAACCCAACAACTTGAGTATCCTTTCATGATGATCTTGGTTCTTGCTTAGTTTTGAGCCTATTGAAGTGGGATTTTATCGCACTAACAAACTCATTCGGGGTTGAAATCCCCAAGCTTTTACCAAAACCAAAGTGCAATAATACCACCCGCAAGCGAACGGGTCTTGTCACAGTATAGTTAAGGATCGAACCCAAATGACAACATTTTTAAGAATCCTTGTCAGTCTAGTCTAGTTCGAGTTAAGACTAATATTTAAAACGATTGGTTGATTTGAGTTTGATTAAACTAATTACAAGAAAGTAAAAACTGAATTAAAGTTGGATTAAGGTCAATGATATGGAATCGCTGGGGTGGTATCGGGTTTCACCACCACTACGCATACAAACACGTCTAAACATCAAACATCCAGGCAAGATATAACTATCCAAATAGAGCTGTTGCAAAACCCCCCATATGGGCGTTAGGTTTGCGTAAGCATCACCTTAGGCATCAGATGTCTCGTCACCATCCAAATCACTTACTTACGGCTCTGAAGATACATAAATCCAACGAAGGTTGTGGCCCCCCTATACAGGCGTTAGGCACACAAAAGCGTCACCAAAGGCTAGATGGCTCGTCCCCTCACGGATCATACACTTACAACCTCGAAGAAATCTCATTCTATTTCTAGTTTGGGAGTCAACCACATTAATCAATAACCAAGCAGCTGATTAATATATGAGCAAACATCGATGATTAACAAGAAGATACAAAATCCAACTAAGGTTGTGAACCCCCTATACAGGCGTTAGGTAGACAGAAGCATCACCGAAGGCTAGATGGCTCGTCCCCTCGTGGATCATACACTTACGACCTCAAGGAATCCCATTCTATTTCTAGTTTGGGAGTCAACTTGTTAAGTGACATTCAATCCTACATATAGAAGTTCTCACAACATAGGAAGAACAAAGATGAAAGCAAGCAATTAATCTAACTATGAACATAATGATTAACAGTGAAATGAAAAGTTATATACATTGCCATAGAAAGTTTAACAAAAGAACATGATTGCATGGGCACCGGGGCTAGTCCCCGGACCCCAGTGAAAGGGAACTACTCGCTCATGATGCGAGAAACAAGAAGAATGAGAAAGAGAGAGAAATCCGCCATGAACTCAGCGCAGAAGGTAGTCACAACTTGGTGAAGATGATGTGGTCTTCTACATCGTGTCGGAGTAGATCTGGACGCGAAATGGGAGATGCCAAGACAGACCAGACAGTTTCTCTCACTCCGTCTTCCTTCTCTTCTTAGTCTCCTTGGTTGCAGCATGGGCAGTAGGTGGAGTGAAACTGGCATGGACAGAACTGGATCTGGATCAGACCTGTGTACAGGTAGCCTGTCGGCATCCCAGAACTGATTGCCCCAAAATGGGGATCATGCTGGTCCTATTTATAGGCACATGACTGGCCCTCACATTTTTGGAGTGATTCCAGTCCAAACGGTCTTGTAGATATTTTTTTGCTTCAAACGGTTTGCATGCAATTGGCTTAAACGGTCTTCCATTCGGTCTTATACAAATGACCAAACTGTCTTGGTCTCATGCACGTATTCATTCGGTTTGGCAGCAAAGTGCCTTTTCCATTCGGTCTTTACGCAACAACAAACAGTCTTCATTTCTAAATGACCCAAACAGTCTTGCATGCTAGAGCAAACGGTCCACGGTGTTCATTCGGTCTTCATCTGCTTGCTCATTCAGTTTACATTGCTGCCATCCATACGGTCTTCATTGTCTATTCTTTTTTTATTCAAACAGTTTGCAGCAGTGAAGCATTTGATCTCGTAGCATTCGGTTTGCTTATCTAATCAACAAACAGTCTTCATGCTAGTCTCTCATTTGGTCTGCATGAATGCTAAAGTCATGTACGTGATTTTATCAAATGGATTTTTCTAGCAGCTTTGTCCATACGGTTTTGCAGCTTTCACATTTCATTCAGTTTTCATGCGGATTGAGCAAACGGTTTTGTATAATGCTGCCATTCGGTCTTCGTAGCGGATCCCTTCATTCGGTATTATGCATTAGTGCAACAACCGGTCTTGGTATTGAATGCAGACTCATGCATATGCTTAATTCATACGGTTTGCAATGCAAACAGTTTGCTGTATTGATTTCATCAAACAGTCTTCACACTACATAATTTGTTTAAACGGTTTGCATGCTCATACGATTTTGCTTCGGCAAACAGACTGTTTCTCTTCACGATCTGCTGGGTCCATTCGATCTTCACATGTATCTAGCTCAAATGATCCCTCAGCTTCATTTGGTTTGGTAATCCATACGGTTTGCATGCAACAAACCGTCTTCATCGCTAGGTCATTCAAACGGTCCGAGACCGTGACTTTTCCAAACGGTCTCACTGACCCAGCTCTAAATGGTCCCGTAGACTGGTTCCAAACGGTATGAGAGTATTGTGTCCATACATTCTTGGCGGCTAAACGGTCTTGGCGGCTGAACGGTCTTGCGACCTTGGTGCCCAAACGGTCTCTGTTGGTCTCTCGGTCTTGAGACCGAATGGGCTCAAACGGTCTTGAGACCGAATGGATGAAATCGCTTGGTTAGATAAATTGGTCAGAACCAAGGGTGAGTGAAGGTGGGCCCCACCTGATTGTTCAACTTTATCAAGGCCTACATCAAATCAACATAATTTCAGTTAAAATCATGATAATTGGACCAATTTAGTAGTTTTGCAAATTTTGATATTTAGTAAATGAAATTGAATGCATTGAGTTGAATTTGACCCAATGTGGCAATTGAAATTCCTGATGAATATGCATTCATCAAAATACCCCGAACTTAAATGTTGATCGTCCTCGAGTAACAGAAAATCTGAAACAGTTGCCAAATGATTACTTTTAATTGGTGTGATTGCCTCATCTTCACATCACGATTGTTTTCGTTCTGCTTATTATGACTCAGTATCTCAACCTCCTGAGACCACTGAACACATCTTACCATATCTTCGTTCCTGAGTTTTCTTTCCAATATCACTTCCTATTCACTTTTTCCAACAACAAGCATGTCAGAGAGTTTTGTAAGAGTCCAGAGATACCCACAGAACAACAAGTGTGCATTTGATCTGACACTGGTGTTTTTCAGGATAGGGTAGGCATTCATTGTGCCAATAGGTAGAAGATGGAGTGAAGGGTGGTATGGAAGGAAGAAATAAATCTCTCCTCTATTCGAATCGAGATTTTTATTGTTTTTGCAATTTCATTTATTGCATTTTTTGTGTGAATCTCTCCTCTATTCGACTTGAGATTGCATTTCTTTTTGTGTGCACTTTGGCATCTTTTTGTGTGCAAATCTCTCCTCTATTCGACTTGAGATTGCATTTTTGGTAGTACACCCCTATTAATTTGCGAGGGGTATGGAGGAAGCGGAAATAGAGGGAAGAGGCATGCCACCCCGAACTTAGGGTTTGGCACTGTTTGGCTATTTTTGTTTCTTTTTGATGGATTGAGGGGTACGAAGATGATAGAAGAAGGGTAGAAGAGAGTTCAGATCAGAATGCAACTTGATTTACAATTCAGTGCACCAGGTCGATCTCTTTATCATACTCTGCTCAAATAATGACTTGATGAGGATCTGATGAGGATTCCATGTTATTTTTCCACTACTCAATTAGGAAGCACGACACATTTGATCCCTATTAGTTCGACAGACACTTGTCATTTTTTGCATAAGTATCATGATGTTAGGATTCATAAGCTTCACAAGATGATTTCAATCAAAAGGCTAGTTTTCAGAATAAGGTCCTTTTGAGGATCTGCTTCAGATAAGGAGGGTATAATGATTCAAAATACGAAGATAAATAAAAAGGTCAAAAATTCATCCAGTATATGTTCATATTTCTTTTGAAAACTTTTAAAATTTTGAAATTTTATTTGAAAATTTTGAAAAATTTAGGTCAAAAATGCGACCATGAAATCTTAAGTTTGATTTAGATGGGTGAAGGTGGAAAGTAAGATACGTACCACCCACCCTCCACCCCGAACTTAGAAATTTGTTCATCCCGAGCAAACTCTAAATCTGAGATGGAGGGGGAAGTTCGTGCCATTTGGACCACTGGATGTGGTTGCATACCAATCAGCGTGCATCCTCCATCTGAAAATCTCAAAAATGAAGATTAATAAAAACTCAAAATAGCATCTCGCGATGTGATTCTTATTTGGTGGAAAATTATTTAAAAAGTAAAAACAAAATTGAGAAAAATTTCTAATTCAAAGTTAAGATGAATTTTATTTATCGGGTTGCCTCCCGACAAGCGCCTTTGTTTTACGTCGGTGGCTCGACGTGATGTTTTCATCTTCACGGTGGTCCCTTTGGATTGGAGAGATCTATTATTTCTTTGGTGCTTATGTCAGCTGTGGTGAAATATCTTTTCAAATGTTGACCATTTGCCACGAATTCACCCGACTTTTCGCTCCATAAAGATAAAGCACCATGTGGGGAGATGCTTTTGACAATGTACGGTCTAGACCAGTGAGAGCAGAGTTTCCCTGGGAATAACTTCAACCTTGAGTTGAATAGCAGAACTTGGTCTCCCACTTGTATGCCTTTTCTTTTCAAATGACCATCATGCCAAAGTTTGGTGTGTTCTTTGTAGATTCGTGCATTCTCATAAGCTATCATCCTGAGTTCGTCCAGCTCTTGGAGTTGCAGAATCCTGGCTTGGCCAACTTTTTTCATATCAAAATCTAGTTGTTTTATTGCCCACCATGCCTTGTGTTCCAGTTCTACTGGCAGGTGGCAAGCCTTTCCATATATTAATCGAAAATGTGTAGTCCCGAGGGGAGTTTTATAAGCAGTTCAATAGGCCCATAATGCGTCATTGATTTTCACTGACCAATCTTTCTGATTGCGGCCTATAGTTTTTTCCAGAATAGCCTTGAGTTGATGGTTAGAAACCTCTACCTATCCACTAGTTTGTGGATGGTAGGGAGAGGCTACCTTATGCATTACACCATACTTTCTCAGTAACGCTTCAAAGCTTCTTTCTAGAAAATGTGACCCTCCGTCGAATATCACAGTTCGTGGTACTCCAAAACGAGGGAAGATAATTTCTTTGAATAATTTGATTATGGGTTTGGAATCACTAGTGACGGTTGGTATGGCTTCAACCCATTTTGAGACATAGTCTACCACCACTAAGATGTAAGAAAATCTATGAGAAGATGGGAATGGACCCATGTAGTCCACCCCCAAAACATCGAATATCTCTACTTCCTGCCACATATTCAGTGGCATCTCATCTCTCTTTGTTATATTGCCAGATCTTTGACATTTGTCACATGATAGGACAAAGCCATGGGAATCTTTGGATATGGTTGGCTAAAAGAACCCACATTGCAAAACTTTTATAACAGTTTTCTTCGAACTCATATGGCCTCCGACTGGGCCAGAGTGACAGTGCTCTAGAATAGATTGAGCTTCTTCCTTAGTGATACATCATCTATAAAGACCATCAACACATAGCTTAAAGAGATATGGCTCATCCCAGTGATATTGCTTCACATCATGCATGAATTTCTTCAACGAATTCCTGATGCATTGGGGGTGAATAACCCCAGCAGCAAGGTAGTTCACATAATCTGAGTACCACGGTGTGGCTTCAGAGACCTTCATTAGTTGGTCATCTGGAAGGGAATCATTAATCGAGATCTTCTATGTATCTAGAGTGTGGATACAACTGAGGTTGTCTGCTACCACATTCTTTGTACCCTTTTTATCTCTTATCTCTAAATCAAATTCTTGCAGTAGGAGAATCCATCTAATTAGACTGGGTTTTGCATCTTTCTTTGCCAGAAGGTAACAAATGGCAGCGTGATCTGTGTAGACAATGACCTTTGAACCAATTAGGTAGGATCTAAACTTGTCAAAGGCATACAGGACTGCCAGAAATTCTTTCTTAGTAGTAGCATAATTCCTCTGAGCTTCATCGAGGGTCTTCGATGGATAATAGATCACATAATGTTTCTTTTCTATACATTGGCCCAAGACAGCACCTACATCATAATCGCTTGCATCACACATGATTTCAAAAGGGTGGTCCCAATCGGGAGTTCTAATGATGGGTGTGGTTGTAAGGGCATGCTTTAGTGTGTTGAAACTTTTAACACACTCTCAGTCAAAATTGAATTCAGTATCCTTTAGTAACAAATTTGTTATTGGCTTGGTTATCTTTGAGAAGTCCTTTATAAACCGTCTATAGAATCCTGCATGGCCTAGGAATGCTCGAACTTCCTTTACATTGATAGGGATAGAGAGCTTGGAATTCACTTCAATCTTGGCCTTATCTACTTCAATACCTTGGTTACTGACCCTATGGCCCAGGACATTGCCTTCCTTTACCATGAAATGACACTTCTCCCAATTCAACACAAGATGTGCTTCTTCACATCGTTTGAGGACCAGGGAGAGGTGTTTTATACATGAATCGAATGAATCTCCGTAAATAGAAAAATCATCCATGAAAACTTCCATAATGGTTTCGATGAGACCGGCAAATATGGCATCCATCCAACGCTGGAAAGTTGCAGGTGCATTGCAGAGGCCGAACGACATTCTTCTGAATGTGAATGTTCCGAATGGGCAGGTGAAAGTGGTTTTTTTTCTGGTCATCTGGATGTATAGGTATTTGGTAGAATCCAAAGTAACCATCGAGATAACAGAAGTATTCTTGATGAGCCAGCCACTCTAATACTTGATCAAGGAAAGGCGTTGGAAAGTGATCCTTTCGAGTTGCCTTGTTCAACTTCCTATAATCAATGCACATCCTCCACCCTGTGACTGTTCGGGTGGGGATGCGTTCATTGTTTTCATTTCATATTACAGTTGTTCCACCTTTCTTCGGGACTACATGCACTGGGCTCACCCATGGTGAGTCTGATATTGGATAGATAATTCCAGCAGTGAGCAGTTTAATGACCTCTTTATGGACTACCTCCTTCATATTTGGATTCAGTTTCCGTTGATGTTCAATGGTTGGCTTGTGATCTTCCATCATAGGGATCTTGTGCATACACAACACTTGACTAACCCCAGTGAGATCATTCATTTTGTAGCCAATCACTTTCTTCCTCTCCTTCAATTCTTTCAGGAGTTTATCTTCTTGTTCGGTCATAAGATCGGAATTAATTATAACTGGACAAATCTTGAGGTCATCCAAAAACACATACTTCAGTCCCTCGGGTAGGGGCTTCATCTCTGGAGTTTCTGGTTTTTTGCATGTTTCTCCAGTAGCTTCCACAACTTTGAGTACTTCACACGTGGCTTCAACATCTTCTTTTGTAGAGTCGAGGGATTTGATGCAATCCTTTACTTGTTCATCAATAGGTTCATCGACTGATGGATCCGTTAGAGTGACTTCTAATGGATTGTCTGATTCATGATTCTCTTGAGTCAGAAGTGACATCTACTCTATGCAATCAATTAAATAGACTTCTTCTTGCATACTTGGTCTTCTCATGTTTTTGAAAACTTTAAATTCAAGCGTTTCCTTGCCTAATCTAAGAAGCAAGGTTCCTGCTTCAATTTCAATTAGAACTCTTACGGTGGCGAGGAATGGACGTCCAAAGATGAGAGGATATCTGGCGTCCTCTTTTATGTCCATGATGACAAAGTCACACGGGACATATGAATCTTTTTCTACCTTGACAGGTACATCCTCAATAATTCCTAACAGGCATTTTATCGAATTGTCTGCGAGTTGTATGGTCATGCCAGTTGGAAGAAGTTCAACAAACCCTAGACTTTTACAAAGGCTGAGTGGCATGATGGAGATGCTAGCACCAAGATCTGCTAGTCCTTTCTTACATGAAGAATCACCGATATGGTAGGAAATCCCAAAAGATCCTGGATCTTTCTGTTTCTTTGGCATCTTACTCTGGATGATATCCGAAGTGGTTTTAGCTAACTTGACTATCTCATATTCTTCAGTTATATATTTCCTGGTGAGGAGTGACTTTAAGTATTTTGTCCAAGTTGGTATCTCATCCAGCGCATCCAAAAAGGGTATATCAACATGAAGTTTCTTCATAGATTCCTTAAACTTATTGAACCGAGTATCAAGCTTGGTTTGCCTTAAATGAGAAGGGAAAGGAATACGAGGCTTGTATATCGGGATATCAGGTTCTGGTTTTTAGTTTCTTCATCAATAGGTTTCTCAGGACTTTCCTTGTCTGTATTATCAGCAGTTACTGGTTCTTTCGGTTGAGACTCCGGTGTTGTTGAGTTTTGGACAATCACAAGTTCATCCTCATCTGTAACAACCATAAATGTCTTGATAGGAGGATCAGAATAGTCTTTTCCTGATCTGGTGGTGACTGCCTTCAATTGTTCAGGATGCTTAAGATTATTCTTGGGTCGGCCAACAAAAACCCCAATTGGTGGCTTGATGCTAGCTGCAAGTTGAGCTAGTTGAGGTTCAATAGCCTTCTGCTGAGCTTGTTGGTTAGCTATCATAGTTTGCTGAGTTTGCAACATATTTTCAATGGCTGATAGCTTGTCATCAGGTGATACAGGACTTGCTTATTGTCCTTGTTGTTGATAAGGAACTTGGTTAAGACTCTGGTACTGGGAATTGTTTTGATAATTATTGAATTTTCTATTCTGGAATTTTCCCTTGAAGTTTCCTTGATTTCCAAAATTCTGTTGTTGATTGTACTGAAATCCTGGTGGGCCTCGTGGCTGGTTGTTCGAACCAAATTGATGCGATTTCACTGCTCCAGAGGGGTTTCCATACTGAAATCCTGGATGATTCCTATTCTGATTCAGATTGTAGTAACCTTGACTAGGGATGGTATTAATAGAATTAAGATTTTCCATTTGACTATTATCTCCTTGTCTACATACATTGCTTAGAACAACATCGTAGAGAACATTACATGCTAATGTGGAGTGATAAGTACTTGTACATGCTTCACAGAACAATGAAGCTGACTTGATCTATTCTTGTTGTCGAGTGGGCGAACGTCCTCTTCCAATAGCAGTAAGAGATGATTCAATATGGTCTTGCTTGGCAA
Organism: Alisma plantago-aquatica; assembly: GCA_963693085.1. Taxonomy (NCBI): domain Eukaryota; kingdom Viridiplantae; phylum Streptophyta; class Magnoliopsida; order Alismatales; family Alismataceae; genus Alisma; species Alisma plantago-aquatica. Next base: position 308,706,497 of record OY856415.1, read on the forward strand.
CTAAGAGTTTTAGGGTTTCAGTGATAGACTTGTACTCGGGAGTAGCTTCAGCCATAGCTACTTTCAAGACTCCTTTACCTACATATTTACCCCAATTAGCTTGATTTTCAGCTCCAAGGGTTACAACCCTCCATGCACTGTCATAACTTTGACGCATGAAGTTTCCTCCAGATGAGGAATTTAAGAATATCTTGATATCGTCGTCCACGCCCCTATAGAAAATTTCGATGAGTTGATTCTTAGGAATTCCATGGTGTGGACATTTGCGTAGAAGCTCTTTGTATATGTTCCAAGCTTCAGCAAGGGTTTCTCCAGGGACTTGAGTGAAATTTTTTATTCAGCCTCTAATTTCATATGTGAGAGATGGAGGGTAGAACTTTTCTAGAAACACATTTTGGATTTGTTCCCAAGTGGTGATGGGTATTTCACTTTGCAATGAATTGTACCAACTTATAGCTCTATCAGCAAGGGAATATTTGAAGAGACGGAGTCGAATGGCATCATCAGATACTCCATTTTGCTTTGTCATGGCACATAGATCAATAAACCTCAAAAGATGTTCATGACTATCCTCTCCTTGTTTGCCATAGAATGGGCAGTTTTGAAGCAATGTGATCCAATGTGCCCTAATCTCAAAATTGGTAGCATTGATGGGAGGAGGTTGTACTAGATGATGAACATTTGCAGCTTTCAGGATTGAGAATTCTCTAAGATCTTTTTGTAGTTCAGCTGCTTGTGCTACTGCCTCTACTTCTTGAATTTCTTCTTGAACCACAGCTCTAGCTTCTTGCATGAATCTTTCTCTCTATACATTTAGGGCTTGAGCCACCCTTCAAGCTATTTCCTCCTCTTGAGCCATTCTTGCTTGGTTCTCTCTATTTTGTCGGTGGAAGGTTCTGTCAATCTCTGGATCAAAGCTGGTAGTGAGTCTGGGACTGTTCAAACGGTGCATGCACTAATCCTTCTGGGTTGTACTTAAAATATAAAGATCTGAAGTAAGATTGATGGAGTAGAGTGAAACTCAAGTAGATGATCGATTGTATCAAAAGAAAAACAAAAATCCTAGATTACCCTTAAATGAACTAGATTTGACTAACTGATTCTGTTGTCCCCGACAACGGCGCCAAAATTTGACGTGGGATTTTATCGCACTAACAAACTCACTCGGGGTTGAAATCCCCGAGCTTTTACCAAAACCAAAGTGCAATAATACCACCCGCAAGAGGACGGGTCTTGTCGTAGTATAGTTAAGGATCGAACCCTAAGGACAATGTTTTTAAGAATCCTTGTCAGTCTAGTCTAGTTCGAGTTAAGACTAATATATAAAATGATTGGTTGATTTGAGTTTGATTAAACTAATTGCAAGAAAGTAAAAGTTGAATTAAAGTTGGATTAAGGTCAATGATATGGAATCGCTGGGGTGGTATCGGGTTTCACCACTGCTACGCATACAAACACGTCTAAACATCAAACATCCAGGCAAGATATAACTATCCAAATAGAGCTACTGCAAAACCCCCCATACAGGCGTTAGGTTTGCGTAAGCATCACCTTAGGCATCAGATGTCTCGTCACCATCCGGATCACTTACTTACTGCTCCGAAGATACAGAAATCCAATGAAGGTTGTGGGCCCCCTATACAGGCGTTAGGCACACAGAAGCGTCACCGAAGGCTAGATGGCTCGTCCGCTCACGAATCATACACTTACGACCTCGAAGAAATCCCATTCTATTTCTAGTTTGGGGGTCAACCGCATTAATTGATAAGCAAGCAGCTAATTAATATATGAGAAAACATCGATGATTAATAAGAAGATACAAAATCCAAATAAGGTTGTGAACCCCCTATACAGGCGTTAGGTAGACAAAAGCATCACCGAAGGCTAGATGGCTCATCCCCTCACAGATCATACACTTACGACCTGAAAGAATCCCATTCTATTTCTAGTTTGGGAGTCAACTTGTTAAACAACATTCAATCCTAAATATAGAAGTTCTCACAAAATAGGAATAACAAAGATGAAAGAAAGCAATTAATCTAACTACGAACATAACGATTAACAACGAAATGAAAAGTTATATACATTGCCATGGAAAGTTTAACAAAAGAACATGATTGCATGGGCAGCGGGGCTAGTCCCCACACCCCGGTGAAAGGGAACTACTCGCTCATGATGCGAGAAACAAGAAGAATGAGAAAGAGAGAGAAATCCACCATGAACTTGGTGCAGAAGGTAGTCACAGCTCGGTGAAGATGATGTGGTCTTCTACATTGTGTTGGAGCAGATCTAGATGTGAAATGAGAGATGCCAAGACAGACCGGATAGTGTCTCTCGCTCCGTCTTCCTTCTCTTCTCAATCTCCTTGGTTGCAGCACGGGCAGTAGGTGGAGTGAAACTGGCGTGGATGGAACTGGATCTGGATTAGACCTATGTACAGGTAGCCTGTCGGCGTTCCAAAACTGATTGTCCCAAAATGGGGACCCTAGTGGTCCTATTTATAGGCACAGGACTGGCCCTGACATTTTTGGTGTGATTGCAGTCCAAACGGTCTTGTAGATATTTTTTTTGCTTCAAACGGTTTGCATGCAATTGGCTTAAACGATCTTCCATTCGGTCTTGTACAAATGACCAAACGGTCTTGGTCTCATGCACGTATTCATTCTATTTGGCAGCAAAGTGCCTTTTCCATTCGGTCTTTACGCAGCAATAAACGATCTTCATTTCTTAATGACCCAAACAGTCTTGCATGCTAGAGCAAATGATCCATGTTGCTCATTTGGTCTTCATCTGCTTGCTCATTTGGTTTAGATTGCTGCCATCCATACAGTCTTCATTGTCTATTATTTTTTTATTCAAACGGTTTGCAGTAGTGAAGCATTTGATCTCGTAGCATTCAGTTTGCTTCTCTAATCAGCAAACGGTCTTCATGCTAATCTCTCATTCAGTCTGCATGCATGCTAAAGTCATACACGTGATTTTATCAAATGGATTTTGCTAGCAGCTTTATCCATATGGTTTTGCAACTTTCACATGTCATTCGGTTTGCATGCGGATTGAGCAAACGATTTTGTATAATGCTGCCATTCGGTCTTCGCAGCGGATCCCTTCATTCAGTCTTATGCCTTAGCACAGCAACCGGTCTTGGTATTGCATGCAGACTCATGCATGTGCTTAATTCATACGGTTTGCAATGCAAATGATTTGCTGTATTGATTTCATCAAACGGTCTTCACACTACGTAATTTGCTTAAACGGTTTGCATGCTCATATGGTTTTGCTTCAGAAAATGAACTGTTGCTCTTCACGATCTGCTGGGTCCATTCAGTCTTCACGCGTATCTAGCTCAAACGATCCCTCATCTTCATTTAGTTTGGTAATCCATACAGTTTGCATGCATCAAACGGTCTTCATCGCTTGATCGTTCAAACGGTATGAGACCATGACTTTTCCAAACGGTCTCGTTGACCCAGCTCTAAATGGTCTCGCAGATCAGTTCCAAACGGTTTGAGAGTATTGTGTCCATACGGTCTTGGCGGCTAAATGATCTTCGCGGCTGAACGGTCTTGCGACCTTGGCGCCCAAACGGTCTCTGTTGGTCTCTCAGTCTTAAGACCAAATGGGCTCAAATGGTCTTGAGACCGAATGGATGAAATCACTCGGTTAGATCGATTGGTCAGAACCAAGGGTGAGTGAAGGTGGGCCGCAGCTGATTGCTTAGCTCTATCAAGACCTACATCAAATCAACATAATTTCAGTTAAAATCATGATAATTGGACCAATTTAGTAGTTTTGCAAATTTTGATATTTAGTAAATGAAATTGAAAGCATTGAGTCGAATTTGACCCAATGTGGTGATTGAAATTCCTGATGAATATGCATTCATCACCTGTTATGGTATCTAGGTGTTTACCCTTAGTGTGGTCATGACCTGGTGGTCGATACATGGGCATGGGTGTCACAGTCATGCCATAGCTCATTGAGGTGGCCGCAACCTAGTTGGATTTCATATTGATGTCCCTTCTCGTGGTGATGTCTGACCTAGTGATATTGGGTTGAGATCTATGGAGCATAGCAGCCTTGACACACTTAGTTTCTTGCCTAACCTTGGTGGAGACATCCCTTGGAGTAGTGGTCACGACTAGGGGACACCGCGGTCGCAACATGGTGGTGTTGAGATGTCATGTTCACAACATAGAGATGGTTGAGGGGCTTGGTCACTATACATGGTTGATAGGTGAAGAGAAACCCTAACCCCTAAGGGCGCGGGCGTGACATGTAGGAGGTGGTCATGATCAATAGTAAGGGAGTGAAGGTCGAGATACCCATGGTGTATACCTCAGTCATGACATACAATGGAGGGTAGCCGTTCTAACATCCCTGACATGGGTTATACTTAAACCTAGGTGTTTTGATTAAGAAAGATGATTATATGCTTAATCGTATCTTGTGAAAAGTAATTAGGGCTCTTGAGAAACTTATGTTTCAATTTTGGTCCTGTTTAAACAATGTTGAAGCAATGTTTGCTTATTTTGGACTAAAGTGCAAATTACCCAAGTTAAGGGGCTAACTTGTAAATGTTACATAATAATATGTTCTTCTGATGTTGAGACATCATAATAGTGAATATGATGTAGTAGTATGGTTTCTACAAGCTTGGACACCAAGATAAAGCTTGTTGGACAATGCTTGTGTATTAAAACCTAGTTTTGGTGTAAAGTGCAATTTACCCAAAACCTAAGGTTCAATATGCAAATTACCACTTCAATAAGGTCCCTAATGTTTCTTGGAATCATGTAGAGCAAAGAAAATGAGAGGGGCGCCTCATTTGAATTAAGTTGGAGGAGAGAGAATCTTGATATTAAAATAATCAAGATTAATGCCTAATTGAAACCCTAATTTGATTTAGGGCAAAAATAAATGTATTAATTAAAGGGCCTTCAACCAAAATTAAAATGGTTGGATTCAGATGTGTGTGTGACGTCCTTGAGCTTTGCAAGGACCACGAAAATATCCAAGGGAGTGGATAACTCACACACAATTTTATAAGAAAAAGAAATATCCACTCACATATGGATATTAATATAATATGATTTAAGGTGCTTGATTTGCTTTTCTTTAAATCATGGATAATTGAGAGGGATAAGAGGCAAATAAGATAGCCTCGTCCCTAAGGAAGATGAGGGGGAAGAGGCGGCCACATTTTTGGGATTAATTGGATTTTTGCAAAGTACATTCTCTCTCATTGAATTTTTATAAAAGGACCTTTTACAAGCCAAATGAAAGGCTCTTTCGACCCCACTTCTTATCCTTGCTTGAGAAACGACCAAGGGAGCTTGGGAGGATCAGGAGGACGACCCCAAACCTGTTGGTAAGGTTCTTGATCCATTTCACCTTGATTCCATGGTGGAAATCGAAAATAAATTATGGATTTCTTCCTATTTCGATCTCCTCTTCAATTCTAACCATTCCTTTTCACTCAAACCTTGAGGACGAGCCTTGGAATGGTGAAAGGAGTTGCATCCACCATTATTACGTGAACATGGAGCTTTGGAGCTCAATTGGAGGTGGGTTTTATAACTTGAACCCTTGATTTTGTTATTGCATTCAATTCCTTATCAAATAATGATCATTTCCATATTTACAATAATCGATTTAGTTGATTGATGCAATCACCATGGAAACCACAACAGGTTTCGTGAGTTTAGAGGTTGAAGATGATAAGCACACACCTCTACAAATATCCAAGGCAAACGGTCTTGATTGAGTTGCTCAAACGGTTTCCCAAACCGTTTGGGAGCAAACGGTTTCAAACTGTTTAGAAGCAAACGGTTTCACCAAACTGCATGAGACCAAACGGTCTCAAGACCGTTTGGTGATGTTGACCAGGGTTGACCATTTGGGGATTTGTTTATAATATTCTATGTTAATGACCCATCAATTATTATTGATTAACTGCAATTAGTTCATGAGTTGAAGGTCCATCAATCACCTAAACCATAATCGGGTTGAGTGATGATTTCATAAGTTATTGAGTTTGAAACTTGGGTTGATTGACCCAAACGGTTTCAAAACCGTTTGGGAATCAACCAAATAGTCACCGTTTGGAGGTCAACCAAGAACGTTTGGAGGTCTAGGGTTGAGTATGGTTAGGTATTTGAAGATTCAAACATATGGTATAAACCCTAATCGGCTAAGTGCTGATTTTCCAATTGAATGAGTTCATGCTTTGGGTTGATTGACCCAAACGGTTTCAAAACCATTTGGGGATCACCCAAACGGTCTCAAGACCATTTGGGGGTTACCCAAGACCGTTTGGAGGTCTACGGTTAGGTATGGTCAAGTGTTTGAAGGTCTAAAGATACCAAATTGAAATACAATTAAGTGTTGATTTGGTGACCAATCCTAGGATCCAAACTCTAATTGAATGACATGGCTAATGATGATATGATGGGAAAACGGTCTCAAGACCGTTTGGAGGTCATCCAAACAATCCCAAGACCGTTTGGGGGTCACCCAAGACCGTTTGGAGGTCTAGGGTTGACTATGGTTAGGTGTTTGAAGATCTAAAGGTACTAAGTTGAAGTGCAATCAAATGCTGATTTGGTGATCAATCCAATGATCCAAACTTTGATTGATTGACTTGGATTTTGAGGTTGGCATAGGCAAACGGTCTCAAGACCATTTGGAGGTCATCCAAACGACCTCAAGACCGTTTGGGGTCAGGTCATGCCCAATTTGGATGAAGGCTCAATGGTTTCAAAGTAACCAATCTCACATTGATTAATGTTGAAAGATCAACGATTCCAAACCCTAATCCAATTGATTCAAACCCTAATTGGTGACCAATTGAGGGTCAATTGAGGGTCAAATCAGTTTAAGGTTGACCTATTTAACTCAATTGAAGTATGAGGATAGGTCCAATTGATGATTGGTTCCATGAATTCAATGATTGAAGGAATCAACATTGGAAACCCTAATTCAATTTGATTGGTTGAGACCATATTTGGTCCATGCGGTTTTGAGGAGGTTTGGACCAAACGGTCTCAAGACCGTTTGAGTCCAAACGGTCTCAAGACCGTTTGGGACCAAACGATCCCAAATCGGTTGAGCCCATGTGGTTTCAAAAAGTTGCTTTAGCAAACGGTCTCAAACACCACCTTTACCAAACGGTTTCAAACCGTTTGAACTTTGAAAGACCAAGACCGTTTGGGGCTCAAGTAGTCATAGTTGATTGAGGATTCAATTGGTTATTTCACTTGGACACTTATTGTAATTGAGGTCCAATGTGATTGAATCTCTTGAGAATTACGATGATGAATGATCCATTGATCCAATGATGATTAGTAATGATAATCAATGAAGGTACAAAGGTTGAAACCCTAATAGTACCTAAGTGATTAGTGCCAATTAAGGGATGAACCCTAATTGCTTATAGGATCAATGACTTGGTACACTATGTTAATCATAGTTGTATGTACTTGATTGAAGGGATGATATGACCTTATCAAGTTAAGAAGATGTTAGCATGAATTCATACATGAATATGATTCATGTGTTGATTAAGGGTATGATCCTTAAGTAAAGAGATCATGAAACCCTAATTATGAACATAAACCCTAATTGACAGGGTTATTGATTTCTAACCCTAGTTGAGGGCAATTTTAAATGAAACCCTAATCCAGGGTGAGGATGTAACCCTAATCTAGGGTAATGATATAATTGAATGAAATCCTAATGGAGATGAATAGTAGACCCAAATTGTGGGTGACTATGGTGGGAATCCTAATTAAAGATGATTCCATGTGAAATCCTATTCTAGGGTTATGTCATGAGAAACCCTAAGTTAGAATGATGTATATGGGACATTGATGTGGTGATGTGATGTGAGAATCAAACTTAGGGTGATGTCATGTAATGATATGAGAAACCCTAGTTGAGGGTGATTCCATGAGAAACCCTAGTTGAGGGTGATTCCATGAGAAACCCTAGTTGAGGGTGATTCCATGAGAAACCCTAGTTGAGGGTGATTCCATGAGAAACCCTGATTAAGAACTAACACCACATGATGTTCTAATGCTATGTTGTGATGAGAGGCCCCAAGTAGGGTGAAGGTATATGGGACCCTAATGTGAAGTCATAATGCATAAAGCCCTAATTTTGGGCAATATGACAATGAATCGTAATCCTAATTTTAAGTAAGGGTATAAGGAAACCCTAATGATGAAATAGAAGGAATGACCTTATAAAGGTAAAACATTTCATGTGGTTGATTATAAGCAACTATATTGTAAGCAATGTCTTTAGCATTAGACAAGTCCATATCATTAAAGATAATTGGACAATTCTAATATGTGGCCTATGCATTATATGCTAAAGGTGAGAGTTTAGTGATGTAATGTATTAAGAGGGGAAATACCTTAATACAAGATAAGTTGGTTAACTCAAGAGAGTCTGAAATGATGAGAAAGTGATACATCAAGATATGATAGTTATTACATTCAGCACTTCAGAGTTTATATACCTTGATATACTCCAAATCCAATATAATTAGGTAAGAAACATATGAAGTGTGTTATGCAACTATTACTTTGAAATGTAATGAGTTGTTGCACTTTGAGGAGTGTTAATTAATGTACCTTGAGAATGGGGTTAAGCCAATCAATGACTATGATGTAATCATACCATGACAAGGATGAGAAATGAACTCATGTCTTGAATTGATGATCATTAGTAATATATGATGAGAATGGTGATCATAAGCATATACTTATGATACCCTTGAATGCTCCTAAAAGTGTGGAACAATACATTAGGGTTGAACTAATAATGTGAGCATGAAGCCCTAATTAATGTGTGATGGGAAACCCTAACCCTAATTTTGGGTAAAGGGAATCAAAAGCCCTATTTTATAGATAACCCTAATCCTGATAAAGGATGGTGGTGTTACTATTGCTTCATATGATGTGATAAATGATTTACATAAATGTTATCATGTCCATTAATCATGTGGATATCATGAGATGATGAACATAGCCAGACCTGAGCTATGACATTCATATAATAAATATGTTGAATGGCCTTATGTGCCTAATGTTGTTGTTGCTTAGCAAGAGTAACAAAAGGTATATGAACCTTATGAGTTCCACGAATAACTGTTGCCTAGTAAAAGGTGATAAAATACTTAAGGCCTTGTGAGCCATGTGAGATACTTGTGTAACAAGTATCATGTATACCTCAGTTCGAGAACCTGGAGGTAATAGTTACCTAATAAGTGGTAACAGTGATAGTGATGAATTAAGGGTATGAATACCCAAATTTAATGAGCATGAAAATGATGATGTTGAGGGATATGAACTTTTAGAGAAATGAAATAAGAGATTGAGATCCCAATGTCTTTTAAAAAGACTGAGAAGTGATTGATGAAAATAGTACATATTTCTTTATAGCACTTGTCTGAATAAGTGATGTTTGAGAACTTGGATGAGGCTAAAAGAATATGCTAATGTACTTAATTAATCAAGTAAAATCATATCATGTAGAGCCCTGACCATAGATCCATCATCGTCAGCAAATTGGTGATGGTAAAACGGGTGCACCGTGGAAAAACCCGGAGGGCATACTTTTGAGTATGTGGGAGTTATGGGCGCGAATATCCTTACGCCCTAATGGAGGAATTGATAGAAGGTAAACATTAAACCTCTCAATCCTTCATTACTTGTACTGGGATAAATGTATCACGAATCTCCCGATGATTGGGATAGATGCAGTACATATCTCCCAATAATGTTAATACCGGATCGAATGAGATAAAGATGAAATCTCACGATCGCGAAGAGAGTGCAGCACGCCACTGTAACTCTGATAGCGAAGTTTCCAGTATACCCTGGAAAGCTATATATATAGCAGAGACACAAGATGTCCTGCATGTGATATCGCGCTGACCGAGATATGGGAGGTCATGGGAATCCGACTCTTCCATTGACCTTGTATGGTACCGATTTCGACTTCGCAGTGGTCGGTTGGAGCATGAGCGGTATACCTCATCTCCTCAGGGCATAAATGTGATTGTAAAATGTAATCAGCCGTGTAGCATGTTTGCTTAAGGATTGAATACGGAAAACTCATTGGCTGATGTTACATTTCTTTTATGCATTTTCAGTTGATAAATGTTATTTATATCTCTTTTTATTCATTGCAAGCGGATGCATGAAATATGAATCTACCATGAGTAGATACAGTGCTCTCCTTAAGAAAGGATATTACTTTACTCTGTTCATTCAATGATTAATATTTTAGTTAATATATAAGAACTCTTGCTCAGTTTCGTTATAATAAAATGTTATAACAATGTTATGGTGGAGAGTTATATCTCCCGCTGGGACTATTTACAATTGTCTCACCCCCGTGGGATCCAATGTTTTTAGGTGGACGTAAATGAAGAAGCGGAAACACTATAACAGAGAAAGATCAACAACAGCATCAGGGACAACAATAGTGTCTCAGGTGGAGACACTGTCTGTCAAGTTTTAGTTAGTAGTCCTATGTGTCATCTCTGTACTCTCAGGTCCTCGGAGTCTATAGTTAGTGTTTTAATGAATCGATCCGAGATTTTGGCTTGATGCCTCGAAGTTATATGTTGTCTGTATATTATGTCTTGAGACAGCTGATGTTGTAATTCTCAAAAAAAGATAGTGCAAAAGATGTACTTTGAAACAGAATGTAAATGTTATATTTCGGTCTTTGAAGAAAAAGATTTCCTATGTGTGGATCTCTTTGCAAAAGTTTTAATTTTTAGTGATTTTCAGTAATTCCACTGTTAATAATTTCGCTTCCGCATTAGTAAATCTTGTTTTCACGAGTCGGTCGTTACAATTAGTGGTATCAGAGCTCTAGGTTTGCTGAGTCTACAAAGACATAGGACTAAGGTAATAGAGTCTGTTCTAGTGTCATTCAGTGTATTTGATAGTGTCGCTCATATAGGAGAAGAAGAACTTGAAGATGACTGGGTCACATGAGGAGTTTGTTGCAGAAAGTAGCAATGCTGCACCAAGAAGAGGTGCAGGGAGGTAGGCAAGAGAGGAACTATTGCCTGAGAACCCCCTAGCTAATCCAATTGTGATAAGAAATCCTTCCTTAGGAATCACTGTTGGGGAATTTAGGGCAACCATGATGTATTTAGTGGATTGAGCACTAGCAGTGCAACCTAGATTACCAGCACCCAATGATGATGTTTTAGACATCAACAAGATATGTAATCCACAACAGCAGGTTGAAGCAATGGGAAATGATGAAGTTCTAGACTTAGAACAAGTATGTACTCAACCTCAGCCTGTTGAATCAATATATAGTAATGTAGGGAATAGAATACAACTTGAAATCAGGATCTGCCACAAGTGCAGGGAACCTGGACATATCAGAAGGTTTTGCCCAGATAAGAAAAACAAGATGATGATTGAGAAAAGGCCTATCCAAATCCAGGAACAGAGGCCTAGTAGTTCCAAAATGGGAAAGACTTTGGTATCATCAGTACAACCAGGACCTAGTGCACCAAGGCAACGGTCATCTAGAAAGGGTAAAGAACCCTCTAGACCATACCTGGCACCCAGAATTTGCTACCTATGTAGACATGTAGGATATATGGCAGGAAATTGGTTAGTCAGAAATGTTATGATGAATCAACCTCTGAGGCAAAGTCAGCCTGAGGAAGTGAATAATCCACGAATCATGACAGATTAGACAAAATAATGCCATTCTTATATGTCTTTTTATGGTTTCCTAAGTTAAATGAGAAGGTAATTGACTGCGTTTTCATTGATTAGTCCTATGAGGACTTATATTTTGCATAATAAACATTATAAATGTTTCATGTTGCTCTTACCTCTATGAGAAAAAGATGAGGTATTGAAGAAATGCTTGGATAAAAATCCAGTAATGTTAAGTATTATTTTTGTGATAATATAAAAAGGAAGGAAAATGATAGTATACAAGTGCATACTACCTTATCTCAGTATTTATATACCCTAGCCAGGTATACAACTATTGATGATAAAGTGAGTATGGAAACTCTTAGATTGTAATCTTTTTTATTGCTCTGATCAAGTAGTCATTTTGATACAATCTGATGAGTATCATGAAATAAGAAATATAGAATAAATAAATGTGTCATGTCCTAAGTATAAGAAAGAGAAATCTGAGATAACCTCAGATGAGCATGTTTGTATGAGGAAATAAAAGTGTAATCCTCATAAGATAAGAATGAGAATAAGGGAGATAAATCTCATCTAATAAAGTTGTAAGTATCATAAAGATCCTTACCATAATGTAGAAATGGAAAATATGATGAGATCATAAGATGATCATAAACATGCTAAAACAGATAATGATATGTAATCATCCTTATAAGATTCCTATGCTAAGGCAAGGAAACTAGGATGAGATAAAGAGTAAATGTTTCATGAATAGTTGAAAATACATGAAATAGTAAGAGGAATATGAATCCTTGTTATCTTTCCTTTCAGGGACATGCCAATCAAGTGGGTCTTAGGACACTTGATGTGCATAAGATAAAAATGTTCATGATGATGGATACTTAGAAAAGTATCAGTTTACCTTGGACCTTGGTTTCAAGGAAAAGATATATGTAACTAGTGATGCCCCAAGAGGAAAGGAATATAAAGATGTGATGTGTTTTTTAACACATGTAATAGATACCAAGGTAAGGGATCCTGGTATCTAAAGAAATATCAGATGATCTATGTTGATTACCGGGAATGGTCAAATATGAAATCATATTGATCATGAAAAATATTATGAACCTCACATGTTAGGGGTTTATTCTTTGCACAAACATAATAATTAATGATATATGTGAGATAAGTTCTCAGTTGATAAGTAACCTTTCCTTATGATAAGAGAATGTACTACTAATAAGATAGTTAGTGCTAGTATAAGGAAAGTTAGTATGGTGTTATCAAGTGAGATGACACAATCAGAGTATGAAAAGACTTATAGTCTCAAGTAGATGACAAAATATAATTGTGATCTTGAAAAGAGAAATACTGAACCAACAAAGGAACATGGGAGTATATGCTCCATGTGAATCATTCCATGATAAACTTGTATGGAATAACTTTGCATTGATCAAAACTCTATGGTGTCCCCATAATAATGAAATTTATGTGAGGACATGATGATATGATGCATGGATAATATCTGTTTCTCTTTATCAGGGATTTCGGGGATGAAATCCTTATTAGGGGTTTATAATTTGTAACATCCCTGACCTGGGTTATACTTAAACCTAGGTGTTTTGATTAAGAAAGATGATTATATGCTTAATCTTATCTTGTGAAAAGTAATTAGGGCTCTTGAGAAACTTATGTTTCAATTTTGGTCCTGTTTAAACAATGTTGAAGCAATGTTTGCTTATTTTGGACTAAAGTGCAAATTACCCAAGTTAAGGGGCTAACTTGCAAATGTTACTTAAAAATATGTTCTTCTGATGTTGAGACATCATAATAGTGAATATGATGTAGTAGTATGGTTTCTACAAGCTTGGACACCAAGATAAAGCTTGTTGGACAATGTTTGTGTATTAAAACCTAGTTTTGGTGTAAAGTGCAATTTACCCAAAACCTAAGGTTCAATATGCAAATTACCACTTAAATAAGGTCCCTAATGTTTCTTGGCATCATGTATAGAAAATAAAATGAGAGGGGCGCCTCATTTGAATTAAGTTGGAGGAGAGAGAATCTTGATATTAAAATAATCAAGATTAATGCCTAATTGAAACCCTAATTTGATTTAGGGAAAAAATAAATGTATTAATTAAAGGGCCTTCAACCAAAATTAAAATGGTTGGATTCAGATGTTTGTGTGTGACGTCCTTGAGCTTTGCAAGGACAAGGAAAATATCCAAGGGAGTGGATAACTCACACACAATTTTATAAGAAAAAGAAATATCCACTCACATATGGATATTAATATAATATGATTTAAGGTGCTTGATTTGCTTTTCTTTAAATCATGTATAATTGAGATGGATAAGAGGAAAAAAAGATATCCTCGTCCCTAAGGAAGATGAGGGGGAAGAGGCGGCCACATTTTTGGGATTAATTGGATTTTTGCAAAGTACATTCTCTCTCATTGAATTTTTATAAAAGGACCTTTTACAAGCCAAATGAAAGGCTTTTTCGACCCCACTTCTTCTCCTTTCTTGGGAAACGACCAAGGGAGCTTGGGAGGATCAGGAGGACGACCCCTAACCTGTTGGTAAGGTTCTTGATCCATTTCACCTTGATTCCATGGTGGAAATCGAAAATAAATTATGGATTTCTTCCTATTTTGATCTCCTCTTCAATTCTAACCATTCCTTTTCACTCAAACCTTGAGGACGAGCCTTGGAATGGTGAAAGGAGTTGCATCCACCATTGTTTCCGTGAACATGGAGCTTTGGATATCAATTGGAGGTGGGTTTTATAACTTGAACCCTTGATTTTGTTATTGCATTCAATTCCTTATCAAATAATGATCATTTCCATATTTACAATAATCGATTTGATTGATTGATGCAATCACCATGGAAACCACAGCAGGTTTCATTAGTTTAGAGGTTGAAGATGATAAGAACACACCTCTACAAATATCCAAGGCAAACAGTCTTGATTGAGCTGCTCAAACGGTTTCCCAAACCGTTTGGGAGCAAACGGTTTCAAACCATTTAGAAGCAAACAGTTTCACCAAACCGCATGAGACCCAACGGTCTCAAGACCGTTTGGTGATGTTGACCAGGGTTGACCGTTTGGGGATTTATTTATAATGATCTAGGTTAATGAACCATCAATTATTATTGATTAACTCCAATTGGTTCATGAGTTGAAGGTCCATCAATCACCTAAACCCTAATCGGGTTGAGTGCTGATTTCATAAGTGATTGAGTTTGAAACTCGGGTTGATTGACCCAAACGGTTTCAAAACTGTTTGGGAATCCCCCAAACGGTCTCAAGACCGTTTGTAGGTAAACCAAGACAGTTTGGAGGTCTAGGTTTGAGTATGGTTAGGTATTTGAAGATTCAAACATATGGTATAAACCCTAATTGGCTAAGTGCTGATTTTGCAATTGAATGAGTTGATGCTTTGGGTTGATTGACCCAAACGGTTTCAAAACCGTTTGGGGATCACCCAAACGGTCTCAAAACCTTTTGGGGGTTACCCAAGACCGTTTGTAGGTCTAGGGTTGGGTTTAGTAAAGTGGTTGAAGGTCCAAAGATACCAAATTGAAATACAATGAAGTGTTGATTTGGTGACCAATCCTAGGATCCAAAATCTAATTGAATGACATGGCTAATGATGATATGATGGGAAAACGGTCTCAAGACCATTTGGAAGTCATCGAAACGATCCCAAGACCGTTTGGGGGTCACCCAAGACTGTTTGGAGGTCTAGGGTTGACTATGGTTAGGTGTTTGAAGATCTAAAGGTACTAAGTTGAAGTGCAATCAAATGTTGATTTGGTGATCAATCCAATGATCCAAACTTTGATTGATTGACTTGGATTTTGAGGTTGTCATAGGCAAACGGTCTCAAGACCGTTTGGAGGTCATCCAAACGACCTCAAGACCGTTTGGGGTCAGGTCATGCCCAATTTGGATGAAGGCTCAATGGTTTCAAAGTAACCAATCTCACATTGATTAATGTTGAAAGATCAACAATTCCAAACCCTAATCCAATTGATTCAAACCCTAATTGGTGACCAATTGAGGGTCAATTGAGGGTCAAATCAGTTGAAGGTTGACCTATTTAACTCAATTGAAGTATGAGGATAGGTCCAATTGATGATTGGTTCCATGAATTCAATGATTGAAGGAATCAACATTGGAAACCCTAATTCAATTTGATTGGTTGAGACCATATTTGGTCCATGCGGTTTTGAGGAGGTTTGGACCAAACGGTCTCAAGACCGTTTGGGACCAAACGATCCCAAACCGGTTGAGCCCATGCGGTTTCAAAAAGTTGCTTTAGCAAACGGTCTCAAACACCACCTTTACCAAATGGTTTCAAACCGTTTGAACTTTGAAAGACCAAGACCGTTTAGGGCTCAAGTAGTCATAGTTGATTGAGGATTCAATTGGTTATTTCACTTGGACACTTATTGTAATTGAGGTCCAATGTGATTGAATCTCTTGAGAATTAAGATGATGAATGATCCATTGATCCAATGATGATTAGTAATGATAATCAATGAAGGTACAAAGGTTGAAACCCTAATAGTACCTAAGTGATTAGTGCCAATTAAGGGATGAACCCTAATTGCTTATAGGATCAATGACTTGGTACACTATGTTAATCATAGTTGTATGTACTTGATTGAAGGGATGATATCACCTTATCAAGTTAAGAAGATGTTAGCATGAATTCATACATGAATATGATTCATGTGGTGATTAAGGGTATGATCCTTAAGTAAAGAGATCATGAAACCCTAATTATGAACATAAACCCTAATTGACAGGGTTATTGATTTCTAACCCTAGTTGAGGGAAATTTTAAATGAAACCCTAATCCAGGGTGAGGATGTAACCCTAATCTAGGGTAATGATATAATTGAATGAAATCCTAATGGAGATGAATAGTAGACCCAAATTGTGGGTGACTATGGTGGGAATCCTAATTAAAGATGATTCCATGTGAAATCCTATTCTAGGGTTATGTCATGAGAAACCCGAAGTTAGAATGATGTATATGGGACATTGATGTGGTGATGTGATGTGAGAATCAAACTTAGGGTGATGTCATGTAATGATATGAGAAACCCTAGTTGAGGGTGATTCCATGAGAAACCCTAGTTGAGGGTGATTCCATGAGAAACCCTGATTAAGAACTAACACCACATGATGTTCTAATGCTATCTTGTGATGAGAGGCCCCAAGTAGGGTGAAGGTATATGGGACCCTAATGTCAGTTCATAATGCATAAAGCCCTAATTCTGGGCAATATGACAATGAATCATAATCCTAATTTTAAGTAAGGGTATAAGGAAACCCTAATGATGAGATAGAAGGAATGACCTTATAAAGGTAAAACATTTCATGTGGTTGATTATAAGCAACCTTATTGTAAGCAATGTCTTTAGCATTAGACAAGTCCATATCATTAAAGATAATTGGACACTTCTAATGTGTGGCCTATGCATTATATGCTAAAGGTGAGAGTTTAGTGATGTAATGTATTAAGAGGGGAAATACCTCAATACAAGATAAGTTGGTTAACTCAAGAGAGTCTGAAATGATGAGAAAGTGATACATCAAGATATGATAGTTATTACATTCAGCACTTCAGAGTTTATATACCTTGATATACTCTAAATCCAATATAATTAGGTAAGAAACATATGAAGTGTGTTATGCAACTATTACTATGAAATGTAATGAGTTGTTGCACTTTGATGAGTGTTAATTAATGTACCTTGAGAATGGGGTTAAGCCAATCAATGAGTATGATGTAATTATACCATGACAAGGATGAGAAATGAACTCATGCCTTGAATTGATGATCATTAGTGATATATGATGAGAATGGTGATCATAAGCATATACTTATGATACCCTTGAATGCTCCTAGAAGTGTGGAGCAATACATTAGGGTTGAACTAATAATGTTGAAGCCCTAATTAATGTGTGATGGGAAACCCTAACCCTAATTTTGGGTAAAGGGAATCAAAAGCCCTATTTTATAGATAACCCTAATCCTGATAAAGGATGGTGGTGTTACTATTGCTTCATATGATGTGATAAATGATTTACATAACTGTTATCATGTCCATTAATCATGTGTATATCATGAGATGATGAACATAGCCAGACCTAAGCTGTGACATTCATATAATAAATATGTTGAATGGCCTTATGTGCCTAATGTTGTTGTTGCTTAGCAAGAGTAAAAAAAGGTATATGAACCTTATGAGTTCCACGAATAACTGTTGCCTAGGTAAAGGTGATAAAATACTTAAGGCCTTGTGAGCCATGTGAGATACTTGTGTAACAAGTATCATGTATACCTTGGTCTGAGAACCTGGAGGTAATAGTTACCTAATAAGTGGTAATAGTGATAGTGATGAATTAAGGGTATGAATACCCAAAGTTAATGAGCATGACAATGATGATGTTGAGGGATATGAACTTTCAGAGAAATGAAATAAGGGATTGAGATCCCAATGTCTTTTAAGAAGACTGAGAAGTGATTGATGAAAATAGTACATATTTCTTTATAGCACTTATCTGAATAAGTGATGTTTGAGAACTTGGATGAGGCTAAAAGAATATGCTAATGTACTTTATTAATCAAGTAAAATCATATCATGTAGATCCCTGACCATAGATCCATCATCGTCAGCAAATTGGTGATGGTGAAACGGGTGCTCCGCGGCAAAACCCGGAGGGCATACTTTTGAGTATGTGGGAGTTATGGGCGCGAATATCCTTACGCCCTAATGGAGGAATTGATAGAAGGTAAACATTAAACCTCTCAATCCTTCATTACTTGTACCGAGATAGATGTATCACGAATCTCCCGGTGATTGGGATAGATGCAGTACACATCTCCCAATAATGCTAATACCGGATCGATGGAGATAAACATGAAATCTCACGATCGCGAAGAGAGTGCAGCACGCCACTGTAAATCTGATAGCGAAGTTGCCAGTATACCCTGGAAAGCTATATATATAGCAGAGACACAAGATGTCCTGCATGTGATCTCACGCTGACCGAGATATGGGAGGTCATGGGAATCCGACTCTTCCATTGACCTTGTATGGTACCGATTTCGACTTCGCAGTGGTCAGTTGGAGCATGAGCGGTATACCTCATCTCCTTAGGGCATAAATGTGATTGTAAAATGTAATCAGCTGTGTAGCATGTTTGCTTAAGGATTTAATACAGAAAACTCATTGGCTGATGTTACATTTCTTTTATGCATTTTCAGTTGATAAATGTTATTTATATCTCTTTTTATTCATTGCAAGCGGATGCATGAAATATGAATCTACCATGAGTAGATACAGTGCTCTCCTTAAGAAAGGATATTACTTTACTCTATTCATTCAATGATTAATATTGTAGTTAATATATAAGAACTCTTGTTCAGTTTCATTATAATAAACTATTATAACAATGTTTTGGCGGAGAGTTATATCTCCCGCTGGGACTATTTACAATTGTCTCACCCCCGTGGGATCCAATGTTTTTAGGTGGATGCAGACGAAGAAGCAGAAACACTATAATAGAGAAAGATCAACAGCAGCATCAGGGAAAGCAGTAGTGTCTCAGATGGAGACACTGTCTGTCAAGTTTTAGTTAGTAGTCCTATGTGTCGTCTCTGTACTCTCAGGTCCTCGGAGTTTATAGTTAGTGTTTTAATGAATCGATCCGAGATTTCGGCTTGATGCCTCGAAGTTATATGTTGTCTGTATATTATGTCTTGAGACAACTGATGTTGTAATTCTCAAAAAAAGATAGTGTAAAAGATGTACTTTGAAACAGAATGTAAATGTTATATTTCGGTCCTTGAAGAAAAAGATTTCCTATGTGTGGATCTCTTTGCAAAAGTTTTAATTTTTAGTGATTTTCAATAATTCCGCTGTTAATAATTTCGCTTCCGCATTAGTAAATCTTGTTTTCGTGAGTCGGTCGTTACAATCGTGACCTATATGCCTATGTGGTTAACATGTAGTGATGGTAGGTGTTATGAAACATATATGAACATCTAATGTTAATCGTGTATGCATATGTGTCTTGATGTTTTGTATGATATCCAATCTTCTCTAATGATGTTGCTTAATCTTAACACACTCCATGATTATGGATGGTGATCATCCTAGAGTTGATGGCTGAGCCTAGTCTTGTAAACCCTAATTTGTTAAAAAGGAAAACCCTAACCCTAATAATGAATAATGAGCTTGCTTGTTTCCTATCATGGAAGGATTATGATTTCATTTGGTTGTTTTTCTCTCTTGATGTTCCACTTCTAACGATGCAGGTATTATGATCTAGTGCATGTTATGGTGAGCATGATATAATATAGGTTAAATTAGCCTTGAGAGGCATGTTGAGGCACTTGTGAAATCAGAATGATGTTGTGTATGGTCCTATACATGGTAGTGACTTGTGGCCTGATATGAAATGAATATAGGGATTGGTATACCCTAGAATGTGGCTTTGTTGATAATGTTCTGAATGGAAACAACACATGCATCATGTGGTGATAGTGAGACAAGTTCACATCCTATATGTTTTATCTACTGGAATAGTACTATGCCCTTATCTTTGTATAATTTGCTATGATTTTATATGTTGTAACTTGATTGATGTTTAAAGACACTTAATTGACCTAAGTAATCAATTGGAACCTAATCATGTAACTTTTCCATGTGCCATAGATCCATTCAGTGTTAGCACTTGCTGTATAGTGAAATGAGTTTATCTCGGAGCGCATATTTTTTGAAATTGCATGGGTGAGAATGAATATCCCCTTACATCTAGGATATATGAGACAGCCATGTGTGAGCTGGTCTCCCAGTGGTATGTGATACATGATTGGCTGTAGGCCATACCCTAGTAGGAGTGCGGCTCCGGGGCGTAGCTCAATTTCACTAGTGTTGTGACATGTACGAAGGTGGGCTAGACTTGTACAGATGGACAATATGTCGTTGGTAGCTATTTGAATCATAATGTCATTACATGTTCACTCATACTGACTGAGGGGCAAGGTTGTAGATTCGTGATCTTCCATAGACCTTGTATGGAACTAATTTTGACTTAGCAGTGGTCGGTTAATCTCACCCCATGGGTTCCGCACATCCTTTTTTAGGTAGACGTGCACGTGGAGGTAGAGATCGTGCAACAGAGGTTGAGCAGCAGCAAGAAGGACTGTAGATGACAAGTTTAGAAGTGATGTTGGTGGTCCTTTTGTTGTTAGAGTCCTAGAGTTGTCCTTGTACACTCAGGTCTTTGGGATGGTTTTGGGTGTATTTTGTAGACATGTTTTGATATGTGGTTTGGCCTATATGTCCTTTACATGTGTGGATATAGTGAATATGTATATATATAAATGGGACAGGTTTTTTTGTAATAGGTTGATGGCATAGATGGTAATTAGCTTATGACTTGAAAGGATTCATATGTAAAGGTTTTTTCTATTTGGGAGCTTATTGAAAATGGTTTTAATTTCTAGTGTTTTCCTATTATCTGCTTGTTTAAGTTCTTTTTCCGCAGTTAGTTTTGAGTTATCTCGTGGTTTGTGGCGTGGGGCGCCACATTTTAGTTGGTATCAGAGATTTAGGTTCGGTGGTTTTACATGGTCCTAGGACTAGGGTTTGTGTATGTTCTTGTGTCTCTAGTCTGTCTTACAGTAAATTTCTGCTTATGTAGAAGAAAAAGAAAAGCCTAAAGATGTCTGCAGAACACGAAGAACACGATGTTGAGAGCAGTGTTGTTTCACCAGGTGGTGTGCAAGGAACCAAGAACAAGAAGATTGAGTGCCTGAGGATCCCCAGTTTGACCCAACTGTGATTGAAAACCTTGCCTTTTAGTTTCTTTTTGGGTAATTTATGGCTACGATGATGCATATGGCAGACAAGATGCCTACACCTTACCCTAGGAACTGGTCTCAATGTGGAATCTTCGGGCACTGGGAAGACCTTTAAATGGCTTCGCTGTGTTGGAGAGGTGGAGTATGCTGAGAAAGATGATCAGGTAGATGAAGATTTGTGGCTTACTGATATTGAGAAAGCCTTCAAGATCATCAACATCCCAGAGGTGGATAAGGTTAGGCATGCGGTGTACCTTTTGAAGGGGAGTGGTGGCCATTGGTAGGCCATAGAAGAAGAGAAGAGGCATGGGGTGGTTGTAGGATGACAAGAGTTTTGATGTGAGTTCATCTGTCAGTACTTTCAATAGACCTATATGTATGAGAAGATTAGTCAGTTCGAGTGGATCTGACAGGGACATATGACCATCAATGAGTATGAGGCTATGTGTATGGAGCTTCTTCGATTCTATCCTTACATGGTTGCCATGGAAGACGAGCAGATTCACCATTTTGAGAAGAGGTTGAATGCTGAGTTGTCTATCCCAGTGTCTACTTTGGAGAACTGAGAAAGGTTTGCTACATTTGTGGAGTCTGTTTAGAGGATAGAGTGATCTGTGATCGAGAAGAGGGAGGCCAGTTTCAGGAAGAGACATACATAGTCCCAAGGACATTCATCTAGAGGCTTTAAAAAGTTGAGGTTTTTTTATAGTCAGCGTCGCAAAGGTTCAGTGCTCCGACGCAGTGGTCACCGAGTAGAGGAAGAGGTCATAGTCTTCCACCTACTGGAGAGTTTGTGATGGGGCCGTCTAGGCCATAGTTTGAGACCTGAGTTTGCTACAAGTGTGGGCAGACAAGACATATGAAGTGGGAGTGCCCACTGAAGGATAATGAGGTGACTCAATAATCAAGGCAGAGTCAATAGGGCTCACAGAGAGAGTAGAACAGTGGTGTGGAGGATGAGGATGTTGTCAAGCATCACAGACCGGATCATCTGCTCAGGGAAGTACAGGATGGGGGTGAGAATAGGATACGACTAGATTCTACGTTATGAGCTAGCCAGAGGTGGTGGTCAACCCGCGAGTACTGACAGGTCAGATGGAGTTATTTCATTCTGATTTATCTTCTTCTTGCTTTGCAACTATTTTGGTTGATCCGGGTCCAACACACTCTTTTATCACTCGTAAAGTGCTTGACAATTGTCTTTTGTTAGTCATAAGAGGGATAGTTTGTCGTTAGAAACCCCATTAGTTGGTTATGTAGTGTTGCATGAGGTATTTCCTTCTCGTATCCTTTCTTTTTTAGGGCACAACATTCAAGTGGATATCATACCACTTGACATGCATGGTTTTGATGTGATCCTTGGAAAGGACACCTTGGAGAAGTATAGAGTGGTCTTGGATTGTAGTTCCATGCAGGTGACATTCATAGATGGTGATGAGACGTGGATCTTCCAAGGAGATAGGAAGATTCTTCTGACATGTCAAGTATCAGTAATGGTGGTAGGGAAGTTGTTGAGATAGGGTTGTGTAGCGTTCTTCGCACACGTGATGGATGTCGAGGAGAGGTGTCTTAGTATACAGGAGGTGCTAGTTGTTAGATAGTTTGAGGATGTGTTTCCAGAGGAGTTCCCAGATGTTCCCCTACCATGAGATATTGATTTTGAGATCAGTTTGATCCCCAATACGTAGTCGATATCTCAAACACTGTACAAGATGGCTCCATTTGAGATGGCAGAGTTGAAGATCCTACCTAGGGAGTATCACCATCTTTTTCATGTGGACTATATGTGGTTGCATGTTTGTCCTTTTAGTGGGCAATTGTTTCTTTAGAGATCTATCTTGTTGACACCTCATCCTTTGTATTACCTCTCTCCTCCTTTTCTATATGAACCCACTTCTCTCAATGCAAGTGGTCCTTTTCGGTCATCTACTTCCTCCCTTTCTCTTACACTCATCTTTGGAGCTCGCTGGAGCAAGAAGGAGTGCACTTGGTGCCTTTGAGGTGGCTCATCCCTTGCATGTGGTGATAGTGGTGATCGATGGCCATCTCTAACTCTAGTGAGTGTTTTATCTTCTTTCTTTGGTGTTCCTTCAGATCTTCTACCCTATATTCTTCCAACTTCTTGGCCTTAGGTCATGTTTTGACAAGGTGACCCTCTAGTGAGAGAGAGTTTCTTCTCTCTTTTCTCCCTTCTTTCTTTGGTTTAGTTTTGGGGTTTTGCTCTTCTTCTCGAGCTATCCTATGACCTTGGTGTTTATCCCTTCTTGAGGTTCTCTTTTGGCTGAGAGTGGAGCTTTTGGTGGATCTTATTCAACCCTTGGATCATGTGCTTGGAGATCTTGATCTTGGAGCTTGGAGCTTTGGTGGTTTATCTTCTTAAGGCGGGTTATATAACACTAAACCCTCTCTATTATTGCATTTATTGTAATGTTATGTTACTATTTTCCCTCTTCATGATGTTCCTACATCATTCTAGCTTATGAATCTTGACCATAGAATTTTTTTGGGAGAGTTATCATGCTTGGTTTGGAATCAACCTGAAACCCTAATCTTCTTGTCTTGGTTTTGGGTAGAGATGATGATATCAAGTTTCTTCCCCATGTTTGACCCTTGATCTAGTCCCTGTGCTTGGTGTTTGTACACCTAGAAGTAAGTGAGAGGTTAGTTTTGGTTTTAGTCATCTTGTTTATGGTTTTTCTTCCTTTTGTCATGATTTTCTTAGACCTTTGCTATAGGGTTTGTGGACATCATCTTTCTTGTGTTGGTATGTATGCCCTGAGAGCCAATCATATGCTGATTGAATTGACATACATCATGATTGATTTGATAAATATCAAAGGCAAGATTCCAATTTATTCTAGCTCAATTGATTATGGGATAAATGACGGAGCAGAATGAATGTCTAAAGAATGACAATACTCAACGATGTATGTCTTCAAGTACATGACTTGAATAATGAGATCATACGGATGCTAAGAGTATGTACATTCTTGTTTATGTCCCTAGTCAAATGTCATTGTGGAAGGTTGATAGACAATAATGACACACCAAGATTAGAGTGTGTGTTGGTTGATGACAATCTCATTAGTCATGATATATGATATCAAACCAAGCACACAAATGTATGTTAGAGAATAGTGTATCAGACAGACCCACCATGAGAGTGACACAAGGAACCATGACATGGTAGTCAGAGTCATCTATCATAATGATGGTGGTGATTATAATTCTTAGACCTGAAATCACTGCACTCGTCGAATGTGATTGGGTACACTTTGGCATCATCAAACGCAAACCTAAAATATGGGTTGTTATAACGGTGATGATTGGGTGCTTTTACACATGACATAGTCTGTGAGTGATAGATATGGGATTTGTCCCTCCTAAGGGAGTATGATGTCCAGGCCACTTGATAAGTGAGACTGAGAAAGGCATGTGCATGCACATGTGAATCAATATATGATATTGATGTCATAGATATCTTATATAGTCTGCTCTAGTTCAAGAAACATAAATGAACATTGAAAGGATGACAACTCCATGCCTTGAGTTCATTCAAGATATCAAAGGCAAAGGAATTATACATTCATTGGAACAACAATCACAGACTGTAGCATTGAAAGTTGTTCTCCAACTTTCCTTTTCACTTGTGTAGCAATGATGTACGACTAGGTGCCACTCTTTGCTTGTGATTTCATAAGCTAGTTATGGACATTCACTGCCAACGTGAAATGGGACCTATAGGGTCACACACAAAGGATCAACCTGGAAGAGGAGTTTATCAATGAATGATGTTTGGATTGATTACTAAAGTGTTTAGGTACTCAATCAAACATTCTATCAATAGACTTGACTCAGAATCATCACGTTCAAGTGTTGAACCAACTAATTTGAGTGTCAGATTGATTGAGAACCGAATTGACTGTGTTCTTCAAAACCTTGTCCACAAACAACCAGTTTACTGGGTGAACCGACTAGCTCATGGTCAGTGAGACAACCGGTTCACTCTGGTGAACCGATCGGTTCATGTGTCCAAATGAGTAGTGTTGGATTTTCCTAGTTTGTGAGAAAAAAGGTTTTTCATTTCACTTGTTCAATTCAATTGGGACAAAAATTAATATTTGTGTTAATTAGAAACAAATAAGAAAATTCAATTGGATGCAAGTTTGGGAAGTGAAACGACCGATTCACTAAGTGAACCGACCAGTTCACACTCCCAACTGACCAATTCACTAGTGAACCGATCGGCTCAACTTGCCAAATGACCGTTTCATTTATGAAATGATCGATTTTCCTACCGAAGTGCAAATTGTTCATGGAAATTCTGGACCCTTCTACTCCCGCACATACTAGGAACCCTGACTCTGCCCTCTACTATAAATAGAGGGGTATAGGGGGCTTCTCTAGAGACACAACTTAGAGCATCAGTTGCTCTGCAAAGTTGTTGTCCTCTCTGGTTGTGGTAACTGAGAGAGCCCAAGCAAGTTCTACCCATCAAGGGAGGAACAACGAGGGAAAGACAACTATAGAAAAGTAAATGGTTGTAGGAGAGTGTGTTCGTGACTAGTATGCCAACAGAAGGGGACAACTCCTTCTAGTTCATTCTTCAAGATGACTAGAGTTCTCGGTAGTCTATGTAGACTATCGATAGAGGCGGGACACTTCTACTGCTTAGGAGGATGACAGTCAACTGCAGTCTGGGTCAAGACCAGGAGCTGCACAGATGTCATCAAAGATAGGTGGTTGAATACCACACTTGTTGCGAGGTATTGTTGGTGAGCAAGCCTCAGGACCATGTATATCTTGCTAAAACCATCCTTCCCATTACATATATATTGATGCAATCTACTGGTTATGGGTTTAAGGTCAAGTAAAATTTTTGTTTTTGCTGCATACTCCGACCATGTAAAACCCAACAACTTGAGTATCCTTTCATGATGATCATGGTTCTTGCTTAGTTTTGAGCCTGTTATGGTATCTAGGTGTTTACCCTTAGTGTGGTCGTGACCTAGGAGGTTTGGTGGTCGATACATGGGCATGGGTGTCATAGTCATGACACATCTCATTGAGATGGCCACAACCTAGTTGGATTTCATATCGATGTCCCTTCTCGTGGTGATGTTTGACCTAGTGACATTGGGTTGAGATCTAAGGAGCATAGAAGCCTTGACACTCTTAGTTTCTTGCCTAAACTTGGTGGAGACATACCTTGGAGTAGTGGTCACGACTAGGGGACACCGCGGTCATGACATGGTGGTGTTGAGATGTCATGTTCACAACATAGAGATGGTTGAGGGGCTTGGTCACGATACATGGTTGATATGTGAAGAGAAACCCTAACCCCTAAGGGTACGGGAGTGACATGTAGGAGGTGGTCGCGATCAATAGTAAGGGAGTGAAGGTCAAGATACCCCTAGTGTATATCTCAGTCGTGACATACTATGGAGGGTAGCTACAACCTATGTGCCAATGTGGTTAACATGTAGTGATGGTAGGTTGTTATGAAACATATATGAACATCCAATGTCAATCATGTATGCATATGTGTCATGTTGTTTTGTAAGATATCCAATCTTCTCTAATGATGTTGCTTAATCTTAACACACTCCAAGATTATGGATGGTGATCATCCTAGGGTTGATGGCTGAGCCTAGTCTTGTAAACCCTAATTTGTTAAAAAGGAAAACCCTAACCCTAATAATGAATAATGAGCTTGCTTGTTTCCTATCATGGAAGGATTATAATTTCATTTGGTTGCTTTTCTCTCTTTCTGATCCACTTCTAACCATGCAGGTATTATGAGCTAGTACATGTTATGGTGAGCATGATATAATACAGGTTAAATTAGCCTTGAGAGGCATGTTGAGGCACTTGTGAAATCAGAATGATGTTGCGTATGGTCCTATACCTGGAAGTGACTTGTGTCCTGGTATGAGATGAATATAAGGATTGGTATCCCATGGAATGTGGCTTTGTTGATAATGTTCTGAATGGAAACAACACATGCATCATGTGGTGATAGTGTGATAAGTTCACATCCTATATGTTTTATCTACTAGAATAGTACTATGCCCTTATCTTTGTATAATTTGCTATGATTTTATATGTTGTAACTTGATTGATGTTTAAAGACACTTATTTGACCTAATTAATCAAGTGGAACCTAATCATGTAACTTTTCCCTGTTCCATAGATCCATTCAGTGTTAGCACTTGCTGTATAGTGAAACGAGTTTATCTCAGAGTGCATATTTTTTGAAAATGCGGGGGTGAGAATGAATATCCCCTTACATCTAGGATATATGAGACGGACATGCCTGAGTTGGTCTCCCAGTGATATGTGATACATGATTGGTTGTAGGCCGTACCCTAGTAGGAGTGCGGCTCCGGGGCGTAGCTCAATTTCACTAGCATTGTGACATGTACCAAGGCGGGCTAGACATGTACAAATGGACTATATGTCACTGGTAGCAGTTTGACTGGTAATGTCACTACTGGTTCACTTGTAATAACTGAGGGGGTGAGGTCATCGATTCCAGATCTTCCATACACCTGGTATGGCATCATTTTGACATAGCAGTGGTCGATTGGATTTGGGTGGTATGACTCAAATCAGTAGGGCACAATAAAACATGTAATCATACGTGTAGCCTACTCGCATAGGACAATTACGGGAATATTGGATAAGGCCTTGCTTGTTTTGTACAATATAATTAGTAGTGAATTTACATGTTCTTCATATTCCTTTTATGATGATAAGATGTTTCATAATCTAATTGCAGTTGCTTATTATGTCAGTAATGATTACATGCTTATTATAGTTGTAACCGTGCCATTATTTCTTAATCATCCTACATGTGTTAATAATAGTGTTGGTGGAGATTTATATCTCCTGCTGAGATTTGGAATATCACCCCGTGGGTTCCCCACATCTATTTTTGGTGGGCATGTATGAGGAGGTAGAGATCATGCAGCAGAGCTTGAGCAGCAGCAAGAAGGATAGTAGTTGACAAGGTTGGAAGTGTTGATAGAGGTCCTTTTGTTGTTAGAGTCCTAGAGTAATCCTTGTACACTCGGGTCTTTGGGATGGTTTTGGGTGTATTTTGTAGACGTGTTTCGATACGTGGTTTGGCATGTATGTCCTTTTCATATGTGGATATAGTGGATATGTATAGATATAATTAGGATAGGTTTTCTTGTAACAAGTTGATGGCATACATGGTAATTACCTTGTGACATGAAAGGATTCATACGTAAAGGTTTTTTCTGGTTGGGAGTTCAATGAAAATGGTTTTGATTTCTAGTGCTTTCCTATTATGTGCTTGTTTAAGTTCTGTTTCTGTGGTTAGTTTTGAGTTATCTCGTGGTTTGTGGCATGGGGCGCCACAACCCCCTCGTACCTGAATTACTCTAGGCCCATTTCAAACTTCCTAAATCTGGAGAGTGACTATCTCCCCATTCATTTTTTATATAATTTGATCACTACAAAAATTTTTATAGCACCAATTTTGATTTTAAATGCTAGTAGGATGCTCAACGATAAACAACTACTACTTTCTTTTCTACATTCACAATTTTTGTTATTTGATTACTTGAACTACTTGTCTATGTATGTGGTTTTCCAAAAATCCAGATGTGATTCTATAGAATCTCTCTCACTCTCTCTTTCTCTTCCTAACCATTGGTCCAAATCACCAACGGTGGGTCTCTATCGTGGGAGGTCATGAGGCATTTGGGGATCCAACATATAAGAAACAAGACCTCCATGGAAATTATGGGAAAGCCACATCTATCTTCATCCTGGGAGATAGGAAACAAAATAATAATAATTCCTTTTTTACATTTTTTGTCATTTTTCTAATGATAAACTCAATCATTGTTGTTTTAATCCAGTGTCACAGAAAGATGCAATGCCATTTATCAAGCGACATGGGGTGCTAACACCTTTCTCAGTCATAACAAGATCACCAAATCTTATCTCAAAAACTACACATACCTTTCTTATCTACCATTGGGTGGAGTCAAACTAGGTTTCTCATGTTTTTGTGTTATTTAAGTACCTACATCCATTTTCCTTGTACAAGTAAGATTGGGTGAAGACTCCAAAAATTGTCATTCACCGTTTTCTCATATTTTTATGTGATTGTAGGGTTTTCCTCACAAAGGGGATTTTTTGGTCTTTGTATAACACCTTTCCTTGATCTTGAAGTATTCACTTCATTCAATCACCTAGGTTACTGATAATCATATTATCATCTAATAACTTGTATTTATCCTCATTTAGCCAATATCATGTTTTGTACTAAGTATTAGATCAAAATAGGTTTATATGATACTAAAACCTTAATCTAAGTAAAGACTAGGCAATTAGTTAATTAATCATCTAAGATTCTAACTAACTTAGAATCTTCTATAATATTTCTTATTATCTCTTAACTTGTTTACCAAACAACTCATTATACCACTGACATTAGATTTATGCAAATATTAAATTATCTAACATGTATCCCATGGACCTATTTGTAATTCAAAATAAAGTCCTATTGGGCCTATTTGTATTGTTGTTCCATGGTTCAAACCTAGGCCTTATAATGATTCAAGAAGTCCATACAATTATCAACTTCACATTCAAGTGTTAAATTAACATAATTACCTAATGTGAGGGTTGATCCTAATATAATGTCTTACTAACTCTAATATGACTTTATTCGATCATATCAAAGGCTTAACCAAAGTCTTAATCTTGAAATCATTATCTCATTTCATTCAAAATCATACTATTGTTCATATAATTCTAATAGTTCTCTAATTGACTTAATTGGAAACTTAATGACTTTGTAATCATAAAATCTAAATTTTGCAAAATTTGAGGTTGTTACATTTGTCATATTATATGCCACAAACCAAATTTATTCTAAAGGTTGTCAACCCAATGTCCCATGTGTTTTCCATATATGATATTATTTGTATGCTCTCGTATCTAAGGTTATGTGGTATGGTATTCTCAAATTTGAAAATAAAACTGGATTGAGTTTTTATGTAGTTTACTATAAGATAATAGAAATATATTAATGTTTATTCTACAACTGTACAAGCAAATTTATGATATTTTTCCATTTTAATATATTCATTTTGTGGAAAAATGGTCAATGAATTTATGAATTTCTATGGAATTGTCAAAATGAGACATTCAAGGGGAATTTGTATAATATGTTTTGTTGGGATAGTTCATTCAATGATATCACAATGTGTAATTTCATTGAGGGGAAGATGGGGAAATATCATATATTTTCTCAATGATAAAAGTTCATGAATCAATCGAAATAATATTCAAATATAGCGCTTAATTATTTGCTTCTAGGATGTGACTAGTAACCTTCACTTTCCAGATTCCAAGTGTATACAATTGCTCTCCAATGAAGTCAAAGAATTCATCACAAGGTGATCCTAAATGCGGAGTCCATAGAAGGAGATACTTACCCATGGTAATCACATAACATTGTAACTTTGAGGAAAAATATATCTAATATGATTTATTGACTTGGAAATGACACTCTTTAAGGTTTCTTATCCATATGTTACAATGAAAGAGTACTTTTCATGAAAAGATGAATATATTTTTACACTACATTTAATAAACATAAGGCTCCAATATTGTATCTTCTCATTTAAGACAGACTGTATGAAGACCGCCTATCCCACCATAGAGACACAAATGCCATTCCATGTTTCCACTGTGGATCAAAGTCTATCAACACACTCTTTGAAATCTTCCCCACTTACCCTCCCTTCTGATAAAGGGATACCAAAATATTTAGTTAGGAAGGTTCCCTATGACAGGCTAATGGCCTCTTTGAGTCGACATCTTCTATTGTCACATGATCTTGACAAGAACACCTATGATTGAGGTCAATGATATACATCTATATATGAGTTGACCAAATGTATTCAAAATCGTCCTCACATTCTTCATGTATTTTGTGTGACCCGCGATGAAGAACAAAACATCATCAAAGAATATCATATGGGATGTGACCTTTGTTCCTCTATCCTTGAAAGGATTGATCAAACCTAGGTTCTCAACATTATAAGTTATATTGGTAAGGTTTTCCATGACCATTGTAATTAATAATAAAGACAAAGGATCTCCTTGATAGAGACCATTGGATGCCCCAAACGTACCATAAGGAATTCCATTAATCAATATTGAGAAGGATGGAGTCTACACACTTTGCTTCATGATTTCAATCCAACAATCTAAGAAGCCCATCACCTGCATAGTTCCTTATAACAAGATCATGTAGACATGATCGTACGCCTTAGATAAATCAATTTTAATACACACTTTCCTTGTACTTTCCTTTACCCTAAAATCAATAAGAAATTCTGATGCTAGAAAGGTATTGACAGAGATGGCCCTTTCTTGGACAAACACTTCCTGATTTAGGGACACCTCCAATGAGTGAATGGATTTAAGCCTACCCACCAACATGTTGGACATGATCTTTTACATAACGGAGCAACATGTGACCAGTTTGAAATAAGAGATGGTTGAAGTTGAGGTCTTCTTCAGTATCAATTTAATGAACACATGTTCACCTTCATAACCATCTATCATCCTACCAGACCCATCATACAGTCTTGCACACATCTTGACCCACCATTGGCTAGTACACTAGGAAAAATTTGGAATTAAAGTCATCCAGTGCAGGAACATTGGAGGACCCTATAGAGAAAATATCCCTCTTGATCTCCTGATCAGTTTCCAGTCTTAAAAGATTCATGTTCAACTCTTACTTCAAATGAATTTGAGGATAGACAGGGGTCTGGGGGGGCATTATCTTCTTGATTTTAGAGATCAGAGAAGAACTCCAGTGCCAAACCTCCCATTTTGAACTCTTCATCCACCATCTCTCCCTTGAATCAAGAATATTATGGATATGGTCATTCATATTATTTTTTCCACTATTGCATGATACACTTTCGAATTTCTATCAACATGTCACATCCATTTCAGCTAACTATGTTTCCAGTAATAGATCTCCTCTTCCTTCTCTAGTTGCAGCAGATGTACACCTACCTTTTCCTCCTTCTCCATCAAGGCAGGAGATAGCAGGTCCTCCCTCATATCTATGGAAGCTTTGTCAAAGTCTGATTTTGCTTCTCTTCTCAGTATTTATAGATTGAGCAATTCTTTAGACCATGCTTTCAAGGTTGTTTTCATTCTTTTTAGTGTATCTGCTACTATGAAAAGTGTATTGCCCCTAACTTCTATTTTCCAAGCCTCTTTGGCTGTTTTATCAAAGCTTGTCCAATCCAACCAGTGATTAAGGACACATAATGGCCTATTCAAGGCATTTTTCTATACAAGATATATCTCCATCTAGGCATGATTGCTATTAGGATGAGCACCTAGAAAGACTAAATCATTTTGGAAGAAGTCCAACCATCTAGCATTCACCAAGCCTCTATCTAGGTTACTTGAAATCCTCCTTTTAAAGCTCCTTTTATTGTGCCATGTGGTGAGAACTCCACGCATATTGAGTTCCATCAATTGGGTTTCATTAACTGCATCAATGAACCTCCCAAGAACAAAATTGGGTACAGGAAGACCGCCTATCTTCTCTCTAATTTTTGTTATGATAAAATCCCCAATGACCAAGTGAGGAAGTTCCCATTGCATCGTATTAAAAAGATATTCCCATGGTCTTCGTCTACCCATTTTTGAATTAGAGGCATACACTATGGAGATAACATAATGAAAACCTCCATGGTTTATACAACTCAGAGTAATTAGTTGATCTAAGCTATGGATCATCTACACATGCCAACTAGCCAGATTCCAACCGACGACTATCTTACCACCTTCAACTTTGTCCAAATTGGACACACACTCCCAGTCTCTAGGAAATAGGCCTTTCACTCGCAATGAGTGCTCCCTTTTTTATTCACTTATCCACACAAATCACCAACTCAACACATTATTCACCTAGAAGCTATCAGAGGACCATCTGATTATCCAAAAGATATCCCCCCTAACATTTCACACAAACATCTTCATTTAATACCTTTTCTCTACCCCCTATGCCAAAGGTGGCATTTCCTCTACCTCTTCCCTTTCCATGACCACTTTTGTCCCTGTTGGAGCAAATTCTGGTTAAACACCTGGCATTATAGGAGACATTTATCTCCTCATCTTCGTGGTCTTCTAGCACTTCCAAAGAATTTTTAGATTCCATCATTGGTTCCTCATTCTCCTTGCTAGCCTTTCCCTTATAGGATGACCTCCAAGAGAACCACTTTCCTCCCATACAAGTGGTCTAGGTGATTCTAAAACCACCTATTCAAGACTCATAGGTTCTTCAAACCCCACAATAACAACCTCCTTCTGTCCAATATTTCCCTCCACCATTGATTGATGTGCATCATCTTCCTCCACTCATATAATAGTCTCATATGTAGTCTTAGTCAAACCTTCTTGTTCCTACTAGATGATCCAGGCCATACCTGACTTGCTTGTAGCCTTCCTTCTCATTTTTCTATTAGGTCTGACACTCCTAGATCTATCCCTCTCCCCAACGAGTATTTGAGGTCCATCCTAGGACATCGTTCAACATTCATACATGTGATAGTGCTCAGGAAGAGCATTTTAAATGACCCTTATCCCCAGCTCCTTTCCATCTGGGAGTTTGATCATCACCACCAATAGTGGCTTCTTGTCCACTTTGATCTCGATACACAGTTGTGGGGTGCTAGCATATCACCCTTCCAAGACAAGTTCAATGACTTCTGGAGTCCCAATGGCATAGCCTATGCTCATCAACGCTCGTCTAGTCCAATGATGCCCCAAATCCAACAGGGTAACCTAGACAAGGGCAATATAGAGAGCATCCCATTAGACATTGATTTTAGGTGACCACTTGGTGGTTAACACTAGCTTGTTGTCAAAAAACCATGAGCCTTTCTTGAAGGACTTATTCATTTTCTCTACTATGGCAAAGCGCACCAGGAAAAGGACATCTTTAAGAGGGGATAGCTGAAGCTCCCCTTTAGGTTTCCACATTCAAATAAACCACCTTTAGAGTTTTTTAATGATGTTATTGTTCCCCAAAATTTATACCATGATCAAGATTTTATGGAACTCATCCATCACTCCCATCACCAGGCCAGAGAACTTCATCCATAGGTGTATTTCTTTAGATCTAAAGAATGGAACTTTAGGATCTTCAAGTACCACCATCGGGAGAAAATGCTCTAGACTACCATAGGCTTGATCAATCTATCCGCCTAGGCTCTACCCTAGGGATCATCCACAACCACACCATTCCTATTGGAGGATTGTACACTTTGTGGTTCTTCATCAGAGGTAGGTGGGTGAGAGTGGGAGGTTGGGGAGGTAGTCTAAATGGGTGAAGGTAGCTCAAGAATGGAAGAGGCGTCGGAGGTAGGGTCAGCCTCTGCCATGGGCAACTACCACCATCCTATCTATATCTAACCTAAATGTGCCTCCATAAATATAAATTTACAATTTTAATACATCATTAGTTACTTATTTTACAAAACACAAATATATATTATGGACACATACACCTACAAATGTTTCTTTGTTGGTGTTAAAGTTTTGTGGCACATTGAGCATGATGAACCATAAGCCATTTCTCTTCAATGGTAACATTACTCTATAATAAAAAAGAAACATGTGTAGTTGATGAGGCATCCATTTTGATTTGCATGTTCACACATATTATCTACTAGTCTTTGTGAAGATAGTGAACTCTAAGTCAATATGAAAACTATACTTTCTACAATATTAGTTAGTTTTTATTAAAAGAAATGTACACTAGAGAACACAAGTTTGAACTATTCATAACTATGATAGTTTGAAGTTCTTAGTCGAACATTTTCTTAGCTCACAGAAAATCACATTCTAATTTCATAAGTCTTTGTGTTCACTTTTTTTCTTCCTCTTTTTGTGATTTACATAATGTGTTTCACTAATGTATTACTTTACATGTTCACTCTCATAATTTTCTAACAAGATATGTTTCTCTTCTCCTTAACTAGCACTAGTTTAACTCTGTATTAAAATGCTCACAAGAAATATTGAACTATGAAGCGACATCTTGACAAATAATTATTGTTACCAATATAGTTATGGTAGTTTCATGGTAAATTTTAGAACAAATTTATTATTCTTACCAATCCTCCTCTCCTACTATCCATTGTCACCTTTTACACCATGCCGCCATCAAAACATTGCTTCCTCTTTCCCCTAATCAATACTTCTCCCCTCACCAGACATCTAGTTCAATCAAATGAGATCAAACTCTATCTTTATTCCTTAGAAGATCATAGGGGATTGCCTTCTTTGATGTTCTTTAGAATTTTGGATATAGACCGAAGGGACGAGACTGCTCTGGTGTTTCTCACTGAGCATATTGTCTGTGGCATGCTTGCTTTCTAGATCCCCTATTTTGTCTCCTATCAACAGAGTGAACCTCAATCATTCAATCTTGTAGGCTCGACCTTTCTTAAGCATTCCCATTTGTCCTTTCTTCTTCAATTGAATAGTCTGACCACACCCCCTTTCTTATTGCAACATGATTCCTCTTGTGGGTCTTTATGCCTAGGTTGTTGCCCAGATGACAGAAAGAGAAGTAGAGGCTTCACGTGTTTACGAGCTCTCATCTCACGAAGTTGTACCTTTGTAGTGACGAGCATAGTAGAGTCTTTCAGGAGGCTATTTAGAATGACTATAATTTATTTCTTGCATTGTAGGAGACCGTAAACGTCCTTGATCAGTTGATGTGCAGAATTTATGAGGATGTTATCTATGAGTCATGCATGTCACCATGAAGATGGCCTTGTTTAGGTCACTAACGGTACGGGAGAGATTCAAGACATATTATTAGTATCTTAAAGCCCCTTTGAATGGGCATTGAGATTCCTAACGTTATGGAGGGGGTGGTCTTGGATTCAATGCTTCTTGACCGTGTTTTTAGTATACCCACATCACTGTGAAGAGCATCCCTAATAGATTCTGTACTGCAATGTCTCAGACATTGAAAATATCTCTTTACAAAGTGGTTGCCAATCTAGGATTTGTAGCTGCTTTAGTGAGATTATTGCTTCTTCCTCAGCGTATGTTGCAGGTGTTCACGCCTAAGAAATGATGGGACAGAGGATCTGAAAAAAGAAAGTTATTGCAACAACATCACATCTTTAGTTCTCTTTCTACTTGGGTGGAGCATATGATATTACAATGTTAGTGGAAAATGCAATGAACTCTTCTACATGGCAGTCGATGGGTCAAAAAAGGGATAAGTCTACAAAGGATGACAATAAGGAGACCTCAACATTAGGCAATGTATTCATAAGGTAGTAGATGGTCACTTTACCTCTATTGTAAATCTTCAGGAGTGGCTCCATATAATGAAGATATGCTAAATATTATGGAGACTAAATGCCCATACAAATCACCTCCCTCCACACCAGATATTTTGTTTTTAGATGCTCCTTTTTTAGCAGATGTTGATACAATACTTCAATGTGTCAAGTCATTTCCTAAAGGAACCTCATGTGGTAGAGATGGGTTGAGGGTCCAACACATCTTAGATGCTCCATGTGGGGAGGGGTCTACATTTTCTACAAATCACTTACATACCATCACCATGTTGGTCAATTTATGATTGGGTGGGAGGTGTCTCTTGATTTTTGTATAGTTCATAGCTTATGCACCCCTTATCCCTCTACTTAAACTTGACAACATGATATGACAAATCACATTGGGTACCATTTGAGATGACTTGTATCCAAATTTTCCATGATAGGAGTGGGTAGAGATAACGATGTGTCTCGATGAATTTTATTTTGGCTTTGGTGTATCTGGCAAGAAAGAGTCTATTTTTGACACTTTCAATAGGTTATTAAATGATCGACATGAAGATGGGTCTCCCTCAATGCTTACAATGGATTTCTCTAATGCTTTCAACATGGTTCATAGGTTAGTGTTGCTCCATGATGTGAGGGTGAGGTAACCATCTATTTCTTTTTTTGTGAAGTTTCTTTATGGTGAGTCTGCCTAGTTGTAAATCAGTGACAAACATATTTGGTCAACCATTAGAGTGCAACAAGGTGATCCTTTGGGGCCACTTCTTGTTTCA
This sequence comes from Alisma plantago-aquatica, assembly GCA_963693085.1. Taxonomy (NCBI): domain Eukaryota; kingdom Viridiplantae; phylum Streptophyta; class Magnoliopsida; order Alismatales; family Alismataceae; genus Alisma; species Alisma plantago-aquatica. The sequence continues at coordinate 308,744,247 of OY856415.1, forward strand.
CCTGTATTGCATCCACTTGTTCATGAGATTAGAGACAATTGCAACCTTCTTCTCCATGTTTGGTATCTTGATGATGGGACCGTCATTAGGAATATGAGGGAGGGGTCCAAGGCTCTTGGCATCATTCAGTGTATGGTTCCTTATTTGGGACTAATTTGAATATTAGTAAAATTGAGCTATTTTGGCCAACTTGCAATGGGAGGAAACATCATAAGGGGCTATTTTCCAAAGACATTGGAAGGACTTTGTTGGGAGTGAAGCTACTGGGAGGAGCTATTAGTATGGACGAAGGTTTTACATATGGTTTAGACATGAGTAGAGATACCAAGCCAGTTGACTTGATGCATCATCTGACACATCTCGAAGATCCACAAAGTGAGCTTCTTTGATACAGTCCTACATGGGTATTGCTAAACTTAAGTGTTTCTTAAGGAATGCCAACATGCATACATGGAGGAGGTTGTACCCTACTTTGATAAGGGACTTTGTAGGTCTATTGAGGATATTGTAGTAGGTGGAGGTCCATTCTTTGGGAATCATCAATGGCAATTGGCTTCCTTACCTATCAAACTAGGTGGTTTGGTTATGTATTTGGCAATTGAGGATTCTTCATATGCTTTTGTGAATCTAGGGTCCAGCCTTGGGTGCTTTGAGATCATATTTTGTGAGATAGTGGGATATATGGTATGGACTCTGGTTTTGACTATGCTTTTTATTCTCTATGTTTCATGTTTCCATCATTTGATCTTTGTTGTTTTTCTATAAGAATATTGTGCCCACTAAAGCCCAAAATGCTTTGGTGAGTGCCCATTTTAGCAAGAACATCAAAGACATGGATTTTAAGTTTGACATGATTATTAGAAAGAAAGTAGTTTTCAGGTGTTTGCAAGTTGAGTATGCTCATGATTTTCTTTTTGCTACATCTTTTGATGGATTTAGACAATATGTGCCACCAGTAGAGTACCATACTATCCTCAAGTATCACTTTGTGATCCCTCTTTTTCAGGTTGATGAGGTATGTCTTATTTGTCACAATGCATGCTTGGACACCTTTGGAGAGCATGCAAGTCATTGCACGGAGCTTCTAGGCTTTAAGTATATACATGATCTTGATAGAGATGTTCTTAATGATGTACTTAGACATGTTGGAGTTGCTGCTAAAAAAGAGGGGTATGTGAAAACTTTGACTGGTCCATGGGAGGAAAGATGGACACTTATACCAGCGGTTGTCTTGAGTTTTGACTTGTCTGGAGTAAAATATGTGTGTGTCGATCTAACAAGAGTATACCCATAGGTGGGGTTGAAAGATGGAGATTTATTTGTAGATATGCAGTCCTGAAAGTTGTTGCAACTAAAGTAGTCAAGTATGAGAAAGCGTACATCGAAAATCAGCATGTATTAATTCCTTTCGGGTATGATACTTTTGTATTCTTAGTACTAGAGGTTGTGAAATTTCTCAATAGGGCTTAAAATGTTATGTATAGAAACATTATGACTCTTAGGTCTATGGATGTAGTATTTCAGAGGATTGATTTTGTCATCAAAAAAGAATTGACGGTGTAGCTTTTTGCCCATCTGCTTTCTATTTCAATGTAATTGTTCTCTCTTTTTTCCATAAGAAGTAGCTAAAACACCAATAAGTAAATTACTTTATTTAGTTTGATTATGACCCCTCTTGATTAAAGTGGGAACGTTAAATATAGAAATTTGTGTATTATTTTTTGCTAACAACTGCACCTTTTCTTCTCACGGTGAACTGTACTGTGTGTTCTTAATAATAGGGTTTTATCCTCATATAGAAGACATGATTCAAACATCTTTTGATTTGTTTTACATAATTTATGGTGTTTACATATATAAATGATTAGTTCTTCCCCTGGTTACAGAAACAGATACAAATAAAAAAATGTGTCCCCAATATTAATATAGTCACAATATACAACACATTCAACCAATGATGTTTTGACATCGTGTCTGCTCATATTCATCTATTTCGAATGGGAGTCAGATGAGCTGTCCATTTTAGCAGATGAGCTGACCTGTTGGAGTACTGAGGAGGACAGACGACAAGAGGAACCGAATCAGTCAGCTGGTGCCCCAAATGATCAAATGGCAGATCCAAAAGATGTTGGACTAGACACCAGATGATCGTTCATACCGACCAACTGACCGACCAAGAGGTGATACAATCGGTTCAAGGGTTGGAGTGATAAACACATACCAGTTCAAGAACAAATTTTCATCAACAACAGATTTTTGCATATGATGTAGACTTTAGGTGTTGGTAATTCATTGTGGCTCGAAGAAATTATAATAGAATTACCATAACCATCACTAATGTTTTATTGCATGTTTACATTTGTGGGATATAGCATGTATTTGATGCGTACAATAGTATGTAATGATTGGATATGTTTATATATTTATAAATACAAATCTCTCAATAAGATATTAAGTCTAAGTTGCTTTCCATTAGCAACACACATGAAAATCTTGATTGACTAAGTGTGGGCAGGCTGAGCGTGGTGTGTTGTCTATCTCATGGAAATATGTGAGCCTGCCAAGAAGGGTGCATAACTATTGTGTTGGGTTTTGGGTCGGGCTTAACTATGTGATCTTAATGAGATTAATAACCTAGAAGCATGCATATGAATATGTAAAATAGTTCTTCATATCATCTATCAAAGAATTTTCATAAGATACAATTCAAAAATGTTGACTACCTTAAAAATTGATCATGAACGCTGGCATTGATCGGGTAATAATTCATTTGTTTTGGATCTTGACTCACTAGAAGGTTGTACGGTGCAATATTCCAAATTAATATGTGAGGGATATCAATTTGAACATAGTAGGAGAGATAATGAATTAAAGGCCTAATTAAATATCATCAAATTTTATCAAATAAAACAATTTTTTTGACAAAATGCAAAGTTTCTCTAGTAGAATCAAATGGCAAATCTTCATTGTGATTTATCCTTAGGAAGGGAAAACTTAACATGACACACTATTACAATTGGTTTTGGACCTTGAGAAGGGTTCTCAGTGATGAGAATAAGCTCTATGTCCTAGATAAACTAGTTCTAGAGATACCTGCTCCTGATGCGCCTAGGGCTAAGGTAAATGCTTACTGGAAGCATGCCAATGATGCCTTAGACATAAAGCACCTTATGCTAAGATGCATGAGAGCATTGTGAAGACATGGGGATACTTGAGATCGTAGCACATATTAAGAACGTTAACCATAATCATATAAAGCAAGAAATATACAATATCTCAAAGGCACTCTTTAAGTGTAAGATGACAGAGGAAGATCCAATAGAGAACCATGTGCTCAATATGATTGGCATGTGGAACGTCTAGAGGATTGGGATTCTCTTTTAGCCAAGAGTTGACCACAATATGATTCTATTATCATTGCCTTAATCATATAGTGATTTTATTGAGTGTTACCACTTGAATAAATAGCCAGACCACTATCTGATTTTCTTGGCATGCTAATAAATGGCAAAGAAAAAATGAAGAAGGAAAAATCTGTTATAGTGATTAACAGAATGGAGTCCAAGGATGAAAGCAAGTTCATGAAGAGTTCTGAGGCTAAGCATGAATCCATATCTTCAACACTCAAGATAAGGAGAAAGAAAGGTACAAGAGGAATATGTCCTATGTACTTGAAAGAATTATGGAAGATAAAGATGGGGAAAGAGATCTCCACTTCACGTATATAAGTTACTGAGATAAATATATTTACTTCTTTATCTTGGGTACTAGATACATGATGCAGATCTCACATATGCTTGAATATACATGTTCTGAAAAGAAGTAACCCTTTGAGAAAATGAGAGGTCGAACCCTGAGTCGCAAATAGCGCAAGAGTTGATGTGACTGTAGTTGGAACATATAATTTATCTTTACCCATAGGGATTGTAATAGAGTTAATGAACTACTATTATGTACCTTCCATAAATAGAAACATAATTTATGTATCTTGTATAAACAATGATGGATTGTTTCTGTATCTTGTATGGAAAATGATGGATATGAATTTCATATTAAGAATGTCGATGTTCTATTTCAAAAGATGAGATATTTTATGGCAGTGCCTCAATGTCTTATGGTATTTATTTGCTGGATCTAAAGACAAATGTGTATAACATAAATACCAAGAGATTAAAACTCAATAACTCAAACAAAACATATATTTGACATTGTCGTCTAGGGCACATAAATGAGAATTACATATCTAGATTCCATAAAGATGCTTTCTGGACTATTTTGATATCAAATCAATAAAGACATGTGAGTCTTTTTTTTTGGACAAGATGACGAAGACCCCTTTAAATGGTAACAATGAGAGGGCTAGTGATCTATTAAGATTCATACATACTGATGTATGTGTCCCTTTTAGAATAAATGCTAGAGGTGGTTATCCATACTTCATTACCTTTACCGATGACTTTAATAAGTATCATTATGTTTACCTGATGAAACATGAATCAGAAACCCTTGGAAAGCTTAAGGGTTTTATGAACAAATTATAGAACCAACTTGGCAAACGTATTAAGGCACTTCATTCTGATCGGGGCAGAGAATACTTAAGCTAAGAGTTTGAGGACCTTCTGAGAGCCCATGTTATTGTATCACAATGGACTCTACCTGAAATACCAAATCACAATGGTGTATTAGAAAGAAGGAATCACACATTACTAGATATGGTGCGATCAATGATGAGTTTAGCTGATCTTCCAAATAACTTCTGGGGTTATGCTCATGAAATTGTAATGTTTACACCAAGTTGTGTACCATCTAAATTGGTTCAAAAGACACCATATGAGATGTGGTATGGGAAGTGTCCCAATGTGCGTTATGAAGATTGGGGGTTGTGAAGCTTAACTGATAAAGAAATTTCCCAAAAATCTTGGACCCAAATAAGATAAATGCTATTTTGTTGGATATCATAAGGAAACCAAAGGATATTACTTTTATTCCCTATCTGATAGCAAAGTGTTTGTTGCCAAATATGTTGTATTTTAGAAAAGGAATTTATTCCCAAAGTAACCAGTGGGAGGAAAGTAGAACTCAAAGACATTCGATACCAAAAAAGTAAACATTGAACCAATAGAGGTACAAGAGGAATACAGAGAATCACAAATCATTGTGGAATCGCAAACTCCTTAAGTAACAAGGAACCTCCTAGATCTAGTAGGAAACACCTTGAGCCTGAAAGATTTAGTTATCTTGTGACTCAAGAAGGCGGTGAGTTGGTCATAGACAATGAACCAACAACCTATCTAGAAGCTACTAAGGGACCAGAGTAAGAAATGGCTTGAGGCCATGAGATCTGAGATGGAATCCATGTACACCAATAAGGTATCAACCTTGGTGGATCCACCTGAAGGGATAAAACCCATAGGGTGCAAATGGGTCTTCAAGAAGAAGACCAACATGGATGGTAATGTACAAACTTATAAAGGCAGATTGGTTGCAAAGGGTTTCAGACATGTTAAAGGTGTTGACTATGATGAAACTTTTTCTCTAGTTGCCATGGTTAAGTCCATCAGGATCATGCTTTCTATTGCAATTTATCATGACTATGACATTTGGCAGACTGACGTTAAAACCACATTCCTTAACAGGAATCTTCTTGAGGATGTATACATAACACAACCTGAGGGTTTTATAAATACAAAGGATGCAAATAAAGTATGTAGCTATCGATGGGTTAATTCAAAATCAAGGTGAACTTTGTGTATACAAGAAGGTTAGTGGGAGCATGATTGTATTCCTCATACTATATGTGGATGACATACTGTTGATGGGGAGCAACTTACCTACTTTATAGATGGTAAAGACCTGGATGGGAAATACATTCTCTATGAAAGACTTAGGCGAAGCATCCTATATCTTAGGAATCAAGATCTATAAAGATAGATCTAGAAGGATTCTTGGACTAAGTTAGAGAACATACATTGACAAAGTCTTGAAGAGGTTAAAAAAGGAAGACTTAAAGAGAGGAAACCTTCCCATGAATCATGGAGTTACCATTTGTAGAGCTCAATGTCCCATTTCTTGTGAAGAAAGGTAGCACATGAGTAGGACTCCATATGCCTCTGCAATTGTATCCATCATGTACTCAATGTTATCTACTCATCCTGATGTCTCATATGCCTTGAGCATGATGAGTAGATATCAGTCAGATACATGTGATGGTCACTGAACAGTCATGAAGAACATCCTTAAGTGCTTGAGAAGAACTAAGGATAAGTTCCTTATCTATGGTAAAGAGGAAGAGTTGGTGGTAAAAGGTTACACTGATGCAATCTTCCAAACTAAAAAAGATGACTAGAGATCACAATCTAGATTTGTGTTTTGCCTCAACAATAGAGCTCTGAGCTAGAAGAGTTCCAAGCAAGAGACAATTGTGAATTCTACAACAGAGTCAGAGTATATTGTTGCATCCAATGTAGCAAAGGAGGCTATTTGGATCAAGAAGTTCATATCTAAACTTGGGGTGGTTCCAAACATCAATGATGCAATTGAGATATATTGTGACAACAATGGAGCTATTGCACAAGCTAAGGAGCCCATATCACATCAGTGTTCCAAGCATATACAAAGGTGGTTCCCTCTCATACGAGAGATTGTACACTAAGGAGATGTGAAGTTTTGTAAAGTGCCAATCGAGAACAATGTGGATGAACCCTTAACAAAAGCACTTTTGTAGCAGAAGCATGATAATCACGTTAGATCACTTGGAATTAAATTCATGGGTGATTGGTTCTAACTAAAAGTTGGAGTCTGTTGGTGTGTATTCCCATAGAGCCAATCATATAATGATTATAATGGCATATCTTATGAATGATTTGATTAATAGTAAAGGAAATCTTCCAATTTATTATATTTTATTCGGTTATGAAATAATGATGTAATACATTAAATGTCTAAAGAATGATATTACTCAATTTTTGGTTATGAAATAATGATGTAATACATTAAATGTCTAAAGAATGATATTACTCAATGTCATATGTATTTGGGTTGATGACATGAACAATGAGATCATATAGATGTTAAGAGTATATACATTCTTGTTATGTGCCTAGTCGGATGTTATTGTGGAAGGTTGATAGACAACAATAACACATAAGAATAGATTGTGTGTGTGTGTTGGTTAATGAAATAATCTCATTAGTCATGATATGTGATATCAAACCAAACACATAGATACTTGTTAGAGTACCGTGTATCAATGAGACCCACCTTGAGAATGATGCATGGAAACCATTACATGATAGTCAAAATCATCTCTCATAGTGTTGATGGTGGTTGTGGTTCTTAGACCTGAAGTCACTAGACTTATCACATGTCGTTCAGTTTACTTTGACATCATCCACTATTACCTTGAATAAGTGTTACCATAATGGTGATGCCCGTGTGCACTATTACACATGGGGATGACTGTGAGTGATGTAGATGGGATTAGTCCCTCCTATGGGAGTATGATATCCTGGCCATTTGATAAGAGAGACTGAGAAATGTATGGCCATGCTCGTGTGACTCAATATGTGATATTAAGTTTACAATATCTCAGACAGTCTGCTCTAGTTCAAGAAACATGTATTGAATGTTGAAGAGTATGATGATTCCATGCTTTGAGTTCAATCTGTATATTAGTGAAAAAGGAACTATACAAACACTATAACACCAATCACATATTATAGGTTGAATTTGTTCTCCAACATTATTAATTACTTGAGTAGCAATGATGTTTTTCTAGATACCACTCATTTCTTGTTATGTCATAAACTAGTTATGGGCATTCACTTTCAACGTAACTTGGAACCTATAGGGTCATACACATATGATACACTTGGAATAGGAGTTAATTCATGAATGAGGTTTAATTTTACTAGTAAAGTGTTTAGCTATTTGATTTATACAATAGTTTACTAACTGGATTCTGAACTAACCAGTTCAAGTGTTGAACTGATCAGTTTGAGTGTTAGGTTGATTGGAAACAACTTTGGTCAAAAAATAGCTAAACCACGACATGATCCAACTAGTTTACTTAGTGAACCGACTGGCTCAAGGTCTCTAAATACCAATTCATGTGATGTACCACCCCATTCATTGATCAATTTGATTGGATCAAGGATTAGTGCTGACATCATGTTGTGCATTAATTGGATATTGATTCCCAAGACAATTGTGATTGGGAAACATGATGAAATGAGTGGTTCAAGAGTTGAACATAATGTCTCATATGTAAATCAACCGGTTCACTTATGAGAAAATCATTTCCCCCCTCATAGGATGTAAAAATTCATGAAATTTGATTTCTTTCGACTCTCGCTCAGAATGGAAACCCTGACCCTTACCCTCCTATAAAGAGAGGGATATTGGGGGCTTCTTAGATGCATCAATTTGCTCTGACAATTGTTTTATTCTATAGTTGTGGTAACCAAGAGAATTGAGCAAGTCTACCCAATAAAAGGAGGGATAGCAGGAGAGAACAATTGTGGGAGAGCTAGTTGGTGCTAGTACACCAACTAGAAAGGGACAACTACTTCCTTCCCATTCATCTAGAATGTCAGGAGTTCCAAGTGGTCTGTGTGAACTATAATAGAGGCAAGGAGGTTGTTGCTTGCTACTCGGAGGACAAGGTCAACTACTGTCCGTGGTGATGACCAGGAGCTATTGCTGATGTTGTCTAGGTATAATTTGAAGAAAGATGCACGCTACAATGAGGGAACTATTGCTGGACTTGCTCTAGCTTCAGGTATAACCTTGCAACCATCATTCTCATTACCTAGTTGTTGATGAGATATACTATTTAAAGGGGAATATGGCAGTTAAATATTTGTTTTTACTTCCTATTCTATCACCATATTTCCCTATAAAGATAACTTATATAAGACCCTCACAAAGAGGATCCTCAGAGAAAATGAAGAGGCACTTTAGTGCATAAGAGAAGAGACACTTTGGTTCATAAGAGTCGGGGCACTTCAGTGCAGAGTGTTTGTTATGAAAAATTTGCCCTGAGACCTTCATGCTTTTCGTAATGCCGTTGCTTAGGAAAATAAGGGATTTACGCTATGTTTTGATAATCAATCACACATTTTCTATGGGATGACCCACACCACATGGCCTCTGACACTGGGCCATCTCAACGTTCCCCATAAATGATTCTATTTTCTTATATTGTGTTTAATAAAAAAATATGCTTTAGTCAAATTTTAGTTGCAAATCTTGAGAATATTCACATTAATTCATCTAATGCCAGAAATAAATAAACATCTGTCAAAAACATAAAAATATAAGGAATGATAATAAATGGTTTTGAAGCCTATTTTGACTTTGAGTTTCCCTATTTTAGCCATGAACAATGAAATCCTGGATACGAAAGTGAATATAGTTACTAATGTGTAAATATTAAATGAACAAGGTAATTAGGATTCATCAACACAAGAGCGTGATTTAGCATTCCTTCAACCTAAAAAGAGAAACTAGGATCTTTCTCAGAGAGAGATAAGTGGTCCATGTACTTTGAACATAAGTGTTGGTTGCTTGTATATATGTATGTACAATGTACATGAAATATATGAATGAATTGGCTATTGTTTTAGGTTTCTTGTTAAGATAAAAGTTAATAGATCTATAATAAATTGAATATCATGTCTCTTTCAATAATAATTGTATCACCTATCATGCACAATATGGATAAAGTTAAAAATAAGATCTAATAACAAATTAAAAGTTTTAAAGAGAAAGACAATGATAAAATATAACTTATATAACATCCCCACTAAGTGGGTCCTAAGAACAAACTAAGAGGCATTTCAGTGCATAAGATAAGAGGCACATGTGATGCATGAGAGAAGGGGCACTTAGCTTCAAAATCAAGGATTCTTATATTGGTCAAGATAAAAGAAATGTTCTAAAAGTAAATGTGTCTTTCTTCAATGTTTAATGTTTAAAATTTATTTTTAGTTTGCATATTCCTTTTAATATGTAATATGTTGAAATCCACATACAAATTGCTTGATGCATGACTAGGCGCGTGATTCCCACAAGTAAGGAGTAAGCGTATAAGAGTAGACCCATCTAACTTGCAAGGACTAGCTCAAGGATCTGTAGAAGAAACACTATTATAGAACATGCCTTTCACGTCGGTTATTTAAGACCTTTAGCGTCAGTTTCCATGCGACACCCAAGTGGGCGCTGCGAAAGGTCGACCCCTTCGGTGTCGGTTCCATAACCGACATCAAAATACTTCCCACCACTGGAAACGCGCTAGCGAGGGGACTATAGGCGTCGATTATTTAGGAACAAATCGACGCCCTTACCCTTCCCGCCACCAATAAAGCGCCAACAAGGGCAGTATGGGTGTCGGGTGTATGCTAATAACCGACACAATACCCTACCAGCACAACTGTTATGGGCCACAATAGGCGTCGATTTTTTTGCTAATAACCGACAACGTATTTCTTTGGTGTCATTTTTTTACAAACAACCGACGCCTATGTGTTGTTTTTTTTTCTTATCAGTTTGTAGGCCTGCTGTATGGCTGGTCAGTAGGATGTAGAACTTGCAGTTCAGTTCTGAACTACATGTTTACAACATCCATTGATATCAGCCAACAACATGCCACAAACCTACAAAATTAACAAGATCGATGGACAATATTATATATATGTGATTCACACACATGTATAAGCACATTTAATTCAAATTTCAAATTTCATCACACACATGTAGAAACTAGTAGTTCCGTTTCAAATTCCATCCATTTTCACACACATTTATCAACCTACAGTTCCATTCATTTCATCTCTTTTCACATTTAGACACATGTAGAAACATTCATGTATTCATCTTCACATTCACACATTCAGACACATGCAGAAAATTCATTCAGACATGTATATATAAAAGTTTCACATGTCATCAAATACAAAAATAATTATGAGAACAAAGTTTAGAAATATCATTCTTTATTTATCATCATCAGAATCCCAATCATAATAAAAAAATCCCACTACTTGTAGGGCTTTTGCCCATTGTTATCTTACATCATCTAATTGTTCCATCGTATAGGAGTATGTACATCTAATAACTTTTCACCTATAGTGAAGTCAGTTTTAAACACCTACAAAGAGAATGATGTATATATATATAATTAATAATATATAATAAGATTGATATATTTTATATTATCTAATGAGACTATATAATACCTGGTGTATGGTATCGATTTCCAATGCAGCATGTTTGATAATTAGGTCCATATAGTGAATCACATAGTATGCACATGCCCAGCCATTGTCTTGTATGCACATGACCAATGCCTACTACTATAGGTAAGAAACTTAAAATTCATAGCTCAAAATCCACAATAAAAATGTAATTTCTTAATTCCAAATTATAAGCAAAGTAAACGTACTTGAAGATACAATATACAAATGCATACTCCATATTCAATATACAATATACAATATACAAATGCATACTCCATATACAATATACAATATACAATATACAATATACAATATTTTAGGTCTCATGCATCAATTCAGCTATACAATATACAAATGCATACTCCATACATCCTAGAAGCTTTATTGTCAGGAGATGTTAGACATATAATATTTCAATATACATTCAATGATGAAACACTTTATCAAGATTGTAGGTGTCCTCATGTCAAACTTTATATATGTTATTTAATGACAGAGAAGGACATATAATAGGTGGAGGGACTGTCAAAAATGAAAAGAAAGCACAAACCTGGTAGCTTTGAATTTTCAATTGGGAGCTTGATCATGTCTAGTACCTGAATTGTACCAAATCTAGATTTGTCTAGTGAAAAATAAAAAGAAAGTTTGTAGCAATACAAACCCTTACAAAATAGAATATCAGCTTATGAATTAAGTACTATATACCCATCATATGCAGCTTCCATAAGCAACTAAGAAGTAAATTCAGAAAAATGAACAACATGCATCTATTAATACAGAGAAGTCTAAATAGATAGACAACTAAATACTACACCAACATGGTCCCACATTAGTAACTTCGAGGCCTTTTCATTGTGGCGATCTTCTTCTAAATTTCAGAAAAGAAAGTAGCTATGAGGATATTGATTACTTTAAGACAAAAAGTGTAAACACAAAACAAGACATGCCAATTATATTTGTTAATTGGACCTACCGTGGTATTTTTTATGATTGTGCTGTGTCGCGGAGCTCCTCACTGTATTTAGATGAATCTGAACTGACAGGGGCCTCATCAACATATTCGTCTGAGCTAGTTTGCTCCATCGTGCGCTCATACCATCATAGATGATCGGGGGTCTCGTTGTTGACGTTGGTTATCCAAACTTTGATGGTATTATGGCCAACTAAATGGAGAAAAAGCTTGTCGCTACGGCCCACTAGCATCAATCCAATCACGTTAACTGGATTTTGATACAAGATTTCCAGCCAAATCATACTCAACCTCGATAACATGTGAAGAATTGCCAAAATTTAGGGTCACTTCACCAGGCCTGTAGTGTCTTCCATTTAGCAAATGCCAATTTTCATGTATGGTTAGTTGGTTTAAGGAACGATCATCTAGAATGATGTCCAATTGTTTTTTTATTAGGGAACGTTAACATTGGCATAGAGGCCTAGTTCATAGTGACTGTTGTGGGTGGACAGAGACTAAAAAATATAAGTACTAACAATTGTAAGTATATATAACGATGTTATGTATTTTAAAAAAAAGTAGTAGACATAGATTGAAAAATATAAGTACTAATGGTTTATCTTGAAAAGAAAATGATAAGCACGTCATACAACTTTGCATAATCTTCAGAGATACAGTGAAATTGAATGAATGGTTTATCTTTTATTTGAAAAATTGTGTCTGAAATAAGACACATAATCAAACTAATGATACTGATGCAGAACTTTGTTCACACAAATACATTGAAATGAAGATGGTTCTACAATGAGAACAAATCCATTGTTCCCATCTTGTGGAATTTGATTTTGGTTGTTGACCTATCGCATAAACCGTAGTTACAAACAAACATATCTAATTTATTTAATTTTATCTCTCAATAGCTTACTCCTGAGGTCTTTCTAAGAAAAATAGTATGCATATATTCATTATTTGTTGCTATAGATCATCTTTGGATTGCACAGAATGTCCATATCTTTGAGGAAAGGTATCCCATGGCTAATGATAAAAAAAAGGTATGGCGCGATGAGTATGCCCTCTCTTCTCATTATTTTCAATTAATGGTTTACCCTATTTACAAGTATGCATTGGAGGTAGTACAAGTAGTAAATTCTAATATATTCTGAAACAACATGTCAACCATAATTGTGATGAAAGAACAACCTTCTTGAGAATATTAGTTTTCTCATATTCCATTACATTCAACACAGATCAACCTTGATAGAATATTTTCTTTACCCATATGTTATTCTAGTTACCATCAAATATAGATAAATATATGGATATCTATGTTTTACATCAAATAGATGCTAGGATGATGATGGAGGAAGAGTGGAGGAAGAAGAGGAGCAGGTTGGCGTGGAGAAAGGTACTTGTCGAGCAGTGTAGTGAGATCGGTAGGTAGGAGAGCAGGCGGCGGCGGCAGTGGTGCGCGAGCAGGCGACAGCAACAACGACAACAGTGGCGGAAGCAGCAACGGCGACGGCGGTAGGTGAGTAGGCGGCGACAGTACGTGCGGCAGCAGGAAGAAGAGGAGTAGGCGGCGGTGCGCGTGACAGTAGTACGAACAGGAGCAGCAGGTGGCAGTGCGCGCATTAGCAGGAAGAAGAGGAGCAGGTAGTGGTGCGCGCGATAGCAGGAAGAAGAGGACTGACAGGCGGAAGTGGCAGGCGGCAGCGGCAGCAGGAGTAGTGTGGCAGAGAGGAATCACCAGATCCCTAACTTGGAATCAGGGAAATAGAGAAAGAGGAAGAGTCTGTTTCGTGAGGGCTCTATTAAGTTAACAATAGATGTTGGTTATTATAAACCACTGATGATTAAAATAACAGGCATCGATCACCACAAAAAACTGACGCCACAGGGGGGTAAAAGTTTTCACGGGGACAACACACGAAAATACATCGACGTCGGTTATCAAAATAACACCGATGAATAAAATGGGTCCGATTTCTGTCCCGCGAAATACCTTTAGTCGTCGGTTATTTGTTAACAAACCGACAATGTATGTAAAATTTTGGAGGCAATTTTTTTGAACTGAAAAAATTGGATTTGGCGATCAATTTTCGGCGTCGGTTGCTTATTAAGGAACCAATGCTAAATTAAAAGTGATACCCATGTCGGCCCACTCTTCATAGATAGATGTCGGTTTTTGTATTCAACCGACGCTGTAGGGTTTAGGCATCCGTTTCTTGTATACAACCGACGTCTGTAAATGTGCCATTATAAGCCATTTCTATAGTAGTGAAAGGACCTGGTGGGGTGCCAACTATACCTATTTTATATTTCTTTTCCTGTATATGAGAAAACATATCATGTTTAACTGTGAAACATTTTCAATATAGTTTACATGTAATGATGCTAAAGATTTGAGAATGATAATTGTTCTCTTTATCATGTTATGATTTATATAAAATATACTTTTATGCAATGAATATCATAATTGTTATATCCCCCTTGAAGTGAATGCAAATGTTTGCTTGCGCTCTATGTTGTAAATGTTTTACAAGTGGGGTCTTACACAATCATTCAACAAGACAAGGAGTTTGGAAAGGGACCCAATTATCCCTACATTTTTATTTTTTGAATTGAGAGACTTAGTGAAGTTGTTTCCAACTCTATAGCTAGTGTGAACTAGAAACATGTTACATTGAGTAGTGGTGGGTCATTCCCTACTAATGTTTCTTTTCCAATGACTTACTTAGTATGGAATTTTTTTTAGAATCACAAGAAAGCACTATTATGAATATACTAGTGGGCTTCCCTATAGTTTATGTACAACTTATTCAAAACAAAAATCTCATAGTTTCTTCTCGACCAAAACTAGTAGAAGTGATAAGAGGAAAATATGTAGGACAATAGGAATCTAGGTAAGAAATGACTTTGATAGGTACCTTGGAATTCCTATCCTACACCATAAAATTAATTTAGTTATATATGCAAATATATCTGATAGGGTAAAATCAATTATGAATTGTTGGACTATTCTTCACCTAGCCCTTGGTGGTGGATTGAGTCTAGATAAATCAACACTTCAATCTGTTCCACCATGTATTATGCATTCAAATAGCTTATCTTCAATACTCTTTGAGGAAATGAACAAACATATAAAAAACTTCATTTGCTTAAAAAGAAAGGAGGATACAAAAATATCCCCAATTTTGTGGAAGAAAGTCACATACATCAAGGATGTGGGAGGCCTTGGTGTTAGGGATGCAATAGATCATCATGTGTCATTTATGATGAAGAATGTTTGGTTACTTTTTGAATAAAAAGGGCGCAATCTAGGTTAATATTATGCGTGAGAAATAATTAAGGAATGGATTTACGGCTAAAAATCTTTGTTCATCTTCTTTTGCCTTTGTAATTTACCTTGTCTAACCTCAAGAGTGCTAAATAACCATCAAGAACGGTACTAACACCAATTTTTGGATGGATAGTTGTAATTCTTTGATGGATCCTAAACCAAATTTACTTATTCTTGGTGTCCTAGAGGATCTCGAAGCCCATGATGAACATTAATAGATATTTTTATTGGGATGTCATCCACCTACAATATCCAATAATACATAGACAATTGTTGCTAACAGTCCCCCACCTAATCAATGCTCAAAATGATACTTAGACTTGGCCACATGAGGTGAATGGTGAGTTCACTTTGCATTCCTATAACTATTGGAGTCATATAATGAAGTAGGTACTCGTACAAGGTACTTGGAAGGACACATGGCATTCCAATTTACCTAAACACAAACAATATGCTCTATGGCTTCTAAAAAATAAGGCTATCTTGACAAACTCTGAGAATAAATTTTCATATGGATGTCTCCTCAACGTGCCAATATTTAGAAATGGTGATGACTCACTCATGAATTGCTTCTATGATTGCTACTTTAGTAGCACAGTGTGGTCATATCTGAATCTTTGGAGTTCCATATACATTCTATCTGAAGATGAGTGGTTATCTATCATCACTAGTTCGACATGTAAGCATAGCATAAATTCTATCTTGATATTTGTCACATGTTGGCTCCTTTGGAAGTTGTGCAATGAATTTGTTCACTCTGGAACAATGACACCATGCATTCAATCTATGCATTGATAGTGGAATATGCATATTCAATCTCAAGATTAACACTCCACATTTGAACAACTAAAAGGGGACATATACTGACGCCAAGTGGTCCCCTCTTACTATTTTTCTTATATCTCTATTGTATCTACTCCAAAAAAAAGAATCCAATATATATGATTTGGGTCTTCATGTCATTGATCAGAACTCCCATTGCATCCTAGATAGGAGAACTCTTTATCCCAATTGGATACTATGTTAAAAGCATAGTTGATGTTGTCTCACTCTACCGAATGGAACAATTAGACCCAATGCACCACCTTTTTTTACTGTAATCAATAAGTGATGATGCTCAACCACACTATTGGAAAATTCTCTCCATTAGTTAGGCACTTTAAAAACCTTATATTTGAGTTTTATATTGGTTATTGCCAATGTTCCTCTGCAAGTTAACATGGTTGAGGATATCTTAGCTAAAATTATCCTCTCAGAATCTTAGCACTATTTCTATTATCTCAGCAAATCCTCCTTGCCTACCACACAACATTAGTATTTGTTATTTTTGAATTTTCACTTGCACTAGATGGCAAGGGCACATAAAGCATAATCTTAAGTTAGCTGTAGTAAATTTGTTAGCATGAAGAGGAACACATGAAAGTACATAAAATAAATTGAAGAAAGAAATCAACCACTCAATACAGAGGTGGGGCGAGTTTGAAAAGAACTATAGGTCGATAGGTCTATCCAAAGATTGTAGTATAGATACGTCCTAAATATTTTGTATAGGATAGCCATGTATATATATATATATATATATATATATATATATAGAGAGAGAGAGAGAGAGAGATTGAGAGAGAGAGACTAGAATATACTCGAGTGTACTCGGAGTAGTTTTTCATGATGCAATATTTTTTTCAAAAATCTAATCCATTGATATTTTGAATCATCTTGTGAATAATGTTGGCTAAATTGGACATTATTATAATCCCTTTGTTTTGATGATGACAAACATTTCATTCTTGTGGATCTAACGTGCTACTTGAGTGTTTCAGGGATAAGCACATAAGGTGGTGGATAGCGAAGACTTGGAAGAACAATTTGCTAAAATTGCTTTATTTTCATGATTGTAATCAATGTAAAAACTTATACAAGTTTATAATGTACAAGTACTTTGATATCATGTAAATCAAGCATTTAGATATTCCTTAGCCATTCACAACACTTAGATAGGTCATCCCCTACAATAGTGTCATAACTGCACACTGATACACACACTAAGTACATAGTTCAAAATATTGAAACAGAGTCATTCTCGGTTGACAAACATCTTGATCGAGAAACTCTTGGTCGACCAATTCCTCAACTGAGAATTGACCCAAATAGCCGTTAGACCCAGCAGACAAGGTGGTTGGGAGTTAGAATTGAATGTTATATACACTTGCTCCAGACCATCCCTCGGTCGACAAACTCCTCGACCGAGAGACACTCGGTCGACAAATTCTTTGATCGAGAAGAACTCTGTCTGTAGTCTTCAAAAGTAATTAACTAGCCATTGCTAAAGCAATTAGTGGATACGTAACGGCTAATTAAGAACTAAGAACCCCCTAGAAAGTGTCTAGAATGTCCTTAAGCATTCATAAGACATTCCTATAAATAGGACATGCCTTAGGACACCCAAAACACACTTGTGCAACACTTGAGCATACATACTTGTATTTGGCAATCTGTTCTTGTGAGCAATTGAACAACTCCAACATTTGCTATTCATTTCCATTGCTCCAATTTTGTGTCCTAGAGGCTAGCATCTCCTACCGACTGCACTTTCACTTCCATACACATTGGTTAGTAGATCAAAACGCTTGATATAGGAAATCAAGCCTTGTGCAACAACGATAATTGTAATTTCCATTTTCCCTTCTGGTTCTTTCTTATTGCTTGTACTCTCCTTGCTACTCCCAGGGTTGGAGGCTGCAAATTGGAGAGGGTCTGATCTTCTCGGCGGAGAAGGACGTTGGACCACTTCAAGAAGGCTGTCTCAACAGGAAGCTACTTCAAGGGGGAGCTTGAAGTTACTTCAAGGAAGGCTGCTTCGAGGTTGGTGGGACTACTTCTAAGTGAAGGCTGTCCAAAGGGTGGTGAAAGTATTTGTAATTTTATGTAACATCCTTGTGAGGTAATAAAATTTAAATACTTTCAAAATCCCAATTGGAAACAATTGGGTAGTGGACTGTCTCCCTTAGTTTTTTCTAAGGGTGGAACCACTCTAAACACCTTGCCTCTTTCTCCTTATCTCAATTGTGGTTGTTTGAGTTGAATTATTTTTAAAATATTTATAAAACCCTATTCACCCCCCTCTAGTGGTTTTTCATTTGGTATCAGAGTAGGCTTCAAGGAACTCTAACAAAGTCTTGAAGAAGAATGGGTGATGGGGTGCTAAACAACCTCAACCTAGAAGGAACACTCGTGGCTAGCCCTCCACCATTTGATGGCATAAACTACACCTACTGGAAGAGGAGGATGCAGTTCTACTTCCAGGGAATTAGCTGGGATCTATGGAGGATGGTTTCAAATCCATATCTTCCTCAAATAGAGTATGCAACTTGGGATGCTAATATGGTAAGATCAGCCCAAATGAATGCAAAAGCTGTAAGTATACTCTATTGTTCAATTTCCGTAGGTGAGTTCAATAGAATATCAAATTGTGAAATGACATATGAGATATGTCATAGACTCTCTATAACCTATGAAGGAACTGTTCAAGTTAAAAATTCCAAAATTGGAATGCTTAAATAAAAGTTTGAACAGTTCCGTATGGATCAAAATGAGTCTATTAGTGAAATGTATGCAAAGTTTTCTTCTATTGTTAATGGTTTGAATTCTTTAGGTAAAGCAATTAGTGAAGAGGATCAAGTGTCTAAAATCCTTAGGTGTTTGCCTCCATAGTACAAACCAAAAGTGACTGCAATCGAAGAAGCCAATGACCTCACTCGACAAAGGATGGAGCAACTCATTGGCAACCTTGGAGGAAGAAGAAAGATTGGCGGTTGAACACAAGAAGGAGAAAAAAAGGACATTGCATTCAAAGAATCAACCAAGAATAGTCATGACACAAGTGAATATGATAATGAAGAAGAAACTCTCATTGTAAACGGTAAGTAGTATAAACGTTTTAAAACTAACAAAACTTCTAGTGTTTCTTCTTCCGGGTGCTTTGAATGTGGCAAAAAGGGACATTTAAAAGGTGATTGTCCAAAACTTAAGAAGGGGAAGAAATCATCTCACAAGAAGAAAGAAAGAGCATATAAAGCTGCATGGGATGATTCAGGTGATGATAGTGAAGATGGAGAAAAAGAAGTAGAGTGCCTTATTCCTACAACAAATGAAGAAGAATAAGAGGTAAGCCTTTTTGATTTACCAAAAGAAGATCTAATTACTAGTCTTCAAGATATACATGAGAAATATGTTGATTGCAAAAAGAAACTAAAGAAATCTACTAAAACTAATGAGGACTTGTATGCTAAATTAAATAATCTTTCTGAAAAGGACAGTATTGTTTCTAAAAAGCTTACCTTGAAATCATCTTTAAATGATTGCAATATGAAGTTGATTACTTTAGAAACAAATCATGATCTTCTTTCTCAAGAAAAGGTTGATTTGCTTGCAAAACTGCATAATTTTCAGACTCAACCTATCCTATGTAATCATCAAGATTATGGTGCTATTGTTAAGGAAAAGATGCTTTATCATCTAATCTAGATCAAGCAAAGTTAGATATCAAAAAGAAGATGGATGAGATTATCAAGTTACAAAGATAAATTAATAGCTTGAGAAACAATGATGTTCTTGATAAAATTATGAATAATTCTTCTAGTTATAATGGAAGGAGAGGTTTAGGATATGTTTCAAAAGGGAAATACTATCAAACTAAACCTAGAAGAACACAAGCACTCAAGGCCAAGATTATGTATGTACCCAAGAACAACTCAACTCCTAGAAAAAGAATGAGATTGACTTTATTAGTTGTCACTATTGCTTGCGTCTTGGACACTACTCTTTTTCATGCCCATACAAGAAAAGGAATGATGATCTAGTTTGGGTCCCTAAAACTTAGAGATTTGAATTCGATTAGTTGAGATTTGAACTAAAACGTTTCTTTGATATTCTAATGTCTTATCTCAACAAAATTGAGCTTCAACTTTTATATTCCTACAAAATTCTATTACCTTTTGCTTGTAAATTTCTGAATAACAACACAGAAACATACTCAGTCGAGAAATTATAGTTTGACCGAATCAAGTTCTGCTGAACCTGTTTAATTGATCCAGTTTGCTATCAAATTTGCTATTAATGATTGATTTAATCTGCAAATCAAGAATGAATCTTAGAGACAATTTTTTTAAACATTTTGATAAGCTTGCATTATGACTTATTAATACACTTTAATTATAACACTCTTATTAAACTTGTTACAAAACATGTTGATTAACCTGTATACTTTTTGCACGCTAAAATTTGACATGCCTTCTTACAAAAATGAATCAATACAGATATAGCATAGATTGCAAGTTCAATTGCTACAATCTCCTACATGTTTTGACTTAAAACTAAAAATTATGAACCATGTTGATTTTATCAAAGAAATTACTGTTTTAATCCACATGGTTTGTCCTAAGTATTCCTTGGTTTATCTATATAAAAATCATGTGTCTTGAAATTTGCCCTTAAATGATCATGATCATTATAATTATGGATATGCCTTTACTGTTTCACCATGATCATTGTGTTTCATCCTTTACTTGGTCCGCCTAAAATGATCTTGGATCTATATATAAATTATGAATGGATATTGTTCTCAAAATGATCATAGTCACATAAAGATGATATTATCATTGAAAATGCAATTTTTGCATTAAGATAAATCTCTATGGCACAAATGCATCTTGACATATTAGTTAAATGATTATCTTGTGCTTAGCTTATGGAAAATGATATTCTTGTTATACATGATTAATACTCTGTAAGCTATGTTCAATTAAGTATATCATTGAAAATGCTTAAATTGGAAATATGTAGAAATTGCCTATTGGTTGAAATAAAATTTGACCAAGGGGCACTTTGGTCGAAGTCAAGGTCGACCTAAAATAAGCTTGACCAAATGCTTATTTGTAAATCATTTTCTTACACTCAATCTTAGTATATTGAACACAAGATTTTAGTGCATAACTCTCATAAAATGTTAACTTATTATGATCTAATACTGATTGTGACCGTAGAATCCTTAAATTATCCTTATTATAAGATGAAGGGGGAGCTCACAAAAACTATCTTGACTATAATATTAAGAAGGAGCTTACAAAACTTTGTAAACATCATAAAGAACATTTGAAGCTAGTTATTACCTTGGTATCTTTAAAGTAATCTTGGAGCCTACAATATGTATGAATATAATGGAATTATCTAAACAAATCAGGGCTTAACATCCCATGCATTTGGTTAGAGATACATTCATTATAAGCTTAAAAGAATCTCATATCATTTTAGGGCTTAACATCCCTTGTAAATGGTTGAGAAACTATTAAATATACTCATGAGCTTAAGGGATTCTCATGTCATTTTCAAGGCTTAACATCCCTTGTAAAATGGATGAGAAATCAAAACACATATGCCATGAATCTAAACGGATCTCATATCATTTCAAGGCTTAACATCCATTACAAATGATTGAGAAATAAATTGTGGCTAAATTAGACATAAAAATAAGTGGTTTGCATTAAGTCTCAAATTATCAAATTAAGGGGGAGAAATAAAAAGTCATAATTAATAACTTGGTTATCTTTTTGAAATGACAAAGGGGGAGAAATAATATAAAATCAATAACATAAAATAAAATGAGTCTCATAATCTCTCAGCCAACACACACTTACAAATAAGAGAATGGCCACAAAAGGTAAACTTCAGGTATGAAACTCATATGATTTATATTTCCTTATTTTATATTTTGGAAATGTTTGTCATCTTCAAAAAGGGGAGATTGTTGACTAAATTGGACATTATTATAATCCCTTTGTTTTGATGATGACAAACATTTCATTCTTGTGGATCTAACGTGCTACTTGAGTGTTTCAGGGATAAGCATATAAGGTGGTGGATAGCGAAGACTTGGAAGAACAATTTGCTAAAATTGCTTTATTTTCATGATTGTAATCAATGTAAAAACTTGTACAAGTTTATAATGTACAAGTACTTAGATATCATGTAAATCAAGCATTTAGATCTTCCGTAGCCATTCACAACACTTAGATAGGTCATCCCCTACAATAGTGTCACAACTGCACACTGATACACACACTAAGTACATAGTTCAAAACATTGAAACAGAGTCATTCTCGGTCGACAAACTTCTCGACCAAGACACTCTCGGTCGACCAATTCCTTGACCGAGAATTGACCCAAATAGCTATTAGACCCAGCAGACAAGGTGGTTGGGAGTTAGAATCGAACATTATATACACTTGCTCCAGACCATCCCTTGGTCGACAAACTCCTCGACCGAGAGACACTCGGTCGACAAATTCTTCGACTGAGAAGAACTCTGTCTGCAGTTTTCAGAAGTAATTAACTAGCCGTTGCTAAAGCAATTAGTGGATACCTAACGGCTAGTTAAGTACTAAGAACCCCCTAGAAAGTATCTAGAATGTCCTTAAGCATTCATAGGACATTCCTATAAATAGGACATGCCTTAGGACACCCAAAACACACTTTTGGAACACTTGAGCATACATACTTACAATTGGCAATCTGTTCTTGTGAGCAATTGAGCAACTCCAACATTTGCTATTCATTTCCATTGCTCCAATTTCGTGTCCTAGAGGCTAGCATCTCCTACCCACTGCACTTTCACTTCTATACACATTGGTTAGGAGATCAAAACGCTTGATATTGGAAATTAAGCCTTGTGCAACAACAATAATTGTAATTTCTATTTTTCCTTCTTGTTCTTTCTTATTGCTTGTACTCTCCTTACTACTCCTAGGGTTGGAGGCTGCGGATTGTAGAGGGTTTGATCTTCTCGGCGGAGAAGGGGGACTTTGGACTACTTCAAGAAGGTTGTCTCAACGGGAAGCTACTTCAAGAGGAAGACTACTTCAAGGGGGAGCTTGAAGTTACTTCAAGGAAGGCAACTTCGAGGTTGGTGGGACTACTTCTAGGTGAATGTTGTCCAAAGGGTGGTGAAAGTATTTGTAATTTTATGTAACATCCTTGCGAGGTAATAAAATTTAAATACTTTCAAAATCCCAATTGGAAACAATTGGGTAGTGGACTGACTCCCTTAGTTTTTACTAAGGGTGGAACCACTCTAAACACCTTGCCTCTTTCTCCTTATCTCAATTGTGGTTGTTTGAGTTGAATTATTGTTAAAATATTTATAAAACCCTATTCACCCCCCTCTAGTGGTTTTTCAAATAACTGATATAAAATTTTTGGGCACATTTGGACATTTATAGGTCATGTTATAAAGACTGCAAAAATTATGCATTTCAAATTAGTTTCGTTCGTCGATTTTGTTGCCCTTGGATGAGTGACTTACACTCATCCAAATGGGTTCAAAATTTGTATGTAGTCTAATTATAGTATGACAACGAAGATCAATGGTTTACATCTTGTAAAAAATAGTCTCTTGATATGCAAACACATTTGAGTGTATCCGTGTGTACACTCGAGTGTATTCCAGCCTGATGCGCGCACTCTCTCTGTATATATATATATATATATAGAGAGAGAGAGAGAGAGAAAAATTGTTGACTCCTACTAACTTTTTGTAGGACCCGTCTTATTAAAAGACGCCGCTCCTCGTACCTCAGGTTTCTAGCTATGCAAAATTTGAGAAGAGCCAATAAGGTCAAACTTCTGCAATTAAAGAGGAACTCTCCTCCGGTCAATTGTGAAATTGGGGCACAATTTCAGTCTTTTAGGTTGAACTCTCCCTCCGTTTGCTGTTGTGCACACGCACACTCAAGGTGCAAAAGGCTTACTATACGATGTTATTATCTGGTCCTATAATAAGTTTTTCCTGCAAGGTGACATATCACACAATATATATTTCTGCTATTCCACTCTGTTCGGCCTTTATATATCGGAGGCTAGACCGTCAAGTCTTTCAATGTCCATCTATATTTTCATTTTCCGGAAGCAGCTAGCAGAGATGGGCATGCGGACAGGTTGTAAGCTAGCGGTGTTGCTGGCAGTCGTCGTTGTTTTCTCTCTGCAAGGAGGAGCTCCGGACGCGGGCATGTGCGTAGAAGCAGAGAGCCCGGGTGGGGGCAGCGATCATAGCGTTGTTAGGATAGGAGGTGGCGGTGGAAGTGGAGGGGGAGGCGGAGGCGGAGGCAGAGGTGGAGGCGGAGGTGGAGGTGGTTCTCGTGGAGGAGGTGGAAGCGCAGGAGGAAGTGGGAGCTTTGGTGGCGGTGGTGGAGCAGGTGGCGGATCAGCTGGTGGCAAAGGTGGTACTTCTGGTGGAAGGGCAGGAGGATCCGGGTCAGGGTCGTCCAGAGGATCGACACCCATTGGCGGGTCGACTGGCAGCAGTCGCAGTCTCCCAGGCGGAGGCTCCCCAAAAGGCGGATCAAGTATTGGCGGTGGGTCAAGTTCAGGGACTTATGGCCAGGGCTCAAGCACTGGCGGTGGAAGTAGCTTCTTTGGCAGCGGCAACTTACCCGGCGGTGGGAGGTTCAGTAGAAGCGGCGTTGCAAGAGAAGCATTACCAGGGTGGCGGAAGTTCACTGTATCCATGGGCTGCTTTGTTTGGGTGCTAGTTGTATTCTAAATTTGGTTAGTCGATGTTATACGCTAGATTTGTTTGACTTTTATTCGTGTCCATATGTATCATCAAGTGGTCATGTGCATGTAAACATGGTTGTAGTGTTTACTCACAACCTATTTCAAAGTCAAAAGTTGCACTATACTTGCACGTCTATCCGCCGTCGATCATTAAACAAAGAATTGATAACATGCATCTTTCTCCAAAAAAAAGAAGAATTGATAACATGCATCGTGTTCACATGTTTATACACTAAGTGGCGTGGCGACGTAGCTTATATTTTGACATGGGGGTGGGCCTCATAATAATAATAACATTGTTAAATGAGCCGAATTAATCTAGTGACCCTCTAACACGTATCACAATTTTGTATATAAATAATATTCCTTTTTTTTATTTCCTTTTTATTCTTCTTATTTTTTGAAATGTGGTTATTCATTAACTCCAAAAAGCCTTTTTTTAATATTGTCGAGGGATACACATCACCCTAGGCGGAGACCTGATAGCAGGAGATGGGAAATCTGGGAGATCCACCGCCCACACATTGGGGACCCTGCCCACACATTGAGGACCTATAACACCCACTTGTAAAAATATTCACAATATAAAGGGGAAGCACATATTTATATTACTTTCAAGGGGTATGTTAAAATAATGACATCAGAGCCATAACATAGTTGACCACCAAACTTTTCTCATAATCTCATGTACTTTATGTTTTTTCTTTCACAGATGGAACCTAAGAGGAAGGGTGATAATGAAAAAGTAGCCATGGGTGGGGAAGAAGATGAATCATCCAGTGTAGGAGATCGTCGAGCATCTCCATGTAGAGAACCTCCAATGGTACCTTTTGACATTTTGGTCAGGGCTCTAGCTACCGTCATATGAAAGGAGTTGATCAAGTGGGCAACCCTAGGGTCAACCTCGGGCTTTCCCCAGTCGGCTTTTTAAAAATCAAGCTCGACTCTTTTGCTGGAAAGGAAGAGATGGACGTAGTAGGCAATGCCAAGAGATGGTTCCAAAACATGAAGGATTGCTTCCGTGATCTAGATTGTCCTAACCCCCCCAAGGTTCGATTGGGACACACATGCTAAAAGGTGAAACAAGGGCTTGGTGGGAGAACCTGCTAGGTTCCCGTGCAACTGATGCTCCTCCATTCACATGCGAGGAATTTCCAAAAGCTTTCTGAGACCAGTACATATCTGAGGCCATGATTGAGAAGAAGCAAGACGAATTCCAAAACCTACACCAACATGGTGATATGACAGTCACCCAATACGCCATCAAGTTTAAGATTTTGCAGAAATATGGTTACAACTACGATGAACGACGCAAAATAGAGAAGTTCATTAGGGGTCTCAAGGCGGACCTTAACTTCACTTTGTCAAAATGTGGACACCATACTTTATAATGTGCCCTAGATTCTGCCCTAGAATTAGAAGACCGTCCAAGAAGAGTATGGACGAAGGATAGCCACTCTCACAACAACAACAACTCCAACAATCATAATGAGAAGAAGAGGAAGGCCCTAGACGAAGTTGCTGAAAATCAACATGCAAAGACCCAATGTGCAAAGTGCTAAAGTATCATCTAGAGAATGTAGGTTTGGAACTAGAGTTTTCTATGCATGAGGTGAGATAGGCCACATTAGACCTAATTGTCCCAAGTTTCAAAAGAAAGATCTTAATGTTAATCAATCACCTAGAGAGAAGAGACAAGCTATAATCTTTGCCATGGTAGATAAGGATGAAGATGATAAGAATGAGTAGGCACTTTGTCCTTCCAAAAAAATAGTTGCATGTAAATGTTTGGAACTATGGATTCACATGATAAGTATTAGTGCTAAGGATATGGAAAGTTCAAAGGTGGTAGTTTAATGAAATTTCAAGGATGAAATTTAATTAAGGTTGGTAGAAATGTAACATCCTGATTTTTCATGAATATTTTGAAACTTTTGATGTACGTTTCCCTAATAAGAATTATCTGAGGGGTTTAATGCAAAGATGTCAGAAATAGTGTTTCTTTTAAAATATGAAGGCAAGGAAAATAAAAGGAACTCAAAAGACCTTTTTCTTTTATAATGTATTGCAATTATTTCAAAAGTAATAGTAGTTGGTTTTCCCTTTCTTTTTCTATCAAAGAATTTTAAAAGAGATGAAAGAGAAAGTCAAGAGACATGGAATTTGAAAATAAGAATTAGATGACTTGAACAAGAAGTATTCTTTTCGTTTGGTGGATTTTAAGATAAAACTCATTAATATCTTTTTTTCTCTCTCTCCTCCTCTTTGGATTACAAAAAGAATAATGAACTACCCCTTTTCGCTAATTTCAAAATTATGAGATGAGTTACTCACATGGACCATGACTTTCTCTTTTATTTTATACATATATGAAGAAAATAACATTATCTTCTATTTTTCTCTCTCTTCAAGAGAATTTCTCAAAAAGGGAATATATTTGTCTTATGATTTTTGAGTGGGTGATAATGATTTATCTCAAAAAAATTGGCTCAAGGGATCACAAACGGAAGTATTTTCCTAATTATCTAACCTATTAATGCATTGAAATTAAGTTGATGACAAAAATTACTAACCTATTAATTGGCTAGGATTAATGTAGACTATCAAATTAGCATGTGAACCAATTTTGGACTCATTTTGACCTTGTTTTACCCTTTAAATCAATCATGAAATGTTTGAATATAGTTTTATTAGGCTTTAATTATGAAATGCATTAAATGCACCGATTAAAGCTAATGTCTCATTTATTTATCCTTGTCATGCCTCCTTTCCTTTCCGCTCACGCAATCCAATCGTACATTCATCATCCAATGGTTCTCATGCCGTCGCCTTCCTCCAACACCTTCGCAGATCGAACAAAGTAAACCACACTTCTTTCCCGATCCCTACCTCTCTCATTTCTAAATCTTTTTTAGAGATTATTTCTTCTACGAATTCCCTATTCTTTCCTATTTTAATCAAACCATAACTTGCCATCTCTCGTCATCATTTAATAGAAACACCCAAATAGGGTTTCCAACCCCTCTATGTGTCGAGTTGCAGACACCACCTTTGTGCCTCCCCTATATATCTAATGACTCCAAAGGCACAAAAGACCTCTACCCTTCTCTCCTCCACTATCAATTGGACCCCCTTTAACCTTGACCTTCTCAGCCTACTCGATCTTCAGTTCTAGCGACCACTACCTTTCCCCAACTCTCTCTGCCACCTCTGAAAAATTGGTCATTCAGTAAGAACCACCAACACCCTTCCTTCAATTTCTCATCTCCAGTTTGCCATGTGTTTCTCCAAAATGACATGTCATGTAGGCTCGTTTACTATCTCCACTGGTTGTTTCCTCATTGGTTTTCCATTGGAACCCTCCCACGGAAATGATACCCTAATTATCGTGGTACCTTTACAAGCTTTCCACAAACTCTAGTAACTTTGTTTTTGCTCTTCCACTGTGGTTTTATTGACTGGACCTCCAGTTGTTTTTTGGCCATCACGACAGTATTATTGTGGGGCTCTAGCACTTTATGGGTTAATGGATGGCTCATTGGCTTTGCCTTGAGGTGAGGAAGCCAATAGGGATCTCAGATTCCCACAGACATCTAACCTTCTGCTACTGATTGAAATCTTCAACCAGAAAACACTCCTCGTGCCATGGGTCGTGAAGGAGAGGAACCCAAGTCATGTAATGACCATGGAACTCTCCACGATTCTAAATGAAATATTGATGTTACAAAGGAAGTTTAGGGTTTTTATCACATGGCTTGTTCGATCAACCACATATTTGTTTTTTGCGAGCGAGTGATTGCGTGACCATCCTTAATTGGTCCACGTCATAAGGGCCCCGATGCATCAGAGATATTTATCATCAACATGGATTTTTCTCACTTTCTAATTGACCGGATTTTCAAAAATCATAGTAATTAATCTGTCACTTAGAAAAATGAACAAAAAGATGTTTTGGAAAGGATTTTCATGAGGAACTTGAATATCTAGGTTTCAGAGTCTGTTCTCTCTATGACCAAATCCTAGTTTTGTAAGTAGTGATATTAGGGTTAATGTTAAGGCTAAAATACATATTAATTTGAAAATGTTTTGAATAGGGAAATTAGGGTTGTTCAACCCTAGGGACAGGATTAGGTTTTCCTCAACCTAGGGAGAGAAATAAGATCTTATGTAAGTGTAATGTAAGTGGTCCATGAAATTGAACATAGTTATTGTTGAACTTTATATATGTATGAATGAAATGCAAATAATGTTATGTTTGTATTATTTACTATTTCAATTGGTAAAAGTCAATAAATTTGTAATGAACTGGGTTTTATGTCCGTGGTCAATTTTCTTGTATCATCATGCACATTAAGAGTATATGATAAGATTTAAGAAAGAGTTTCTGACAGAAAGAAAATGATAAAATTAAAATTATATAACATACTCGTTAAGAGAAGATGCACTCCAATGCATGGCTGGGGGAACGGTGCCCACAGGTAAGGAGAAAGATCAGGAGGGAAAATCTATCTGATGTACAAACCCTAGTTAAAGTATCTTCAAGGAGAAAAACATTGGTGGGGTGCCAACTATACATAGTTTAGAATTTCCTTTCTTTTTCTTGAGAAATATGTATAATGTGAACCTTGTTAAGTATTTGAGAATGAGAATTGTGATTATTTCCCTATGATGGTTTACATAAACTTTATTTTGCACAATGAGTATCATGTTTGTGACATCTCTCTTAAAAGTATTATGTGCTTCTGCTCTATGTTGTGAATAAATTTACAAATGGGGTGTTACAATAATTATTAGGGAAAATGACATTAAAACTTTCATAATATTTGTAAAAAAATTAGGGTGTAATAGGACCGTTAAAGTTGCATCAGAGGCCAGATGACATGGTGGGAGTAACATTTTTCTGAACAACACCATCAGTAGGATTTGAGCCCAGGACCCTTCATGAGGGGCCCCGTTTTGCGACCACCTGAGCTACTGCTCGTTGAAAACTCCCAAAAGACTTGTGGGTTATAAAACCCTTGTTTTAGGAAGCATGAGATTGAAAGGAAAACTACA